>CM019071.1:80017055-81217055 GCA_009667805.1 Leptobrachium leishanense
TCCTGTAAAGCTTCTAGATACTCTGCAGCAGTGCAGCCGGGCTTGTCTCTTTTCAGATTTCGAATGACCTCTGAAGCAGGACCTCTTAGGCTCTCGATCAGCCTTTGTCTCTTCACGGTGTCAGCAACTTCCCATTCTTCCACTGCCTGCACTGCCTGATCTATCCAAGTCTCAAAGTCCTCTTCTCCAGTTGGCACGGGGACCTTACCAGAATAAAACCGTAACTTGCGATATCCGTAATTTGGAGACGCAATAGAGTTTTTCGCTAGTGTTTCCACCAGTTTCCCCATAGTGGTGAAAAACGTAGCAGGAGGGAACCCTGTAGTTGGGGTAACATCGGGAACATTCTCGTGATCACCACGTGGCGTACTTGGCTGTATCAGTTGGACTTCCACCTCACCGGTCAGCTTCACGCTCGCGCCCTGAAAACATACTGGAACACCCTTTCTCCACTCAAGAAGAACATACGTGTGAGGGGTATCTGGGTTCGCTTTTATGTCCAGGATTAACCCCCGATTATCTGGTGTCAGCGTGGCCACGGCCTGGCGAATCTGATCTTCGGCCCAAGTGTCTGCAGGAATATCCATAACTATACATAATTCTATCTGACTACTGTGCTCTTCACACCATTTGGCAGCAGTGTCTGGATCCATATTTAACCCTTTAAATGCGGTTTTTCCAGAGACTGGATCCCGGAAACGAGCCCCCACGTGTAGCGCTCACTCCCAGAGGAGCCGCTGAAAATTGAACCACGGGTCAGTCTCCCCGCACTAGGGAATAAATATGCTCCAACACAGTTGTGAGGTTTTATCATTTAAATAGTTTACTAAAATAATGAGCAGATATTGAGACACGGTATTCACAGATATATTACAGTATTTTCGTATCGCGGTAGAAAGCGTGGCGGAAAAGAAACGAAACACGAGGCTTCGTATTTCGGAAAATAAAATATTCGTAACCGAACAGAAAATAAAAGCAGTTGCACGAATATACGAAAAAGGAACACGTAGCGGAACCCAAAAATACAATCTCTTCGTATTACGACAAACGCGCAGCGGAAAAGAGGAAAATATATTCGGAACGTATCTTTACTCTTGTTCCGATACGCAACAAAAATGAGTCCTGCACAGGTTAAGTCCCGGAATGTGAAAGGTGTGTATGTGTGTGTACGGTACCCGGGTACTATTCAACTGGCCAGTGAATTTACTTAAAGGATCTCTTCGACTAGTCAAGTTGGGGCCCTGTGGACTTTAAGAAGGAAACAGCAGTGGGCTCTTTATTTACAGTACAGCCTTGGAGGCCTCTCACCCATCCGACGGTTGCTTTAGGCTCCGCTGACCCAGGACGTCTCTCCGCTCGATATTGACTGGGGATACTAGCGGCCGGATCCGTTGTCTGACTTTCCGCAGCTTGTCCACGACTTGTCCAACTCACCGCCTGCTCTCCGTATTCGGTCAACTCGCGGCAACTCCTTACTCGAGGTCTTGGGTCTTTTAGATCTGCAGCAATCTCGGGAACTTGAAGCGCTCTCCTTCTCTTCAGGCTGAATGTCCAATAAATGACTCTGACAGGTCTCGCTCAGGCTCTGGCTTAGGCCCTCTTGCGATGTCTCTCACTGCGTCTCTCTCTTCTGACTCCCTGGCGCGCTCTGGAACTTTCTCCACGAGGCAGAGGATGTAAGTGTCCAGTCCCCACCCACTTCCTGGCTCCTTGCAAAGCATGTCTGTTATTGTAGTCCCAATGTCCAGTATCTGATCGCGATAGTCTCCATCTTGTGGCCAAAAATAGGTACTGCACAGCAAGACGATTTTTACCACAGCGCTACATTGGGAAGAGGTGATGCGGGGAGAAGCTAGGCACAGGTCACTGTTTGACCTTAGGGAGCGGGCTGGGGTGTATTTGGTGATTAGTGAGGACAGGTAGTGGGGAGCTGAGTTAGTGAGGGTTTTGTAGGTAAGGATAAGGATTTTGAACTTAATTCTGCAGTGGATGGGGAGCCAGTGAAGGGACTCGCAGAGGGGAGCGGCAGAGACAGAGCGGCGGGTGAGGTGAATTAGCCTGGCGGAGGCGTTCAGGATGGATTGTAGGGGGGAGAGGCGGGACAGAGGGAGGCCAGATAAGAGATTATTGCAATAGTCGAGTCGGGAGATTACCAGGGCGTGTATGAGTTGTTTTGTGGTGACAGCGGTAAGAAATGGCCGAATTCTGGAAATATTACGCAGTTGGTATCGGCAGGAGGAGGAAAGAGACTTGATGTGGGGGATGAAGGAAAGAGCGGAGTCAAGTGTAACTCCAAGACAGCGAACTTGGTTTGATGGGGAGATGGTGATACCCTCCACCGTGATAGAGAAGTCAGGAGGTGGGGAGGCATTGGAGGGAGGAATAAGTAGGAGTTCAGTCTTTGACATGTTGATCTTTAGGTGGTGGGAGGCCATCCAGGAGGAGATGCCTATGTTTGTGTCCCAGTATATTTTCCTGTTTGTGTGCGTTGCTTTTCCTTACTTAATAAGTTAATATGTATTGCTTGGTTTCCACACTGTTAAAATTATATGTACATAAATTTATTCACATTTCTATGGACCCTTTGTCATAAATTTGTCAACATATTTGTGGCCATGAATGTGACTGTGCACATTCTACACTGCCTGCCTGGCCAAAAGATGTCACACACTAACACAACCTTGTTGTACGGCCTTGAGATTTGATTACTGACGTGGCATTGTTTTGTTAAGCTTAGGCGATGTCACAACAACATGGATTTTTGTCCACAGTCACATTGTATAACCAAGAATTTATCAAAAAATATCGATGGCAGCACTGTGTGAAGTCTTCTCCGACACAACCCAGAGATCCTCAGTGCGGCTCAGGTCTAGTTTATTTGTCCCTGTTTGCAGCTTCACGCAACACCTCCTCCCAGCTATGAGCTCTCTCTCTCCCACCACTGCCCGCTAAGACGCTGACCACCAACATGGTCACGTCTTTGCAGGAAGACAACAGCGTGGGGGGGAACGGCAGCTGCCGACAGTCCCAAGACCTCGTCACAATGACGTCAGTTCTGGAGTTAACCCCTAACTGCGACCAATGGGGGAGATAGGGGGTTCCAATGAACCCCCTATCTCCCGATCCGCGGCAGCTATCGGTTAATGTTTGGTATCGTTGGATCGACCAGAGCATGGCCTTTCCAACGATACCAAAAATGACAATGTTAAAAATTATAAAAAATAGAAATATAATAAAATATAAAAAAAAATAAACAGGTTTTTTGTTTTGCTTTGTTAATACAGCAATATTGTTGCCATTTCAATTATAATGTGAACAATGATGCTGCACTAAGGATTTTTGTATGCGGTGCGTTTGTTAAAAATAGTGTAATTTTCACCCAAAAAAATATAACAAGTCCCCATTTCAATTTTTTTTAACAAGCGCAACTCATAAAATATAACCGCAAACACTCGCATGTTAAAATGTGAAAAAAAAACACTTTACACCTTTCAAAACATTGAAAATTCAAATTTTATTGCATTTTTTGTTATTATATACAGACAGGACATGACGCATACATATAATAATCGTAGAAACATAAACTTGAATACAGCCCCAACCGTGGATCAATGGAGTGGGGGTCTCTTGCTCCACAGCCCCAAGTAGCCAACAGTATAAAAGAACTCCAGAATCCACAATGTAATACAAATGGATTTAATCCAACACCAGGACAGCAAGGCAACGTTTCGACCACAGCTGGTCTTTGTCAAGCCTAAATCACAATAACACAACAGGGAATAAATAACACCACATATCAATTGAACAATCAATTAATCATTACAACCGATCTGTGTATATCAAACCAGTAATTAAAAACAAAATGTCCACAAATTGATTCTTCAATTACGTCATTAACATCAATCACATCATGTGTGTATTATATATTAACATAGATCAAGTGTGGACATGAATAACCTATGAGAAAGAAAAGCGATTCTACAGATCTCAATGTAGAGGGGAGAAAGATACTTTACTAATGTACTAGTTCTGTTAATCCCAATTATACCTCATACTTAAATCTGCAAGAATAAAGGGAATTTACTACCTATGATTTATTTTATACAGGTAGTGCGAATAACCATTACAAAAAATTAATAAAAAAATTCTTTATAAAAAAATTCCTACAAAAAAATTCTCTATAAAAAAATTCTTTACAAAAAAGGTGAGAAGTCCGATTCTCTATTAAGGCCATGTGGGGAGAGAGAATTAAGATGATGGATCCAATATAATTCCCTTCTCTTAAGTAATTTTTCTCTGTCTCCATCTCTTGTCAATTTAGGTACCTCATCAATTACCTGATAGCGTAGTTGAGAAATATCGTGTCCACTACATATAAAATGTTCAGGGACAGGGAGTTCGATCTTTTTGGTTCTAATATCCGACCTGTGTTTGATAAATCGATTCTTGACTTTTTGGGTAGTCTCACCCACATAGATCAGCCCACAGGGGCACCAACAAGTAAACCACATAGGTAGAATTACAAGTGAAGTACCCTTTAATTTTAGACTTCCTCCCAGAGTGTGGATGAACAAATGACCTCTATCGTAAACCAACCGATAGAAATTCCCTTTTAAGATACGATAGTGCACATCCTACTACATTACTTGATTCCCTTCCTCGTAGTCAACTTATGCGAGTTAATAGGGTTGTGAATTTGCCTGAAAGTAAGGATAAAAGGTTTGAAGAAATGATTGAGAGATTCAGAGCTAGAGGATATCCTAGACACCTCTTGAGAGCAGAGGGCATTAGAATTAATCAACCAATGATACCCCAGAGACGCCAGAATCAGAGTTATGGAAGAATCCCATTTGTATCTAAATATGGGACTCACAAAAGACACAAGTGAAAAACATCTTATGCAAGTATTGGTACATCTTGAGGGACGCGTATCCTAAAATACCAGAGTTTCAGACTATCCCTTTAATGTCATATAAGAAAGGGAGATCATTCCGCCAGACATTGGATAAGGCTGAGTTTAAGCGTGACATGGTTGGAAGACCCTTCTTTGGGAAGCCAAAGAATGGAACCTTCCCATGCTTAAATTGCTCATGCTGCAATGCAGTAATACGTGGTGATTCATTTGTTCATCCACACTCTGGGAGGAAGTCTAAAATTAAAGGGTACTTCACTTGTAATTCTACCTATGTGGTTTACTTGTTGAAGTGCCCCTGTGGGCTGATGTATGTGGGTGAGACTACCCAAAAAGTCAAGAATCGATTTATCAAACACAGGTCGGATATTAGAACCAAAAAGATCGAACTCCCTGTACCTGAACATTTTATATGTAGTGGACACGATATTTCTCAACTACGCTATCAGGTAATTGATGAGGTACCTAAATTGACAAGAGGTGGAGACAGAGAAAAATTACTTAAGAGAAGGGAATTATATTGGATCCATCATCTTAATTCTCTCTCCCCACATGGCCTTAATAGAGAATCGGACTTCTCACCTTTTTTGTAAAGAATTTTCTTGTAAAGAATTTTTTTGTAAAGAATTTTTTTATAGAGAATTTTTTTATAAAGAATTTTTTTATTAATTTTTTGTAATGGTTATTCGCACTACCTGTATAAAATAAATCATAGGTAGTAAATTCCCTTTATTCTTGCAGATTTAAGTATGAGGTATAATTGGGATTAACAGAACTAGTACATTAGTAAAGTATCTTTCTCCCCTCTACATTGAGATCTGTAGAATCGCTTTTCTTTCTCATAGGTTATTCATGTCCACACTTGATCTATGTTAATATATAATACACACATGATGTGATTGATGTTAATGAGGTAATTGAAGAATCAATTTGTGGACATTTTGTTTTTAATTACTGGTTTGATATACACAGATCGGTTGTAATGATTAATTGATTGTTCAATTGATATGTGGTGTTATTTATTCCCAGTTGTGTTATTGTGATTTAGGCTTGACAAAGACCAGCTGTGGTCGAAACGTTGCCTTGCTGTCCTGGTGTTGGATTAAATCCATTTTTATTACATTGTGGATTCTGGAGTTCTTTTTTTTTTTGAAATTCAAAGTTTATTCAGAAAACACAGAATACAGATATACATATTTCTAGAAGGACAAAGGAATACATAGTGTACATAAGTAAGTAAAGGTATTATGTAGCGAATATGTGAAAAATTACGTAACACCAAAGAAAGGGAGAAAGGTCTCCATGTCCCAGAGCGTCCCCTATGTCGAGGACGACGGGCTTTGAGTCGTCTTAGTCTACCAATGTGGAGAGAAAGGGTGTAGTGTATGATGGAGAAGTAGGGGGGGTATAGGGAGTAGAGAGAGAAAAGGAGATGCTAAAGAGAAGGGGTGGGCGTGGGTGGCTGGTGGGGGGGTCACAAAAAATAAAAGATAGGAAAGGTAGAGGAGAAAGTTGAGCGAAGGTGGAGGAGAGAAAAAGAGAAAGCGAGACAGAGGGATATAAGTCCCCTCAAGTAGGGCAGTGTTCTCATACGGCTCCACCCCGGGGGACCCCAGACGCATTTGCGGCATTAGGAAGCAGAGCTAGGTGCCCGATTATTCGCGGCATACCGGTCCCAATAGAACCACTTTGTGGCTGAATCATCAGGCAGTCCACAGCATCTAGCATCCAGCTGGTCAATAGAGCGGTATTCCTCCACTCGGGTTATCCATTCCCGTATAGTGGGGGTCCTAGTCGTTTTCCAGAGAGCCGGTATCAGGGCCTGAGCAGCGAAAATCATAAGAAGGAGGACCGAACGCTTAAGGTTTTTGAGGGAGAATGGAAGGTGTAGGAGGAGGAAACACTCAGGGGTCAGAGGTAGATCTTCGTCCGTTATTTGAAGTATTGCATCCCGGACCTGAGTCCAGAACGGCGTCAGGCTGGGGCAGGACCACCATGTATGGAGATATGTGCCTCTGTCTGTTTCACAGCGCCAACACTGAGGTGGGTGTGAAGGGTATACTTGGTGCAAAAAAGCAGGGGAGCGATACCAAAACGCTACTATTTTATATGACGTCTCCTGAATACGTGTTGCGCTACTACCTTTATGGATCAAGGCAAATGTATTAGACCACTGTTTCTCCGATATGGTCGTATCCAATTCACGATCCCATCGAGAAACGAAAGAGGGGACTCTAGAGTCACCGGCCTGCAGCAGGCCATGTAAGGTGGAGACACCGTGGGCTAGGGCTTCCCCTGCGTGGCCGAGGGTTTCAAATGGGAGCAAGGGGCGGCTTAAGCTGTATCCGCAATTGAGGCTTCTCAGGTACGACTTCAGTTGGAAATAGTTAAATCCATCCAGCATGGAAAGAGGGCCCCTCGGAGACGTGAGCGGCAAGACCTCTAGGTTGCCGTCTGCCGGGAGGTCCATCGCACGCGGCCTGCTCCCATTCGTCAGGCGGGTCCTCAGGGACATTCGCATCCCGACCTCGAAGGCCGGGTTATGAACCAGGGGCAGAAGTGGGGAGATGGCCGTGGAGAGACCATGCCTCAATTTAAGCGTGTGCCACATACTCAGCGTCACTGACACCGGGTCTGGGTCAGCACCTCGTGCTCTAATCGGGTGGGGTGGGAGCCACGGAAGCGTCCAAAGCGGGCGTCCCGCCAGGGCCAGCTCCAGGTCCAGCCACTGCTTGTCAGGATTCACCAAAGACCAGTCCACCAACCTCAGCAAATGACTGGCCTGATAGTAGCGTCGGGGGTCCGGAAGAGCCAGTCCTCCGCGTTGTTTCGGTCGGCTCAAAATCGCAAAGCTGATCCTGGGTCTGCCTTTTGGCCATATGAATTGAAGGAGCGCTGTCCGGAGGGCGGTAAAGAATGAGAGAGGGATCAGAATCGGGAGAGCCCCGAAGAGATAGAGGAGTCTCGGCAGTAAGTTCATCTTGATGGCTGCTATTCTGCCCATCCAAGATATCATTCGGCTATTCCAGTCCGACATGTCCGCTCGAAACGTAGTCAGTATAGTCGTGAAGTTGAAGTCCAGCATCTGCTTGGCAGATGACGCTAGCCACACTCCCAGATATTTCATCTTGTGGACACAGTATCGAAAAGGGTAGGTCCTGCTCACAGCATCTAGATCAGGTTGCTCCAGTGAGATATTTAGAAATTCCGATTTGTCTCGGTTGATCTTGAATCCGGACAGCTCTCCGTAAGCTTCCAGTTCTTTCGTAATTGCCGGGAGGGTAGTTTCCGGCTCAGTGATAAAGAACAAGAGGTCGTCGGCATAGGCCGAGACCTTATGAGTTAACTCACTACCCTGCATTCCCCTGATGGCCACATTACGTCGGATCGAATCCAGAAGTGGCTCTAGTGTCATGGCGAAAAGAAGGGGGGATAGCGGGCAACCCTGGCGTGTTCCATTATGGATGTTGAACGGGGCAGACAACACGCCGTTAGCTCGGACCCGGGCCGTGGGGCGATCGTACATCGCCCGCAGCCAACTCATAAAGAAGTCCCCAACTCCGATGCGCCGTAGTACAGTAAACATAAAATTCCACCTCACCCTATCAAAGGCCTTCTCCGCATCTGTTGAGAGCAAGAGAAGGCCCTTTTGTCTATGGCGAGCCAACCCGATTGCTCCTATGGCGCGCGTCGTCGCGTCCCGTGCCTCCCGTCCGGGCACAAAGCCCACTTGGTCCGAGTGAATCAGGGACGGTAGGAGAGGCGCAAGTCTGACCGCCAATATCTTTGCCAGGATCTTAAGGTCAGAGTTCAAGAGCGAAATCGGTCGGTAGCTGCGAACATCTGCCCCATCTTTGCCTGGCTTACAGATAACAGTTACCGTAGCAGCGAGTGCATGTGGGTGAAATCTGTTCCCGTCTCGGATATCCGCAAATAGGGCCAAAAGATGTGGCATCAGGGTAGGGGTGAAAGTCCTGTAGTATTCGGCTGGTAGGCCGTCCGGCCCCGGACTCTTGCCATTTTTAAGTCCCATCAGGACAGACGCAACTTCCTCGCCCGTTATGGGATCGTCCAGACGAGAAGCCATAGTTAAGGCTAGGGTACCGGTAGTCTTTTCCGTTAGGTAAGTCTCGATTGCCTCTCGGGATGGTCCCGAGCTAGAGGCTCGATCCAAATCATAGAGGTCGCTATAAAAGCGCTGGAATTCGTCTAGAATTAGATCCGGACGGGACGTCAGATTCCCATCAGGGAGTTTAAGCCGCGAGATGTACGTTGCAGATTGACGTTTCCTCAGGATATGGGCAAGGAGTCTGCCAGGCTTGTTTTCCAGGAGGGCAAATCTGCATTTAGCTTTTTGTGCAGCGAATCGGACATCTTCATTGAGCAACCCATTAAGTTCTAGTCTCTTAGCTAATAACTGCTCGTAATCCGAGTTCAAAGCCGATGTGTGGTGCTGCAGTTCAAGGTCTCGGATCCCAGTCAACAAACCCTGAATCTGATCTGTTCTTGCCCGTTTACGGGCCGTAGCCCGGCTTATGAGGACCCCACGGATCACTGCCTTGTGTGCCTCCCAAATGGTAGGAGCAGCCACATCCGGCGTATTATTTTCCTCAAAGTACGTAGTAAGGCAAGTGTTGATGTCCGCTACCAGGAGCGGGTCTGTTAATAGAGAGGTATTAAGTCGCCATTGGCGCTCTGAAGGACGGAAAAGTGGCGAGGACAGAGCCGCCAGCAGGGGGCAGTGGTCCGACCACGTCTGTGCCATAATAGAAACCTCCTCCGTCAGGAGGACATGTCGTTGCTGCACGAAGAAATAGTCAAGTCGAGAGTAAGAGGTATGAACATGGGAGTAGAAGGAGTAATCTCGGTCGCCAGCATGGAAGGCCCTCCATACATCAACTAGTTGCAGGTTATCCAGCGAGCGACGCATGTGACGCAGGATTCCAGATGGCACTGAGGAACGGCCTGTCGAGGTGTCAAAACGGGGGTCTAATGGGACGTTCAAGTCTCCCGCCACTATCAATGTGCCTGCCATAAAGGAGGACAGTCGTTTCAGTGCGGATCTCAGGCAACGGTGTTGGTTGACATTCGGGAGATATAATGAAGCCAACGTATATTGCTGTTCCGCTATTCTACACTTCACGAATAGAAAGCGACCCTCTCGGTCCTCCACGGTCTCCTCCACAATCAGGGGGACGGATCTGGAAAAAAGGATCGCCACTCCGCGGCTTTTCCCGCCGTGGAAGTTACTAAAGTATCCAGTGGGGAAGTCGGAGTTGTGGAGCAATGGTGCCGACCCCTGACGAAAGTGCGTCTCTTGCAGAAAGAGTACAGAAGCGTGAAGTGTCTTGGCCTCACGTAGGAGGCGACGGCGCTTTTCAGGTATATTAAGCCCTTTTGTATTATATGTAAGTAGTCGAAGCGGGCTATGCGTAAATCCCCCAGGTAGAGCCATATCTGTGAGACAAAAGAAGGCGGAGGGAGATGCGAGAGGGAGAAAAGGGGGAGGGGAAAGAGATGGAGAGAGATGAAGGGGAGGAAGAGAGAGAGGGAGAGAGAAGATAGAGAGGGAGAAAAAAGAGAAAAAAAAAAAAAAAGGGGGGGGGGAAAGGGGGGGAGAGGGCTACCCCCAAGAGAGGGGAATGGAGGGGGGGTAGGGTGACAGAAAGAGAGACGGAGTCAGGTGCAGAAAGGAACGAAAGAGGTGACAGGAAGAGAGTGAAATAAAGCAGGTCTAGTAGGTATGAAGCGTCGCTAGGGTGTGTCCCCACGTATCCAAACTATGGGGAACGTGTGACACTCCCGGGAGAAACGACGCCCGTCCTCGTGGGCAGGGACGACCCGAAACCAAAACTACCAACCGATAAAGGTAGCAGTAACAATATTTACAAGGAAATGCAAAATCCAATAACAAGAGCTAATCAGAGCCCCCTCCGAATATAGGAGCTGTAGCAGAGAAATCGTATTTTTTTTTTCCCTTCTTCCCCCTACCCCTCCCTCCCCCTCCCTCTCCCCCCCCTCCCCCCCCACCCTGCACGGCACATCCCTCAACTATCCCCCACCCCTAATGCTACATGTTCTCCCCCCCCATCCCCCCCGACCACAACATAGTCACTCTTCAAACGTATATACAGTACGGTTTGTCAACAGGGTCAAATTAGTGATGATTAACCAACAATTTACGCGGGGGCACTGCTGTTAACTAAAAGTTAGAGAGATCACATGGCAGCAGACCTCCATCAACCCCAGATCGAAACCCCACACCCAGCCCCTCCATCTCCCCCGACACGGACATCCTCTGGTCAAATCTGATAGGGTCCATTTAGGAGTCATATTGCTGGGGTAGGACGGGACTCCACCGTGTCGTCCGTTCCCTGGTAGAGTGGAGGGGCCATACCCCACAAAAACGGCATGGCGGAAAAATAATCGGTTAAACTGAAGGGGAGACAGTTCAGCGGAGGCACGGCCCGGAGGAAGAAGGGGGTCCGCGACCTGGTAGTCCAAACAGACAGTCCCATAAGTCGTTGTTCTAGGACTGGTGAAGGGGCTGGTGGACCAGCAGGAGCACCCCGTGAGGGAAGAAGGGGAGCCGCCGCCCAACCGGTAAAACAGGTAACTGAGGTCGAAGGAATCCCCGACCTCAGATATTACGCCAAAATGGAATAGGCTGAATGCTCCACCGTGAGTAACTGTGGAGGAGGAAGGGGACTGGCAGCCCATCTGGCGAGACATTAGACCGAGTGTAATGTAGTCCCCGGTTACAGGAATTAGTATGGAAAAACATGTGGTCGACTGCTCAACCGTGGGAGGTCACGGAGGGAAAAGAGGATCCGTATCTCAGCGGGGAGAGCAACGTAATCGAGTGCATAGCAAGTCGTGGCCACCAAAAATGATTGCGGAGCATTAAAGGATCGGCTCTCCATCCGCAGCGAACCACCGAGGGAGAAGGGATCCTACCTCTCTACTGGTAGCAGAGGTCGCTGGAGGGAAGCCTGTCCCCAGCTACAAAAGTTGCAATGAAGGATATAGGAGACCATCTCCTCAGTCGTAGTACGCGAAGGAGGTGGAAGAGGGTCTGCGCCTCCGGCCCCTCAGTGAGCCGCTGAAGGGCGACTAACCCTCCTCTTGACGTGGGGGTCGCTCCATCGGTTCTCCCGCGGCAGGGTCATGTGCCGGCGAGGGTCTCCGGCGTCTGCGAGGCCGCCGCGGACGGCTCTGTGATGAGGGCGCAGGGCCGTCTTTGCGATGGTCGGTCTCCCAGTCTCGCACCGCCACTCCAGGCAGGCCCATCTCCTGAAGAAACTCACTCACATCTGCTGGGCGTTGGATCATATGTCGAGTTCCGTCGCGCTCCACCATCAGAGCGAAGGGGAACCCCCAGCGGTATTGGATGCCCGTTCGGCGTAGCGCCTGCGTGACCGGCATCAGGCATCTTCTGGCTGCAAGGGTAAAGGGGTAAGGTCGTGAAAGAGTTCCAGGTGATGCTCGTGGTAATCCCAGTGTCGGGAGGCGCGGGCGTGCTTCATAATTTCCTCTTTCAAAGAATAGTCAATCAGGCGGCAGATTATGTCTCGTGGAGGGGCCGTAGGAGGAGGTCGGGGTCGCAGAGCTCTATGTGCTCTATCCATAGGGACCGGGGCATCAGCATCGCGGTTTAAGATTAGATTGAATACCTCCCTCAGCGTGGCACGGAGGTCCTCAGGGTCGTCACTTTCTGCAAGCCCTCGGACACGGATATTGTGGCGACGGCCTCTATTATCGAGGTCATCTACGCGACGCTGAAGGTCTGAGAACTCGTCTCGGGTATGCGTCTGGGCCGGCTGGGGTGGGTGGCGTGCTGTTTCTTCCAGAAGGCCCACTCTGCTGGATAAGGCCTCCATGTCGACTCGCACCTCCCGGACCTCCCGGCCGAATCCCTCTCTCAAGTCTGCAATGATGTCGGAGAGGTCAGATTTCGTGGGGAGAGCAGAGATCATGCGCTCCAGGCGTCGTATCGCCTCCATAGATTCCGGAGCGTGGGCTGGGGACGGAGGAGTGTCCGCCATTTTGTCCGTCTCCTCGTGCGGGGAGCGCGGCGGAACTGTGCTAATAAAAGTGTCCAGCGGACCCGTTCTTCGGGTGGGGCGGTGTGCAGGAGTTTTGGGGGTATTCAGCTTCCCCTTACCTCGGCCCATGGCCCGGCGTTGTGCAGGAAAGCGGAGGTATATCGGAGGGGGCTCAGGAGCTCGGCTAACATGCGGCCATCTTGGTCAGAGGTCAGGACACGCCCCCCTGGAGTTCTTTTATACTGTTGGCTACATATAATAATGATATATTATGAATCTACCGAGTCTGCCGGAAAGAACGATATATAACATGTCTGGGTCATATACTAAAATAAGGCTTCAAAACGCATTTAAACATGATGAGCGAAACTGTTAAAAATTAGCTCAGCAGCAGACCGCACACAGGCGTGAAGGGAAGCCGTGAAATGCCTCAGCAGTGAAGGGGTTAATTTTTTTTGTCTGTTTTAAATCATTTTATTTGTTGTTTTTTTTTCGTTTCAGATAATTTTGATCAACTATTTTTCCGTTTTAAAACCTTTTGTTCTGGTTTTTATTTTTAAAGTCAGACCATTTGGGTTGGGTCAGTTTTGCGTTTTTTAAATCGTTTTGTTCATTTATTTTTGTTCCTTTCATACCATTTTAATATGATTAAATAAAGTTGTGAAATGTATATTCATAAGAAAAAAAGGATCTTTATTTAATAAAAAAAAAAACGATAGAATCGCCAGAATTATCGTATCGGCAGAATTATCGTATCGAGTCGAGGGAATGAATTATCGAATCCGAAAAACAAAACCAATAATGAATTATAAAAAAATATATAAAGTATAAACAAAGTAAACCATAGTAGTTTACGTCAAAACGAATAGAGTTAGACACTTTGAAACGAGGAGAACAGATGTTCCTTAAAAACGAAAGTTTCCGAAATCACGAAAAAAAAGTCGATACAAAAAACGAGCAGAGTGACCCGAAAACACGAAAATGGACGATATTCCGAACAAAAAATGTATACGAAAAACGAGCCGAACCAAACCAGAAATCGTCCGAAACGAGCCGATACGAAAATTTTAAACATCTGAGCGAACCGAACCGAAAAAAATAAAAATCGGCGCACAAGTCTGACTCTTAGCAGTAATGAAACTTATGAAAAAGGGTAAAAGCCCTGGCCCGGATGGGCTGTCGATTGAATACTATAAACATTTTGCAACAGAGCAATACCCGAGAATGCTTTCAGCCTTTCAATCGGTGGGAGCGGATACTTCTTTTCACCCTCACACGGTGGCGGCTACGATAGCAGTTATACTGAAGCCGGGAAAAGAGGAGTCTGAATGTAGGAACTATAGACCCATATCCTTGCTGAATACAGACGCAAAAATATTTGCTAAACTTTTGGCGGAGTGTTTGAAACCTTTTTTATCTAAATTGGTCCGACCGGATCAGGTGGGATTTATTCCAGGACGGGAAGCCAGGGATGCCACCTCTAGAGCGCTAGGTGCAGTTGCTTATGCGTAAAAGACAGTAGAGGGGGTGGTGCTTCTATCAATGGATGCCGAAAAGGCGTTTGATAAAGTGAGTTGGTCCTTCCTGTTTTTAGTGTTACGACAAATGGGGCTCCCGGATACTTTCTTAGACCAGATGCAAGCTTTATATACAAATCCGTCGGCTCGTATCCATGTGAATGGAGCACTTTCTGCCCCCATTCCGATGTGCAATGGAACTAGACAGGGCTGCACCTTGTCGCCGTTATTATTTGCACCTTACTTGGAACCACTTCTGGAAGCTGTTCGTTCTACCGATTCCATCACGGGGATTCCAGGCGCCTCTACCCATCACGTGGTCTCTGCTTATGCGGATGACCTGCTTTTTATGTTGACAAATGCTGACACTTCATTGCCAGCGGTGACAAAGGTATTGTTGGATTTTGGTGAGGTCTCCGGATTTCGGGTAAACGTGGACATGTCAGAACTACTTAATGTGAATCTCTCGCAGGGTTGTGTGGCTAGACTAAAGCAGTCGGTTCCATTTACGTGGTGTACGGATGGATTGAAATACCTAGGAATATGGATCTCCCCATCCCCTGCACAGCTTTACGCTCTTAATTATCGACCACTGTTAGATGTTTTCGTATCGGAGTTATCTGGTTGGTCGAAAAAGTTTATTTCCTGGTCGGGCCGGATTAATACTTTGAAAATGAATGTAGTACCCAGACTTTTATATATTCTTCAAACGGTCCCGATTTCTCTGCCTGCCAATTTCTTCAAACTGTTCCGAACAGCGGCACTGCGTTTCATTTGGCCCCATGGGGGCCCGCGTGTCAGTTATGCAACGCTATGTCGCCCTAAATCAGAAGGGGGTTTGGCGTTACCAGGCGCTAAACTTTATTACTATGCGGTCCATCTTGCGCGTCTCTTGGAATGGTCCGTTCAAAAGTCAGAAACTGTGGCTGGACCTGGAGGAAACGCGGGTGGGAACGCCCCTGTGGACACTGCCGTGGATCCGTTGCCGGGGTCCTTGGGAACAACAAAGGATTTGGTGCCTTTCAACGGAAACGCTGGGCATCTGGAGACGATTGCGTATGCAATTTGAGCTGACATCCGCAATGTCACCACTTTTTCCATTACGAGACAATCCCGATTTCTCACCAGGGAGAAAGCACGGTTTTTACCTACCGGACAGGATCAGAGTGGCTGCTTATTTGAAAGATGGAAATCCTCCCCCGTTACAGCACTCGGATGGAACGCCTCCGATCCGTCTTCAGGAACGGTTCAACTATCATCAGATCCAATCGTATCTGAGATCTTTGAGGGTGGGATTCAGCCTTACTCGTCCTCTTACTCCCTTTGAGCAGTATTTCCAGTTTGGTACTCAGTTGGCCAGAGGTGTTTCTACCTTATATCGCATGCTCCTTGGGCGATATGCAGAGACTCCGGCTTTCAGGGACAGATGGAGTGCCGTGGTAGGGAAACATATTTCAGATGAGGAGTGGAATAAGACTTTTACGCTCATTCACAAGGGGACCGGTTCTTTGCATTGTGCAGAAAATGCTTATAAAATTCTTACATTTTGGTATCAGACCCCAGATCGTCTGCAGAAAATATTTCCCCTTCATGATCCGCAATGCTGGCGGTGTAAGGCGGCCTTCGGGGATTTCTTACATATTTGGTGGGACTGTCCCAGGATTCAAGTTTTCTGGAAGATGGTTCACACTGCAGTTTGTGCCATTTCAGATTCGGATTTTGAGTTCATTCCTTCCAACTATATCCTGTTGCAGTTCCCTGCTCCCATAAAAGCCTTGAAGCGGTCAGTAGTATTGAGATTGGTGACTGCGGCCAAATTGTTGATACCATTGCACTGGGGCAAACCGACGTTACCCTCTTGGCGAGAATGGGTGACTAAGGTTGAATTCCTACTCAGGATGTATAACCTGGTAGCAAAGGAACTAGACCAAGTTGAACAATTTGTTAGGAATTGGGTTCATTGGGATAACTATGTGAGCTCGGCACCTGAGAGACGCCTGGAAGTGGCGCAGACTGACACATGTGCGGGTAGGCTGATTGATGGAGTTTGAGTCAGGGTGCTAGAGACCCCGATGGAGGTTGGAGAGACCAGGAACTGCGCTTGTCCCGGTGAGTGGACCGCCAGTTAGTGTATAGTGCCCTCTTCCCCCAGGAATACACTGACCCCCCTTCTTTCCTTTTTTTTCTCTCTCTCTCCTCTCCCTATTACTTTCCCTTCTTCCTTTCTTCCACCTCTTCCCCCCTCTGAACTATTTTAATTCACTGAACTCTGCCTCTTTCTGTATTGTCTTCCTTCTTGTCTTTATCGTTGTCCTGTCTGTTATGTTGGTTGTTCTGTCTGTTGTTATGTTATGTTTGTGCTAGTTTGTCTGTCTTCTCACGGCACGGAAGACTTACTTAAAGGCCTTGGAAATTCCTCCCAGCGGCTGGTCAGCATTGGTACAGCATACGTTTGCAGATGTTTCACATAGTACTATGATATTGGCTGGGGCAGGATTTCGCTTTTTGCCAACTGCAACTCAGTACAGTGTTAAACTTATCCTGTCGTGATTGCTACTACAGTATATGTATCGCAAGACTTGTGTTACCATACTATACATGCTACTGTGATTTATGTTTCTATATGTTTATCTCTGTTAATAAAAAAAATTTGATTACAAAAAGTATCTCACTGCAAATTCCCATAACACACAAAGACCTGCTTTCTTTTTCCCTGCCGTCCATTAGATTTTTCATCCTAATTTTCTAAATAAAAAGAATTTCACAGTGTCCTGTAGCTAAAATATTTATTTTGTTCAGTTCAGTTCAATTCAGTTTATTGTCATGTCTATAAATCATTGACTCATTATGTGGTCTGCACAGCACATGAAGTTGTGATAGTCTGACAGCCGTCCTGAAAAATCTAGGTGATAAAATAGCAGAATAGACAAAAAAATAGTTGGTTATGTTTTCACTCTTGAATATTTTTTATGACATGACTTGCTATTCACTGCAAATTCCTATTTAATGGTGTAACGGGGCATCTGTATCCTAACTGAGTAGCTTCATCAGCGGCCTCTCTCCCCTTAAAGCACTTCTCACAGCCCACCCAAGCTTTAACCGTGGTTGAAAGAAGGATGGAAACCATTGAGAAATCAAAAGCAGACTGGCTTTATTTTTTAGAAAAATCCAGTACACTCAAACTGTTCACAGGGCAGGTTAAGGAGAACAATAGGGCTACAACCTGGCCCTGCTTTGTAATCAGAACTCCCTCAAGGTCTATGTGCCTGAACAAGGTGACCTGAAGGATTCAGTCGGGCTTGGCCGCAATTAAGTCCAGGAGTCCAGCTGGAGGGAAAGATGGCCAAAGCAGTGAACAGATGCACAGTGAAAAACCAAATATATTTGTAAGATCCACCAATTCCTCATTAGTCTATAGCTGGTGGACTAAGTCTCTTTTGAATATCAAAATGTAACCGTATGCGGCTCCACAGACCTGGCTACAAAAGGTGCGTCTGCCTGGCACTCAAGAGCAATGAAGGGAGCTGGGACTTATCGGACAAAGAGGGCAAATCCCTGGTCTCTTTTACGGGCCATAGTCGCTTGGCAGGAGGCTAGCCCACAGCCCCCTCCAGATGCCCAAGTGACAGTAGGTCCGACACCCCCCCCCCTCCACACACAAGGAGACTAACCTGTCTTCACCAGATTTGCTACTTTTAACTAAAATTTACAGTTCCTTGGTTTAGTGAATCAGAACAGAGTCTGAGTTTCCTAATAAGAACCACGTAGTCATAAATTTCAAGAAGTTCTAAAATGTCAAATGTAACTAAACTTTTGAAAGTTCTACAACCGGATTCATCACTAGCTTAGTCATTATGTATTTTCTATCAGTAGTCATAATGTAACTGGAACTGCGTGTTTGAGGGGAAAAAAATATGACTAATAGAGCAACCAAATAAAGACAAAAGAGTGATGTGTCCTTCTTGCTAAGGCCATGTCAACTGACCTTTGTTTTGAGAGACATACATAAGTATTGGCATAGTAAATTAGGCGGGTTGGGCAATAATTGGCAGAATTAGCTATGGCACACTTAACGTAGCCAAGGAAGGATGTACAATATTAGCCATACATTATAAGGGTTATTCATAAAGCACCAAAATTTCATTTTTTGTAGTGTCTCTTTCTCAAATGGCAACAATACAAAATAAAAAAATATGCATTTTAATAGACATTTAACATTTTTATGCTCATTAAAGTGTGGATAATGAATAACTGTTCACTTATTGACTGACAGTAGCGATTAAATTCCCAAAAGCAACGACAAACATAACCAGTACCGAGGTATCTCACACAAACACAATTGTTGTACTACTTGACATTACTCAAAAGCTTTGAGAACAAAATATAACTACTTTCTGCTAAAAGAAAGGATTAATGTCATGTGAGTACCAACAAAATTTGTAGTTAAAGTATAAAAGGGATGCTATGCTCATCCTGACCACTTTAGAGTTTCAAAGTGGTCAGGATGTGAGTGCCCCCCCCTGCTGCCCCAATCGGGTATAATTACTGGGTGAAGTGGAGGGGTTTCCTCCACCCCACCCAGCAGCACGGATTTTTCATTTCCTGGCTGCTGATCACTAATGATGTCAGCACGCAGAGAGCATGCCCAGATCACCCTCTCTGAGACCACCTGTAATAGCAAGTGGTCTCAGAGAGGCAGCTGATGGATCAGATTTGCGCATGTTCACGCAATTCTAATCCTGTGCAGGTGCTAAGGAACTTGCATGCGTAAAGTGCTTAAGCCCGTATTGGTGCGTAATTTGCGGTTCCTATGCTATGCAAGTTGCGTAGGAGCACAAATTGTGTAGGAAAGCTTCAGACTTCTGGGCAGTCCCTGAGTTGAAGAGGAGGAATGGCGAGGGACAAAAGGTGAGTAAATTCACCTATCAGCAGCATCTTCCCAATTATTTAAGGGCAAAAAAATGGGACTCTATTAAAAATAGAGTATCCCTTTAAACCCCCTGTAACTTGGCATCTTTTCTTACAGGATTTTATATATTGAAATTTAGGTTCATATAGTTATTTTTTTTGGAGAAAGGATTTTACCAGGAAGGATACATTGAGATTTCTCTTGTTTTCAAGTATGTCCTGGGTGGCGAGTATGTACCGTTAGGTGTCTTGCCCAAGGACACTTACTGGAGAGGTGCTCTTGCCGGGATTCAAATCTGTGTCTCCATGGTCTCCACAGTCACAGAGCAGTGATGTTACCTCTACTCCAATCAGCTGGTACATATTTGTTAGGTATATATGCAACAAATAAGTAGCTTTTATTGCAGAGCCTTGTGTTTTTTTTTATCTAGACATCATGCTAGCAAATATTTGTTTTTTTTCTCATAGGAAGGAAAAACACTGCTCCTCAGCCTGTTCTTCATTTATTTAGCCTACTGGCAGACGTCTACCCTTAGGATTAAGTGTCAAGAGGGTGCATGAGAACTGTTCTGTTACCTGGTCACTCTGGGCATGAAGACATACTGGCAAAGATGCCCGCACCGCACATCAACCTTTGCACTGGTTGGGGATGTGTTCCTAAGCAGAAGATCAAGAAGAACAAAAGACCAAGCTTGATGACTGCTTGGCAAAGGTAAGAACAGAAGCAATAATAACAGATTCACTTTTACAAATGTGCTATCAAACTAAACGGATGGCAGCGTCATGGTCACATCTTTGTTAACTTCCCTTTTTTCATTTCTCTTGCACTTATTATTATTCTTTATTTATAAACGCCAACATGTTCTGCAGATGCTGAACAATGGGTACAATATAGACAGTGTTTCAATACATTCAAACTGAACAACATTTTGACAAACAAATTCAGGAGGAAACAAGGGCACTATTCCCATCAGAACTTAAAGGGATATGCATGTCTAGAAAAAAAAGTCTATTGACATTTAAACCCTTTTATACCCATCAAAGTAGAATAAATCAATAAGTTTTAAAAATATGTAAAAAATGTTTATTTTCTTGCTTTAACCCTTTCGCTGCTGAGCCATTTCACGCCTGTGTGCTGAACTAATTTTTACCGGTTTCGCTCATCATGTTTAAACGCGATTTGAAATCACATTTTATTATACGACCCAGACATATTATATATCATTCTTTCCGGCAGATTCATAATATATCATTATTATATGTATACGTCATGTCCTGTCTGAATTTTATAACAAAAAATGCAATAAAATTAGAATTTTTAATAATCTACATTGTGTAAAGTGTTTTTTTTCACATTTTATCATACAAGCCTTTGCGATATTTTCTATGGGGTGCGCTTGTTAAAAAAATTAGAAATGGGGACCCGTTACATTTTTTTGGGGGGAAATTATGTGATTTTTAGAAAACTCCCCATAGAAAAAATCATTAGTGCAGCATCATTGTTCACATTATAATTGAAATGGGAACAATATTGCTGCATTAATAAAACCAAAAAAAACCTTTTTTTTTAAAAATGTATGTTTTATTTTTTTATTTATATTTTTACACATTTTTCCTTTACAGAAACCATGGTCACGTTTGGTATCACTGGAAAGGCCATACTCTGGCCGTTCCAATGATACCAAACATTAACCCCTAGCTGCCAAGCATGGGGAGATATGTGTGAGCGTTAACGTTAGCCCTGGTGGCCCTAGCGCGGGTGCACCATATTACAATCCTAACGGTTAACGGTTATTAAAACGCTAACGGGTTAAAAAACCTTTTCAGTGTGTGGTTATTGTACATTGTGCTCCCTATCTTAAGCATAGGGATTGCAAAGAGTTAATTAGCGTTAGTATTACAATATACTAGCGCTAATTACCGTCCGGCTGCGGTTAACCCGACAGTAAACCACAGCCAGGACCTGGTGCTAACGGATTCCGCTGCAGCAGAATCCGTCAGCACCAGCGAGAAACCCACCCCCCAAAAATCAGATACTCACATTCTATCCCACGGTGAGAATTGCGGCTCCAACCACCCCCTCTGTCCGCAGGGAGAGGAGCGGAGAAAGGTTCCCCAGTTTCTCTTTGCGGATCACTACACCGACCTGCCGGATCTCGCGAGTCCTATGGACTCCATTGAGTGGATGTTCGCAGTGGCGCTTAGCGCTGCATTATGATGCAGGCAACTTTTATTGCACCTGCATCGTAATAGCACGCTAAAACGGGGACGCAAAGGAGATACATGCAGGCGCAGGTTTTTCTCCCTAGCATCCCTGTTTTAGCGTGATGAATGTAATGTGGCCCATATACGGTGAATTGATACAATGGGTTTATTGCAAGGATCAGTATTTGTAAAACAAAATCAAATCAACTTACAGGTATATAATACAAATAAATTGCACCTGTCACTCACCTACTGGGCACAGCCATTGCGCAACTATCTTCTGATCCCACCTAAAGGTAAACATCGAAAAATAAGAAAAGAAAGGTAGACTACAAGGTGTAAGATAGCAGACGTGTTTATTTGGAGGACCCAGGTTAAAAAGCTGCAACGGTTGAGCTCTCCTCCTTAATTGTGCATATTGGTCTTGCCTTCAATGCTCTCTTATATGCAAACGAGTCATCATCTCTGATCAATCTTAATTAAAAACAATTGGTGCAAAATAACAGTTTATGTGTGACTCCCAGGTCAATTCTCACCATGTTGTCTACACAAAACCTAAATCCAAAACCAATCTTAACATAATACAAAAAAAAACTCAAAACCCTTACTTTGCTGACATACATCCTCTGCCTTTTCAATTCTAACCAAAAAGAAAAAATATAAACCTCCAAAAAATGACATTAAAAAATATTTTAAATTTTTTTTCAAGATGATATTCTTTATTCAGGCCCTTAGGCCATAATTATGGATCCACATTTTTTCTTTCTTTTTAAGTAAAAATTCTCAATTTCCTCATCTCAACAGTGGAATCTGATCTATAATAACCTGAAAGCGCAATTGAGCAATAGTATGAGTTCATCTGATGAAGGGCCCTATTCAGGGCCGGTGCAAGAATTTTTGCCAACAAAGGCAAAGGGTCACTTTGGCACCCCCCCCCCAAACCCCATGACTAATCCACGTATCTCGCTATCCCACAAAATACTTCACTATTAATCCTATACTATCTCTTCTGTCACCCATGTGTCTCCTACCCTCCACCTCATCTCCCACTCTGTCCTGTCTGCTAATCCTGCCAAGACCATCCTCTACCCTCTGGCATCTTGCCCCAATGTGATCCCTGCCCTTCTCAGTCCCCTGTAATTCCTGCCAGCCTCACTGCATCCCGTCACACCCAGTAATCCCATGCTGGTTTCCACTGCCCCAGTGTCCTGCCACTCTCCTTAGCCCTCTGCCATCCATCTCGGCTCCCACTCAGCCCTCTGCCATCATTCCCTGCCTCAAAATGTGACTGTGGTCATTCTCCTGTCCCCTTATGTGCCCTCTGAAATGCTCACCAGGGCCACAATGAGTCAGTTCCAGCACTCACTGTGCCCCTGTTAAGCTTAATAGCCATTCCAATGTAAAACGCTGTCTTCCCCAGCCCCTGTCACCCTCTACAGTCCTCAATGTGTCGCCGCTCATCCTCCCTAACCTAGTGTGTCCTATACCACCCTCCGCAACCTCAGACATCAGAACCCAGATACATGCATACCCAGACGCATGAGAACCCAGATACATGCATACCCTGACGCATGAGAACCCAGATACATGCATACCCAGACGCATCAGAACCCAGATACATGCATACCCAGACGCATGAGAACCCAGATACATGCATACCCAGACGCATGAGAACCCAGATACATGCATACCAAGACGCATCAGACCTCCAGATACATACATACCCACGAGGCTGAAGTTAGTTTCTTATTCGGCCAGTTACTTATTCGTGGAAGTTGGTTTCTGATTCGGTTGAATTCTAAGTATGTAAAATTTCAATAAAAACCTGTTTTTAAAGGGTTAATTACCATTGTGCCAATGATTTTAAGATGGATTCATATAGAAGTGAATCCCCTCTATCAAACAATGTCAAATGTAGCCTGGCCCAACTGAAATTTGGGAAGAAAAATCTGTGCCAACTGTGCCATGGGTACTCATTTTTATGGTTTTGAATAAGTAACTGATGTTTTCAAAGGGTTAATTGCCATTGGGCCACTGAATTCAACATGGATTTTTATAGAGGAGGATGCCCTATATCAAACACCATTGTCTTCAGCCTGGCGCAATGGCAAGTTTGCCACGAAAACAGTGCCAACTGTGCCATGGGTGCTGATTTTTACTGTTTTGAATAAGTAACTGATGGTTTCAAAGGGTTAATTGCCATTGGGCCACTGAATTCAACATGGATTTATATAGAGATGGATCCCCTCTATCAAACAATGTCAAATGTAGCCTGGCCCAACTGCAATTTAGGCAGAAAAATCAGTGCCAACTGTGCCATGGGTGCTGATTTTTACGGTTTTCAATAAGTAACTGATGTTTTCAAAGGGTTAATTGTCATTGGGCCACTGAATTCAACATGGATTTATATAGAGGTGGATGCCCTCTATCAAACACTATTGTCTTCAGCTTGGCCCAATGGCAAGTTTGCCACGAAAACAGTGCCAACTGTGCTGACTTTTACTGTTTTGAATAAGTAACTGATGTTTTCAAAGGGTTAATTGCCATTGGACCACTGAATTCAACATAGATTTATATAGAGTTGGATGCCCTCCGTTAAAAACAGTTGTCTTTTGCCGGGCCCAATAGTCAGTTTGGCACAGAAACCGAGATCATTTTTGGCAACAAGGCTGAGGCTCAACACTGCACGTCAACCGTGAGCTGAGAAGACATTGAACCCCCTTGAAGCAAATCACAAGCAGTTCTCATATATATGCGTCCCCTCCTCCCCCACCTCTCCAAAGAGAGAGGCTCCTGCAAAAAAAAAAAAAAAAATCCCACCCCTTCCCGACCGCCATGAGGAAAGAAAAACCCTAAATCCAGCTGTGTCCTTGGCACCTCCGTACAGAGAATGGGAGCAACAACACCCCCACCCTCAGTATAGCAATACAGAACAGTGACCCCACATACTAGCATAAAGAACACATTCCCCCTCCCATCCCAAGTGTGGGGTGACCCTATGGGAGTGCTCTTATACTAAACCCCCCTCCCATCCCGTCCATATCAACACGTAAACCATTATTGACAGTCCGAACTATACAATGTGTCATGGTTCCCCTCTAGATCTACGATGCTGGTCCCTGTATACAGAACCCTATCTACCCCTCCTATCCTTGAATGGTTGGTAAAGCTTACTATCTGCAGGGTACAACACTCAGCAAGGGTTAACAGGCCCCAGAGAATAACAACACGGCAGTCCCTGCCAACATAGGCCTTGGTACCAAGAATTGTTCGCAGAACAGGATGGTCAAGAATAGCAGAGTCAGTACACAAAGGGTGCTTCTCATAAATAGCAGAGTCAGTACACAAAGGGTGCTTCTCATAAATAGCAGAGTCAGTACACAAAGGGTGCTTCTCATAAATAGCAGAGTCAGTACACAAAGGGTGCTTCTCATAAATAGCTGGGTCAGCACACATGGAGCTTCTCAGAAATAACTAAAGCAATATGAATGAATGAATGAATATCACCAAAGCACGGGGGAAGTAACTCCATGTCAGGGCAGACGTGCATTAAACTTGGCGGCAACGCGTCATCACACTGCGCCCCTCCTCCTGGCCACCCATGTGACCGCCGCGAGCCGGCATATCAATCGGCACGCAGTCAGCGAAAAGCAAGCACGGCGCTGCCGGGTACCACCTGGGATGCCAGACGCGGCATGGGCACCCCCCAGGACCACTGGACGTGACACAATGTCCGTGTGGATTAAAAAGAAAAAACTGTAACCCCTCCCGTCCGAATCGAGGCAGACATCCATAGACCCAAAATCTTATAGCAGAACATAACAGTATCCCCACAGACAGAAAAGTAATACAAACCCCCCATCCCATGTCATCCATACTGAAACCGCTATTTATAGTGCGATCCATGCAATAGTCATGTGAATAATACAAAGAAAAGAGCGTCCAGGCATCAGTAAGGCCTGGGGCTAGGTTCCATGAGAAAGTGCACAAATGTGACGATCACGGAGTACCCCGGCTGGATACACGGCGTCAGGGCCCAATAGTAGCACATACAACTACTCGGCAGAGTGTGACTTATAGCTGCAGTTTTTGCCCCAAGAACGAGGCAAGACACATTTTAGGTTGAATTGCAAACAGAATCTGTTTCTTGTGCAAAACACAGGTCATATTTATATGGAGCTGTCCCTATTGTTCACCCTCCTGCCCACCCTCAGACATCCCGGCGCCGGAGCACCACTGCCTCCAGCCATTTCCCAGTCCCTGAATATACTAGCCACCACAGCCTCAGCCATTGCCCAGTTTGTGGAATGTCGCCCTTGTCCAGTCTGGAAATGGTTCGAAGGCCAAAGTCGGGTCACAGCTGGTGGCGGCTTGATGCACGTAAGCAGTGGGCAGGAAAAACACAGTTTCCGAGCAAGCAGAATATTGAGGAACAGAAACACACATAGGTGCATGTGAAAACAGGGTGTAAAATACGGGGCCCAATGGGGCAAAAAAGGTGCAGGGCAAAACAAAGGCAAAAAGTTTTTAAATGTGGTGGGACCCTGCAGCCCATACCATCACACCAAACCAGAGCAATAGGAGGGTCAGTCGACCAAGAAATCGTCCGAAAAATCATGGAGGAATGCAAGGTTGAGGGGTACGGGACCAGGGAGAGCACGGCAGAATGGGAAGACGAGGGCCCGGCAAATGAGGGAGCACAAAACTGGAGGAGCGGAGGGAGCTTCAATGGTGGGGATGACAGGTGTTAACTCAGGCCTGGTGTTGTGGTAAGGCCGGTACCTCCGTTCCACTGCCTCTGTCCAGGAGCATGAATAGATCTGCTGGCATGGGGATCCCCAATGCCTCCAACAATCGAGTGTAATCTGTCTGTGAGAGCAGGGATATGATGGCCCCATCATGGGGCAAAATGGAAACCTCCAGGGTAGCAGAAGCTCTGCAAGAGGCCATTGGGCTCTACTCTTCTGAAGCGTAGAAGAAGCCACATCGTTGAAGAGATTCTGGGCAACACCCTCAATCAAGGAGGCGCCATAACAGGCTGCAAGCAGCAGGGCATCCTTGGTGGAGTAATACCAGCACTTGAGCACCACGTCCCATGGGGGTTCGTTGGGACCCAAGCGAGGGCGCAGGGCTCTATGGATCCTATCTAGGCGCAACTCCACCTCCGGAGTGGCATGAACAACAGGGTGCGGAACAATTTGTCTCCGGGACATCTCCGATACAATGTTTGGAGCGGCGGGACCTGCTGTCCAGGTATTCTACTTCCTCCTGAAGCAACACGTATTTGTCGCAGACCTCTCGTAATATAGCTTGCGCCTCGGAGTGGTCAGTCTCCACATGATGCTCGAGTTTGCCTGTGCGGGTCCCCAGTGCGCCAATGTCCGTCCGTAGCCTCTCCAGGCCCGCCCTGAGGTCAGTCTGAAGGTCATCCTTCATAGTGAGCAAGAGCTTTCTTGTCACACCGAGTACAAGGCTCACCTTTTGCCGACGGAAGGACTCACGACGACGCCATCCTGACAGCTTCTGAACGCACCACCGCCAACAGCAGGGGAAAATACTGGGCAATGTCAGCTTGGCTCAATTTGGGGCTCAACTTGCTCCTGGGCATGGAAGCTAAACCCCACAGGCTACAATGAAGTCCAGGGCTGATCAGTGGAGGCTAGTGCGTGGAAGCGCCACCTGGGCAGAAGCTCAGAGATCAGGCAGCCATCTCAGAGCTCGGCCAAACCACACCACCCATTGCGCCACTGATTTTAATAGAGGACATCCAACTCTATATAAATCCATGTTGAAATCAGTAGCCCAATGGCAATTAACCCTTTGAAAACATCAGTTACTTATTCAAAACAGTAAAAGTCAGCACCCATGGCACAGTTGGCACTGTTTTCGTGGCAAACTTGCCATTGGGCCAGGCTACATTTGACATTGTTTAATAGAGGGCATCCACCTCTATATGAATCCATGTTAAAATCATTGGCACAATGGCAATTAACCCTTTAAAAACAGGTTTTTATTGAAATTTTACATACTTAGAATTCAACTGAATCAGAAACCAACTTCCACGAATAAGTAACTGGCCGAATAAGAAACTAACTTCAGCCTCGTAAAGACAATTGTGTTTGATAGAGGGGATCCAACTCTATATAAATCCATGTTGAATTCAGTGGCCCAATGGCAATTAACCCTTTGAAAACATCAGTTACTTATTCAAAACAGTAAAAATCAGCACCCATGACACAGTTGGTACTGTTTTCGTGGCAAACTTGCCATTGGGCCAGGCTGAAGACAATTGTGTTTGATAGAGGACATTCACCTCTATATAAATCCATGTTGAATTCAGTGGCCCAATGGCAATTAACCCTTTTAAAACAAAGTATTGAAAACAGTAGAAATCAGTACTTATGGCATAGATGGCACTGTTTTCGTGGCAAACTTGCCATTGGGCCAGGCAGAAGATAGAGGGCATGCACCTCTATATACAGTCAGGTCCAGTAATATTGGGACATCGACACAATTCTAACATCTTTGGCTGTATACATCACCATAATGGAGATGAAATGAAACAAACACAATGTGCTTTAACTGCAGACTGTCAGCTTTAATTTGAGGGTATGTACATCCAACTCAGATGAACGGTGTAGGACTTACGGCAGTTTGCAGATGTGCCTCCCACTTGTTAAGGGACCAAAGGTAATGGGACAATTGGCTTCTCAGCTGTTCCATGGCCAGGTGTGTGATATTCCCTCATTACCCCAATTACAATGTGCAGATAAAAGGCCCAGAGTTACTTTCAAGTGTGCTATTTGCATTTGGAATCTGTTGCTGTCAACTCTCAAGATGAGATCCAAAGAGCTGTCACTATCAGTGAAGCAAGCCATCATTAGGCTGAAAAAACAAAACAAACCCATCAGAGAGATAGCAAGAACATTAGGTGTGGCCAAAACAACTGCTTGGAACATTCTCAAAAAGAAGGAACGCACCAGTGAGCTCAGCAACACCAAAAGACCCGGGAGACCACGGAAAACAACTGTGGTGGATGACCGAAGAATTCTTTCCCTGGTGAGGAAAACACCCTTCACAACAGTTGGCCAGATCAAGAACACTGTCCAGGAGGTAGGTGTATGTGTGTCAAAGTCAACAATCAAGAGAAGACTTCACCAGAGTGAATACAGAGGGTTCACCACAAAATGTAAACCATTGGTGAGCCTCAAAAACAGGAAGGCCAGATTAGAGTTTGCCA
Organism: Leptobrachium leishanense; assembly: GCA_009667805.1. NCBI lineage: Eukaryota > Metazoa > Chordata > Amphibia > Anura > Megophryidae > Leptobrachium > Leptobrachium leishanense. The sequence continues at coordinate 80,045,883 of CM019071.1, forward strand.
AGCAACACTTAACAAAGCCTTCACAGTTCTGGAACAAGATCCTATGGACAGATGAGACCAAGATCAACTTGTACCAGAGCGATGGGAAGAGAAGAGTATGGAGAAGGAAGGGAACTGCTCATGATCCTAAGCATACCCCCTCATCAGTGAAGCATGGTGGTGGTAGTGTCATGGCTTGGGCATGTATGGCTGCCAATGGAACTGGTTCTCTTGTTGATGATGTGACTGCTGACAAAAGCAGCAGGATGAATTCTGAAGTGTTTTGGGCAATATTATCTGCTCACATTCAGCCAAATGCTGCAGAACTCATTGGACGGCGCTTCACAGTGCAGATGGACAATGACCCAAAGCATACTGCAAAAGCAACCAAAGAGTTTTTGAAGGGACAGAAGTGGAATGTTATGCAATGGCCAAGTCAATCACCTGACCTGAATCCCATTGAGCATGCATTTCACTTGCTGAAGACAAAACTGAAGGGAAAATGCCCCAAGAACAAGCAGGAACTGAAAACAGTTGCAGTAGAGGCCTGGCAGAGCATCACCAGGGATGAAACCCAGCGTCTGGTGATGTCTATGCATTCCAGACTTCAGGCTGTGATTGACTGCAAAGTCTGGGCCTGGATATCAGAATCTGTAGGGAACACATTGTGCTGGTGAAATAAAGATAATTTGACCTTACATGGGTAAAGAACATGGCTGTGTCACAAATTTTATATTGAGAGGAGCAGGAGAGGACAGTTATATGTCAGTTGTACTAATTACAATCGTATACATTTTCCTGTAAGTGTGTCGCTCCAGGGTTTGATACAATTTCATGCCAGTTACTGCTCCGTGAATAAGGGTCTATTCATAAAGGAACAATGTGCCCTGTGATGGAGATGTGAGAGGATACTATATATAAAATGAATTATACCTGCTTTATAACATAAGACATTGTGACAAGAGGACCAGATTTCCTCTGCAATTTCGATGAGAATTGAAAAAAAAATGCATTATGAAAAAACATATTTGTTAATCCAGACAAATTAACAACTCACATCAAGAGAGTTTTACTTGAAAAACTCAGCAATTAGAGTTTGGCGTAAGGGGACGCTCTACTCACTGGAACCAGACAATGCAAAATGGATGGTTACTGTGACCGGTGTCCTCTCCGCTTTCCACCACTGTGAGTGTCCTGGAGGGCTGATTTGCTTTGCCTAGAAAGTAGGGATGTGCGTTTCGGGATTTCGGAATTTTCACAAAATTTCCCGATTCGTGCATTTGGACGATTTTCCGAAAATTTTAAGATCCGAAAACAGCAGATCCGAATGAATTTTTGTGCCAAAACTAAAACTTTTCGGAATTTTCGAATGGACTAGAAATGTGTAAAATCGAAATTAATTGTTAATTAGATTAAATTAAATTAATCGAAATCTCAATGTATCCTACTTGTAAAACATGAGAAATCTCAATGGCAGAATTATCGTATCGGCAGAATTATCGTATCGTATAATTATCGTATCCGAAAAACCATTAGTTTACGTCAAAACGAATAGACACTTTGAAACGAGGAGAACAGACGTTTCTGAAAAAACACGAAAATTTCCGAAATCACGAAAAAAAAGTCGATACGAAAAACGAAACGAAAATCGTCCGAAACGAGTCGAAACGAAAATTTACAAAACCCGAGCGAACCGAACCGAAAAAAAAATTGGTGCACAAGCCTACTAGAAAGCGCACATCAGCCAGCGCTGCTCAGGCTTCCTGGAAAAAGGTCACGAATGATCACTAGTTCACTCCTGCTTCTAGCCAATGGCTTTCAATACACTTGCATTGGGAGCAGTTGGATTGGCTAGATGCAAGGCTGGACTGGGACAAAAAAATCAGCCCTGGACTTCATCCAGACCGGCCCACTCTGATATGCAAACATGGATTGCCGGATTCATATATTGATATGGACTGGAGCAGGGCCAGCACAAGACATTGTGCTGCCTGGATCCAAGGATGAAATACTGACTCACCCCCCCATGCCCACCAAAACATGTGTATGCGTATCACAGAGTGGCACAAAAATAAAACTCACAGTAATGTACGGTGTGTATGAGCGTATCACAGAGCTCCACAGCAATAAAACTCACAGTAATGTGCAGTGTGTAAGAGCGTATCACAGAATCCACAGCAATAGAATTAAAAAATAATTATGGATTATTAAAATAAATTGTATTTTAATATGAATTATATATTCATGTAAATGTAATTTGAACAATTAAAATAAATATGCATTAAAATATACTTACTTTAATCAATATTCTAATTTAAATTATTTTATAAAAAATAAATATTAAAATATACCTTACTAAAATGTAATTAGGGGACACTTCTAAGAAGGGGCTCAGAACTGTGACATATAGGGTTATTCAGAGAGAGGTGAAAACCTTGAGAATTACCAGGAGAATGAACAATCTAGACCAAATAGTCAATTTGGAAAGTGAGAGAATTTATCTGGTTTGACTATTTTGACCTAGAATTTTCCCTTCTCCAGTCATTCTCAAATTTTTCACCTGAATAACCCGGATAGTGTTGTATTAAGGGGGTACACAGAGCTCTGAAAAGTAATCCCTGTTCAACCCCAGCCATGTAACAGGCAGATAAGTCCAGAGAGAGATTGTCCAGCTCAGGAGCTGCTGGATTTACAGTATATGAATATAAAAAGGGTACATGTTTTCTAAATTAGAAGCCAAGCTAGACTCTGTCCCTGGACATGTCTCCCTGATACATAGCTATGGCTGATTAGCAAATACTTTCCTGAGCTCTGTGCAGACTCCTGTGATAATTAACCCCTTGAGTGCTCCTATAGAGAAAGCACAGCACTGCCACACTGAGCTCTGGCTTAATAGGCTATAGAAAGGGAGGGGGGCTGTCAGATTAGAGGGTCTGTCAGATTTACGGCTCCCTGCATGCCTGGCTGTGAGAGTGGCTGCTATACTGCTCTCAAGAGTCGCATCAGTGCCCAGGTATAAAACATAACGGTGAGATTCACCCTCACTTGGCATGTTTAGTAATACCTTAGGTATTTTCACATTTTGAGGATGGCTCCTGGTCACAGCACAGGCAGGAGAGGTTTGTAGGTCTGCTGCTGGCTTCAAACTCTGAAGCCCCAGTCGCTGGAAGGAGAAACTGTAAGTAAAATGTGGAGCAGAATCCTCACAGTCTCTGTGGATTCCGCTCCTTTACACACAATAAAGCCTCAGCCAGCTCCTGAATCCATGTGTGGGTGTCCAAGGAGGCCCTCCTAACCCACCCCTGCAATGCAGAAATCTTTCAGACCTTTGAAACAAGTGCTGACATTACACATTTGTGTTATCCAGTCCTGCTTATACTAAGTTTAAAGAAAAAAAAAAGCATCCCCAGGCTCAGCCGGCCCACTGACCCATCGGCCCCTCTGGAATCTCCCGGTGCTCACGATGGCCAGTACATGCCTGGATATGTATGAGTGTCCAACCTTCTCCTGGTTACATGACAGCTGCTATTTTATATTAAGGGTGGCTACATGGGGGCGTGTCCTGACCTGAGACCAAGATGGCCGCATAAACACTGAGCTCCTGAGTCCCCTCCGACAATAATCTGCTAAATAGCGACATCTCAGGCCATGGGCCGAGGAAAACCGAAGCAGAACACCCCCAAGACACCCGCACGACGACCGGCTCGAGCATTGGGCCCCCTGGACGCTTTTGTTTTACCTGCTTCTGCCGTCCCCTCTGCACCCATGTGCGATAAAATGGCGGATGGGCCCGCGGTTACAGACCCTATGGAAGCCATACGCCGGCTCGAGCACTTGATCTCGGCACTCCCCACCAAGACTGACCTCGCGGATCTAGTTGCTGATCTCCGTGAGGGCATCGCCGGGGACTTTCGAGCGATTCGAAAGGACGTTGCAGACTTGACTGCTAGAGTGGGCCTCCTGGAGGACCAGGCCAATCATCCAGCCGAACGACCTCCGACGGCGGCTTTCGGTGAGTTGCAGCGCCGCGTCGATGACCTGGACAATCGGGGCCGGCGGCATAATATCCGCGTCAGAGGCCTGGAGGAATCGGAGGGCCAGGAGGACTTGCGCGCCGTAATAAGTGAGGCCTTTTGCATGGTGCTGGACCGCTCGCCCAATGAACCGATTCCCATGGACAGGGTCCACCGAGCGCTACGCCCAAGACCGCCACCGACGGCACCGCCCCGTGACATTGTCTGCTGCCTCCCGGACTATGCCCTCAAGGAGAAGATCATGGCGGAGGCGCGCTCGTCCCGTTCGTGGACCTTCAGGGGAAGCAGACTTGAGTTTTTTCAGGATCTGTCTCCTTTTACACTCTCAGCCCGGAGGTGTCTGCAACCGATCACCCAAGCCCTCAGACAGGCTGACACCCCCTATAGATGGGGGTTCCCTTTCTCCCTGACGGCGCAGAAAAACGGTGTACGACACATCATACAACACCCTTCGGACGTTCCTGTCTTCATGGACGCGATGGACCTTCCTATAATGCAGGTCAAGGACTGGGAATCAGAGAATAGGGGGGGAGCTCCTTTCGATCCCCATGAAGCCCGAAGGCGACGACCCCGAGACCGAAGACGTCGCTCCCGCGACAGAGTCCCAGTGCAACCCGAACCCCCGGCGGAGGCTTGATTTGCCCAGGAGTTCTATACATAACCGTCCTTATTCGCTGATGCCCTCTACCATATACGGCCCTTCTCCTACTACCACGTGGGGGATACCCCCGAGACTGCAGTGCTCGGGTGGGGAGTAACCTACGAATCCTACTATGTATGGGGTCTTGGCCTGTACTGGGGATCCCAAGGGCTTCCTATTATACACCATGTGCTTTTTTTCATATGATGCAGTTTAGACGGGATGATGAGCTCTTCGCTCTGTACTGCTCTGCTCGTGGAACGGCACGTGCTTGCTCCGCACCCACCTCTCGATGTAAGAGATGACGTTTACTGCCTCGGCTCCGCCCTCTTTTGGCGGGCCCGCTCTGTTGGTCCCCATTGCGGAAAAGTCCGCCAGCCTACCGAGATCCAGGGGTGAGATTTGGCTCCCTCGACTGACTAAACTGTAAAGGCATACTGTTGCTAAGATCCGCGTCCCCTCCAGACGATGACCGGAGCTTGGCTGGTGGAGTGCTGGTCCACACCCGAGGGCACTACATCTAGAGATGCGCTCGGGGGTTCTTCTTCTTTTATTGTTACAAGTTATTGAGGTTCTACTGTTTGATTCTTTCGCAATATATTGCGCTGTTTACACTTTGTTATGCTTAACTGAAACTGAGGGGGGGGAAGAGAGAGGGAAGGGAATTCCCCCCTCCCCCCCTTTTTTTTTTTTTTCCCCCCACTCTCTGAATTGTACACTTACCATTTACTCTTCAATACGAACACCTGGTTTTACGGGTCTAGCTGAACTAATTTTTCCATCCCACCATTATATGGGGCAACATCTATGTGACACGTTTTCATTTTCACATTTTTCCCTCATCGTTCGCAGTGGTATTGCATATTTTGGCTACTTATCTGTATTACAGGAGGGGTTAAGCTCCCGCTCCCGCCTCCTGCTCTCTCTAACACCTCTGACATTTCCACTTCACTAAAGGCATCTGACCTCCTTACGGTACCTGTACTGATTTTTCCGTCCCACCATTGCGTGGGGCTAAGTGTGTACCCTGTGTCTTCCTTCCATAATTCCCTCTTACAGTATGCATTGTAATTATATTTGCTCCATATCTATGTGGCTGTGGGGGATATTTACTTGCTTTGTCCCAGAGCGCTCGTCCATTACATTTCCACTTGACTAAAGTCACCTGTCCTCCTTATGGTACATGTCCTAAATTTTTGAGTCCCACCATTGTGTGGGGCGCAATGTATGCACTGTGTCTTACTACCGCAATCCCCTCCTATTGTATGCAGTCAGTGTACTTATATTTGCTCCCTATCTATAGGGTTGTGGAGGATAATTACTTGCTCTGTCCCATCACGCTCGTTCATTACACTCCCACTTCACTAATGTCCCCTGTTCTCATTAGGGTATCTGTACTAGCTTTTTAAATCCCACCACTGGGTGGGGCGCAATGTATACCCGGGGTCTTAATACTGCGATTCCCTCTTATTGTATGCAGTCATTGTACTTAAATTAGTTCCTTATTTACATGGTTGTGGAGGATAATTACTGGCTTTGTCACATCACGCTCGTCCATTACATTTCCATTTAACTAATGTCACCTGTCCTCATTAAGGTACCGGGACTAATTTTTTAAGTCCCACCATTGAGTGGGGCGCAATGTATGCCACGTGTCCTACTACCGCAATTCCCTCCTATTGTATGCAGTCACTGTACTTACATTGGCTCCTTATCTATATGGCTGTGGGGGTTACTTACTTGCTTTGTCACATCGCGCTCGTTCCTTATACCCCCCCTTAACTACTGACCCCTGTTCTCATTATGGTTTCAGTACTAATTTTTTAAGTCCCACCACTGAGTGGGGCGCAATGTATACCCGGGGTTTTACTTCTGTGATTCCCTCCAATTATATGCAGTCACTGTACTTCTATTTGCTCCTTATCTTTGGGGTCGCCGAGGACGGTTGCTTGTTATGTATCATCACACTAGTACATTATCCCCGGTGCAGGGTTTGGGGAAGCTGCGGAGACAGGTGTAGATTGCACTTGCCTTACGTGTGGTGGGGGGGTTTGGGGTTTTTTTTTTTTTTTTTTTCTCTCTCCATCGCCCATGTGCTCTTTTTGGAGTCGGAGGGGACTCTTTTTGGGCTTGTTACTTTGAGATTTTCTTTGTTTTTTATATTACAGTTTACTTTGAACGTTCTGTGGCTACTTACCTATAGTTTATCTTGATCTTCTCTGGTTTGGTGTGAATTGGGAGCTAGTCTCCCTCGCCCACGAGGACTGGACGCCTAACCTTTCCAGGGGTGCTACTTAGGCCCCATTTTAGTGGGTCTGACTAAGCCTCCCCTCAGGCGTCTTATACCTCATAGTTTTTTCTTTCCCCCCCCTTTCTCTCTTTATTTACTACTCCCCTTTTCCGCTCTCTCCTCTTGTTACTTGAACTTGTCTTCGTCCTTGCCCTGTTGTTTACCTGTTCGTTTGTTTGTCTGTGCTGTCTGATCTGGGTGGGGTCCTTTCTCCCTTGCCCGGGCATGGCCCCCCCGATGGCTTTTCGCCGCGGTCTTTACGCCTCCTTACGTATAACGCTAGGGGACTCAACGCTCCTGAGAAGCGCAAACGGCTTTTTCGAGAAGCTCGGGCGCTCCGAACCTCGGTGCTCTTATTACAGGAAACGCATTTCAGACAGGGTTCGGCCCCGCAACTGACACAACCGGATTACCCTACTGGCTACTTTAGTGACTTTGGTGGTGGTAAGAGCAGGGGAGTGGCGATCTTATTCTCTAAGGAACTCCCCGTGACAGTGGAGGGGACCCTCACGGATAGTGAGGGCCGCTTCGTATTTGTGAAATGCTTAATAGCTGATGCACGATACACGTTCGCATCGCTATATCTCCCGAATGTCAATCAACACCGCTGTTTGGCGTCCATACTACAGCGCCTTTCGAGTTTTATGGCGGGCACGTTGGTAGTAGCAGGTGATTTTAACGTCGCCTTGGATCCTAGAGTGGACTCCTCTGTAGGCCGGTCCTCGGTTCCCTCTTCCGTACTGCGTCATATGCGGCGCTCGCTGGATAGCTTGCAGCTGGTTGATGTTTGGAGGGCGTTCCATGCAGGGGAACGGGACTATTCGTATTTTTCGCATGTCCACTCCATGTATTCTCGCTTGGACTACCTGTTTGTACAGCAGAAGGATGTACTGTTGACGGAGGACACTGGGATCCTGGCCCAGACGTGGTCGGATCATTCTCCCCTCCTGACGGTCCTGTCCTCTCCACTATACCGCCCTGTGGAACGCCAATGGCGATTGAACACGTCACTGCTCGGAGATCCCGGTTTTGTGGCTGAGGTGGAAGCCACGATTGCCTCTTATTTCACCGAAAATGCAACCCCCGATGTTTCCACACCTACACTATGGGAAGCCCATAAGACGGTTGTCCGAGGGGTTTGCATTAGTAGAGCTACTGCTATAAAGAGAGCCCGTGCGGACACTATACAAAAGTTATTATCTGAACTACGCGCTCTTGAACTGACACACCACTCCACTGCATTGCCCACTGACTATGCGACACTGACTACTAAACGCCGGGAACTCAATGACATCCTGGACGCAGACATCCGCTTCGCAGCTACTAAAGCGAAGTGCCACTTCGCTCTGTATGAAAACAAGCCTGGCAGACTGCTAGCCCGAATACTTAAGAAGCGACGCGCTGCGACGTATATCGCTAAGATCAAACTCCCGGATGGAACTATGACTACCCGACCGGACTCTATGTTGCAGGAATTCCAGCTCTTTTACAAGGCGTTGTATGACATGGACTCGGAACCGGGTTTGGAACCCACGCCAGAGATGATTAATGCTTACCTCGCCGACAATGTAACCCGCACTGTCTCGCCGCTGCGGTCCTCCCTCCTGGATGATCCGATCGACGTGCTAGAGATTCAAACTGCTCTAAAGGGCCTCCAAAATGGGAAATGCCCGGGACCAGATGGACTACCGGCAGAATATTATAAGACGTTTTCCCCTGCCCTGATCCCTCGTCTGCAAACTCTTTTCTCAGCTATCCGGGAGGGGGAGTTTTTTCACAGTCACACACTCGCAGCTACGATTATGGTAATCTGTAAACCAGGGAAGGATGGGACTGATGTCAGAAATTATAGACCCATCTCGTTGCTAAACACGGATGTCAAGGTCCTGGCCAAGATTATGTCGGCTCGTCTCGCGCCTCTCCTCCCTTCTCTGGTGCATCCGGATCAAGTAGGGTTTATCCCCGGGAGGGAGGCTCGGGATGCGACGACCCGGGTTCTGGGGGCGATAGGCCATGCTCATTCTTCACAAACTGGCCTTCTCCTGCTTTCTACGGATGCGGAGAAGGCCTTTGATAGAGTTCGATGGGGCTTCATGCTCTCTGTTCTGCGCCGCATTGGGATACAGAGAAGTTTCCTCAATTGGCTAATGGCACTCTATCATGCCCCTACGGCCCGTGTTCGAGCTAATGGGGCGCTGTCCAAGAGCGTACCCATCCATAATGGCACACGTCAAGGATGCCCCCTGTCTCCACTGTTATTCGCCCTGACTCTTGAACCACTATTGGAGGCAATTCGTAGGAACGGAGACATTTCAGGGATCTCTGGACATGCTTCCTGCCACAAGGTGTCTGCTTATGCAGATGACTTACTTTTCATGGTCTCTAATCCGGAGGTCTCCCTCCCTGCGATAGCGCGCACCCTGGAGACATATAGCGAGGTAGCCGGATATAGGATTAACCGGGAGAAATCCAAATTTCTTAATGTCAATCTAGACGCTCCTACTGTCTGCCTTGTGAGACGGGATCATCCCTTCCGTTTCTGTGCCCGTCGAATGCTTTACCTGGGGGTCTGGCTGGCCTCTACTGAGAAGCGAATTTACGAAGCTAACTTTCTGACTATACTTACCACCTTTAAGAAGGATCTCTCTGAATGGACTACTCGCATGATCTCCTGGATGGGCAGGATCGCTGCTCTGAAAATGAACCTCTTGCCGCGGCTTCTCTATCTCTTCAGTACCTTACCGATCTTCATACCCCTTTCTTTTTTCACGACCCTGCGGACAATCCTCCTGCAATTTATTTGGCCGACGGGTAGGCCGCGAGTCAGTTTTGCCGTCTTGTGTAGACAGAAGCATAAAGGTGGTCTGGCACTCCCGGACCCCAGGAAATATTACTGCGCCTGTCACTTGGCCAGGGTAGTTGACTGGTCTACGTCCAATTCGGATAAACGGTGGTTGGATCTTGAAGAGGCCCTGGCACGACGACCACTCTGGGTGATACCATGGCTCCCTCCTGCTCTGGCGACTCCCCCGAGGACGGATCCAGATCCTGTCTCAACGACGTTGAGACTTTGGCATAAATGTAAACTGTCCTACGGACTTACAACCGCCATCTCACCTCTTTTGCCTCTGGATCATAATCCGAACCTTCCGGGGGGAATTTATCCATCCTTGAGGAGGCGTTTGACTGATGGGAATAAGCTGAGGGCGATGAATGTCCCTGCTGATGGCAACCTGGAAGCTCTACCACTGTCGGTGCAGCTGGGACCTCCCAGCTTTCTGGACCGATTCAATTTTCACCAACTGAAAACGTATATGCGCTCCCTAGACAGTGGTTATAGCTTGAGTCGACCGCCTCTTCCATTTGAGGCTTACTGCCTTGCTGGCCATCCATTGAAGCACGGGATATCAACACTTTATAACCTCTTACAGGTGTCTGATACCACCGTTCCCTCTTTTGTGGTACGATGGGATCGAGAACTGGCTCTAAATATCTCGGAGGCGCAATGGATTCAGACTTTCGCACTTATACATAAGGGATGCGGGGTGACACGTATCCAAGAGAATTCGTATAAAATTGTGACATTTTGGTACAGATCGCCTCATTTCTTGAACTCCTTATTTCCCACGACCTCGTCGGTTTGTTGGAGATGCGAGGTGAATAGCGGTACTTACCTACACATCTGGTGGTCTTGTCCCAACCTGCAGCTGTTTTGGACTCAAATTCGAGATGCAGTCCGCCAAGTGACGGACGTGATTTTACCCCTCACGCCAGAATGTTTCCTACTTCTTCATATCCCATGCTCTCTCAAGACTCTGAAACGCTCAGTTATGCTACTGATGCTCCTCTCTGCACGGGCTTTGATACCTGTCCTATGGAAAACCACTAGGACGCCTTCCTTGCGGGAATGGGTGGGAAGAGTGGAGACTCTTCGATCAGTCGACCGGATCGACGCAGAATCCCGGGGATTACTGCCTGAATTTGCCATGAAGTGGTACTACTGGGAGAGATACACTGCGACTCTGCGATTTGACACACCAGGGGTTTAGTCGGGCTGATCGGGTATGGCGGGACTGAGGAGGGTGGCGGGGGTTGTGGGGTGCCCGGGTGGGGGGGAGATTGCCCTCATCTGTGTCTGAGTTGATGTATATGTGTGTGCCGTCCGTAGGGCTTCCCCCCCCCTCCTCCTCCCGTTTCCTTATCACTTTGGCCTCCCTCTTCCCCTTATCTCATTTTCTTTTGCTGTTTTCTCCTATTCCTACTCTTTCCCCACCTTTTTCTAGTCCTGCCACCATGGGCTCAAGGCTGTTGGCACCCCATTTTTGTTTTTTGAGCACTGAGAAATGATACGCTCCATGGGTTTTTGCACGAAGGGGGATTTTCCATTCGAGAGGATGGGCTCATAGACCTAGCCTGCCCTGTTCTACGATATTAACAATGAACGGAAAGGATAGAGGTGGTGTCACGGATCCCCCTGATTACTATATTGTTGGTCCCTATACGCAGGTCTCTCTCTAACCTTCCGATCCTTAGAGTGGTCGGTACGTCTAGACAGACTACTAGGATGGCAGTACAGAGCACATACAAAAAGAGACGTCACGAATCCCTCTACTCTCTGACTAGTAGTCCCTTGAGACAGGACACTCTCTACCCTTCCGATCCTTAGAGTGGTCGGCACGTCTAGACAGATTGCTAGGATGGCAGTACAGAGCACATACAAAATACAAGGGGTGGTCTGATGTGCCTAGGGTGCCACACAGACTGACCTCCGTACCAGAATAGAGGAGTGATACAAATGCCAGGGGTCTAGACACAGAATGGTCGCTTGCCAATGCCAGGGGTCGATACACAGAATAGTCGTTTTGCCAATGCCAGGGGTCGATACACAGAATAGTCGTTTTGCCAATGCCAGGGGTCGATACACAGAATAGTCGTTTTGCCAATGCCAGGGGTCGATACACAGAATAGTCGTTTTGCCAATGCCAGGGTCGATACACAGAATAGTCGTTATGCCAATGCCAGGGGTCGATACACAGAATAATTCTAGCCAGAAACGCACAAGAGCTCTGCGGGAAGTAACTACCACGTCAGGGCACTGGCATAATGGAGAAGCTGGGTTTTAAACCCGGCGGGTCCGCGTCATCACGCGAGGCCCCGCCTCCCGGCGTCCCACGTGTGCGGAAGCGACCGGCTCTATTTACTCGGCGCCTGGCCAGCGAGCAGCGAGGACGCTGCTGCCAGGCGCCGCCGGAACGGGGGTACGTGACAGAACCCCCCCCTCAACGGGCGGCCACTGGACGACCCCCAGGGGCATGGGGATGAGCCAAATAGAAGGCCTTCACCAACCGAGGGGCATGAACCTCGGCAGCCGGAAGCCAGGAGCGATCCTCAGGACCGTAGCCCACCCAGTCAACCAAGTAGTGCAGGCCCCCCCTAGACCTCCTGGCGTCCAGAATGGCCTGCACCTCAAACTCCTCTTCGCCCTCCACAGAGACAGGAGGCGGAGGAGCACGGACCCTGGAGTAACGATTACACAACAGTGGCTTCAACAGACTCACGTGGAAAACGTTGTGTATTCTGATATGGGAGGGCAGCGCCAAGGCATAGGAAACCGGGCTGAGTCGCCGCAGTATTTTGTAAGGGCCTATGTATCTGGGGGCTAGTTTCATCGATGGTACCAGGAGCTTAACGTTCCGCGAAGAAAGCCAAACCCTGTCCCCGACTTGATACACAGGTGCTGGTCCCCTACGTCTATCGGCCTTCGTTTTCTGGACAATACTGCTCCTCTCCAGTGCCTGTTTAACCCTCCCCCAGGTCTCAGTCAATGACGCCAAGTGCTCATCCAGAGCAGGAATCGCGGTATCAGGAAATGCAGTGGGAAGCACGGGAGGATCAAATCCGTAAACCGTGAAGAAAGGGGAATGACCACTGGCTTCACTCACGGCACTGTTAAGGGCATACTCGGCCCAAGGTAGCAGGTCTGACCAATTATCCTGTCGTTCAGATATGAAACACCTGAGATACTTCTCAACGTTTTGATTGGCCCTTTCTGCTGCTCCGTTCGTTTGGGGGTGATAGGCCGAGGAGAAGGACAGGTCTATTCCCACATTCTTGCAGAACCCCTCCAGAATCTGGAGACAAACTGGGTCCCCCTATCAGAAACAATCCAAGAGGGATACCGTGTATGCGGACCACATTGGCGATGAAAATGGGCACCAGCTCGGCTGCTGACGGTAGTTTCCTAAGAGGAACATAGTGACCCATTTTGGAAAAGCGATCTATAATCGTGAGTATGACAGTATTCCCTTTGGACTCGGGTAACTCTACTATAAAATCCATGGCTATCTGCGACCATGGTCGTTCGGGGATAGGCAGGGGCTGGAGTAAACCAATGGGCGCTGTCTTAGGACTCTTATTTCTTGTGCATACCTCGCACACGGCTACGTAATCTTTAATATCCCGGCGCATCGTGGGCCACCATAGCAGAGTTTTCGGATGCTAGCCACTGTTTTGGTGATCCCCATGTGCCCAGAGGTTTTATTGTCATGGTAAATCCTAAGGACTTCTTCTCTTTCCTTCTCAGGTACAAAGAGCTTCGCGGGAGGCCTCCCCCCCGGAGCCTTATCTTGCACAGTCTGCAATCGGATCATCAGAGGGGACGAGACACTAATCGTGGTAGAGGCTATAATCCTCTCCTGAGGTACAATGGGATGTTGATCCTGAATGTTATGTTCATAGGATTCATACTGTCTAGATAACGCATCTGCTTTAATGTTTCTTGACCCAGGTCTATACGTGAGGACGAAATTAAAACTTGAAAGAAACAAAGACCATCTCGCTTGTCTGGCGTTCAATCGTTTCGCGTCTCCAATGTACGTGAGATTCTTATGATCGGTTATGATAACGATTGGGTCTGTAGATCCCTCTAATAAGTATCTCCACTCTGCCAAAGCTGCAATAACTGCTAACAACTCTCTATTCCCGATATCATAGTTTCTCTCGGCCGGAGACAACTTCCGGGAATAGAAACCGCATGGATGTAAAGGTTTATCGGGTGCCCGCCTTTGGGACAAGACTGCACCAAGACCGAGTTCGGAGGCGTCAACCTCGAGTTGGAAGGGCAGAGCTGGATCAGGATGTCGGAGAACAGGGGCAGTCGTGAATGCCTGTTTGAGGGCCTCGAAGGCTTGCCTGGCCTGGGGTGTCCACTTCTGATTTCCCACCCCTTTCTTAGTCATGGCCGTGAGAGGAGCTACCAAGGCCGAGAAGTCTTTAATGAACCTTCGATAATAGTTGGTAAAACCTAGAAACCTCTGGATGGCTTTAAGCCCTTGGGGTAGGGGCCAGTCGAGGATTGCTGACAATTTACCCGGATCCATCTGAAACCCCTCAGGGGTTATGATATACCCAAGGAAGTGCACCATCTCTATATCAAATAGGCACTTTTCTAATTTGCAGTATAACCCGGCCTTCAATAGTTTCCTTAACACTTGTTGCACATGGGCGTGATGGGTCTCCTTATCTGGAGAGTATATCAGGATGTCATCGAGGTACACTATGACGAATGTTTGCAGAAAATCCCTTAAGGTGTCGTTTATGAGATCCTGAAACACAGCTGGCGCGTTACATAACCCAAAGGGCATTACCAGGTATTCGTAATGCCCGCTACGCGTATTAAAAGCTGTCATCCACTCGTGCCCCTTTTTTACCCTTATCAGATTGTAGGCTCCGCGCAAATCGAGCTTCGTGTATATACGGGCCCCTTTCAGTCGGTCGAACAACTCTGTTATAAGGGGTATGGGATATGCATTTCTTATGGTTATTCTGTTTAAACCTCTATAATCTATGCATGGTCGCAAGTCTCCCTCTTTCTTGGAGACGAAAAAGAAACCAGCTCCTGCTGGGGAGGAGGACCGTCTAATGAATCCACGCTCAAGATTCTCTTTTATATACTCCTCCATAATATCGTTCTCCTTTTGCGACAAGGGGTATACATGTCCTCTGGGAGGCATAGTACCGGGGAGTAACTCTATGGCACAGTCATACGGGCGATGTGGTGGTAAAACCTCAGTCCTGGCCTTCGAAAAAACCTCTTTTAATGCCTGATAACAGTCAGGGACTACTGTGGATAAAGGAGGTGCTGTGGCGATATTAAGGCTACCAATAACAGTGACCCTGCCCATACATTTTGACTGACAACTGGGACCCCAACATTTTATGTCTCTCTGGACCCAATCAATCACCGGGTTATGCTCAGTCAACCATGGAAACCCTAGGACGACGGGGCATGAGGGAGAGTCAATGATCTGGAATCGTATGGTTTCTCGGTGCAAAACTCCTGTTTTCATGCATACCTCTATAGTGTCGTGGGTGATATGGGGACATGACAAGGGTTTCCCGTCTATGGCCTCCACCATTAGAGGTCTTTCTTTGAGAACTAGAGGCATGAGGTTCTTGGAGGCAAACACTCTATCCATAAAGTTACCTGAGGCTCCAGAGTCTAGGAACGCCTCAGTCTCGAGGTGCACCCCCCCCCAGGTTAAGGAGATGGGCACCAGAATCCGGGTTTTTTTTTTTTCGTTATCAACAAAGGAGGCATAGAGTGAACCGATTACCTGGCTAGTAGGTGTTCTCTGGCCCGGCTTGCCAGCGTCACCCCTGCCACCCCTGGGTCTTTGAGGACATTGAAGACGAAAATGCCCTGCCCCGGCACAGTAAAAACAGAGCCCCCTTTCCCTTCTGTGAGCTCTCTCAGCCTCCGAAATACCTGTTCTACCTATCTGCATGGGTTCCACGACCGGCAGATCGGTTCTTTCTGGCTCTGGAGTACCTGACGTACTGGTGTGTCTGGGTACTAAGGGTAAAGGAGGCAAAACCCTTCTGGGTCTGTCTCTAGAATGCCTCCTGTCCCTAATTTGGTCGTCCATGGCAATACAGAAATCAACCAAATGGTCCAGATGTTCGGGCAACTTCAAGGGAGCCAGCTCAAACATCAAAGCCTCGTTCAGGCCTTCGGTAAACGCCAAGGTTAAAACGTCGTTAGGCCAGTGTACCTCAGATGTCAAGGTCTTAAATTCTATGGCATAGTCAGAGACTCTCCTATTACCTTGCTTAATGTGGAATAAGGACCTGCCTGCATTGGTGGCCCTTCTAGAAGGGTCAAACGTACGTTTTAGTTCAGAGGTAAAGCCCTCATAGTCATATATGATGGGCTTTTTGTTTTCCCACAATGGTGTGGCCCATAGTAACGCTTTATCAGTTAAATGGTTGATTAGGTAGCCTACTTTGGCTTTATCGGATACACAGGACCCCGGATTGTTCTCGAATAGAATCTCCAGTTGGGTCAAAAAACCCCGACACAAGTTAGGCGTACCATCATAGCGTACGGGTGCCTTCATACTGAGCCTACACCCCTCGGGTGAGGCCGAACTGGCCCTAGGCAATACTGGTTCTGGAGGACTTGCAGTACCAGCAGTGGATCGATTCAACAGGGTTTGCAGAGCAAGAGCAATCTGGTCCATCCTGTGGTCCTGCTCTTCTTGTCGGGCTGCAATTCTTGTTAACTGAGAAGAGAGGTCTGCGGGATCCATTGGCCCTGACGTAATGTCACGGATCCCCCTGATTACTATATTGTTGGTCCCTATACGCAGGTCTCTCTCTAACCTTCCGATCCTTAGAGTGGTCGGTACGTCTAGACAGACTACTAGGATGGCAGTACAGAGCACATACAAAAAGAGACGTCACGAATCCCTCTACTCTCTGACTAGTAGTCCCTTGAGACAGGACACTCTCTACCCTTCCGATCCTTAGAGTGGTCGGCACGTCTAGACAGATTGCTAGGATGGCAGTACAGAGCACATACAAAATACAAGGGGTGGTCTGATGTGCCTAGGGTGCCACACAGACTGACCTCCGTACCAGAATAGAGGAGTGATACAAATGCCAGGGGTCTAGACACAGAATGGTCGCTTGCCAATGCCAGGGGTCGATACACAGAATAGTCGTTTTGCCAATGCCAGGGGTCGATACACAGAATAGTCGTTTTGCCAATGCCAGGGGTCGATACACAGAATAGTCGTTTTGCCAATGCCAGGGGTCGATACACAGAATAGTCGTTTTGCCAATGCCAGGGGTCGATACACAGAATAGTCGTTATGCAATGCCAGGGTCGATACACAGAATAATTCTAGCCAGAAACGCACAAGAGCTCTGCGGGAAGTAACTACCACGTCAGGGCACTGGCATAATGGAGAAGCTGGGTTTTAAACCCGGCGGGTCCGCGTCATCACGCGAGGCCCCGCCTCCCGGCGTCCCACGTGTGCGGAAGCGACCGGCTCTATTTACTCGGCGCCTGGCCAGCGAGCAGCGAGGACGCTGCTGCCAGGCGCCGCCGGAACGGGGGTACGTGACAGGTGGCAATTATGGGTTGGGCACTCCTGTCCTGTATCAAGATCATCCACCCCCCCCCCTTTTCAATGGGCCTCTGGTTGTAGGAGACTGACTTCTTTTCTATGTACTTTCTATGTATTTTCTTTTATTATACCTGTATACTTGTCTTTATTTTATGTAATTTGTCTTCTAAGTTTGTTTTTACAATAAAATTTGAATTTAAAAAAAAAAAGGGTGGCTACATTATAAAGGCCTTAAGGATAGGGGTACCTGACTTCTAGGTGGACTGTAGGTGGTGAATTCATGATTTACAGACCTTGTCGGCATAACGCCAACTAGGCAGCAGAATGGGTTAATAACACTGGTCAGCTGCACTGATATAAATTTTAAGACCCCCCCCCCAAATACTGATCAGGGCCTATATACTTTACACCCATAAGATGGCATAGAGAGGAGGGTGGATACAAAAAAGGAGCATGAGAGGGCTCTGCCCAAGGCAGAGAATAGTATGGTACTGGCCCTGGTTGTAGGCTGAAAATAATAACCTACAACCAGGGCCCCTGGCAGCCCCTTTAAGCCCTGTTGTACTTCATCTTGTGTAATACAGGTTCCTGAACTCCATGTCTCCATGTCTGAACTCCGTGCCTGGCTTCCGGTATCAGGGGCATCTGCACTAGTACCAAGTACTCGTGCAGATCCCGGTATCTGCACCGATACCGATACTAGTATCGGTGCATCCCTAAACTTAACCATTCTATTTGCCAGCCACCTGCCAAGGCCCCTGCTCTGAACCTTGACCACTGATTGGCCTGCTCCTAACCTGATACTTCTGCCACAGATTTATCTGAGTTACCCTAGTTATTGTTTTTTCTGTGTCATCCCTTTTCATGTACTGCTTTCTCCCTGTGCCTTTTATTACTTCTGTCTTACCCTGCCAGTATCATTAGATCTCATTCTGCTGTTCCTTGTTTCTCCTGTCTCCTATTTGCTCATAGTATTCCGTTCTCCCAACCTCCACTCCCACTATTCTCAGCTCTCCATCTATTGCCTCAGCCCTTTTTCTGTATCTCCTTTTTCTCCTGTTTTGCCTTTTTGCCCTAAGCTCCATTCCTGCCCCGCCTAACTTCCTCTATATTTAGTTTATTCTATTGTGTTTCTGCTTGGTATAAATAATAAACCTTGTGTGCCCTGCAACCTGCATGACCCAATCTCGTCAATGCATATTGGACTCACACCAACACCTGATGCACACACCGCATGACAACAATTGCCCAAGCTTGAGGATCTGTATACTAATCCCTTACTGGATTTTTCATTATAGTAGGACGCCAACATGTCAGACACTTTCACACTCACTAGGTTATCTATGACGTATAAATGCAGTCTGCCTGACCACGTTCCATCACTCACACACAAAGCTATGCAGATGTTGCGGACGCAGCGCACTTTGTACGGCCGTTCTAGGGGTTGTACGTTCTTGCCTGCCTTGCGTCCCTGGGCCGCGGCCGTTGTGCGCCCGCAGTTCAGTGCGGACGTACTTCGTGTGTCGGTCTCCGATGGGCTTTCTTTCATGCTATCAGGGACGTACTTTTAGGCGCAATCACGGATGTGAACACTACACTCGTCTGACACCAGTCTTAACCAGAGCTGTTGTAAACTTACCAGAGCCATTATAGCCTATGGAGCTGTTAAATTAACAACAGCTCTGGTTAAGTTAGCACCAACTTTGTAATATGGCCCTAAGTGTATTGTAAGCAGGGGCGGACTCACAACTAATGGGGCCCCCGGGCAATAGGAGGTCATGGGGCCCCCCTTGTTCTGCACCCACAGGAGGCCACACCCATAAAAAACCCACCCCCCTACAACGCAACACCCACATGTACATTATTGTGCTAAAGAATTCATTTCTGAACTCCTAAAAATAACTTTTTTGAAAATCCACTTGGACCCAGCAGCGAATTGTGCCCCCTCCATACTTACAGATGGCAACCGAACTGCTGCAGCAGCCATCACCCACTCATTGCAGCTAAGGCTACACCCTGGCACAGAAAGTTCCTGTGGAAAATGTGGGAAACTGCCGATCACCTTAACAGATACTGTACAATCCTGACACACTGCATATTACAGAGCTCCACAGCAATAAAACTCCCAATAATGTGCAGAGTGCATGAGCGTATTACAGAGCTGCACAGCAAAAAACTCACAGTAATGTGCAGTGTGTATGAGCGTATCAAAGAGCTCCACTGCAATAAAACCCACAGTAATGTGCAGCTCACACATGGATATATATTGCCCCAGCAGCTCACACATGGATATATATTGCCCCCACCAGCTCAAACATGAATATATATTGCCCCCAGCAGCTCACACATGGATATATATTGCCCCCAGCATCTCACCCAAGGATATATATTGCCCCAGTAGCTCAAACATGGATATATATTGCCCCAGTAGCTCACACATTGATATATATTGCCCCAGTAGCTCACACATTGATATATATTGCCCCAGCTCACACATGGATATATAGTGCCCCAGCTCACTCATGGATGTATATTGTCCCTGCTCACACATGGATGTATAGTGCCCAGCTCAAACATGGATGTATAGTGCCCAGCTCACACATGGATGTATAGTGCCCAGCTCAAACATGGATGTATATTGTCCCTGCTCACACATGGATGTATAGTGCCCAGCTCACACATGGATGTATAGTGTCAAGCTCAAACATGGATGTATAGTGCCCAGCTCACACATGGATGTATAGTGCCCAGCTCACACATGGATATATACTGACCCCAGCAGCTCGGTTTTGTAAGGGACCACGGCGGCGCACTAACAAACCGCCTCGTCGGCGGCGCTCCAGCGTGCCTTCCTGGGCGCCACGTGCACCCTGCATTGATGCCGCCCCCTCATATGAAGCGCGCGCATCACGTGGGGGGTGGCATCAATGCAGGGTGCACGTGGGGCCCCGGAAGGCACGCTGGAGCGCCGCCGACGAGGCAGTTTGTTAGTGCGCCGCCGTGGTCCCTTACAAAACCGGGCCCCCACTGACCAGCGGGCCCTCGAGCAGCACCCGATGGGTCAGTCCGCCCATGATTGTAAGCCTGTCTATATTGTGCCCATTGTTCAGCGCTGTGGAATATGCTGGCTCTATATAAAAAAAGTATAATAATAAACACAATATTTCTGTTTTATGTGTACATATGCAGGGTTATTCAAAGAGAATCAAAAAGTCACTGCACGTTCGGTGACTCTTCGTTCTCTTCAATTTGTTGCAATTTGGCGATCCCATTTCGGCGACCCTGCGGTGTATTCAGCAAGCACCACAGGGCTGTCGTAGTGCAGGGAAAAGCCACCGCAAACCCGCCGAACACTCACCGCAAAACCCGGCGAACGCATAACCCCGCTGAACACGCCGGAGAAACCCAAGCAGCCGCCGATCACAGTGCAGAGCAGCCGCCAGAAAAACCCAACACCACTGACGAATGGAGTGAAGAAAAAAAAAACGTATGCTTGAATGTTTGAAAAGTGAAACGTTGTTTGCAAAGAAACTAAAGAGCGAAAATGTCTGAAATTTACATATAAGATCCAATGAATGATAAAAAAGGGCTGTTACAGAAAAAAGAAAAAACGATTTTAAAAAAAAAAGGGAAAAAGAATTTTCGCAAAAAAATCCCGAAAAATGCCTAAGAGATCCTAAAAAAAATCTAAAAATAATGAGACTTTTTACTGCAGAATATTATAATCAACGGTTTATTAGATATTGGATTAAAACGGGAATATTTTTAACATTGAAGCCTATGGGATTCGCCTGAATAAACCTGTCGAATGAAACCACCGAACAGCAGGGCAATTCGGCAACCTTTCACTGCTGGTTTTTGTTCTCTGAATAGACAAAGCATTGCTTCTCTATCGGGATTTCACTGCCCTCGAACAGGCACCGTATGTGCAGGCAATTCACCAACATTTGGCGAACTGCCTGCTCTCTGAATAGCCGAATGGCCAGGAAAGGTAACCATATGCTGAATTTCAGCGTTCGGTTACCTTTCGGCCACAATTCGTAGCTCTTTGAATAACCCGGTTGCTCTTCTGGGCTTTGGGTATTGGCTCACAGTGATTTTTGCAGGTTATTTACATACGTACGTCGGTGCTACATTAAAGGGACACTCTAGGCAACATGACCACCTAAGCTATTTTAGGTGGTCATGATACCCAGAGTATGCCGCCCTCTGTGTCCCCTCCCTCCGCTCAGTGGTTCAGCTGTAAATGCTGAAAACAGCTGAGAGAGGCGGAGGAGTTTACTCCCCCCTCCCAGCTGTCAGTCAGCAGAGCGGGAATCATATTTCCCGCTTTTGCCGACTTTTGCAGAAGCTGGCAGCTCCCTCTGAGGGTTAGTGTTGCGCGCATCCTCTTGTGCGCAACAGTAATCCTCAGAGGGAGCCGGAGGAAGCCTGCCGATTGGCTGGCTTACGTGAGAGGCGCGCATGCGCGCCTCTCACGTAAACCAGAAGGCAAGAAGAAGAAACAAGGACGAGAGCGGAAGAGGAGGGAGGAGGTGAGTATAAAAAAAAAAAAAACAGCGCTGGAAACAAGAGGATTTTAGGGTAAGAATTACAGTTAAAACACAAAAACAAAAAATAACTATTTATTAAGGGAATAGGGATAGGTTAGGATTAAAAAACGGGGGGGGGTGTGATTTTTTGTAGAGTGTCCCTTTAAGAGAGTCTTTACAGGTGGCCAGTTGCAACAATAAATCTTAAATGCAGCGAAAATGGACATGAGTGACAGGCTCGGCTTTTGTGAACGTTACTTGCAATGTGAGCGTGCACATGACAGTGTGTGTATATCAGTGACGTGCGGTGAGGTCAGCGGCTGGTGAGGCACTGGCTAGTATCAGAGCCAGATATACACAGTGTTACGCAGTCGCAATTTACGCATTTGATTATCGTTATATGGGAGAATAAAGTTTCACTATTTATAAAGTAAGGTTCTCAATTTTTTTTTACAGATCTAAGAGCATGCACTTACAATACTGACCAATAGAGGGCGCTATTACACACATGCTGACTGCTGAGCTCTGCCTGCCCGCCCCCCCATGACTGACGAGGACAGTCACATGACTGTCCTGCGTCAATCAATCCATGGGGAGCGTTGTATTTTGTTTTTAAAAAGAATTGACCAATGGAGCTTTCCCATTGGCTCAAGCTTTCAATTGCTCTCAGTGCCTCTGGAGGCACTGAAGAGCGTAGAACCAGGGAGCCAAGCCAGCTTGAGCTACGCAATTAGTGTAGCATTCAGCTGCGCAAATTGCGTAGGCTAGGCTGGCTCAGTGCTGCCCCTGCTGTCTGTGTAGTGAATCACACACACACACACAGCAGCCGGCAAACTGAAAGTGCAGGGGAAAAAAAAGCAGAGGACAGAGAAGCACAGCGAAGGAGCGTGGAGAGGTGAGTATGAGAACGTTTTTCAATAAATATATATAAATATATTTAAATAAATATATACCCATTGATGGTTTTAAATTAGTATTATAGCCAAGTGGGCAAGCATTTACCATATATTTTCTGCTATATTCATCAAGCCTTGCAAACAATTGTTGTTTGGGGTTATTCAGCAGTATTGTGGTTGCTGTTTATTGCCACTAATTGCTATAAATCTATCTGTATAATGCATCCAGCAATTAAGTTTACAGGTCATATAGCTGACGTTGGGGTACATGATTTAGGTGTTGCAACTGTGTTCAGGGCATTTTTCAATTCATTTTTTTGATTGCTGTATGATTAAACATACTCCCGCATTGATCTGTCTGCATGCTATATCCTGTCTCAATCTATGCTATTTAAACGCATCTAGCAATGTATTTAACATTATGGCCACTTGTGACCAATACCCATTGATGGTTTTGAAGTAGTATTATAGCCAAGTGTGCAATCATTTACCACATATTTTCTGCTATATGTATCAAGCCTTATGTGTTTAACCTCAGCTCTTTATTGTGTATGTGTTTTTTTTATATGTTTGTTCATTTATATTCTAATAATTAATAAAAGTTAAGTTTTATAAATCAGCATCCTGATGTTCGTTTGAGGAAGTCTGTTCTTTCTCTTTTTTGTGTGGTATATAGCTTATTAGGTTCAATCCTTGCTCAGGATGTTCACCTTGATTCCTGAGTGCTTACGAGGTGAGGTGACTGCTGTGTTCACCTACTAGTCTGTGGGTGTTTTGTCTTTGTTGTTTTGTACGTTTTTCAATAAATAACATTTTATTTACAGTTTAAATATACACACATGTCATTACAGCACAATGAGCATATTAATTTACTGGAATGGCAGGGGAAGCCCTGCCTCCCCTAACCGCACGTCCCTGGTGTATATGTGAATGTGTGTGGGGAAGATTGTGTGTGTGTGTGTGTGCTTGTGTGTAACTGTCCCGATGGGAAACAAGCAGGGTTATTCAGAGAGCGTGAAAAGCAGGAGAATGACTGGAGAATGAGAAATTCTAGGTCAAAATAGCCAAACCAGAGAAATTCTCCCTTTCATCTCACTTTCCAAATCGGCTATTTTGACCTAGAATTTTTCATTCTCCAGTCATTCTCCTGCTTTTCACCGCTTTCTGAATAACCCTGAAGGTGTTATATATATATATATATATATATATAATTATACAAAATGCAACGTTCTATTTTCTGCTCAGAACCCTAATATTCTTACATGGTAAGTCAGCTGTTCAGTGGACAGAGCGTTCCAAGAACAGATCTGCAGTGTAAACGAGTATAGAACCTCTTATAGGTCAGTTTGGTGTCCATAGAGCAATGTCACTGCAAACCATCTCTTGTCATATCACTCAAATCTCATTCATGCCTATTACTGACCCCAATTAATATAGGATATACAGTTGTGTTCAAAATTATTCAACCCCCACTGAAATTGAGTGTTTTGGCCAGTTTGACATTGATTTTGATCATTCAGTCATCTTGCTTACAATTAAATCAAAGAGGCACGTGTAGGTCAGACAAATATAACATAACATTTATAATGAAATAACCACAAATGTCTTTTCTGTGCTCACATCATTATCAGTTTTATTCAACCCCCAAGTGACATTCAATCTTAGTACAACATCCTTTTACATTTATAACAGCTTTTAAACGTGAAGCATAGCTTGACACAAGTGTCTTGCAGCGATCTACGGGTATCTTCGCCCATTCGTCATGGGCAAAAGCCTCCAGTTCAGTCACATTCTTAGGCTTGCGCACTGTAACTGCTTTCTTTAAGTCCCACCAGAGGTTCTCAATCGGATTTAAGTCAGGTGACTGCGATGGCCACTCCAAAATGTTCCAGCCTTTAATCTGCAACCATGCTCTAGTGGACTTGGAGGTATGCTTGGGATCATTGTCCTGTTGAAAGGTCCAACATCTCCCAAGCCTCAGGTTTGTGACGGACTGCATCACATTGTCATCCAATATCTCCTGGTACTGAAGAGAATTCATGGTACCTTGCACACGCTGAAGCTTCCCTGTACCTGCAGAAGCAAAACAGCCCCAAAGCATGATTGACCCCCCGCCATGCTTCACAGTAGGCAAGGTGTGCTTTTCTTCATAAGCCTTGTTCTTCCTCCTCCAAACATAGCGTTGATCCATGGGCCCAAACAGTTCTAATTTTGTTTCATCAGTCCACAGAACACTATCTCAAAACTTCTGTGGTTTGTTCACATGACTTTTGGCATACTGCAGTCGACTCTTCGTATTCTTTGGAGACAGCAAGGGGGTGCGCCTGGGAGTTCTGGCATGGAGGCCTTCATTACGCAGTGTGCGCCGTATTGTCTGAGCTGAAACTTCAGTACCCACATCTGACAAATCTTTTCTCAGTTCCTCAGCAGTCACACGGGGACTTTTCTCCACTCTACGCTTCAGGTAGCGCACAGCAGTTGAAGTCAGCATCTTCTTTCTGCCACGACCAGGTAGCGTTTCAACAGTGCCCTTTGCCTTGAATTTGCGAATGATGCTTCCTATGGTCTCTCTTGGTATGTTTAACATCTTTGCAATCTTCTTATAGCCATTGCCCTTCCTGTGAAGAGTAATCACCTCTTCTCTTGTCTTCCTGGACCATTCTCTTGACTTCACCATGTTTGTAACCACACCAGTAAATGTCTAGAAGGAGCTGAGTATCACAGTCATTTTAAAGCTGCCTAATTGGTGCTTATTATGCTTTATTGCTGCTCTGTGACATCCACAGGTGTTTTCAATACCTGATTGAAAACACTTGAATGAACCTCTGTTCTTCAGAGTGGTAGTCTTTAAGGGGTTGAATAATTGTGTCAATGAAGAATTCACAAAAGAAACATTTACTACTGTATTACAAAACCAATTGATGTCATTTTAGTTGCATATGGTTCTTTAAAAAGTCCTTGTAGGATTTCCTTCTGAATACAATTACAAATGTACACTAATTTCCCTAAAACCCTTTACAGCATTGGGGGTTGAATAATTTTGAACACAACTGTATATAACACAGGGCAGCACTTTTCCCTAGGCCCCCTGTGCATGAAATTGTAATTTGTGCTCTGTAAAACATGGCCAATGTGGCAACCCTAACCCTAGATATTTTGAAACTACATGTTCCATGATGCTCAGCTACCCTTAAGTGACACTAAGGCTAGGGTCAGACGAACACAGTATTAACACAGTATCATGGCCGTGCTAGCAGCAAATGACGTCCAATGCCGGGCACCATACGAAGAACAGCCGCACAAAAGTGCGGCCGCGCAACGCAAGTGGCAAACAAACGCATTTTTTCGAGAACATCAAACCGCTAGTACTGACGTACAGAATGCGCTGCGTCCGCTAGCGGCATATGTGCGTGATTAGGAGATGTCAGATGCTGCTAATGTCCAGCCAACATGACGTCCAGACGCAAAAAGTGTTTTATTGATGATCCGTACAAAATCACGGACGAGAATGCGCATCATAAGACCGCTATCGCGTATTCTGTGAAAAAATATGTCCATTCGTTTGAACGCACTTTTTCATGGACGACGCGAAAAATGCGTTCGTCTGATCCTGTCCTAAGGATCAAGGGACATGTAGTTCGGAAACATCTGGAGTGCTACAGTTCACCATCACTGGTCTATGATATGCTCTGCATGGTTAACCATTGAGTGTGCAGCGGGAGCTCGTGGCTATCCCTCTGACAACCCCAATGTTTGCAGCCTTGCCCTTCAGAGGTTTCGAAACTACATCTCCCATGGTGCTCTTCCATCATAATGATTAGCTAAACATCATGGGTGATGGAACCACCAGGACATCTGGTGAGACCTAGTTGCTGAGCCCAGCCTTAGGTAAACTCAGCCAGGACTAGGTAAGGAAGCAAAATGGTCCCTGACAGCCTTCAGGGCACAGGGGCCCTTTACTTTAAAGTGACAGCAGGAGGTGCTTGTGTCACCTTGACCATTTATACAAGCTTAGTAGTTATGGTGGCTTGTATGTCCCTTTGACAGTTTGCCCCCACCTTGGCTATAGGTTTGCATGGGAACAGGTGACAGGCGTTAGTGACATGCTACATATTTAAGTTATAGCAGATGCTGTTGTAGCCTCACTCAGACTGATTGAGACACATGGGACACACACGCAGCACATGGAGAGGCACTGCGCATGCGCGAACTGCTTTCCCCCTCGCCCCCTATGATAGATAATGGAAAAAAAGAAAAAAGGGCGGGAGCGGAGGGGGGGGCAGCCTATTGGTTATCCGCTATCGAATCAGATGACGTAGCCGGCGGGTTTCCGGAGCTCGGGGTTACTGGCGGTCATTTACCTGAAGAGTCGGCAACCGAGAGACAGAGCCTGCCGCCAGCCCAGCACCGCGCGCACAGGGTGAGCTTCATCCACCACCCCCCTATCACACGCCCGGCGGGGTGTGTCCGCAAGGCCGGGAGGCGAGTTGCTGGTGGCCTTCTGACACCCTCTTCCCATAGAGAGTATTGTATCCAGCACTCCCCCCCCCCCCCCCTAGAGAGCGTTACAGGTGCCTCTCTGGGGTAGGTAGGCTTGGCCGGCGCTGTGGGTGTCGCTGGGTGAGCGGTATACCGGCGCTGTGGGTGTCGCTGGGTGAGCGGTATACCGGCGCTGTGGGTGTCGCTGGGTGAGCGGTATACCGGCGCTGTGGGTGTCGCTGGGTGAGCGGTATACCGGCGCTGTGGGTGTCGCTGGGTGAGCGGTATACCGGCGCTGTGGGTGTTGCTGGGTGAGCGGTATACCGGCGCTGTGGGTGTTGCTGGGTGAGCGGTATACCGGCGCTGTGGGTGTTGCTGGGTGAGCGGTATACCGGCGCTGTGGGTGTTGCTGGGTGAGCGGTATACCGCCGATCTCTTCCCCTCCCTCCATTCTGCTCTCCCGGCCCCTCCATTCTGCTCTCCCTCCTCCCGGCCCCTCCATTCTGCTCTCCCCGTGTCGGGCAGCTGCTGCCCGGGGTGAGCTGTGGAAATTCCGGGAAGAGATGCTGTAACGGCTGGGTTGGATTTTGAAATGTGACTGGATGGGGAAAAGGTGGAACCCTCAGCTGTTGCACCACAACTCCCATGAGGCACTGCTTTTTATGACGGTAGAGCATCATTAGTTACACATGACCGCTGCTTTGTTCATGCTTTTGGCCTGTCCTTGTGATCTGTGAGCATGATCTCATTTACTCTAAGGCAGGGCTGTTTCTGAAGCACAACTCCCGCAGAAGGAATTCTGGGAATTGTAGGATTCGTAGTCTGTGGTGCAGTGAGTTTGACACTGTGGTGGGGGGGGGGGCTCTATGTGGTGATGGAGGCATCTCTGGTCATTCATTAGTGATGATGGGAGGGAGTCGGGTAACAGCTGTCTGCAAATGAATGGGCTGTCAGGGCTATCAATGCCCATTACTATTTGATGCTCAGAGGGTGGCTGCTGATAGCCCATATGGTGCTCGTTTACAGGCAGGTACCTGGCAGATGGATCACAAACACCATCCTGTATATCAGGCGATGTCAGACTTTCCATAATCTTATGCAAGGAATAATTTGGGGGGGGTCAGCGATGGGGTTTGAAGGAAGATAAACGCCCTGGGGAGGCAGCAGGGTTCTGCATCGCTTAGGTCAGATCAAATCGAGCCTTGCAGCGCTGACCGCACTCAGCGAGGTGGCCACACAGGCATCGGAGTGAAAGAACGCCCACAACCTTCCACTCTAAAACAAAAAACAGATGTCAGACACCGGCCTTAAGGGGTTGTTCAATAAACTGCCGAATTGCACCGAACTGTGAATTTCACCGGGTGTAATTTTGGGGCAGTTCATCTACTCGGAAAGCTAGTACTTTGCCACGTACTGTCAATTTCTCAGCGACATGTGGTGCAGATTGCTGCAATTCGATGTCCAGTGGCAACAAAATTGTCCCTTTTTTAGAAGTAATGGTTAGTCTATTCAGATAATGCCGAACTGCACCAAAAGGATAGAAATATCCAGATTGTCAGTGATTCAGTTCCACAGGTTTAAAGACTCATTCCATAGGATTCAATGTTCAAAAATATCTTTTCCAACAAAGCCTAATTTGTGGGGGTTTAAGCAGAATTGTTTTTATTCTGTAACAATTTTTTTAGCACTTTAAGTGGCGGGTTTTTTCTGCAGTTTGGTAGCTCCCGTACACGCACTGTGAATACTGAATTCACCAAAGTGCGCTGAATGAGAAAGTGCCTGTTATCCGAATAACCCTCTAAATGTAGGAAAAAATATCCATCTCTCAAATGTATAAACTAGATTGTCATACGTATGTACAGCACTTACAATACCATAATCTATAGCAAACTTAACAGCCAATTCCACCTTTTGTAGGAGCAAAGAAGAACCCTTTGCAACATAGCCTTTCATAGCAGAAGATCTTTCAAAAGCAAGAGGTAAAAATCAAATAAATCGGCTCCTTTTTAAGGCAGTGTGCTTAGTCATACAGTCAAATTCAAAGGATGAGGTTGTATGTTTACTTTTTGGTTAATGATGGGGTTCTGATAAATACAATGCTCCGGTTTGTGCCGCGCACACCTTCGTATTGTTTACTCCCTGCACTCCAGCCTTCTGATTCGGTTTTGATTGATGTATTTTTAATTCAGACTAACATAACTATCCTGTCACACAATAATGGCTCCCATGCGTTGGTCCTGCCTAGGTCGCTGTGTACTTTGAGGGTTTGAGGTTAGGTGGATGGGTGTTAATCCCTGGGTGTGTGGATATCCTAATTTATACATGCCTGTTCGCACGGTGCATTGGCTCTTTTTGATTGCCATGTAGGTGTTTTACAGAGTATCTGGTGGTTGGTCCCTTTTGGATTTGTCATTTGGTCGTGCATGGCGCTCACTTTCTAGCACATGGCTGGGTGCTGTACTGATGCTCTGACCTTTACTACTGCAGGTCACAAGGGATATACTCTAGTCCATGAATGGCAAACCTTTTTGAGCCCGAGTACCCAAACTGGATCACTTATCCAATTTATGTGTCTCAAAGTGGCAATCCCGCAATTAGACCTGAATACTGATTTATTTTAGAACACTTCATACGACTGAACTAATTTATGTGCTTAAGATGGATATATTGCCCCCCCAGCTCACACGTGGATATATTGCCCCCCCCAGCTCACACGTGGATATATTGCCCCCCCAGCTCACACGTGGATATATTGCCCCCCCAGCTCACACGTGGATATATTGCCCCCCCAGCTCACACGTGGATATATTGCCCCCCCCAGCTCACACGTGGATATATTGCCCCCCCCAGCTCACACGTGGATATATTGCCCCCCAGCTCACACGTGGATATATTGCCCCCCCCAGCTCACACGTGATATATTGCCCCCCCCAGCTCACACGTGGATATATTGCCCCCCCCAGCTCACACGTGGATATATTGCCCCCCAGCTCACACGTGGATATATGCCCCCCCAGCTCACACGTGGATATATTGCCCCCCAGCTCACACGTGGATATATTGCCCCCCCCAGCTCACACGTGGATATATTGCCCCCCCAGCTCACACGTGGATATATTGCCCCCCAGCTCACACGTGGATATATTGCCCCCCCAGCTCACACGTGGATATATTGCCCCCCCCAGATCACACGTGGATCCCAGGCGAGCAGCCAGGCTACATCCTTTGCCGGTGGCCGCGCCAAGGAGCTTGGATACGGAGGCAAGCCTATGGCTCGTGTGCTGACCCCGACGGCCCCGCGTGCCATAGGTTTGCCATCACTACTCTAGTCCATGACTGTCAAACTTGCAGCACCCCAGATTGTTGAGGCCTACAATTCCCAGAATTCCTTCATTGCAGTAGATGGCCTTGGTATCATGGGACTTGTGGTTCAGAAACATCTGGGGGGGGGGCACCAGAGTTTGACAGCCTTGCTCTATTCTATCAAGTGTTGGTATGGCGGAGGGCCCTGATGAACACTCAAATCCAGAGGTCAGCAACCTTTGCTTTTCAGATGGTTTTTAGAACTACATTTCCCTTTGGACTCGGCCAACCTGAGTGGCAGAGCCCTCGGCGCTCAGATTTAGTTCCAAACCCTCTGGAGGGTCATGGTAGCTCACTTTGAACAGGGCTCCAAAGCTTGCCAAAACTCCCAGAATTGTGCATAAAGAGGTTGTCCAGGCACAGTCACAAAGTAGGCCTTAAATCAGTTGTTTGTTCAGGGGTGGGGGCTGATATCTTGGATGTCCGGACAACCTCTGGGGCCTCCCCTCTTTGTGCATGGTTGTGGCGTCTGGGAAATGACCCTTGTTTGCCCAGGGATTACCTTGTGGCAGCTTTCCAATATTGCCAAACATGACCTGGTTAGGCTAGGGTCAAACGAACGCATTATTCTCAGTGACAGTCAAAAAGTGAGTCCGAACGCATTGATGTATTTTTCACGAATGCGCGAGAACTGTTAGACGACGCGTATTTTCGTGCGTGATTTTTATATTTTTTACGGGTCGTCAATAAAACACTTCTTGCGTCTGGACGTTATGTAGGCCGACATGAGCAACGTCTGATGTCTCCTAAACACGCCGCTAGCGGACGCAGCGCACTCTGTACGTCTGTACTAGCGGTTCTGCGTTCTCTAAAAAATGTGTTCATTTTCCACTTGCGTTGCGCGGCCGGACTTTCGTGCGACCGTACTTCGTATATTGGCCGTCATTTGCTGCTACTGCGGCCGTGATTAAGTGCGGTTAAAAATGCGTTAGTCTGACCCCAGCCTAAAGTGTGTTACAAAAAGTGGCTTTTGAAAAAAAAAAATGAACAATGATGCACTACTGAAGAATGTTTCGGTTTTAACTAAAATCGTGTATTTTCCTAAACAGTAGCTGGCTACTATTTCTAGGGATGCACCGATACTAGTATTGGTATCGGTGCCAATACCGGGTCCTGCATGAGTACTTGGTACTCGTGCAGATGCCCCCGATTCTTCAACCGATATCGGAAGCCAGCACTGGTTTTCCGGTTGGCTTCCGAGGGGCAGGCGCGTCGAGCAGAGTGCTCTAACGGCACTCTGCCAGGCCCCATCCCGGTGGATTTGCAGCTCAGAGCGGCCACAGGCAAAGGTTTCAGCCCGGCAGCTCGCATCACTTGGGAACTGCCTGGCACCATCTCGCAAGAACCGGAAGTTATCTTGTTAAAGGGATACTCTAGGCAACATGACCACCTAAGCTACTTTAGGTGGTCATGATGCCTGGAGTATGCCGCCCTCTGTCCCTCTGCTCAGCTGAAAACAGCTGAGAGGTGGAGACGTTTACTCCGCCCTCCCAGCTGTCAGTCAGCAGAGCGGGAATCATATTTCCCGCTTCTGCCGACTTTTGCCGAGTAGGAGACGTCATCGCGCTTTCAACGCGATGACGTCTCCAACTCACCGCAGAAGCTGGTAGCTCCCTCCTGAGGGTTAGTGTTGTGCGCAACACTAATCCTCAGAGGGAGCCGGGAGGAAGCCTGCCGATTGGCTGGCTTATGGTGAGAGGCGCGCATGCGCGCTTCTCACGTAAACCAGAAGCCAAGAAGCAAGAAGGACGGGAGCGGAAGAGGGAGGGGAGTATATAAAAAAAACGCCGCTGGAAACGAGGATTTTAGGGTAAGTATTAGTTACAAGAAAAAATAAATAAAAACGAAACCTTTATTAAGGGGATAGGTTAGGATAAAAAAACGGGGGGGTGATTTTTTTTTGAGTAGAGTGTTCCTTTAACTCTGTCACACAAAATGCAAGATATATCAGACGTCTATGGGGGCATATATACAGTATATATAGGTCTGTGGGGATATGTCTGTCTCTACATACACCGATTTATATAATTTTCTTATTGGAAAGTGATCACATGATTTTTAAATAAAAAGTATCGGTATTTGGTCTTAAAGTGGTATCGTGCATCCCTGACTAGTTTGTCCCCCCCCCCCCTCTAACAAGCGTGCCCGTGGAATATATAGCAGCACAGGCTCAGATGATCAAATGTGATGATGGGGGGGGGGGATTTTTTGTTTTTACTTGCTGTAGGTGATTAAAATTAATGGCAATTCATATCTTTTTTTTATTTTGGTTTTGTCATAGCATTCTGGCAGGACATGACGTATACATATAATCATTAATTATCTCCCGTAAAAGATATAATACCGTCTGGGTCCTAAAAACGACATGTCTTCATATCACGTTTAAACATGTTGAGTCCAAAACCATCAATACACTTGGCATATGGGTGCAATGGCTCAGCAGTGAAGGG
Organism: Leptobrachium leishanense; assembly: GCA_009667805.1. Classification (NCBI taxonomy): domain Eukaryota; kingdom Metazoa; phylum Chordata; class Amphibia; order Anura; family Megophryidae; genus Leptobrachium; species Leptobrachium leishanense. The sequence goes on from CM019071.1 coordinate 80,078,958, forward strand.
GTTAAGTTCCACTGGACACTCTGACCACAGCAACCGGTCCCTTCCCATCTTCTGACTGGTCGTACTGTGGAAGGTCATTGCATTATCTGATTCTCGCCAACGTGCTAATCAGATGATACGCAGCAGGTTGAAAGGGTAGTCCCTCCTTCGTCCATTTTTTTATTTTTTTTCACTGTAGATGTTTTGCAGGATCTCATTTTTACAGTGATGAATCTCGCCTTTTAATATTTCACTTGTGCAGGTTGACAGACCCAGACCACCCTGATCCCAAGATTTTTATGAAATGCACATTATGTGAGTTGTTTTTTTTTTTTGGTGAATACAGAACAAATGAAGTGTCTTTATGCAAAAAGATTCTGCAGGCGCTTAAATCACGGCTTGGCAGGCCGTATCGAGAGGCACATTGTAGGCTTTTTGTTTTCAAATAGTGCTAACATAAATGTGCAGGTACATGCAAACATCAGGCTCGCCCCAGAGTTATGTGCAACATTCTTTATTCCAAATAAGATACAGTTTAGGCTGGGTGCACACTAGCAGGGTTATTCAATGAGATCCGAATTTCTGGAGAAAGGTAACTGAACGCTTAAATTCAATTTAATGCAGTTCCAAAACATCTGGAGGTCCCAGGTTGCTGACACCTGCTGTAGGGAATAGACCCTGCATCCCCTGTATAGGGAATTCCCTGCCAGATGGGATGGAAGCCCCATTTCTGTTGTCATCACGCTCATGCGCAATACGGTCAGTGAGCAGGGGTCATTCTGCAGTGAGGGCTTACAGCCTGATGTGGGAGAAGCCATGGATTCGCAAAGTTCTGTGGGATCTTGCGTGTCGCAGCTGCAGTGAGCCAACTTGCCTAATTATCGGTCAATTAAATGCCGATACCGATATCAGTAATTTTCTGAATATCGGCAGCCGATAAGCGGCAAAACTAATGTATGGGTCTATCCCTAATTCTAATATTCTGCAGTAAAGAGTCTTTTATTTATAGATTTTGTTTTAGGATATTTTCGGGATTTTTTAAAAAACAATGTAAACCTTTTTTTTCTGTAACAGCCCTCTTATTCCCTAGACCTCATATGTAAATTTCAGACCTTTGTCGCTCAGTAGTTTCTTTGCAAACAGTGTTTCACTTTTCAAACATTCATGCAAATGTTTTTAATTTATTCACTCCATTCGTCTGCGGTGTCGGCTTTTCCCGGTGGCTGCGCTGTGTGTGATCGGCTCCTGCTCGGGTTTTTTCGGCGTGGTTAATCCAGATATTTTTGTGGGTTTTCGGTGTGCCTTTGCCGGGTTTTGCGGTGAGTTGTCGGCTTGTTTGCGGTGACTTTTTCCCTGCAATTCGGGGACCCTTTGCTTGCTGAATACACAGCAGGGTTGCTGAAATGGGATCGTCAAATCGAACGAAAAGTCACTGAACGTGCAGTGACTTTTCGATTCTCTTTGAATAACCCTGTTGGTGTTTTTTCTGTGCACTAGCACGCGTTAAAACGCACTTAGAGGAGGATATGGGAGGTACTCTCGGGCATCCCATTCAGGCAGCCAGGCCTGATGTGGGAGGTCTAATGAATGAGGGGGGGGGGCATGGTCCTGAGCCGATCAGACCAATAGAGCCCATTCTAAACCAGATGCCACAGAATAACCACCAAGCACTGTAAAGAAACGGGGCAGTTAACACAAATGGATGCACCCAGTGACATTGTGAAAGATCTAACTAAACCTGAAAGAGAAAACAAAGTTGATGTACGCTATCGGCAGCATAAACATTTTAATTTTTTTTGTCTTTCGTAATAACACACATCCTGACAACCTTATCTTTTTGATGTGGTTAGAATGTGAGTTGTTTTACCCAGCAGCCAGGGACTTTTAATTTCCCGGCTGCTGGTTACTAGTGACATTGGTACACAGTGAGCTCTGATCCACCGTTCTGCACAATTGCTACAAAACTTGTGTACTTAGTTTGCAAGTCCCGTTGTGTTGTGGAATTTGCAGGCGCTACGCAGGTAGCCAAGAAAGTCCTCGGGACTTTCGCGAGTCAAAGAGGAGAAACTGCACGTGGTGAGTAAAATGGGCCTGAATTTTTTTTTAAACGCCGTTATCGGCAGCTTCTGCTCAGATATTTCAGGGCATAAAAAGCACGCTCTAGTTTAAGATCATCTTGGATGTGATCTTCAAATTTCACCCTTACTGCAGTAATATTTAGGAATCGAGGCAGGGTTGCCATTCACCATGACTACATAAAGAAACTTGCTAGTGTCGGGTTTCTTCAGTTACGAATTAAAATGCTCAGTTTTTACAGCTGTACAAATTATTTGGGTTAAAATGGAGAAAACCTAAGGCTAGGGTCAGACTGAGGCAGTGCGAACGCGCGTGCAGGCGCACTTAATCACGGCCGCACTAGCAGCAAATGACGGGCAATGACGGCCAATATACGAAGTACGGTCGCACGAAAGTCCGGCCGCGCAACGCAAGTGGAAAATGAACGCATTTTTTCGAGAACGTAAAACCGCTAGTACAGACGTACAGAGTGCGCTGCGTCCGCTAGAGGTGTGTGTGCGTGAATTGGAGATGTCAGACGCTGCTAATGTCCGGCCAACATAACGTCCAGATGCACAAAGTGTTTTATTGATGATCCGTACAAAATCACGGACGAAAAATGCGCATCGTATGACCGGTATCGCGTACTCCGTGAAAAAATACGTCCATTCGTTCGAACGCACTTTTTCATGGACAACGTGAAAATGCGTTCGTCTGACCCTAGCCTAACTGCCACGAAACGGCTTTGTTCCCTTAAGGCCCCGTTCACACTGAGATTTAAAAATCGCACTACTTTCTGCGCGATTTTCATATTCGCGATATGGTACGATAATGTCATGCAACATCACTGTTTTGTGCAATATTTTTTTTTTTTTTTTTTTTTGCAAAGCTCCACCAATACAAATAGCAAAATCGCAGATGGCAAATTGCAAAAAAAACGGGTCATGTACCTGCGACATGCTTCTGCGACATGCGACATCGCGCGGCAAGATATGAACAGCTCCATTGAAATGCATTGGAGAAGCTACACAGTGCGAAATCGCGGATAAATCGCACAGTGTGAACAGGGCCTAAACCTGTTTTATCACGTGCCGTGATGCAATCCAGGCATTTGTGCAGGTGGTATCGGGTTACGCAAATTACGTCGCAGTAGATTTGTTTGTTTAGCTCCAAGGATGTCTGATCTGTCTGGATAGTGTCTGTCAGTCACTGACTTCTTGGGCAACGTGTGGAATTGCAGACCGTACAGATTTTGGTTTGCCAAATTAAACATATAATCTCTAGTTCAACATGACCTCTTTTGTGCAATGATTTTGCACTATGTAAAGTTTGCACAGTGTTGGACTTCAGACTCGTTACACCTAAAATGTCCTTTCATAGTCTTGCAGTCTGACAGTTTGTCAATTTGACGCATTTCGCAGACTTTGGCATCCTAAGGCTAGGGTCAGACTGAGGCAGTGCGAACGCACGTTCTGGCGCACATAATCACGGCCGCACTAGCAGCAGATGACAGGCAATGACGGCCAATATACGACGTACGGTCGCACAAAAGTCCGGCCGCGCAACGCAAGTGGAAAATGAACGCATTTTTTCGAGAACGTTAAACCGCTGGTACTGACGTACAGAGTGCGCTGCGGCCGCATAGCAGCGTGTGTGCGTGATTAGGAGACGTCAGACGCTGCTAGTGTGCGGCCAACATAACGTTCAAACAGCCGGATTTCCCTAGACTTCTTTTTACCCCATCGTCATGAAATACGTCCAGAATTGCGCATCGTCTGACCACTTAAGCGTATTCCGTGAAAAAATGCGTGCGCACGCATCGACGTACATTTTGACGGTGGCCGCAGAAAATGCGCTCATCTGTCCCTAGCCTTACCAGATGTTTTTTTGTTTTTTTTACAAACCTAGGTTTGTGTTTTGGGGGTCTATTCTGTGAACGCTCATCGTGTGTATTCTGACGTTTTTACTTTTTTACCTGAGGTCTGTCATGTGCTTAAGAGATGTAGACTCATTGGACCACAAGCAAAAACCACGACTTTGGATAGTGAGGCCTTTGTTCAGATTGTACCTGTCTGGCCAGCCTCCCGTGGTGCTGAGGCCCAGGAGACCTGAATATGATTATCAGCCCCCTGATGGCTTCATTTAGGATATTCGAACTTCACAAACCTTCCTTATATTCTTGAATATTGGCTCACCTTCCAGAAACAAATGGTGATGTGTGACCGGCGCTTATTGATGGCAAAGATGTGTGAAATCCTACAGCTGTGCAGCATGGAATGTGGAATTTACAACACAACTCCCATAATTTAGAGCTTAAATGACTGGCTCTGGTTGTACATGTATCTGGTAAAATACAATGAAGGGGCTGCGTCACCCTGTATCAAGGTGTTTTATAATCGTAAAATCCCCAATGATGGAGCATCCTATGAATTGGGATCAGTGTGTTTTTTGTTCTTCTCCACTGGGTGCAACCCTTGTGTAGGTATGTGTCGGACCATTCCAAATATTGCTGGGAAACGAGAGCACTCCCATGTTTGCTGGGGCCACAGGATCCCTTTTAAGGTGGAAGGTACAGAAATATATAAATTTTACTTTCTAAAATTACTGAGCTTTTAATCTGCTTATACTAATTAAAGGAAATCTGCTTTAATAATATGCTGTGCCAATCCATGGTGTGACTAGCAATTAACTACAGAAGCTGCAGTTCCCTCAAGTTCAAAATTCACTAGAGCAGTGGTTCCCAACCACGGTCCTCAAGTATCCCTAAATAGGCCAGGTTTTAAGGATTCCCTTGGGGGGAAATAGACTGACTCCTGCAATCACTGAGCGACAAATCATATCACCTGTGTTGTGCTTCAGATATCTGGCAAATCTGACCTGTTGGTGGTACTTGAGGACCGCACTTGGGAACCACTGCACAAGACTGCCGCCACTTTAAACATGTGCTGTATAAACCATTTAAGGCCCCCGGCACACGAGCGTATTTATGGCTCATATGCGCCCGCACTTCCCTGCGTCTGTGGGTTTTTGACGGAAGGTCCTCCACTGGACGTGAAAAAGCCCTCCCCGTCAAAAAAGCTAAACGGACCCTGACAGTATACAAAGCGCGATTCTCCATAGGAGGATCGCGCTTTGTATGCTGAGCGCAGAGAGTGGAAGGAACGCCCACTTTTTTACAGACGTTCCTTCCTCTGCTCGTGTGCCGCCAGCCTTAAGGAACACACTGCTGAAAAATGGTGCCCTTTTTAACTTGAATAAAGGGGCAGACGGCCTCCTTTTTATAAATTTTTTACTTCCTTGCAGTGACCCCTACTCGTCTTCAGCTCATGGACATCCGAACCTGGAAGTCCGAGGCTTTTCTGTGCAATTTGCTTTGTTACGTTGAGTAGCGTAGGAACTGTAAATGGCGCACTGCAACAGGACTTGTGACCTTTACGTGTGACAGTTCCGCAGCGTCTGCGCAGAATGATGGATCAGAGCTGTGCGGATGCAGTGATCCGCTCAGATTACTCACAACTGCAATTGGTCTTGGATATTGTAGCATGCTCTGTGTGCTGACGTCACTAGTAACCAGCAGTCCTATTCCTGGCTGCTAGTGACACTGGGTGGGTTAAAGGAAACTAATTCCCATCACCCAGCGTTTTAGATCGTAGGAGACTGTACTCATCTTGTCCACTTTTTTTTTATTTTAAATGATCAGGAGTGGTGGTGTTAGAGCCACGTTGTGCAATCTGCTTGCTGTGTCCGTTAGGACTGCACCGTGCTTGCTGCTAACTTTCCGTTACATCATGAAGCTGATGCTCGGCTCGTTTTTTCCAATAACAGAAAAGAGATTTCTTAACCGCCTTTTTCCATTCCTTCTCAATGGAGTTTCCTTTTGTTTACTTAACATTGTCAGATATCAGGAGCAAGCACATCCCGTGGATTGCTGCGCACACACTCCATCCTCCATTGGAGCTGGTGATCGCGGCGTATGAACACGTCATGTGCTGAATTACTGGAATCTTCTGTTTTCTAGCAACACGCCGTTCCGCAGGCTCAGATTAGCAGGATGTCCAGCACCGCTTCCTCCCCACTGACCCATTTCCTGGTCTTGATCCAGTGATACTTTGTTATATCGTGAGTGTTCTTAAAGGAACACGCTACACCTCCTGACCACTTTATCTTTAAAATGGACAGAATGTGAGGAGTGAACCCCCCCAGCTGCCGATTACTAGTGGCATTGACACACAGCATGCAGAACTCAAGATCTGACACCAATCCCATTGGACCGAAGCTGTGATCATGCAATCGTTCTGCGCAGGTGCTACAGGACTTGCGTGTGTAAAGTTAAGAAGTCCTGTTACAGTGAGTAATATATGTTCGCTACACAAATTGCGGAGAAAAGCCTCGGACTTCCGGATTCGGGAGTCTCTGAACCAAAGAGTAAAAACTGGGCAAAATAAAAAAAAATCGTCTGAGGCTGTCAGGGATACTCTACTATTCAGTAGTGGTTTATTTTAAATGAGCGTCTATTCACATGATGCAAGTAATGCTTATATTACAGGGAAAAGACATTTTAAAACATGGCCTGAGAAATATTATTCTTTACCCTGGCTGCTTACTTGATGGCTAAACGTTGCATTTTCCAGCATCTCTATTGTCTGTCCAGGATTTTAATTTCCTGGTCTATTCAAAGCTTTTAGACCCCCATATGTGCCACTTAAATATTTTTAACACGTCCTTAAATACTCGTAGCTGCTACTCGTGGTTTACCCTTGCAATACGTTGAGGATTTTACCCTTGCAATACGTTGTTTCTCTGGCTCCAGTTCAGCGTTTATAATCCAGTCCCTATAAAGGAAATGGGAAGTTGCCTGTCAGAATAACTATATAAAGTGAACCATCACGTCTGAAGAAACCACTTTAGCTCTGACAGGAGTGTAGAAATTGATCTAGGCCAGGGCTTTACAAAGCCAGGAGCCTGGTAGCCACTGGCTCCTAGAATTTTACTCCTGGCTCCTAAATTTCCAGTTTATTTTACACCAATCTAAAAGCAGTCTTTGGCATCTAAACATCTAGTTGGCCTCAATGTTTTCTTCCCATTTACATTAAATGTATCTATTTATATATGAGGTCTGTTTGTGAGTCTGCAGTGGGTAAATAGTGTGTCCAATGACAACAGAGCAAATAAAACAATGTCACAATGTACAGATGTTAACAACAAATAATTCTATCTCAGAGCAGCCAAACTGATATTAGAAGCAACGCGCTATACTTCTAGGCTCAAAAAGTAGCCAAAAGACCACATGCACAAAATATACCGCAAAAAGCGCCAGGTGATAAATAGAAGCAGCTAAAATCATAATTTGGGTCCGTACAAACCAACTCCCAGATGCAGAGGCAAGGTGCCCAACGTTTCGGTGAGGGTTTACCTTTATCAAGGTATACCTTGATAAAGGCGAATCCTTGCCGAAACATTGGCTCCTAACGTTTGTAGCTGGCTCCTAGATTCAAAGCAAATTTGTCAAGCCCTGATCTAGGCAGTTGGAAAAACATGTAAGTACGTTGTGTTTTTTTTTTTTTTTTTCTATCGTGGCGTTTGATCTCTAGGATGGGAATATTTGCTGATAACATGTGGTTCTCGGTCTTGTCCTCAGTAACCACTATGGGGTTACAGAACATGGCGTGGCGGCTAATGACACCAGCCTGTACTTGCCAATAGCAAAAAGACCAGGTAATCGGGGAGCTTGTCTTTTTATTAATCTTGAATTCAGAGCCTGTTTGTCAGTCTGTAAAGTGCAGGATGTCGACTCCTCTTTATGTGCTATATCCATGACTTGACATTTAAAAGCTGTTTTATTAATGGCAAAGTCACTTTATGGTCAGTCTGGTGCTTTTAGGTAGGCCTTTAATGCACAAATATCGGTCTACAAGTCTAGACTGATCAGCCTGGAGATGTGACTATAACCTCAGGTTTTCTATTTTCCAGTGGGCAAAGTACTGCAATTGTAGATGGCGGCTAGCGTGTGAGCTGACGTTTCCATTACTGATCTGGAGCTACTGTTCCTCTTTGGACAGGTTTTGGTGGAGGTCATGTCACATGGTACTTGTACTTCCTGACTGCAGGGACCTGCAATAATTGCTGGTACTAGCCTGTCCCTCCTCCATTTCTAACCCATGGATGTCTGTCATACACAGTATAGACCATTCTGTACATTTCTCACGGCTTTTAATCGCCCAAGGAATCAGTGGCAAAGTTGAATACCTTTCCACCAGCCTTGCCATGGCGCCAGTGTATTCTTAACCCCTTTTAGTGACCGGCGGTTTTACAAAATCTGTCCTTTAGTGCCCGCCGCGGTTTTTATGTTTCTTTGTTTTTTGCGTTTAGCTCAAATTTTCCTCCTCGTTTAGGCAGCCCACACATTATACAGTTTTTTTTCTTTTTTCCCGCCATTTAAATGGACTTTCTAAAGATACCATTATTTCCATCATATCGTACAATTTACTATTAAAAGAAAATAAATATGCAATATGATGGAAAAAACACACTTTCAAAATCTAATCCCCAAAATCTACAACCGCCAAAAAAGACCCAGTCTAAATAGTTTTGAAATTTTGTCCTGAGATTAGAAATACCCAATTTTTACATGGTTTTTGCTTTTTAACCCCTTCACTGCTGAGCCAGTTCACCTCTGTGCGCTGAGCTCATTTTGACAGTGTTAACCCCTCCCCCGACTTTTTTCTTTTAACCCCAAATTTTCTTTTTCTACACCAAACCTTGTCATATTTGGTATTATTGGAAAGACCATGAACAGGCCTTTCCAATGATATCTAACACGACCCTCTAGCAGCCAGGGATCGAGAGATTGGGGGGAATCCAAAGGATTCCCCATCTCTACTTGGCAGCTAGGGGGTTAACCGACCCACTGATGTCCTCACACATCGTGAGGATATCAGTGGGTGGGGGGGTGACCCTGGAGGCTTGGCTGACATCAAAGATGCCAGCCACCTCCGGGTTTGGATCTTCACAATTTGGTGCTGAATCGCGATCCGGGACCAAAATAGTTAACAATATACACCGCTGAAAAGGAGACTCTCCCTTTTCCAGTGGTGCAATTTATGTTGTATCTTTTTAATGTTTGGAGATAAAGGGCTCCAAAGGAGGCCTTTCCCCTTTCTGATTTTTGCAGCAGATGATGTCATCATGCTGCCTGGGCTCCCTGTAAAGGTGGGGCAGGCTTCCAGAGAGGAAGGTAAGTATCAGGCTGGAGGGAGGTTAGGGACCCCTGACGTACCATGTACGTCCGCGGGTCTAGGGCCCATGCCAGACGAGCACCGTGTTCACGTCTGTGTTGCCGCACATAACGTCTGTGGTAGCATACAATTAGGATCAATAGAGACCCACACACGATGTACGTCCACACAGAAGTGCGGACACACAACGGATGCGGCGAACAGACGCAAGAATGTAAAACCACTATCAGACGTGCGGAGTGCGCAACGTTCGTATAGCTTTGTGTGTGAGTGATGGAACGTAGTCAGACGGACTGCATTTTTGTTGGATAAAATGAAAAAACATTTTCTATTTCCCATCTAAATCAGTCAAAAAAAAAGTCGGTCACAAAAATGGACTGTGGCCACTACCTTGTCAGAGTACGTCTGTTGTGCAGGGATGCAGAGTCCGCACAGAATGCGCTTGTCTGACCCTAGCCTTGGAGTAGGGATAGACCGATATATATCGGCTGCCGATATTAAGAAAGTTACTGGTTATCGGCATTTTATTTGCCGGTAATGGACAAGTTGGCTCACTGTAGCTGCGACACGCAAGATCTCATAGAACTGTGCGAATCCGGGGCTTCTCCCACATCAGGCTGTAAGCCCTCACTGCAGAACGACCCCAGCTCACTGACAGTATTGCGCATGAGCATGATAACAGAAATGGGGCTTCCATACCTTTCAGGCAGGGAATTCCCTAAACAGGAGATGCAGGGGTCAGCAACCTGGGCCCTCCAGATGTTTTGGAACTGCATTTCCCATGAGGCTCCAAGAACCTAATGAGAAGCTAAGCATCATGGCAGATGTAATTCCAAAACATGTGGGGCAATATTACAAAGTCATCGCTAACTTAACCTGAGCTGTTGTAAACTTACCAGAGCCATTATCTATAGGGTTAAGTTTACAACATCTCTGGTTAAATTAGCACTAACTTTGCAATATAACCCTTGGAGGGCCAAGGTTGCTGAACCCCCTTACATACAGGGTCATATGAGGTGTATTTAGCTTTCTTAAAGATTCTGATTGTAAAAATAAAAGCTTAACCCCTTAGTGACCGGGCGGTTTTACACAAATCCGTCCTTTAGTGACCGCTGCTGTTTTTACGTTTCTGCGCTGTTAGGGTTTAGGTCAAATTTTCCTCTTACTCGTTTATTCAACCCACACATATTATACACCCCTTTTTCCCGCCATTAAATGGACTTTCTAGAAATACCATTATTTCCATCATCCAATAATTTACTATAAAAAAAAATATGAAATATGATGAAAAAAATGGTAAACACACTTTTTTGTAATTTAATCCCCAAAAGCTACAACCACCAATAAAGACCCCGGCTAAATAGTTTCAAAATTTTATCCCCAGAATAGAAATACCCAATGTTTACATGTTTTTGCCTTTTAACCCTTTCACTGCTGAGCCAGTTCACCTATGTGCGCTGCACTCATTCTGCCCATTTTGTGCTAATTATTTTGAGATGACAGCCTAGGTCCTATTTAAACCCCCCCCCCCCCCGACAAAAAAAGTAAAACATTTTTTTATTTTATTTATTTTTAAATATATGTTTTTTTTTTTTAAACCAAACCTGGTCATGTTTGGTATCATTGGAAAGGCCATGATCAGGCCTTTCAAATGTTGTCAAATATGACTTGACCATCTAGCTGCCATGGATTGGGAGATATGGGGATCCTTAGGATCCCCTTATCTCTACATGGCAGCTAGATGGTTAACTGGCCCACTGACATCCTCACACATGGTGAGGTTGTCAGTGGGTGGGGGGGGGGACCTGGAGGCTAGGCTGACATCCAAGATGTCAGCCCCCCTCCAGGTTCGAATCGTGTTTTGGCGCCAATTCGCACTAAAACGCGATCCGGCGGCGAAACTGTTAATGCTATACACCGCTGAAAAGGGGAGACTCTCCCCTTTTCAGCGGTGCAAAAAGCATCTCCCTAGCTTCAATGGTTGGAGATAGAGGGCTCCGAAGGAGCCCCCCCTCCCCTCATTTGATTTGATTTGAATGGGGGCACCTGCTGATGACACCACGCAGCATGGCGACGTCATCAGCCTCGCCTGCCCATGTAAATCACATGGGCAGGCTTCCTCCCTGCCAGATCACCGAGGGATCCAGTGAGGGAGGTGAGTATCGGGCGGGAGGGGATTTGGCGTCGCTGACGTACCCTGTACATCCGCGGGTCTAAGGGAGACCTGTGGACAGGACGTACAGGGTACGTCAGGGGTCCTTAAGGGGTTAAATAAAACATTCTTATTAAATTGAATAAATGAAGTGGACGTGGTGCAGTATTTAAATGTTAAACACATTGAGTTCGTGGCATAATGTCAGATTTGTGCTTTTTTTTCCACAACTTTAAATTTACGGAATATCTGCACCAAATATCGGCTATCGGCCAGAAAAACTGCCGATAATCTGTATCGACACTGGAAAAATATCGGTCTATCCCTATTAGGGAGACCCGTGGCGTACATGGTACGTCCGTGGTCCCTAAGGGGGTTAAATTCCAATGAGTGTTAACATAAATCAGGGATCTCAAAATCCTCTGGATTAACTCTTAGCTACCAGAATGAAGCTAACTGGATTTTGCATTCTAATTGAAAAGTGTGTGTCATTTGCAGATGTGGAATGTAGCACATGAGCTCTGATTCAGTTCTCTGAATTGCTGGGATGTGTAAATGACTTCTGTAGGGCTGCAACTAACTGTTATTCTCATCGATTAGTTGGCCGATTAATCGGATAAAAAAAATGGTTTCCTAAAGTTTTATGTAGAAATAAATGACCACAACTCCTCCCTTTTTTTCATAAGCAATTTACGTAGTGTATGTAAATTTCGTACGTACATAAGCAAATTGCATATCTTGCGTACTTTTCACACAAGGTATGCGAGTGCTTGGTCAGAGGGATGGGTTGGTGCTGCATGCGCAGCGTAAGCCCATGTTTGCTTTCTCAAATGAACACGGATACAGGCAATTGGTCATAGATGTCAGCATGAAATCGGGGTTTAATAAGCTAAAGTGGTCAGGGTGCGTAGAGTGTCCCTTTTAAATTTTGTGACCAAACTGAGTGGGAGGAGGGACTGGAGGTGGGAGTGACTTTGCTCAAGTGACTTGACCTGAGTGTAGGAGTGAGTTTGGGGAAAGGGACCAGACCAAAGGGAGGGAATGGCAGTTGCCGACCAAAGAGGGTGAGGGCACAGGACTCCAGCTTCAAGTAAGGATTAAACACAGGCATATGGCGCCAGTGGCAGTATCCTATTGTTTGTGTTATAGTTCTACTGTTGTAAAGGGAATAAAAACAAACTTGTTGTGTCTGACATAACCCTATTACTAAATCATGCCTAGTAAAGCAGCAGCGCGTCTTCTCCAATCAGCTCCAAAGCTTAGATTATTTACGTTTACTCAGTCTGACTCAAAACAGTGTGTGCTGCACACAGGACGATTAATTGTCACCGATCGATAATGGAAATAGTTGACAACTACCGTATTTTTCGCTCCATAAGACGCACCTGACCATAAGACGCACCTAGTTTTTAGAGGAGGAAAACCGGAAAATAAATATTCTGAATGAAATAGTGTAATAATGGATATTGCCCCAGCTCGTGGATATGCTTAGCTCTCACATGGATTTGCCCCGCCAGCTCACACATGGATTTGCCCCAGCCAGCTCTCACATGGATTTGCCCCAGCCAGCTCACACATGGATTTGCCCCGCCAGCTCACACATGGATTTGCCCCAGCCAGCTCACACATGGATTTGCCCCAGCCAGCTCACACATGGATTTGCCCCAGCCAGCTCACACATGGATTTGCCCCAGCCAGCTCACACATGGATTTGCCCCAGCCAGCTCACACATGGATTTGCCCCAGCCAGCTCACACATGGATTTGCCCCAGCCAGCTCACACATGGATTTGCCCCAGCCAGCTCACACATGGATTTGCCCCAGCCAGCTCACACATGGATTTGCCCCAGCCAGCTCACACATGGATTTGCCCCAGCCAGCTCACACATGGATTTGCCCCAGCCAGCTCACACATGGATTTGCCCCAGCCAGCTCACACATGGATTTGCCCCAGCCAGCTCACACATGGATTTGCCCCAGCCAGCTCACACATGGATTTGCCCCAGCCAGCTCACACATGGATTTGCCCCAGCCAGCTCACACATGGATTTGCCCCAGCCAGCTCACACATGGATTTGCCCCAGCCAGCTCACACATGGATTTGCCCCAGCCAGCTCACACATGGATTTGCCCCAGCCAGCTCACACATGGATTTGCCCCAGCCAGCTCACACATGGATTTGCCCCAGCCAGCTCACACATGGATTTGCCCCAGCCAGCTCACACATGGATTTGCCCCAGCCAGCTCACACATGGATTTGCCCCAGCCAGCTCACACATGGATTTGCCCCAGCCAGCTCACACATGGATTTGCCCCAGCCAGCTCACACATGGATTTGCCCCAGCCAGCTCACACATGGATTTGCCCCAGCCAGCTCACACATGGATTTGCCCCAGCCAGCTCACACATGGATTTGCCCCAGCCAGCTCACACATGGATTTGCCCCAGCCAGCTCACACATGGATTTGCCCCAGCCAGCTCACACATGGATTTGCCCCAGCCAGCTCACACATGGATTTGCCCCAGCCAGCTCACACATGGATTTGCCCCAGCCAGCTCACACATGGATTTGCCCCAGCCAGCTCACATATGGATTTGCCCCAGCCAGCTCACATATGGATTTCCACAACTCCATAAGACGCACCCACTTTTCCCCCCACTTTTTGGGGGGAAAAAAGTGCGTCTTATGGAGCGAAAAATACGGTAATTTAATCGATTAGTTTCGGCCCTAGACGTCTGCAATAAGTTTTTGCTGTGTGCAGGCTTTCTAAACTCACTTTTGGGGTGTCAGTCTATGGCCGCCCCAAATAAGACTAGCAAAAGTTCTGACACTTTGCATTACAGAAGCTAGAGAGCTCTGGGGTCCCTCGATTCTTAGGGATAGAATAAATGAAAATCCAAGGTGTTCCTGTAATTGCCATATTACATTAATCAGCATTACACCACATACAGAATATAATCTCTTGGTTTTTAGAAGCTGCGTTGCTAATATTATTATGATCACTTCAAATCCCATTTAAGTGGGATTATATGACCATTCTACTTGACACGGGATATTTCTGCCTGTGGCTTCATAATACAGACCCATTGTGGGACGGGGGGTTTGGAGGCACAATCTAAAGTTCAGAATCTTTCATTCGAACAATATTGTTAACTTTGCATCACGTTTAAAATTTTTTTTTTTTTTAACAAGGCATTTGGTAATGAATGTGTCAATGGGCACTGGATCTGTGTCATGGCCTGGACAAGGCGCTCTTGATAACGGCCAATGGTTGCAAAATCCAGCGTGTGACATAGTGGAAGGCTAAATTTTTTTTTCAACTGGAAGACCAAGGCCACGGTGACACTTGGCACATGGGTTAAACAAATCCTGCTTTACAGCACTTTGATCACTTTCTCACTTCTAAAGAGGAAATGGTTTCTGTAGTGTTAGTGGAGGCCAGACTCTAATGAATCATAGTAAAGAGGACTGACGGGATGAAAGATGTCGCCGGACAATGAAATGTTCGTTTTACTAGATTCACAAATGTCCAATATATGCAGAAAACTTCGGTCTTATGTCTATTTTGTCTTCTATCCTTTTAGTTCTGGATTGGGGATTAAAAACACATTAATAAAGACTGGAGTCAGATTGACAAAGGTCTGACAAATATGACTCTCCATATTCTTTAGCGGCTGAACTAGATGTGTGTGTGTGTCCTGGACATGCCACCACTTCCCAGCACATGACTGCGAGGAGGAAGCAAAATCAAATGGCTTTTAATGCTGAGCACCTCATGACCATCTAGCACAAAACGTGCTCAGGATCTGGGCAAGATGAATTCTCTGCACCTGCAGGGCTGAATCTGCCCTCAGACCCTGATTTAGTGCCTAGACTGTCCCTTCTAAAGTTTACACCTGCCTCTGAATTCAGCTTTTTACAAACTGCATAGCAGACAATTGGACGTATTCCTCTTTAGTTTATACCGTGCGTTGGTGCCAGCTATACCCTCCTGATGAGGCCTAACAAGGCCGAAATGATCATTGGGTGTTGCTGCATCTCTTGTGCAGGGATGAAGTCCTTGGCATTTTGGTACTGGCCACCCTTTCTGGGTGATTAGTCTGATTTGCATATAGAGCAGTTGTCCCTGTAATGGCACAATCGAGCTAAAGCCTGGAGACCCGAGCAGGCCCCACCTTAGAGCAGGTTACTAGTGCTGTTGCTCGTCCTCAGGATCTTCACAAACCTAAGTCTTCATACAATTCTAAGCATGCCACTGGGCTCGTCAGTCGGTTGCGTTTTATGCAGCCATGAAGTCTTCTGCAAAGCAATGAAACTCTGGACAAGATCTTTTCTGAGTGTCTAATCGAGTTTGCTGGAATGAAGCAAACTACATATCTGTAATTACCAGCCGGGCTATATATCTTCATCTGGTAATTTCAGGACTGCTCTCCTTAACTTGTTCCAGCTTTTTATCTAAATCTGGAGGGAATACATGCCAAACTCTCATCCGGGTTACCAAAACAACTGAATCTTAGACCTAACGTGGTGGTGGTTCTGCTCCCGATCTCAGCCCTCATGCTATGGGCACATTTGATGCCTTCAATGATCAGACTGGAGGGAAGGCCTTGGCGGCACATACTGTTATGATTCACATGTACAGACTGCATAGTCTACTTTCCTAAACCAGTTTTGGTGTATGTATGGTTTTTTAAATTTTTTTGGTGTAATGACATTTACCGTTTACATCAATCCTCTGGGACTTTCATCATGACCTGTTCGCGGTCACATTTTTCTGGGAAGCCAGAGCCAGTTACGTATGTTTTTCTCTCCACCTACTGAAAATGATACCAACGCTACTTCCAGATGTTACAAAATGTACCTTGGAGAAACCATCATTTTGACTATCTTTACGGATTCAGCTTTGCCCAGATTTTTCTAAAATCATGTCCCCCCCCCCCCCTTAAAATGAACTTCTTGTAGTTCATGTTTCTGACTCCCAACTTTCCTGCAGATCAGCAGTCTCATATCTGAAGCGGAAACCTCAGATTCTAGACATGTTACTCCTGGTCATTGAAAGTGACCCATTGTTGTTTACTAATGTGTCTACATCTGAACCCTCGTGGCCTCTAAATTTAAAGGCCCCCCCCAATGTGCTATATACATAAGTTGCATATTTAAGGATTACAATGATAGGATAAGAAATGTATATTTAGAAATCTTGTAACAAAAGCTACTTCCTACTTGATGTTGCAGCACGTTACTATGGATCTATTATTTTTTTTCCTCCACGCTAAACTGACTGAACCAACTCAGAGCCTCTCACTCTGGTATATGGGAATATCACACCTCCCATTACCTGCTGGCACATCGAGACTGGGTTCACACCTCAGCGTTTATCAAACAAGCACGATCACGCGTTTTTTACGTGCATATGAAAAAAATGCACGAACGCGCATTGCAGCGCGTTCACGGCTATGTCTGGCTGCGAACATGCTGCAATACACCCCAAAGAAGCTCCTGTACTTCTCTGGGCATCAGATGTTTTACAGCGCATTCCTGTGCGCTGTAAAATGTCCAGGTGTGAACCAGCCCCATAGGAAATCATGGGATTTCCAGGGTTGAGTGTTTTACAGCGCCCGGGAAAGCGCTGTAAAACGCTGAGGTGTGAACGGGGCCTAAATAATTTGATGCGTTCTAGCCAGAGATTACTGTAGTGTGGAGTAGTTGGTATCGGATTTTAAATCGATCCCCTCCTAATCAATCTGCAAAAGAAGTCAACCCTTAAGCCTGAGACAGTGAGCGTGCGGCGAGATGTGCTCAGTGTGTGTGGACAGGTTTCCCCTCCCCTCCCTCGCTCAGGCCGTGTCACGATGCGGCGCTGAGCAAAGGGACTTGGAAAAAAAAAATCCAACTTCCCCCTTGGTGGAGCAATGCGATGAGGGGAGGGGCAGGACCTGCAGCACACGGTGCTTGCGCAGAGTCCTGTAGGTCCCTCCCACCAGCAGTGCTCCATCCACACTTTCCTCCGTCTTCTCCAGCAGACTGGGGAGAGGAGAGCCACCCCTGCTGTCAGACCTGGGGCCAGATGCCTACGGACTCCCCTACATAATGTGAAAATCTTGCCTGCCCTTACCTTCTCCAATACATTTGCAGAGGGTACAAAAAACCCCCACTGCCGGAAACCCTGCGCAGACCATATGTCCCCCCCCCCCTCTACCTGGCTGTATCTAATCATGCATAAACAGCCAGGTAGCGGGGGGGGGGGGGGACATAGCGGCTGCACATGGTCTCAGGCAGTGGGGTTTTTTGTACCCTCTGCAAATGTATTGGAAGGTAAGGGCAGGCAAGATAAATATTAACACACGCACACTATATAGTCAGGTCCAGAAATAGTGTACACTATATAATCGGGTCCAGAAATATTGGGACATAGAATTGTGTCGATCATCTTTGGCTCTATACACCACCACAATGGAGTTGGAATGAAACGAACACAATGTGCTTTAACTGCAGACTGTCAGCTTTAATTTGAGGGTATGTACATACAACTCAGGGGAACGGTGTAGGACTTACAGCAGTTTGCAGATGTGCCTCCCACTTGTTAAGGGACCAAAAGTAATGGGACAGAATAATAATCATAAATCCAACTTTCCCTTCTTAATACTTGGTTGCAAATCCTTTGCAGTCAATCACCGCCTGAAGTCTGGAACGCATAGACATCAACAGATGCTGGGCTTCATCCCTGGTGATGCTCTGCCAGGCCTCTACTGCAACTGTCTTCAGTTCCTGCTTGTTCTTGGGGCATTTTCCCTTCAGTTTTGTCTTCAGCAAGTGAAATGCATGCTCAATGGCATTCAGGTCAGGTGATTGACTTGGCCATTGCATAACATTCCACTTCTGTCCCTTCAAAAACTCTCTGGTTGCTTTTGCAGTATGCTTTGGGTCATTGTCCATCTGCACTGTGAAGCGCCGTCCAATGAGGGCTGCAGCATTTGTCTGCATGTGAGCAGATAATATTGCCAGAAACACTTCAGAATTCATCCTGCTTTTGTCAGCAGTCACAGCATCAATAAATACAAGAGAACCAGTTCCATTGGCAGCCATACATGCCCACGCCATGACACTACCACCACCATGCTTCACTGATGAGGTGGTATGCTTAGGATCATGAGTAGTTCATTTTCTTCTCCATACTCTTCTCTTCCCATCACTCTGGTACAAGTTGATCTTGGTCTCATCTGTCTATAGGATCTTGTTCCAGAACTGTGAAGGCTTTGTTAGGCGTTGTTTGGCAAACTCTAATCTGGCCTTCCTGTTTTTGAGGCTCACCAATGGTTTACATCTTGTGGTGAACCCTCTGTATTCACTCTGAAGGCTTCTCTTGATTGTTGACTTTGACACACATACACCTACCACCTGGAGAGTGTTTTTGATCTGGCCAACTGTTGTGAAGGGTGTTTTCTTCACCACGGAAAGAATTCTTCGGTCATCCACCAGTTTTCCGTGGTCTTCCGGGTCTTTTGGTGTTGCTGAGCTCACCGGTGTGTTCCTTCTTTTTGAGAATGTTCCAAACAGTAGTTTTGGCCACGCCTAATGTTCTTGCTATCTCTCTCTGGGTTTGTTTTTGTTTCTTCAGCCTAATGATGGCTTGCTTCACTGATAGTGAAGGCTCTTTGGATCTCATCTTGAGAGTTGATGGCAACAGATTCCAAATGCAAATAGCACACTTGAAAGTAGGGATGCACCGATACTAGTATCGGTATCGGGGCCGATATTGCCGTTTGCACGAGTACTTGTTACTCGTGCAAACGGCCCGATACATCCCGCCGATACCAGAAGCCGGCGCTGGGCCGGCTTGCCGGTATCCGCGGGGCTGGGGAAGCTGGCCGCGTGCATGAAAAGCACGCGGCCAGCGTTCCCCTTCGGCGCGCCAAATACTCACCCTTCCTGAAGTTCCGGTCTCTGGGCAGTGATGCGGTCACGTGGCCGCCGGGCGCTCCTGTGACGCGGCCTCTCGGCTGGAGGCAGCGTCACAGATGCGCCCGGCGGCCACGTGACCGCATCACTGCCCAGAGACCGGAACTTCAGGAAGGGTGAGTATTTGGCGCGCCGGAGGGGGAACGCTGGCCGCGTGCTTTACATGCACACGGCCAGCGTTCGAGCTGGGGGGCCAATCCATGAGAGCTGGGGGGCCAATCCATGAGAGCTGGGGGGCCAATCCATGAGAGCTGGGGGGCCAATCCATGAGAGCTGGGGGCCAATCCATGAGAGCTGGGGGCCAATCCATGAGAGCTGGGGGGCCAATCCATGAGAGCTGGGGGGGCCAATCCATGAGAGCTGGGGGGGCCAATCCATGAGAGCTGGGGGGCCAATCCATGAGAGCTGGGGGGCCAATCCATGAGAGCTGGGGGGGCCAATCCATGAGAGCTGGGGGCCAATCCATGAGAGCTGGGGGGCCAATCCATGAGAGCTGGGGGGGCCAATCCATGAGAGCTGGGGGGCCAATCCATGAGAGCTGGGGGGCCAATCCATGAGAGCTGGGGGGCCAATCCATGAGAGCTGGGGGGGCCAATCCATGAGAGGGGGGGCCAATCCATGAGAGCTGGGGGGGCCAATCCATGAGAGCTGGGGGGGCCAATCCATGAGAGCTGGGGGGGCCAATCCATGAGAGCTGGGGGGGCCAATCCATGAGAGCTGGGGGGCCAATCCATGAGAGCTGGGGGGGCCAATCCATGAGAGCTGGGGGGCCAATCCATGAGAGCTGGGGGGCCAATCCATGAGAGCTGGGGGGCCAATCCATGAGAGCTGGGGGGCCAATCCATGAGAGCTGGGGGCCAATCCATGAGAGCTGGGGGGCCAATCCATGAGAAATTTTTATGAGGTCTGTTCCTATTGGAAAGCGTCACATGACATTAAATAAAAGTATCGGTACTCGTACTCGGTCTTAAAAAAGTGGTATCGGCGCATCCCTACTTGAAAGTAACTCTGGGCCTTTTATCTGCACATTGTAATTGGGGTAATGAGGGAATATCACACGCCTGGCCATGGAACAGCTGAGAAGCCAATTGTCCCTTTACCTTTGGTCCCTTAACAAGTGGGAGGCACATCTGCAAACTGCTGTAAGTCCTACATCGTTCACCTGAGTTGGATGCACATACCCTCAAATTAAAGCTGACAGTCTGCAG
Source organism: Leptobrachium leishanense (assembly GCA_009667805.1). NCBI lineage: Eukaryota > Metazoa > Chordata > Amphibia > Anura > Megophryidae > Leptobrachium > Leptobrachium leishanense. Next base: position 80,099,547 of record CM019071.1, read on the forward strand.
TTAAAGCACATTGTTTCATTCCTACTCCATTGTGGTGGTGTATAGAGCCAAAGATGTTTAGAATTGTGTCGCTGTCCCAAGATTTCTGGACTGACTGTATTATACACTGGTAAGGATGTGAGAAGTGCCCCCTTCCCCCCCCCCCCACTCAATGCTTTGTCTAGTTCAACACATCTGAAAGGATGGGGGGGGAGCATTTAGTTGAGGCTGTCCACATGTCTGTCGTTCTGCCCTTCTGTCGTTCTGCCTCCCTACTCCTATACATAGCACTCCCTGTGTCCCTATAATACAGTATATATGATTAGGGTTACTTTTCAATTTTATTTTTTTTATACTGTTCCTATTGCCAGTAGTTTAGATGTATTTTCTTCAATAGAAACGTTTTTCTGCCTAATATGACATGCGCTCTGTGAAAATAAGGTGGTTTTGGTGTGTACGTTTTAATTTAGTTAGTGGATTCCTGTCCAGTGCGGCGAAGCAAACATAATGCAGTGTAGACAGGCTGTGAGGCGCAGTGGCATCAAGTCAAGCCTGCAAAATGTTTGCTTTGCTACGCTTTGCGTCGCTACAAGGGCAGTGTGTCTCAGGCTTTACACCCACACTAAACAAAGGTGTGCGTGCGTGCGAGCGAGTATTGGTCTCCAGCCCATCTACCAACATCTCAAAGTGGGTCTTAACATGAGACAGGCTGTGTATTGACATGAAATGACTGTAGAGCCGGAGTTGTGTGTTTGACGTCCACCAGGTTTAGCATCACCTGAGGATTTGTGTGTATGCCAACAGTTTAGGAACAAGTGCTCCTTAGCATTTTTGTTGCTGGTGTGCTGGGTGTGATTCTGACTTACTGTGTTGCAATGCACACAAATCTCTACATGTTTGTTATTTTTAACCTCTGCCATCCAGGTTTACAGGTTAAAGGGACACTCTAATAAAAAATCCCCCCCCCCTTTTTTAACCTTAATCTATCCCTACTCCCTTAATAAATTTTTTTTTTTTTGTAACTGTAATACCCTAAAATCCTTGTTTCCAGCGGCGTTTTTTTTTTTTTTTTTTTTTTTTTCTTCTTTTCATACTCACCTCCCTCTTCCACTCCCATCCTTCTTGAGTCTTCTTGCCTTCTGGTTTACGTGAGATGTGCGCCTCTCACGTAAGCCAGCCAATCGGCCGGCTCCATCTGAGGATTAGTGTTGCGTGCAAGAGGATGCGCGCAACACTAACCCTCAGAGGGAGCCGCCAGCTTCTGCAGTGAGTTAGACGTCATCGCGCTGAAAGCGCGATGACGTCTCCTACTCGGCAAAAGTCGGCAATATGATTCCCGCTCTGCTGACTGACAGCTGGGAGGGCGGAGTAAAGCATTTACAGCTGAACTGCTGAGCGGAGAGAGGGGGGGACAGAGGGCGGCATACTCTGGGCATCATGACCACCTAAAAAAGCTTAGGTGGTCATGTTGCCTAGAGTGTCGCTTTTAATCTCTAGGAGCACTTGGGTATCTGGATCTTTCAAACTCCGTTTCTATGTAGTTGTGTAAATCATAACATTTTGAGTGACGTTTCAGTACATCCTACTTTTGTTTCCTGGTCCTATTTGGGCATCTCGTTGGCACACACTTCCTGCCCGTCTTGAGGTGGATGTCATACGTCCTTGGTTGCGTGTTTGTTCTCACCAATCGCGGCTTTCAAAATGTGTCTCACTAGAAAATATTACAGCACCAGCAATGTGAAAGTGTGGTAACACAACCTCATGGCCTGTTCTGGGGGAAAGGGCCGTGACGTGCAGGGTTTAAAAAGAACTTCCCTCTTCTGGAGAACTCTTGTAACCTTTTTGGGTTTGAAACCTTATCTGGTTTTCTATTAATGAACGAGTATTTTTTAATCGCACCCTCTAGCATACAAGTTTTTAAAGGTTTGCGCAATCGAATTACATGCCGGATACGAAGAAACCCAATAGAAAAATACACGGCCTCACTGAGGCGGAGTGACTATAAAAGATGCGTTTAGAAGACCGCTCTATGGTTTTCTTATATTGGCTACTTAATATGCCAGGTGGCAGGAAAATGGTTAACCGATTTATAAAGACTCCACCTTGAGGGTAGAAATTAGATGGGACCGACATCCGTTTTGGAAGAGTGTGTGTGTGTGTGTGTGTATATATACACAATGTGTAGTTAAGATCCATACTAAAGTTGCCGCTAACCTGTTAGATCAGTGGTTTCCATCCCTGATCCACTCACGGGCCAGGTTTTAAGGATCACCTTGAAGAAATGCAGACTGAATCCTGCAATCATTGAGCAGCAAATCCACCTGTGCCTCGTCGATCTGTCAAACCTGGCGTGCTAGTGGGCCCTGAGGACCAGGGTTGGGTGGCTGATTTTATTTTCATTCACTGGATAAAAATAATACAGCCTGATCCTTTTTTAATAAGCTAAAATGGTGACTGTGCATTGTGTCACTTTTTTTAGACGTTTAACTCCGATACTAATCAATTCATGACAATAATTCACTTATAAATGTACCAATTTAGCTGTTTCAGCCCAAAAATAAAACCTCACCTTTTTGCCCTTTTTTTAAAAGCCCTACAAAGCAGGCAACTCCCATATTACAGATAAATGAATAAAATGCCTAAATGTGGCATCGACTTCTTTGTTTCTTAGACTAAACTGGATTTCCGGGTGTGAAGTTACTTGGAGTCAAACGGAAACCCAAAGCATTGCATTAGATATACTGAGCATTACTGTAATGGGCAAGCGGCAGCTCACATCCTAAGGGCTTGAGGACGCACGCGATGGTCTCTGTACTCCTCCCCTGCATGTCTGTGACGTTACAGGAAAAATCCACACATTCCTGTACCACTTTGCCTTGTGTACAGATGATTCATTTCCCGTATCCCTCCACTGGCCTTTTACCTACTTAGTGTACTGTTGCTTTTATGATTTCCCAAGCTGTTTTGAGGTAGGCGGATCTACTTCCCTTATAAGCGAGTGAGGGAAGCTCTGAATGCAATCTTTGGCAGACGACACAAACTTTACAGGCGGTGAGTAGGATCTATTTACTTATTAAAGACTCCATACTTCCCGCAGAAATGTCAGACTGCTGCAATTTCCAGCCTCTCCGAGTGAAATGTCAGTCGTGCTACTATATAGGTACATGACGAGCCCCATTATACTTGACCACATCTGCAAAGCTCTTCTCCAGGATTGCACCGAATGGGGATTTTGTTTCACTTTGCGTTTTAGACTCTTTCCCATCCCTTTGTGTCCCAGTGTTGGATCACCCTGATCTAATACTGAAACGTGACCTTTCTGTAACATGAAGTGCGACATTGTATCACGATCGGAGTCATGTACAGAGGGATTCTCTTCCAGCACCTGGTCGTCCAAACCCACCAATAATAATTTCCTTCCCCTTCGACCGCAATCTCCCTAGCAAAACAGAGCGTAGCTTCTTGAGTAGATGAGCATGTAACTGGGGATTGGGTTTTTCTTGGAGATTAAACTGTATTGCTGCATTTACCCCTTGGTTTGTGAGCGACACTATCAAGTGTATGCTTTGAGTTGGCTCTGGTGCCCCCCCCCCCCCATCCAGTAATTCTAGCGGCTGATATCCGTGTAGTTCAGTAACATTTTTACAGGCCAAAAGTTAAAGATGGAAGCTTATCAAGTGTTAACTTTTTAGGTTTTAGCCACCAGGTATAATGGTCTGGATTTCTATAAAATAATTCCTAAACGAAGATGCCAAAGGCGGAAGAGTAGCCCATGGCAACCTCAAGTAGAACGCGTTGGTAGCCAAATGGTAACAGAGCCTGAGGCTTTGTAAATCCTGATTCTTCTTCCTGGCAGTGTGATGGTATGTGTCATAACCCAGTGTGCTTTGCAGGAGTCCGCTTGTCGCTTCCCTTGTAATTCAGCATTTTCTTATCTGGATCTCTGCTTGGCTTCGCAGCTTTCTACGCACCAGTGATGCCTACTCTCTGGGCCATGTCTGCTTTCATTTTGACCTTGCACATGTCGGATAACATTGTGCAGCAGAGATCTGGAACAGGTGTCTGGTCTATTTCCAAGGCGTGTGTAGTGTTGGCAAGATGAAGAGCAGCCAAGTGTTCATAGTGTAAAAGCTGGATTTCACTTGAGGTGGTTAAAAGCATTCATCATTTTAGCAAAATAAATAACCAATGTTGGCCACCACTGGAAGGCAGGACCTATCTCAAGGAAAGCCGATGACTATTGATCATCCTGTGGTTCGCAGATAAACATGAGCTCCAGGTTTTTTAAGATCGAAATTTAAATGAGATCTTTACTCTCTCCCCCCCCCCCCCACAAGCAAAACTGCAAATTAGAGAAGCCTCAAACTCCATATTCACACACTCCATACGCTGGGTCCATAATACAGGGTCACACTGCACCACTCTGCTTCCAGCCAAGTGCTTTGTTTACCAATGATCCGAGCAGTCCCTGTGTCTTATGTTCTTACATGTAAATCTATTATCCAGGTGGGGCGTTGCAGATAGTTTGTGGGTGTTCCGTTTTTTCTTTGTGCGTACTTTTGTGCATAAATCGGACCCCCCCCCTCCCCAAACATGGCATATCCTCGTTTGAACCTTGCAATGTTTCACATTATCCTGTATATAAACAGGACCAAACCTGTACGGAATCAGTCACTGGGCTCCTGCCAGGTAAACTGTGTGCAGGCACGGACTGCATGTACCATCTCTTAATGGTTACAGTATGTACCGAGTCCACTCTAACGTGAGGCCAATGTATACATAGAAATGTCTTTCCAGTATTTCTCAAAATTGTAATGTAGATGATCACTGTGTTTATGGAGATGGGGACAAAGTTGATGTGGTGGAGTATTAAAACACATGATCTCAAATGTTTCTCGGTGAATGAAATGTTGTAGAGACTTTGTCCAGATTCTGCTCCCCCCCCCCCCGAATATATTTGGTCTCTATAGTCACTGACTCTTCCGCAAAAACATGGCTGTTCTTTCTGTATGGGACATGTTGTGCCTTTTGCTGTACTATGTTCAGTGACCTTCTTCTATAGCTCCTATTTTTCTCTGCCTTGATATCCTTGATACTTGACAGCTTTGTTTCCACATTCATCAACCTTTTTGCTAGGCCTTGAAAATGTCCCATGTGCCCCTTCACGAAGGCAATCTGCTTGATCTCACACGTTTATTGTCTTTTCACGTGACAAGTTTATGGTAATTTTTCAAGTTGCGCTATGTGTAGCTTCCAGAATTTTGAGTCTATTCACATTTCGGACCAAATTCTAATAGGGCTCGGCAGAAGCTGCATGTATATACCACCTGCTGGCGCAATGGACTGGCTGCTCAGAGTTAACGTTTGCCTGCACACCCGGCCTGTCCTGTAACCTGTCAGTTAAAGGTGCCAACGAGGTACATGATGCTGAGAATCCGATTTCACACAATTATACAGGGCTTGTGATTTACATTTTGGTCATTCTTTTCTAAAATGTCACCATGGAGGGTATGCCCTGAACAGGGACCTGCTGTAGAGCAGCCCACTTGTGTGGTTTGTCTGTCCTTGAGACCCCCACAAACTTGTTTTTTGCCTAGAATTGGAAAGAAGCTTCAGGCTAGTCACGGAGCCAAAGGCTAATACAACTTTACCCTCTGGCTTCTGAATTTTAGGATTATTCTGCACAAAACCAGATGATTTTTATTTTTTTCGTTCCCTTTTCATTTCACGTAAGTCAATTCTATAAACTGATGCTTTTAGAGGCATTCCTCAATGGCAGCTTGTAGTGAAATATGAAGGATTTGAATGTGGCAAACACAGGGTTTGGTTTGTGTACGTGGCTAATCCTAAACCAGCTTGTGCGCAGGTACTTGCCTAGGATCTTTCTTGCAGAGCAGCTATATCTGTTAAGCAGCTGCTCATGATGGTGAACCTCCTATTTAGATCTAATAGTGCATGGGGTTATTGGTTAGGCACTGGTCTTGCAGTAGTATTTTGGGAACAGGCTTGGCTGCAAAGGATCAGCCATAGCTTAGCCTTTCTGGATTTACATCAAACTCAGAGGCACGTTCAGTTGCTCAGCCACTGCAAGTGCTAGGTTAGCAACTTGTCATTGAACGCCGTTCTGCAGCTCGGCATTGCTAACTTGGCACTTGCAGCCTTGTGGAGAGGTGCTGCGGGGTTAGAGTGTGACGTGGGAAAGATGGCCGCCTCCACGCAGCAAAGTACCGTCTGGTTTGAGTAGAGGTAACATCACTGCTCTGCATGGAGAGAGCCTGTGGAGATATGGGTTTGATCCCGACGAGCTCCTCTCCAGTAAGTATCCTTGGGCAAGACACCGAACGGTACATACTCTCCACCCAGGACATACTTGAAAACGAGAGATCTCCATGTAAATGTTCAGTTTGAAGTTTTGGTGGATCAAAACAGCAAATATATATGGGGCGTGTCTGGACGCGGAGAGCAGACGCCATTCCCTTGTGCTCCGACGGCGCCACCTGAAGCACTGTGTCTGGGTCCACCCTGCAATCTCAAATTGGCGCCTGCTCTTCTGACTGCTTGCTGACTGTCCCGGGATCCCACGGGTGTGGTTCTGCGGTACTGACGGCGGCTTGTGAGTGCTTTTGTGGCCTTCTCTTCCCACGCCCTCTCACGGCGGCCATCTTGAGGCCTGTATACCCGCTGTCTCCACCTGTGCTAACATCCACGCACACATGGGGAAAAAAAGTAAGATGCGGAGGAAGAGGGCTCTCGCATACCTGACATCAGGCAGTCGCTGGGGCTAACCCGATCTGAAGGAGAGCGATGTCGCCGGGGTGAGGTGCTTACTGGCCTGGAGCCCTTGAGGGAGGACCCACACCCTGCTCCCGTGGCCGCGAGTCAGGGTGACGTGCCGCCAACTGATGCTGCACCACCGCTAACAGAGGCGACATTACGTCGGGTCATGGAGGAATTTCGTGGACACTGGCGACAGGATTTGCGGGAGGTCCGCTCGGATGTGGTAACCCTCCAGAACCGGATAGACCTGGTTGATACCAGGGCTTCGGAAGTGGAGAAGGCACAGGCTGTGACCGACACGCATGTACAGGATCTTCAGCAGCAGGTCGCCGGCCTCGGATCGGCGGTGATGGCACTTGAGGCGCGGCATAGACGACGTAATTTGCGGCTCGGGGATTCCAGAAGAGCTTACTGGTGCGGGGCTCCTACAGTACACGGAAGGCCTGGTGTCCCACATCCTGCCGGCCCCAGCAGACACTGCGAGTTCCCTGGTCTTGTCGGCTATGCGCCTCCGGAAGGTGGCTACTGCACCTGCGGGGGCTCCCCGGGATGTTCTTCTAAGTTTATGCCCGCAGTTGGACCTACGTACCGGGTCACCTACGCTAACAGCGAGATCACCGTTTTCCACGATCTACCTTTCCTGATGATTGCTGCTCGCAGATGCTTTAAAGGGGTCACTGCCCTGCTACGCCTGCATGGAGTTCGTTATAAATGGGGGTCATCAGGCTCCCTGCTTGTGTCCTCTACCGGGGAGACACTCACGGCGACGACCTTGGACGAGGCACAAGCGCTGGTATCTAAGCTGGGTCTTGGAAATGTGCCGCTGATGCCTGAGGCTCAAACACAGGATCCCAGCTGACTGTTTTACCCCAGACACTAACATCTTTGCCTTTTTTTTTTTTTTTGATGAGACCGATTCCCTATAAACCTTTTTTCTGATGGTCTACCCGCAACCGCGTTTGTATTAGCGCCCCCCCACATCCCACAGTTTTTCCCCTTATTGTTTTTGGTGCATGCCATACCGCAATGGTGTACCCCCTTTCTCTTTCACCCCTCACCCCCTTTTTTTTTTTTTTTTTGGGCATTCTCCGGGTGGTACCAAGGTGTGCCACTGTGGCATTGTATGCCATGCTTGGCCCTCGGGCTCCCGGGCCTCGTGACATTTCCCTCCATGGCCTCCTCTGGGAGCGCGCCAGGAGCGTCACGGTGATGGCACTTGCCATCCCTTTCCACTCCCACCCCCCCCTTTTTTTTTTTTCTTTTTTTTTTTCCTTCTCTCTCCTCATTTTGGGTCACCATCAGCTACCTACTGCTGTCAACTCATATTGTTACTACATGCCCCTTACTTTCATTTTACTTCAGATCTCTGGTTTCCTTCCCTGCTGTCCGCATTACTGCTATCCTCGGAGGCTAATTTGTTATGTACGGCCCTGCGCGGCCTTCTATTTTAATATTTGTTTGCCTGTAGACGATACTTCGAAATAAAAATATTTAAACTAAAAAAAAAAACAGCAAATATTTATTGAAACATGGCAAACATAAAGTGGTAATAAAACGGACATAAGTGGATTTTGCAGAAACGGCAATCCCCTGCCCTTTCGCTTCCATATTCACAGCCAAAGCGTTCAGTGAGACGGCTGCAGCAAACTGAACTGCTGCTATGGAACAATTAAGCAGCTGCTGAGGAACTGAACGTGCCTCTGGTGTTTGCTTTCTTTCCACAATGTTTAAAAAAAAAAAAAAGGGGTGGGAGTTTTGTTATAACGACCAGAGAACGCTCTAATAGAGTACCTGCTTATGGCAACCATGTGTAATGGTTCAGTTTGCCCTGTAGACTATGATGGCTGGAATATTAAGCGCCAACACTTTTTGTAGCACAGTACAAAAGGCACAATGGGCAAAGACGATACAATTCTACAGCACACAATAAAGGAAAGTCTGTGTTTGAACAGATACCTGGGGGCATTTCTGTGGAATTTACAGTCTCTAGTTGGGCTGGAGGAGAGGACTGCAAGGGTGAGTGTGTTAATTGAGGGATTTGCTAGGTCAAATGTTTGTTACGTTGTTAGTTGGTAGGCTTCCATAAACGGTGCCTTTAACATTTTTTAAAGCCCCATTGGGGAAGAGTCTGATATTGTGAGGAATTGCGTTCCATAGGTTTGGTGCTGCACGAGATGTCGTGCAGTCGACATGTGAAGAGGGGTTAATGGAGGCTGTCAGGAGCAGGTCATTGTTGGATCTTGGGGGGTGGGGTGGACTGTGATCTATTCGTTGGTTTAGAAAGGAAGGGTAGTGGGGAGCGGAGTTGGTGCTTTTTAGGTGAGGGTGCAACATTTTGAATACTGTAGATGGGGAACCAGTGAACAGACTCATGGGGCAGCAGAGACAGACGAGTGCGATGGATAAGCTGGACATGTCAGAAGGTTGTTGCACTAGACTAGGTGGGAGACTGGGTAAGCTGCTTGGCGATTTTAATGTAGAGGTGATTTTTGGCAAGATGAGTGATTGGATGTGGGGGCTAAAGGAAAGTCTGGAGTAGTCTCCTTGAGGCAGTGGACTTGGGTTGAGGAATAGATCTGAATACCATCCCTTATAGAAAAGTCTGAAATTTGTAGAGGTTGGAGGTGAATTGGGAGCTCAGTCTTGGACATATTGATCCTCAGGTTGTCCGTCCCTGAGAAGGGATTGGAAGTGGAGAGGTAGATTTGGGTATAATCTGCATTCTAGGTGATACTTGCAGCCATCGCTGTTGACTAGTTTACCCAGTGACGAGGTATAGATGGTTAAAAAGCCATGTACTTCCAAGGCTCTGTCCTGGGTCCTCTGAGAGGCATTTAAGAGAAATTGCCACAAAGGGATATGGGGTAGGATCTGTTGGGAGTGCTAAGAGTTGAATCATAGAAACATAGGTTCTTCCGACATTTTCTTTCGGACCATCTAGTCTGCCCAATTACATGGATACTTTACCTGGATTTATCTTTTGTTTAGGATAGCCTTATGCCTATCCCATGCTTGCTTAAATTCAATCACTGTTTTGGCCTCTACCACTTCTACTGGAAGGCTGTTCCATGTATCCACCACCTTCTCCGTAAAATAATGCTTCCTGATGTTACTTTTAAACCGTTGCCCCTCTAATCCAAGACTGTCCTCTTGTTTTGCTACTTTGTTTCCTTTTAAATATACTCCCTTCCTCTACCTTGTGGATTCCCTTTACGTATTTAAATGTTTCTATCATATCTCCTCTGTCTCGTCTTTTTTCCAAGCTGTACATGTTAAGATCGTTAAGCCTTTCCTGGTAACTTTTCTCCTTCAAGCCGTACACCATTTTAGTAGCCCTTCTCTGAACTCTCTCTAAGATGTCTATATCCTTCTGGAGATACGGTCTCCAGTACTGCACACAGTACTCCAAGTGAGGTCTCACCAGTGCTCTGTACAGTGGCATGAGCACTTCCCTTTTCCTATTGCTAATACCTCTCCCATCACAACCAAGCATTCTGCCAGCATTTCCTGCTGCTCTATTACATTGACTTCTTACCTTTTAGATCCTCTGAAATAATAACCCCTAAATCCCTTTCCTCAGATGTTGAGGTTAGGACTGTATCAAATATTCTATATTCAGCCCTTGGGTTTTTACGTCCCAGGTGCATTATCTTGCACTTATGCACATTAAAACTCAATTGCCACAGCTCCGACCATTTTTTTTTTAAAGTTTTCGTAAATCATTTGTCATTTGGCTGATCCCTCCAGGAGCGTCAACCCTGTTGCAAATCTTTGTCCTCAGCAAAAAGACATACTTTTCCATTAATACCTTCTGCAATATCACTAATAAAAATATTAAATAGAATGGATCCAAGTACTAACCCCTGAGGTACCCCACTGGTAACAAGACCTTGCGCCGAATAAACTCTTTACCACAACCCTGTTGCCTGTCACTCAGCCACTGCCTAATCCATTCAACAATATTGGAATCCAAGCTCAAAGATTGCAATTTATTGATAAGCCTTCTATGCGGAACAGTATCAAAAGCCTTACTGAAATCTAAATAAGTAGGGATGCACCGATACCGATACTAGTATCGCTATCGGGGCCGATATTGCCGTTTGCACGAGTACTTGTTACTCGTGCAAACGGCCTGATGCATCCCGCCGATACCGGAAGCCGGCGCTGGGCCGGCTTGCCGGTATCCGCGGGGCTGGGGAAGCTGGCCGCGTGCATGAAAAGCACGCAGCCAGCGTTCCCCTTCGGCGCGCCAAATACTCACCCTTCCTGAAGTTCCGGTCTCTGGGCAGTGATGCAGTCACGTGGCCGCCGGGCGCATCTGACGCGGCCTCTCGGCTGGAGGCAGCGTCACAGATGCGCCCGGCGGCCACGTGACCGCATCACTGCCCAGAGACCGGAACTTCAGGAAGGGTGAGTATTTGGCGCCGGAGGGGAACGCTGGCCGCGTGCTTTACATGCACACGGCCAGCTTCCCCAGCGTTAGAGCTGCGGGGCCAATCCATGAGAGCTGCGGGGCCAATCCATGAGAGCTGCGGGGCCAATCCATGAGAGCTGCGGGGCCAATCCATGAGAGCTGCGGGGCCAATCCATGAGAGCTGCGGGGCCAATCCATGAGAGCTGCGGGGCCAATCCATGAGAGCTGCGGGGCCAATCCATGAGAGCTGCGGGGCCAATCCATGAGAGCTGCGGGGCCAATCCATGAGAGCTGCGGGGCCAATCCATGAGAGCTGCGGGGCCAATCCATGAGAGCTGCTTATGAGGTCTGTTCCTATTGGAAAGCGTCACATGACATTAAATAAAAGTATCGGTACTCGTACTCGGTCTTAAAGTGGTATCGGTGCATCCCTATAAATAAGCAATGTCTACTGCACCACCTGTGTCTATTATTTTTGTTACCCAATCAAAAAAATCAATAAGATTAGTTTGGCATGATCTCCCTGAGGTAAACCCATGTTTCTGATCTTGTAATCTGTGTTTTTAGATGTTCAACAATCCTTTCCTTTAACATGGTTTCCATTAATTTCTCCACTACTGACAAGACTGGCCTATAGTTCCCCGATTCCTCCCTACTACCCTTCTTGTAAATGGGCACAACATTTGCCAATTTCCAATCAGGTGATGGTGGCCTTCCAGACAGGGAGGGGATATTTAGCCGTATCAAAGGCGGCCCCGAGTTCAGTCTGTATAGAGAAGCGGCCATTAGATAGCGGCAAGAAGGGCATTGGTAACCTTTTGAGAGCTGTTTCGTTTTTTGGGAATGAAAGCTGGATTGCAAGGAGTTGGTGGATTGGAAGAGGGTTAAGCAGTCATAAACTAGCCTTAGTTTGTAGTTTTAAAGCTGAGTTTCCAGTAGAGTTTGGGTCATCACTTAGGCCAGCATCAGACGAACACAGTGATTACGGCAGTGTTGCCGAACAGTTTAACATCTGTCGTAGCATAGAATCGTGATCAATAGAGACCCACACACGAAGTACGTGCGCACCAAACTGCGCACGCACAACGCACATGGCAAATGGATGCAAGTTAGGCAAGAACGTAAAACCGCTAAGACAGACGTGCATAGCGCGTCCGCGTAGCTGCCTGTGTGTTATGCTGCGACATCAGACGCAGCACATTTACGAAGTCCATAACGTTGACGCTCAGGTTTTTATGGTCTGACTGTACGTGTTTTAATTATAATTTTGATTCCCATATTTCCTTTTTCTTCTACATCCGTTAAAAAAAACGCACCGTGTGGTGTCTACAGTATCTTCCGTCAGTACGTCTGTCCGTTATGCACGCAGAGTGTGCTCAGACTGTGTTCGTCTGACATTGGCCTGAAACAATGCTTCAAATATTTTTTAGGTTACTGCCAAGAACGCATAAGATGTCAGGAGCTTGTTCTGCAGGTGGTTTGGATAATAAATGCTACTCTGCTCAACAAAACTCGCATGTACAGAAAGCCTGATACTCTTAATTTCCGTACTCATTGAAACCAATGAATTCGCACAATTCAGGGGTGCATGGAGATGCAGCTCAAGGCATCGTGACTTGCACAAGACGTGGCTATGGTGCCTTGCTCTCACTTTTAAAATGCCTAGGTGTTTTATGAAAGAAGCCGTCCCTTAATTGCCATAAACCTTTTTATTTAGCACAATAAATGCTGGTAACCTGAAATTCCCGGCAAACTGGGGCAGCACAAGATGTTTACCCGTGGAGTGTGCAGCTCCAGATGCCGGCACAGTCTCTGAACACATTGGCAGTCTTTGACATCAGCTGAGAAAATGCCATGTGTAGGCATGCTCCTATTTAAAAGTGATAATGCCCACTTTAAAGACCTACTTCCATCCCCTTCCTCACCCCCTGCATTCTGGGCTTTTGATTGTGGCTGTTCTTTTTATATTCTGTATATTGCACTGCAGTTTGCGCTGTACTCTGCTGTAGAGAATTTACACCATTGGTAACCAAATGACTGAACTTTAACTGAGCAGGGGGTAGAGGGTCCTGTTCATAAAGGGTCTATTCACAAAGCACCAAAATTGCATGAAATTTCGTTGCTTTGCCTTTAAGCGATCCAATGTCACAAAAATAGAGTTCACTACCTAGCAAATGGTCACCATATTTTCCCAAAACTGGAGTCTCTGAAGCAGTTATTGGATGATGGCAAAAAACCCTGAATTTCATCTGCTAGTGCCACCTAACTGCAAAAAAACAAGTCCTTCTAGATCTGTCTAAAATTTGGGGGGGGGGGATGTTAAGACTTTTGTAACCTCCTTTTTATATTTTTAGATGTTCTAAAAAAAGGTTTTTGAGTAATGAAAGTACAGTCTTTAAAGGTGTGCTTATGTATATATTGAATCCTATGGGAGTTGCCTAACTGAAGTAAACAATAGTAGCAGTGTTACTGCGTTGGGTCATAAGCAAACCTTGCCCAGTGCAAGTTCCAAAATCTCGAAGGCTGGCTTCACACCTAGGCATTTTTATATGCGCGTATCACTCATACGAAAAACGCACATTGCAGCGCGTTCGCCGCTATGTCTATGGCCGCGAACGCACTGCTATACACACTGAAGAAACTCCCGTACTTCTTTGTGCGTAGGATGTTTTAAAGCACATTCCTGCACGCTTTAAAACGCTTAGGTGTGAACGGGTCCCATAGAAAATCATGGGATTTCCATGTTCATGTGTGTTGTTTTTTTTTTTTTGGTTTTTTTATAGCGGGCAGGAACGCGCTCTTTAAAACGCTTAGGTGTGAACGGGTCCTAAAGGTCGAGTAAATGCAGGGACAAATGGCTTGCGAACCACCACTCTGACACAGAGGGGCCATCACTACGAGAGGTTATAATGAGAAAGCTGATACTCTGTACTAGTTGCCTGTTTAAACCTGTCAGACACTGAAAATCCGACAGTGCAGTTCCGAGATCTGTGAATTGAAGACACGAAGGTCTTCTAATGGGCAATTTTGGTGCTGCTAAATTGCACCATAGTTTGTTGTCAATTTGCCTGTATTTGACTTGGCCCGAATTTGCTCCAAACTGGGAAATTCACTTTTTGGGGGTCAAGTCGGAGGTTGGTGAATAACCTAGTTTTGGGGTTTTTGATTTAGATTTAAAAAAAGTGTAACGTAAGGGCACGAAGCAGTGTTAAAAAAACAACTTGGACTTTTGTGGCAAGGGTGGTGATTTTCTCCCATTCGTCATCAGTGAAGAGCTGCTGAAGGTCAGCTTCCCACTTGGCTCTGTATGGGGGGTCAGTGCTGGTCAGATCCCTGAGCAGGCCATAAAGGAGGGATATACCGTGTGTCAGGGCGCTGGGGCGTTGTATCAGCAATTCAAAAGGGGTAAGGGGTCGTGTAAATGCGGACGGCTGTGCCAGAGTGCGCAAGTATGTGGTCAGTCGGTGCAGATGAAATCGCGTAAGGAATGAGTGTGGATGCGGCAGTGGGATTTCTGCAGGAAGTTTTAAATGTGTCTCAATGTATATTGGGGCGCGTATCTGTTGATTCCCCTCCTGGGTGGGGCGGACATGTCTTGAGTATACAGGTAAGCGGTCTACAGGGGGGAGGGCCATGGGGCAATTTTCGTAGAGCGTTGGAGGGATTTCCAAATTTTAAGGGTAGCAGAGACGGTAGGGTGTGAGGGGGGGTCCCGCATGCAGCAGTGGTGCCCAGAAGCCACGGGAGTGAGGCCAGGTCAGTACCAGTAAGATTCCCCTCCAGGCTTATCCAGAGTTTGAGGGGGGGGTTATTCGTCCATTCGGTTATGCGGAGTAAATGTGCGGCTTGATAATATTGTCTGTTAGGCAGGGCCAAGCCCCCCTTGCGTTTGGAGGCGGTCAAGAGTCTAAATTTAAGTCTAGGTTGTCGAGTGTTCCACACGTACTTGTTAAAAATCGACTGCAATCGGTAAAGTCTGAAAGAGGTACAGTATGCGGGGGAGGATATTCATTTTTAGAACACTAATGCGGCCAAACCAGGTGACATGGAAGGCCCAGGATGTTAGATCAGAGGAGATGGATTGCAACAATGGGAGGAAGTTTGCTGAGTACAAAGTGGATAGGTCCGAGGTCAGTTGGACTCCTAGGTATGTAATCGCAGATGAGCGCCATTTAAACGGGAATGCCTCCTGCAACTACGTGCGGGATGTTCACCCCCAGGATCTCAGACTTCGTCATATTGATTTTGTAGTTGCTATACGAACTGTATTCGCGTAGGAGCGCTGTAAGGGATGGCAGGGTCATTAGGGGTTGGCTAATAAAAAACAGCAGGTCGTCCGCGTAAGCGGCCACCTTGTGCTGTTGTGCGCCCACCCCCACACCGTGTATTGAGGTATTGGTCCTGACAGCTTGCAGGAGAGGTTCAAGGGTGAGGGCAAACAGCATCGGGGAGAGGGGGCATCCCTGCCGTGTTCCGTTTCGTATGGGGAACGAGGGGGGAGAGGATGCCATTCAGATTAATTCTCGCCGAAGGGCAGGTGTAAAGAGCACCAATCCACGCCATAAGATTGGGGCCAAAGCCCATACAGCGCAAGGTTTGGAAGAGGAAGGTCCACCGTACTCGGTCGAACGCCTTCTCGGCGTCCGTGGAGAGCAAAAGCGTGGGTTCAGATTTGGGGTGGGAGGCCGAATGTATCAGGCTGAGCACTCTCACGGTGTTATCCCTGGCTTCCCTGCCCGGTACAAATCCCGTCTGGTCGGGGTGTACCAGTCCAGGGATATAGCGGCGCCAGCCTCAGGGCGATAATTTTTGCAAACAGTTTGATATCTTGATTTAGCAGTGATATGGGGCGGTAATTCGCGCAGATATCTGGGTCTTTTCCCGGCTTCGGGATAAGGGTGATTGTGGCCGCTAGTGTTTGCGGTGGTAGGGGGTGTGAGCCCTGAGTCAGTGTATTGAAAGCAGCGAGCCATGCTGGGGCAAGGGAGGGAAGAAATACTTTATAATACCGTAGGGAAAACCGTCCGGTCCTGGGGTCTTGCCTGTCGGTGTCTTTTTGATTGCTTGTGATAGTTCCTCTATGGTGAAAGGTGCTTCCAGTTCCGTTCGCTGAGATGGGGACAATTTGGTGTGTACATTTTTACGTATGAATTGAAGCATTAAAGAGGGAGGGGGGGCACTAACTGTTTCCTGAGGGAGGTTGTATAAGTGATAGAAGTGGTCCTGAAGCAGCGCTATCATGTCCCGGGGCAGCGTAACGTGAGATCCCTGGGGTGTACGGAGTTTGGAGATGTACAATTTCTGCCTGTGGGATCTGAGTGCCCGGGCCAGCAGCCGCCCACATTTGTTACCGTGTTCGTGGTAGAGTCTGCGAGTAGCTGAAAAAGCTTTCTGGGCTTTAACATTCAATAAGGAATGAAGTTCAGTCCGGAGCTCCAGAAGAGAGGCATAACTCGCGTCGTCTAAGTCGTGAATGCGTTGAAGCAGGGAGTCAAGTGTGGCAGAGTATGCCTTCTTTTTCTGTGAGCCTCGTTGGATGAGGCATCCTCTCACTACCGCTTTATGGGCCTCCCAAATGATCTGGGGTGTGGAGTGTGGTGGAACATTTTCTCTAAAATAATTGTGGAGCAGTTGAGTGACTTCCTCTTTAATCAGTGGGTCGGTTAGTGTCTCGTTGAGGCGCCAAAGCCGCTCTCTGGGCCTTACTAGCGGCGAGTGTAATGTAACTATTACCGGGTTATGGTCAGACCACGTCAAGGGGCCTATAGTCGCTGATTCTAGAAGGCGGATGTGCCCGAAGGGGAGGAAGATGCAATCTATTCTCGAGTAGGTGTGGTGAGGCGAGCTAAAGTGTGTGTAATCCCTGGTAGTTGGATGTAATGTACGCCAGCAGTCTACCAGTCGATGTGCGTGTAAGGTGGTTCTCGCTTGCCTAAGCACCGCGTGCGGAACACTCGAAACCCCCCTGGATGTATCAAGACGGGCGTCCAGGGGGAGATTGAGGTCTCCGTCTTCCCCCCCCCCCCATACCAAGACCCCCTCCTGAAAGTCCGCCAAGATCGTCAGAATGGAGCGGAGTGTGCGGTGTTGTTTCCGGTTCGGGAGATATATGGAGGCAAATGTATATAGTTGATCGCCTATGGTACCCTTGACAAATGTGTAACGTCCGTCCGTGTCAAGTCTCGTTCCGGTGACAGTAAATGGGATTTCTCTAGACAGTAAAATCGCCGTACCACAGACCTTACCGGCTGTGGAGTTGCTAAAAAATCCTAGAGGGAACTTCTGGCTGCTAAGAAGTGGGGCTCCGTCATGAGGGAAGTGGGTCTCCTGAATGAGAACCACATCGCGTGGTATGAGCGGAATTCCCTGAGGGCCGAGTGCCTTTTCTCAGGGATATTTAACCCTTTGGCGTTGATGGTAAGGACCTTGAGGGGGCGGGGGAGGGAGGCCATGAGGAGGTGTCGGTAGGGGTTTTGTTAGTTTCTGAGGGAATGGGTGGATCGAGAAAGAGGGGGATTTGGATGGGTGGGTAGGGGGGGAGGGGTAGGACGGTTGGGTCAGGTCAATGAGGTTGTGCCTGGTGTAAGCTATTCCCTCCGCACAACGTCAGAGGGTAGTTACACAGCAAAGGGGACCCAAGTCCCAGAGGCACTATCTCGGGGGGGGGGGGGTAGTGACGAGCGAGCGATGGCGCTTCCAGGTTCCGTATACCGGACAACAGTGAAATAGAAACGGTAAAACTGAACAATAGACGGTTTAAATAGGGTGTCGGATTCGCCGCTAGCCTGCCGGCTCCGACTGAGTGTGTGAGCCTGCGATGGGTCAGGGATCAGGAGACGTGAGACCCGCAGCTTTCCCGCCAGCAGCCAGTCAGTTCGTGCCGCGTCTCTGAGCTAGGCCAGGGCCAGGCGCAATAGTTCCCGCCACCGCTGCAGCTATGGCGGTTCGAACTCAGAATTAAGTGGCAAAAGATAATGTGTAAAGGATACATGTCCTCGTAGAAAGACCAGCACTATGTCGGTGCATTGAGGCCAGGCAGAAGGTAAGGTTCCGGGTCCGTGTAGTAAGTGGTCCCTCCGGTGAGAGTCCTGGTTTTCAAATCGATGGTCGGGGTTGTCTGTTCGTATCGGCTGACTGGTCACGGGATGTGGGGCTAAGTAAGCCGCGGTGGGAAGGTCAGGTCATCTTCAGTCGTTTCTCGGCCTGTTCGCGGCCTGTGAAGAGGATTGGGACACAGAGCGTTGACGGCGCCGCGGTCTTTGCTGCCGCGTAGGTGGCCCCAGCGGGAGGGAGTACATCTCCACAAGGTCCGGCCATTTCGGTAGAGTGTCCAGTGGGAGTGAAAGGGCTTCCAGGAAGGCAGGTAACTCCGAGCCAGTGCGTAGCGCGATGGGTCCATTCCGTGAGCGGACCTGGATCCCAAACGGGAAGAGCCATTTATATTGGAGGTTTCGAGTCTGGAGGGCCGCGGTGAGTGGTTTCAAGAGGCGCCGTGACTGCAGCGTTGCTGGTGACAAGTCCTGAAACAGGGAGACGCTAGCATCAGCAAATACAATAGAGCGGGACCCGCGTGCCGCCGCCATGATGTCTTCTTTTACCATGTGTCGGAGTAAGCAGCATATTACATCCCTGGGTGGCGGGCCTCGGGGGCGCAAAGCCCGATGGCATCTTTCAAACTCAATGTCTGTCAAGGGGTCCCTGTCTAGCAGTTCGTTAAACAGCCTAGAGAGCGCGTGGCGTAGGTCCGCGGGAGAATTTTCACTTTCAGGGAGGCCACGAACTCTGTTGTTTCTGCGGCCCCTATTCTCAAGATCTTCCACGTGTCTGGCTAGGGCCTGTACAGCATCGTGCTGTGTTGCTAGCGCCGTGTCATGCGTAGCTGAGATTTTTTGTTGGCGGGCCTGTGAGACCTCCACCTGTGCGATCCTGTCTTGTAGGCCGTTTAGATCGTCGCGTAGGCCCCGGATTTCTGCCAGCAGCGAGGTCTGTAAACCTGCCGTCGAGGTCGCCAGGTCTTCCCTGGTGGGGAGGGAGCGGAGGAGTGTATGGAGGTCTGGCGGGGGGTCCCAGCGCTCACCTGCACGTCCCGTTTCCGATCCGCTCGGGGAGCTTGGAGTTGAGGTATCTCGTGCGGCCGCCATCTTGGATTCTGCCGCCGGATCCGTGGCCTCCTTATTAGGTGCCCAAAATTGCCGAATTGAGCCCGGGCGAGCGTTGGGTATGGTCTCCGGTGGTCCAGGGGTATGTGGAGGCTTGCGGGGCTTGACCATCCTGAACGGGTGGTGTGCTTATGTGCTCGGAGTCGGCTGTGGCTGCGGAGCACTCCTCTCACGCGGCCATCTTGCCCGGCGGTCAGGACACCCCCCCCCCCCACAACTTGGACTTTTATTCCTTTTCATGGGTACTGTTGTCTGTTAACATGGAAACCTTCATGACGCTCATTTGAATGGGTCGTGTAACCTTGCGCCACTGCCTGAAATACTTTATCGCGGTGCGTTCTGCTCTGCCAGAGCCTTAACTGCAGGAAGGCAAGAAAGAACATGCAGAGAGGTCAACCATCAGCCGTGGATCTTTACTGATAGATTTTGTTAGATTGGTTTGTGTGACTTGATGTAAATATTACGCTTTAGTCATTCGATATAAAATTTTGCCTTAAACTGGCATAAATAAACGTTAAAAGGTCTCAAGCATCTTTTGAAAATGGCAGTATGTGAAACCAATGGCCACATAAACCTGTTCTTAATCTATTTCTTTTTCTTTCACAGATCATATTAGATACTGAGGACCTTCTTCCTGTTCTATTATAGTTCAGTGAGTATTAATGTCATATCTGTAATGTTTCCTGTTATGTTGCATGATCCTTACAATTCTGTGAATCCTCCAGACCCGGTACGCTGGAGTTATAATAATCTGCCAGGACACCTGATAAGGGATAGAAAATAGCTAATCGCTATGACGAAGGATAAAAACATGGGATAAATGTTTCAGAAAGATTTCTCAAGCTGTCATGAATCGGAATAGAAAATTGCACAAATGTGCAAAAAATGCATTAAAGGCACCCCTACACGACACACCCAGTGCTCAGTATAGAATTATTCAATATAAAACAATCGCTTGCTAGTATAAAGATTAATTCTCAGGAGTGCACCATATCCTTAAATCTGCATTGTGTAGCGGAGCAAAGATCACCTTAAACATCAGTGGTTCCCAAACCTGTCCGCAGGACCCGCTGACAGGCCAGGTTTGCCAGATGTCTGAAGCACAGGTGATTTTGCTGCTCAGTGGTTGCAGGTTTCAATTTGCATTTCCCCAAGGTGATCTGCAAAATCTGGCCTGGCTGAGGGTCCTGAGAGGATTGGGAAACACTTGTACAGGAATCCACAATGGTAAAGGAGCTGGAAAAGGCAAAAGTGACAGGCTTGAGGGTCCTTCTGTCATAATTCTATGCTGTCATCAAGAGTTTTGGCTCTGCCACCACACTGGGTACTCTAGCCCGTCACGCTCACAATTTCCAGAGTGTCACTTTTTCTTAATTTAAACTGTTGTGGTCCCATTTACCTGCATTGTATGTGTAGCTAAAATGGGACAGGCAGTGGAGATAGACAAAGAGGCCGGGTAATCTCTCTAGATCCCAATCAGAAGCTGTATAGATTGAGGGTTGCTGCCAATTACACGCTTTCCACTATCTGTCACTTGCTGCTTTTTTAATATTGGCATGCTTCACGGGCATTGGTGGTGTCATGGTTTAATTTGGTTTATGTGTCCTTTGTTTGAGGGGTGGCTGACCTAACCAGGAGTAATTGTGTCCCAAACTCTCACACCAGGCGGGCATGTCTGTTAGCTTTGCTTCACCTGATGCATTCTTTTTGTTGGCACTGACAACACCTAAAAGCAAAATTGTGACAGGACCGTTTGGTTTTAAGTTTGTGTTGGTGACCATGCCAAGTACAGTCCTAGGTCTAAAAATCCACTTATCAGATGTAGAATTCCTTGCCGCGTCGTTTTTGATTTTCTTCGTTGCGTCAGTTTGACAAATTTCTTGAGCAATAACTAGAAAAGATGCATCTGGATTTCTGGAAGACAAAAAACAGCTGAACAGTTTAAGAATCCAGCTAACTACGTGCGGCAAAAACACGGTTACTGCAAATTGAAATCTCCTTCATTGACTAGCCAGAAATGAACACGCTTCATACAAAATAAAGAACAGGCTATTCCGACATGGCTCATTCTTCACGGCTCGGGCCGGTATTCAGAAATACTGGCGCTTAAACCCAGGCTGTTAGGATTTAAGCTAGTTTGATCTAAAGCTTTATTTTGCCACATGCCCCATGGTGCACCACGTCCTCTGGCTGCAAGCTGTCCTTCAGCTCCTACATGACCTTGTGTAAGGTCTATGAATTACAGGAGACGATACCATTGGTTAGCAAACTCCTGTTACATGTCAGGCCACTAATACAGTGTTACTTGACATGGAACAGTTACGGACGTCCCTAAAAGTCGCCTCCTTACAGTCCCTTCAATTTATGCAGGCACCGATAACCAGCCCTGCCGGAATATGGCCTCAGGATTTTCATTTTTCCATTAAAGGGACTCTACCACTTACACAAGTAATCTAGTTAAAGTTTATGTATTACAAACCTTTTTATAATACATGTGCTATATTTTATTCGGAGTAAATTTATTTTTTTAGATCTTGATACTGTTTTGTGTAATTTTTTCCATAATGCAACATTTACCAATTTTAGTGAATTTTGCTTTGTGGCTGTGCTTTTATCTTGTACAGTATTTAACTGTTAATGAGGTGGAGGGAATGTTTAGATAAGGCCATTGTCCTGCCTCTACTCAGAGCTTACCAGAGATTAAAGAGGAGTCAAATGAGATGACCTTGAGTTTAACCTCCCTGGTGGTATTTCGGAGTGTAGCTCGGGGTTAAATTTCTATTCTGAAAGCGCTAACCCCGAGCCACACTCGAGCTGGAAACATACCTGTACCTGCACTCCCTCGCTGATCTCCTGCAGTCGCATTCTCCACCGTGCGATTGCGTCATCCCTTCTCGGGAGAAGGGAAGCAGGACACCGTGCTCGGCAGGAGGTGACTGCGGGCGAGGGAGAGTGGGGACAGGTAATGTATCCAGCCAGAGTGTTGCTCGGGGTTACTGCTTTCAGCATAGAAATTTAACCCCAAGCCACACTCTAACACCACGGGGGGGGGGGGGGTGGAATAAATGGTACTGATTCTGACATATAAAATATGTTGGCATCGGACCGCCATGGAGGTTGTCTTCAAATTTACCCCCTGGTGATGTCCTTTGAATAAATTTCAAAGAAAAATGGTCAGTGATTGACCCGTAGACTCTATTGTAATGGCTGTTGCCACAGAGTGAGGAGAAAGTGATGTAAACTGGCCCCCCTCCCCTCAGTATCGTTCCAACACGATGCACCCAGTGACGTAATGTAAAATATTTTAGAGAAAATCAAAGCACCCTTCAGATATCTGCAACATAAAATGTCTATTTATATTAATTTATTCGTGTATGTATTAGTAGTGTCCCTTTTTAGGCAGAAAATGTGTGTGCTGATTGATCACCATCACCACATTAAACTGAAATGGGATTGACGGCATTTGGTTGCTTCACTGTGAACAGACAGAACTAACCAGTCTGAACATGCAGAAACATCTTCGCAATTAAAGGATCAGAAGGAATGTGTTTCGCACTCATGCATTCACCTCTCCTTACCCTTAATATATAAGATGCTCTGGTCTGTCACCACAACAGTGATTATGTGAAAAGCATTCCTCGGAGAAGCTATTGTTAAGCTGTCATTTGAAGCATTGCCCATCTCCTATTGAGGCTCTGCTTGCATCATTGCCCTGTCCAAACCGGTCGTGCCGTACATAAGGCCCCAGGGAAGGGACAAATGATCCGGAAAATGGAAACTTACAAAGGTTCTTTGGTATTTTACATTCCCAAATTGGTGTAGGAAAAACAAATGAGTAAGAAACTGGCAACTTTCCCTGTTAGAGAAATTTAGTCATTTGGATTAAAGTTAGCAATCATTGGTACATGTACATCAAATACACTCAGAGCTGTTAGATCACAACATTAATGTGGGATAGACGATACTCTTCAAATCAAGAGGATTAGAAGAGAAAAAGCTTCTGACTTCCAGTGATTTGTGTAGAATAAAGCAAACCTCCTGGAAGCTGGAGGTAATGTTCCAGCAGCCCCAGGACTTCTCAAACCCTGCTATAAAAGCGCTATTTTCTCACTCCTGAAACGTCTATACAGTTCTTGGTATTGGATTAATATTTTAAGAAATGCCTGTTAAACCCAAAATACGCTATTTTTGTGTAGGCGACATTCAAGGCGGTGACTCAATGTTTTGCAATCTTGTTGCTCCCAGATGTTCTATTGCGTCCTTCCTGAGCATCTGTCTGAACTCCATTGGCTTTCCTTGGAGAATGTGGAATCTCAAGCTGTAACTAGAACTCGTAGAAAATCATACAAAATCTAGGATGTCTAACACTTAAAGTGCCTGCAGGTCTTGGAGTGATAACTTAGACTTCAGTCAGGTGGGGGGAAAGTCTATAAATCCGTATTAAAGTCTTCAGTACCGGCTTCATACGGTTAAAGGGAAATGGATGACACGTTTTTAAAAGTCACTAAATATTTATCTTTCAGGCTGTTAACCTTTATGTGAGTATTTATCCTCTCGAGCACGCCTGATTACATTAGGTTTTTCCTCCTCCAGGAGCTCACACCGCAACAAAGTTTGAATTGGGGCAAGCACCAAGATGTGTAAATATTTGGAAAGATTTGAAGCAAAGGAAAGCTTACTTTGCTGCTTGTTAATACGATTTTAAAGCACAGCCTGGTTATGTTGCCATCCCCTCAATGCTTGTTTTTTTTTTGCATCCGATCTGTAATGGGCACATCAGTGTCACGGTTTTTTCTGTGTTGCACTAACTTCTTCCTTCTCTTCTTTCCCGCTCTCTGGCTGGCTTCACGCACAGATACTCGCACCTCTCGGCTTCCAAAGATTAACAAACGGTAGTCTTAAATTTTCGTACCAAACAGTAACACCAGCTTGTATTTACACCGCTGCCTCAGTAATCCTTCAGCCTCAGCTGCTTTTTAACCCTGTTGCCTTACGAAACGCACACAAAGGATAATCAGTGAAGACAAAGCACTGATCCGTGTGGTTTATTAATCTCACATCCTAATAAAAACACCATGAAGTTTAAGACCGAAGTGTCCACCTTTGTCTTGCTGCCCGTCTACCTGTTAATGTTTGTGTACAGTGCCCTTACATTTATACCATGGTATTTTCTTACCAACGCCAAGAAGAGAAAGGCAATGGCAAAGAGAATAAAGGCTAAGCCTGTGTCAGACCAGCCCGGCAGCCCGTACCGGGCCATGAGCCACATGGATTCACTGGCCACCATAGACATTCCTGGAGCCAACACTCTGGACAAACTGTTCCAACACGCCGTGGAGAATTTTGGCAAGAAGGACTGTCTAGGCACAAGGGAGCTGCTGAGCGAGGAGAATGAGATGCAACCAAATGGCAAAGTGTTTAAGAAGGTATTTACATCTCTATCTTATTTTACTCTCTGCGTATCACATCTTTTATGCCAGTTTTGTTTGAATCCTGAAGGTCTTGAAGTTCAATCCATTTATTATGAACAAGTCAGTTTTGTAGATTTGGTTGTGAGTAACTCTACAGCTAAATGGCAAACCTGTGAACCGCTTGTCACATGACACATCAAGGTATGTTTGGGGGTGTCAGTCATTTTATAATTGTGTTTTTTTTTTTTTTAAACTTTCTAACATTTTATTATAACGTTGAAGTTTGGTGCTTTGTAGCTCTTTGCGCCAGCATGCTCCCAATATATGTAACCTTACCTTCCTTTTTAAAAGGGACATAAAGGAAGCAAAGGTGAATTTGGGTTGTAAAATGAGACCTGTTCTTCCTGCATTGATTTTGAGCAGGGAATCCTTAGTGACCGCCTTTAAAGAACCATGGGCAGTTCATATCATGGTCTCTTAAGGGACACCTTACTTATGCTGGCCACTTTAAACAAAGTGCTCAGGATGTGAGTGACCCTCCCTGCTTCCCCTATCAGGTGACAATACTTGACGTGGAGGAGATTCCTTTACCCCACTGGCTTCACCAGAATTTCTTTTATTTACCGGCTGCCTGTCACCGATTGGTCACTAGTGTTGTCCGCATGCTCTCTACTGACATAAAGTCTCTCAGACCATCTGATGGCATTCTGAGGCAGCCAATGGATAGACTATCCCCGTGTGTGCGCAGTTCCGATCCATCATTCATTGCAGACACGATGGTGTTTGTATACGTAAAGTGCAGAAGTCCATACAGGTTTTTGTGAAATACAGAAGCCAGTGGTCAGATTTTTAAGCACCCATAGTAACCCGACTCCTAGATTTGAGTAAAGCAAAGTACTCTGGATTGATGTTGGTTTGCAGATTAGCAAAACTAAGAGTGTAATGTTGTCATAGAATGTGTAGAGCCACAAGACAATCAGGGTTATTCAATCTAGAGCAGGGGTCAGCAACCTTGGCTCCTTGATGTTTTGGGAACTACATTTCCCATTGGCTCAGTCAGCCTAATGGGTGATTGAGCCACATGGGAAATGTAGTTCTCAAACCATCAAGGAGCCAAGGTTGCTGACCCCTGCTCTAGACCCAATAGCTGATTTGGAAAGGGAGATCAATGAATTTTTCTGGTTTGGCTATTTTTACCTAGAATTTTCACTTCTCCAGTCATTCTCCTGATTCTCACCTCTAACCCTGAATGTCTACTCTTGTACTCAAGTGAATGTACAAGTAGTGGTTACCTTGTTCATGAAATTCATGTGTGTATTTTTCACCAGGTAATTCAGGGGGATTATCAATGGCTGTCCTATGACGAAGTTAACACAAAAGTAAACTACTTTGGGAGTGGACTGGCTGCGCTGGGTTTGAAGCCGAAAAATACAGTCGCCGTCTTCTGTGAGACTAGAGCAGAGTGGATGATCGCGGCACAAGCCTGTTTTAAATACAACTTTCCATGTAAGTGACGTTCAAAAAAAAAAAAAAGCTCTTGAATTTCAAGTGGTATAGTGTACTTCCAGTGATCTATAAAACATGTCTGGCAGGACATGCTCTGGCTCGTGCCATGTAGAATCCATTGCTCTTGGTTCGGTACAGCACATGCCAATACTGTGGTGGTTTA
This sequence comes from Leptobrachium leishanense, assembly GCA_009667805.1. Lineage (NCBI taxonomy): Eukaryota > Metazoa > Chordata > Amphibia > Anura > Megophryidae > Leptobrachium > Leptobrachium leishanense. Next base: position 80,125,956 of record CM019071.1, read on the forward strand.
AGCTTTGCCTCCTGTTAAAGAACGAAGCCCAAGATGATTTGACTGATGCTATACAATGTAAATTCTTATTCTAGGCTTTAGCTTTGCACCTGTCTTGTGGCGTTCATGCAAATCTCTGGACATCTTATGAACGGCAGCCTGGAAGCACCACTGACTTTATCCACTGCTCACGCAAACTGCGGTTTGCATCTTTGTATGACTTCTTGGTTTTTCAGGGGATGTTTGGAGTTAAACAAGGTTTCTAGTTCCTATGTCTTAAAGCGGTGCATTCTCATTTCCCTTTTTTTCTGTATCCAAACCGCAGTCATGGAAACCTAAATATCACACTTCTCAATTTCCAGTTTGCACGTGCTAAATACAGTGTTCTTAACCTGTTTTTTTACCTGAGGAATGTGTTAATCCAGTTGAGTAAATGGAAGAGTCATGAGGATGCTCTCAGATTACACACACATCAGGATAACCTGTACACAATTGTCTAGGGAAATCTGACCTAATTGACAGACCATTGTTTTGATTTCTAATCTATACTGATCTAGTGGCTGTAAATTTAGACTGTTAAAAATTAACGATTAACTCCTGTTTTCCACTCCCTGCAACAGATGCATTTTTATTAGCCACATATCTAGGATTTATCTGATTTTGGGTGTTTTTTTTTTATTTTTATTAAAACCCTTCACAGAAATCCTAGTGAATTGTCTGAAATGGTCACAAAGGGCCTAAAATTTATTTTCTTTGTTACAAAGGCCAAAAAGACGTGTCCAATAAGAGTTCAGCCTTTCACACATCACTGCTGTTGATCCAAAAGGCAAAAAACCCAGTCTAAAGCGCTTGCCAAAAACGCAACATACTGGGGGAAATTCCTGCTTTACCCCAGAATGGCAGTCCGATATCTCCTTGAATCGATCTTTCAGCTTTTAAACTCCTATTAAATATTAGAACTCTCAATATTCAATTTTTGCAGGAAGTCATCAATTTGTTTGAAAAGTATTTGCATACTCGGACCAAACCACCTCAACAGGCAGAGAATTGAGCAGCTTTATTCTCAATGTTGAAGAAAAAAAAACCTTCAGCTTTAGGCTGAATTCTTTCATCCAATGTGTTGTCCTGTTAATAGGTTTCCAGACAATGGTTTATAATGTTCCTGTATACATTTAGTTATCAGGTCCCCTCTAAGGCTAGGGTCAGACGAACGCATTTTCGCGTTGTCTGTGAAAAAGTGCGTTAGAACGAATGGACGCATTTTTTCACGAGTACGCGATAGCGGTCATACGATGCGCCATTTCGTCCGTGATTTTGTACGGATCATCAATAAAACACTTTTTGTGTCTGGACGTTATGTTGGCCGGACATTAGCAGCGTCTGACGTCTCCCAATCACGCACACACGCCTCTAGCGGACGCAGCGCACTCTGTACGTCCGTACTAGAGGTTTGACATTCTAGAAAAAATGCGTTCGTTTGCCACTTGCGTTGCGCGGACGACCTTTCGTGCGGCCGTACTTCGTGTGTTCCCCGGCATTGGACGTCATTTGCTGCTAGCACGGCCGTGATTTCGTGCATCTAAACACACGTTAAAACTGCTTTCGTCTGACCCTAGCCTTAGGCTCCATATTTCTAAACTGGTTTAAACTTGTTAGCCTTTCTTAAAACTTAAATCTTCCCTTCCCCTAATTAATATAGTCTGTCTCTGCACTTTTTTTTTCTTTCTAGCGTAATAATCTTTTTTTGAAATGGTTGCCCAGAATTGCACGCATACTGAAGGTGTGCTTTCCATTGATTTTTATTTATAAAGGGGCAAAACGAACCTTAAATTCCCTTTTCTATTGCATGCTAACTGGCCTTACTGGCCTTGGCGACTGCTGTTTGACATTGGACAGTGTCAATTACTTTGAAGTCTGATTATTTCCAAATCCTTCTGACTTTTATTTCCCTAACTCTGTACCATTTGAGGTATAAGTTACTTGTGTGTTCCTCATTCCAAAGTGCATAACGTCGGATTTGTCTTTTTAAATTTCTTAGATTGGTGGACTGGGCACTCTACCTAAATCCCTCCTGTAGCAATGTAATATCCTGATTGCATTTTATCAACCTTCCTAGCTTGGTGTCAGTTGCAAACACTGACTCATGACTTTCAATGCCTAGTTCAAGATCATGTATAAATGGATTGAAGTGATCCTAGAATAGTCGTCTCCCCCCCCCCCCCCCGATCACCACTGGTGTCCCATCTTGAAAATGTGCCATTTCTGACTGCACAGGATTCTATCCAAGAACAATTTTCAACTGCATATTCGGGTCCAGCAGCTGTTGGCATTTTTTTGTGTGCCTGTGAACCTGTCATGATTCTCCCTTTTGCTGAACCTTCTGAAGCCGTGAATGTCTAGCGTGCGCCGCAGCGAGGGAAACGCAGGCTTAAGCAAATCCCTATCCATCTACACCAGACCAAAATGACTACGCAGCCCACAATCCCCCGCACGCTTGCTTAACTGTCACGGCAACGCCTTCACTCCAGAAGGGCACGCGACGTGATGAAGCGGCTACAGGGTTGCAACGCAGTATCAGTTTCCCACAAACCCTGTACCCACTTTCCTTATACTATTCGTCACACTGCCACCACAAACCGACTTTATTCAAGAGGCTTACTGTCTGAACCAGAGCCGGTTTGAGCCTCTGGTCCTGCACCCCAAAATAGAAAAACAGTCCCGCGATTGCACTCCACCACAACTCACTGTATTGTAGACTCGAGTTTAACAAAGGCAAATCTCTAATAATCCAGTCCTTCGGTTAGCGTGGATCGAAATATCAGGCAGAAGCAGATGTTAAGTTTTAGATTTTATTATAATATAAAAAAATTGTACATATCGCAGTGCATTTGGATTACAGAAAAATAGATATGATCATTAACGATTACACACATAAAGCTGCAAGAAAATAAAAGGATTAAAACACAGAATTTACTCACCCGTCAGCAAGCTAAAGGACATCTGTGACTCCTGGGGCTGGAGATTGGAAGCATGGGCAGATCATCACCTCTTACGTGAACCCCAAATTGAAAAGCCCTGAGCCCTTGCTGGACTCAGAATATATAGGTTTTCCAGTTCATTCAAAAAGAACAGCCCATAGATGGTACAGCCCACCCAATACAGTTTCCCAGAATTCCACCTTCTGTTAGTGGACATGCTCAGTTAACTGCTTCCCTGATATTACAGCTGTGCATTAAAATTAATCATCCCTGAGATCGCCTCTGCGATCAAAGGATAGGATCGCTCCTTTGAAATGCACTCTTTGGTCACAATGGTGCCGCTGGGTCTGGGATGTGCTCTTGGTGGTGGTTTTCCATTTGCTCAAGGTGTGAAAGGCTTGGAGACTGGACAAGGGACATTCCATAGTGCAGATGTGTAATTAACACCCTGATCATGCAGATCAAAGAGAACCTATTTTGCAATGGTCTGTGATATCCCTCCAAGGGGAAAATATTTTAATTACTTTTCTAGAACACGCTAGAAACTGAGGCTTTCACTAGTCAGCTGTGCAAGATGGCCACTGGTGTGTATATATTTAGATAGAGCGAGACATGTATCTGTACATCTAGTCTGCCACAGTGAAGATCTTTGATCTTGCTCATTGCTTGAATTACTCTGTACTGTCCTTTCTGTGTACACAGCAGGTGTGGGGAAATTCCCCAACGTTGAGGTCCCCTCACTCTTAACCCCCTGCCTACTCTCAGATTGTATATTAAAGCTTGAATATACATCACCAGAATGATTCTCTCAATCCCAGCCCATGTGTTAAAGCAAATTGATGGAGCTTAATCAGATTTACACAATTAAAAACGCTTTTCCTTTTTTATTACATGAAATTACTTCAAAGAAAAAACACAGCAAGTTTTATGAAATGATTCTGTAATGCACATGTCACATGGCCTGATTTTGAAAGGGAGGAGGGTGAACAATTTTTTTTTTTTTTTTTTAAATTCTAACCTCCCAAATTTTTTTGTAAAAGTGCTAGATTTCATTTATTCCCCCCCCCCTCCCCGCCGCGATATTCCAAGTGTGGCTCGGGGTTAAATTCCTGTGTTGGAAGCGGTAACCCCGAGCGACACTCGGGATACCGCTGAATGCATCCTCTCCCTGCGCTCCCTCGTTGTTGTGTTCCCCCCCCCCCCCATCTCCTCTGGCAACCACGACCTTATACTTCCTGGTTCCCTCGCGAGAAGGAATCCAGGAAGTTAAAGCACTGCGATCGCCGGAGGAGACTGCGAGGATCAACAAGGGAGTGCAGGGAGAGGTGATGTATACAGCCCGAGTGTGGCCAGGGGTTACCACTCTCAGTGGTGAAATTTTAACCCCGATACAGACAGGAGAACCGTCGGGCAGGTTAAAGAGATACCAATCATTGTTAATTTACTGGTCTGTTGAAGCTCGGACACATTTAGCAGACTCTATGGAATGGTTTTGCAATATCAAAGCTGCTCCCTAAAGTCTTTGTCAATTGTAGGTAACCCAAAATGCAGCCTGCCGGTACTTGGAGAATTGCGTTAATATTTTATGCTGTTTGGATATACATTCATTGTTAATGCTTTGGTCGTTGCTCTTCCAGTGGTCACGCTGTATGCCACCCTTGGCGAGGAGGCTGTAACATATGGGCTGAATGAATCTGGAGCCACTCATCTCATTACTAGTGCTGAACTCCTGGAAACCAAACTGAAGGTAATATGTGGGGGCAAACCTCAAAATGACTGCTCATATTCTCCTCTGGAACGTCCTGAAACTTGATTTATTTTTACAGAATGTCCTGCCACAAATCCCGCTCATCAAACATATCATATACGTGGGCAAGAAAAACCTGAATAAAGGAGAGTATCCAGCAAACCTAGAGATCCATGAAATGGAGTCCATTGAAGATCTAGGTGCCAAACCTGAGCATTGTAAGTATAGACATGTGACTTGCACTCCTTGTACCCTAGTTCCACTCTCAATCACAATTCACAGAATGGAAAAAAAATAATCTTAACTGTTGCACAACATGTTCTCAAGGGTTCCAGAAGCACATCTGGGATATTTGGGTCAATATGGAGTGATTGGCTTGTACGCACATAAAAATGTGCATGCAGGGTGTGGTGGATAAATCGCACCTTGTTTTGATATTGGGTAATGTGTGTAATAAACATGGTTACGAAGTCTAGACATGCGTGTTCTACCTCTTTTGTAAGCAACATTGAATGTCTCGCAGTTGGGAGCTGTGCTTAATCTGTGCTATGAGGAATATTTTCTGTGTTTTTAGAACTAGCACCTTAACAGTAATTGCTATAAAATACTGTTTAGAAAATAGAAAAACCAATACCAGCGGCACCTTAGTGTTATACCAATTATCTCTCAATGACCACTGAACCTTTGTTTCAACAATAAATAATTATGAACAGAACAGTGTAACATATAATAAAACTTAAAATAGATGGAGATTTGGAAATCCTTATTTAGGTTGTATTTCTTCTCTCAGCATAGGGTCCTACAGTATGGTCATCCTGGTGTCCCAGGGAGGGGGGCTTCACCCCCAGCGTAGTAACAAACAGCAGAGCAAGTATTTTAAAAATGAAATGATTGATTTATTAATGAGCCAACCTTCAGCTGGTTAAAATAAACAGGGATATGTTTATAAAAGTTGGAAAGGATCCTAAGAATGCGCTTTCACCATCAGGCTTCATCAGTTGTATCCTTTCAAAAGTGTCAGTCTGCGCAAAATGCAAAAAAAGTCCAATAAAATACTGTTGACTATAAACTTATTCATGTTTCCTGAAGGAGGGGGGAGAGTGACTTATTACTTTACATGAAGACTTAAAAAAAGTAGCTCACGTGTTACTGGCAACTGCTCCCCCCCCCCCCCCCACCACCACAAAGCGAATGAATGCTATTCTGGGTTTCTGAAGACCTAGGTTTTGAAATGACAGTATCTCAAGGCTAGCAGTAAGCTTTAAAAAAAAAATTCTGCATAGTGGCAAGATGGGCTGAAAGGTCCTCTGATGTCTGGAACATATGGATCACTATAAAGCTTTACCAGTCACTGTTTAGACCTTTTTCTTTTGTGAAGCCACTGGCTTCAGTCACCATTGCTTCAACTGTTCTGAAGTTCTGTTTCTGAAGAACAACCCCATATTTAACACAATGCGGTTTCCTTACACGATGTATGTAAAACCACTTAGTATTGTTTTGTACGTGTTGAACTTGGCATCTGTTTTGCTCCTCAGTGAACAACCCTCCGAGCAGACCTCTACCCTCAGATCTTGCTGTAGTGATGTACACCAGTGGCTCCACCGGCAGGCCCAAGGGAGTAATGATAATCCACAGCAATCTGATAGCTGGCATGGCCGGGCAATGTGAAAGGATACCAGGCCTTGGGTACGTATATTAGTCTGGCACTGGACAGAATGTCTTTTAATTGTCTATGTACCTGACATGGTGTGAAACTTGTTTTATAACAACATACTTGACCACTGTTGTTCTGGCTAATCACCAGGACAATAACCAAAGGGCTACGATAACCGTAGCACCAATACATGTAAATACCTGCCTTCCCCAAACCGCGTTCTGTCAACACCTTCTTTTTGAATTAAGAGGTGTTGTAATTAAATCGCTAAACACCTGGTTGGAGCCTGAATTTCTCCTAATCATGTATTCGCTTGATCATTCTTATTCTTGCACGCTTTCTTAATCTGTCATCACTTTATGCCCCTGAGGAACCTCTTTACAGCACAGGATTCCTTGTGCAGTGGACCTGGCCGATTGCATCGTTTACAGATATGGCGTTTGGTGTCTGACAACCACAAGAGTTACTTTAGTTTTGTAACTTAACGGATACTCAAAACTAGGGATGTGCATGACTGAAAAGTTTAGTTTCGTTTTCGTGTTTTAGTTTTGGATCCATTTTGAATTTCGAATCAATTTGATAGTTGAAATTTGAATTTTGGATCACTAAAACCCCAATTAAATTTTGCTGTTAAAAGACAAGCTAGGGTTGAATATTAAGCTGTGTCATTTAGTTTTTGAGTCAAATTAAATGGTTAAACAAAATTAATTTGTTTCTCAAAGTCCTTTGCTGACTTACTTGTAAGTTAAGGTCAATTTGAAAGTTCATTTCAAATTCGATAGTTTATCAATTCGCATTTCGGATCACTAAAATCCCAATAAAATTTTGCTGTTTAAAAGACAAGCTAGGGTTAAACTAAGCGCTCTCAGATTTGAGTCAATTTAACAGGGACAGGTGCTTGTGAAACCAACCAAATTTGTTTCATAAAGTTGTTTGACTGCATTACTTGTATGTATTTTAATTCAAGATCAATTCGGTATCGATTTGCATTCCAGCACACATTTTTTTTTCGCTCTAATTCTTTTATGACAGTGTAAAACCAAATAAATTCGTTACATTTTTTTTTTCTTCGTATTTGGATCTTATCGATCCGTTATTCGCAAGTACTTCCGAAATACAAATTATCGCATTTCGTTCTGAATTCAGAATTTTTCCGGAACAATGTACATCTCTACCCAAAACCAAAAGGGCTGCACTCAACCAGAACATTCGTTTTTGAATGTTTGGAAGACCATTCACATCCCTGGCTTTGCACCCTTTCCTGTCACAGGAGCCTTGTCAGAAGTGCCTCTCAAGCCTTGAAGGGATGGGAGTCCTGTGGATGTGTGTTTCTTTTAAATGCATTTCCCATGAGGCTTGTCCACATTTTAGTATCCAAGGATCATGGGAGACGTAGTTCCAAACGTACAGAGGACAAAGGTTACTGATCCATGTCACAATGGCAGCTATTGCGATAATGACCGTGCCTGATGTGATGGGGTTCATTGATATTGTTATATATAATATTTTCCTCCTGAATAAGGTGTTTTTTCCCCCCCCCCAGATTTAAGGATACTTACATTGGCTACTTGCCTTTGGCGCATGTTCTTGAGATGACTGCAGAGATATCCTGTGTGACATATGGCTGTAGAATCGGTTATTCTTCACCACAAACTCTTTCCGACCAGGTAAGCACAGGTATAAAAGCAAAGCTAAAGTAAGCAGGCGGAGAATGGATAGTGACTGTAGGAGACACGAGTGAGGGGACCTGCTGACGGATTCCTCCCCTAGCTTTGCATGTCTGATGCCATACTAGAGGAAAATCCAAAGCGTAGCGTATCTACTCTGTAATGACAAAAGTGAGCAAAATTCCCTTTGAGACCTGAGCAGTTATCTGCAAAAGTAAAGAGCCGAATACCTGTGCATTCACACAGAGGACAGCTTCGAATAAGACCTGACATGTATTGTACCATAGTTGACAGATGTTTGTTTCCATGCAGCAGCATCCTTTGAAAATTGAAATCTATAAAGATTATATTGCCCTTTGTGGATCACCTTGTAATCTCCCAACTGGACTAATGCTGTAATCATGTTCCTGCCCCCCCCCCCCCACAGATCATTCTGAGTGTCTTGTGCCAGGCTCATCCACCTCACACACTGCTCTCTGCTGCTCCTCTATGCGAATCCCTTCACTGGGCCCCCATCCACAGCAAAATTAAAAATCCTTACCCTGACCGCCAAAGCTCTCCCCACTACCTGTCCTCACTAATAGCCAAATACACCCCAGCCCACGCACTAAGATCAGTGACCTGCACCTAGCTTCTCCCCGCATCACCTCTTCCCATGATAGACTGCGGGATTCCTCACGCACAGCCCCATCCTCTGGAATGCTCTACCTCGTATGGTCAGACTTCCCCTAGATTCCCTTCCTTCAAACGCTCACCTAAGACATTCCGATTCAGGCAAACCTACCACACGACTCACTGATGCACCTCACTGGCCCAACCAGTTCATCATTCTCACCTTGCAGTCCTTTTCTCTGGTTTTCACAGCAACCGTTCTAGATTGTAAGTTCACATGGGAATAGGGCCCTCGATTCCTCCTGTACTATATAGCTCTATCACATTAAGCACATTTTATGGCACTTTTGACTAAATGTTATCAGGGTACAGGAGAAGAACATCATAAAATGCAAATAAAAGGACCATATAGCACCACTCTAGAACCCATCCTTTACATCTTTACATGGATACATAGAGAAAAATAAAGGGGCAAGGCTTTTTAATTGTGTGCAGATCCTCATGGTGTGTTTAACTTGGCCAGTGTCTGAATGACATGCCTTCACTGTAATTTGTCTCTACAGTTGTAACCCAGTGCTGTTCATAGTGGTAGGAATGGAACCTTCAAAACTGTTCTACACGAGATGCTGTTTGTGGGTTCATCAGATGTTTATTGTTGCACCAGTGACAATGTTTTATGTGCCAAGTTTGTAGACGGATTATGCTACAATTGGCTGAGAACATTGGATACACTGTGAATACTTTCCGCAGCCTCATTTCAGAGGCTTCGTTATAACATGGGCTTTGTTTTGTTTCTCTCTGTGGGAGAAGGTTAACTAAACTCTTCTGAACTTGGCGATCTTATGACATTACATCCCACTGTCTGTCTCAAGTGGAGCATTGTTCTGCCAGGTTGACTTGGACTTTCGACAAGGGTTTATTTTTAAATTTTTTTGGCAGCCAGCCAGATCCACAACACAAAAAACCTCCCTCTAGTCTTGTTCTCGGAGGTTATTCTATACTTTTTATCAGCATAGTCCCTGCCTGTTCATGTGGGTTTTTGTGCTCTAGTGCAGTGGTTCTCAACCTGTGGACCCTCAGGACCCACAGTTGTCCTTGGTCATGAAGTCGCGACCCAAAAATAATTGAATTTCTGAAACCAATTTTTTTCCACAAAACGTGTGCAATATTCTACAATGTATGCACTTTTTAAACAATTTTATAAACAGGGATTCTTTCCAAAAGGATAGTGCAGTAATCACAGCACTAGTGAAAACTAAAGTGTTTGCTGTAAAATCAACTAATTGAAACCTATGAAATTAAGTATAACTTACTGAGAAACTGGGGATGCTTCTTGCTCTTAAGTGTCTCAAAGTCTAGGGTGATGGTAGATAAAGCAACTCTAATGGAAATCACTACTGAATGAATAAAATATTCTAAAAAAAAAAAAACCCCACTTGCACTCGTCTGCTCCCCCCCCCCACTGTCTCTCTGCTGCTGCACACATTTTTTTCGCAGCAGCCTGCCCTCGCTCAGCCTAAACCATTTGCATAGCTGAATGCTACGCTAATTGCATAAACTCAAGCTGGCCAAGAGATTGAGGTCTGGCGTCACCTACTTCCTGAACCTACACTCTACAGTGCCTCAGACGGACTGAAGAACATTAGAATAGCTTGAAGTGGACCACTGGGAAAGCACCATTGGTCCAAGCCATTCAAAAAATGCCTCCATGGGAGGCTGGTCTCCCATTCATTGATTGACGCAGGACAGTCATGTGACTGTCATCGTCTCGCACAGTCAGTGGCTGCGGGGCTGTGCTCGGGGTGACTATTCACTGTGTCTGCACCTCCTACCTGCAGGTGGAGGGGTTAGTGTGCGGCTGCCTGGAGTGGACAGTGCAGATCCTGGGGAGCCCTAAGAGCACCCAGTTCCTGGGGAGCCCTGAACCTATGTAACCTGTGTATATCTGGCTGTGATACTAGCCAGTGCCTCACCAGCCACTGCCATCTCCGCACGTCCCTGGTATGCAGGGAGGCCAGGATCAGGAAGCAGTGTGTGTGTGTGATTGTACACTGAGAATTCCAGCAGATTCTAGTTTTCTGCAGGGATTATCACATCAGGAGGAAGGCAGGAAAGGAAGAGGAGTGAGATTTATAGAGTAAAAGGAAGAGTGATAGAGGGAGAAAGAGAGACATGAGGAGATATGGAGAAGACATACATACAGGACAGATGGAAAAAATACACAGGACACACAGATATAGATGGACAGACCGAATACCAGATATTCAGAAGGATGCATAAATGGGCAAAAGGGGAGAGACGACTTGCCCTGCGACCCAGTCCGCCCCTGGTCGCGACCCACTTTTGGGTCACGACCCACCACTTGAGAAACACTGCTCTAGTGTGTACAGGCTAAATTGTCAGTATGTATCTGACATTGTGCAGATGACGCCATTCACCTGAATTGTTGGCTTATGTTCTACATTTCAGTCAACGCTTACACTGAGATTTGACTGGCTGATTTGCGTAACTGCCAGTGTGAGGGTTGACTCGAGCTAGCGCAGCCAAATTAGATTTTTGCCAAACAGACCATAGCGTCGTACTTTCCACTCCCTGGGATGTAAATGACCAGTGCCAGACATCTGATCAGTGGGATACAAAATAATACACCCAGGGGTTATTCAGGTACTGCTGGTTTTGCAACACCAAAATGTCATTTCACAATGTTGAATCCAAATGGTGGCAAGGGGAAGCTTCACGGTGCATCTTCTTGCCGCTCTACAGATTTAACCTGGAGTTAAAACGCCAGCATTTCTCAAGCGTTTCAACTTTTACAAACATTGGCTGTACCTGAATTATGTCTTCACAAAACTTCATTTTAATACTATTTTACTTTAAAAAGACTGATCAAATTGCCGATTAAAAGTGCTTAAGACCAAAGTGATGGACGCTCAACACCACTAAGGTGTGTTCGCGTGTGTGTTCCTGTCTAAACTGAATTTATGGAGCCATGAAAAGGGACCAGTAAACTGGACAAGAAGCATCTGACCAAAGTAGTTTGGGATTGGTTATTTTGGACTGAAATGCTTAAAATCCCCAATTTTGGAAATGTACCCCTTTTTAAAAGACCATGTTTCTTTCCACAGTCTACAAAGATAAAGAAGGGAACAAAGGGTGATTGTACAGTCCTAAAGCCCACACTGATGGCTGCTGTGCCTGTAAGTACATGCATGTTTATACATCTCATTGCATAGAACTTTTTTCTGTAATTCAGTGGTTTCTTTGTTTCGTAATGATTAGAATTATTGTGGAAATATAGAATATTACCATTCTGAGTGACAGGTCGGTCTGTTCCATTGTCACATATCTGCCTTCATTAATTACAGGACGTTGGTCTAGAGCTGGGTTTCCAAACCCTGTCCTCAGAACACGAACAGGTCAGGTTTTAAGGATCACCTTGGGGAAATACAGACTGAATCCTGCAATCACTGAGCAGCAAGTCCTATCACCTGTTAGAGATATGTCAAACCTGGCCTGTTGGTGGAACCTGAGCTGGGTGGGGAAGCACTGCTTTACAGTAAGGGACACCTTTTTATAGTGACGTTTTGATGACCGGATTTGTCAGTCTTGTCACTTTTTAATTTTTTTCTTCAAGCTCCTCCAGTATTTCTCACTTTTCTCTCGTTCTGGCTTTTCAGAACCTATATTTTTAGCATTGCCTTAATTCCCACGCTCCAATACCCTTACTCCGCCTTGGACTGTTCATAGCTTGTCTTTTAAGCTGGAACATATTTCATCCTCTGTATCCTTAACATCCCTGTCTAGTATTTGTGACCACACAATGTAAATATGTAAATTGAGTGGTCACAGGACCCTGAGCGTCCACCCCCCCCCCCCCCCCCCATTGAAGGGATAAGAGACCAATTTTGTGCACGTGTCTGAGTCATCCCAGAAACTGATCAGGACAGAAAGCAGGAACAAAAATGTATCCAAACCACTTGATTGGCTGGACACTAATTTGCAAGAAACTAGCAGCATTTGGATCTTGGAGGAATTTTTGAAAGCCTGTGGGAATTTAAAAAATAACCCTTAAAATCATTTTAAAGTTCCTTCTAATGTATGAAAGTGCTCTATGGTGGCAGGAATTGGTATTCTAAAACCTTTTCCATCCAGCAAGATGCACCTGTGCCAGCATCCATTGGGACTTCCTTCCCTTGCCTTTTTCAGCGGTGGCATATTTTATATTCTCCCAGATTGCACATATTCAAGCTTCATATTGGGGGTTATTCAATAAACAGCGGTCTTGCCACCGACCGGTGAATTTCACCATATGGTGCAATTTTGTGGCTGTCCATCTAATCAGAAAGCTGTCAATTCGCCAAATACTGGTGAACCGACAGCAAAATACTGTGCAGATCAGCAGTCTTAGGCGGCAGTGTAATTTACATTACTTCTATGGGACAATCTATTCGGAGAATGCTGAACTGCAATTAAGTCTCAGGAAAATGCCCCGGTCACATGACTGAGGACTGGTTTTCTGTTTCTGGATAATGGTTCATTAATGCAACAAAGGCTTGGCATAAAACTTTGCTCAAATTGCTAATGTACTGTACTTGATACAAATAAATGGAGGAAATTACAAATTACTGTCAGATAATCCTGTTCAGTATCTTGAATACACGGCTGCTGTAGCCAGAGGAGCTTCCTTTACAGATATTGGTAACCTCTACCCTCAAACTAGCCATTACAACAATGCTCCGATACTACTTCATGAGTGAAAAGACCCAGCCTTCATGAGGGCTAGAACAATTTTGACCAATAACTATAGACGGAGCATACATAACCCCTATGAATAGTTTTATGTTCCATACCCACTTTTTTCAGTGTTGACATTACTTGGTGTCTGCTCTACTACAGGTTTGCCTTTCAGGTGAATCCCTGATTGTGAGGATACATACTAATGCAGGTTTAGATCTGTTCAATTCTATTTGTCTTCCTAAATTTCAGGGAGCCCTCAATTTATATCGCTGCACCTTTTACAGGGTTGAGGGGGGGGGGGTTTATCTTTTAATCTCTTCCTTGCAGAATGTCGGAGCCAACTGGATGTTGCCATAATCTGTTCTGAGGCCGGATTAGTTTTTCCTACTACATAAAATATGAATGAATATAACAGCTGGTGTTTTCTTTCACTTTCTATTCAGGAAATCATGGATCGAATCTACAAGAATGTAATGAGCAAAGTTCAAGAAATGAACGTTTTTCAAAGAACTTTGTTTAAGCTTGGCTATGACTACAAGCTGGAGCAAATAAAGAAGGGACATGACGCTCCCCTATGCAATGTGTAAGTACTGGATGAGGAAGAGATTTGGTCTATGAATAAGCAGCTCTCGAGGCCCTGCAGTCACATGGGGTGCAAGAACTTATCCAGCTTGGACTGACATGTCCTTTGAGTACCTGTGCTGTACATCCGTTCTTGCTGTGAGTTAACTTGTCATAGGTTCCACTTGTCTGATGGCTATCATAGCTCAAGAAATATAGCCCTTATTGGATTTAATATACTGCAAATCTGAACATCCATATATTCAACAATGGGTGCCTCCATACCCTTTGTCAGTTTGCTCTGCTCCTCTCAGCTGTCAGAATAGCAGCTATTCCAACCTTTTCACACCTCAGCAAATGCAAGGGCCAAAGCCTGGTGTAAACTTTTAACAGTATCTCCATAGGCTTGAATGGCTCTGATAAATTTACACCGGGCTTGGAATCCCGTCCCAGGCTTCTGATCTCCAGCTTCTGGTGCAACAGTACTTCCGCAGTATACTAAAAAGAAAGACCAATATAGTACTTCTTAAAAATGTTACAACTGCAAAGCACAGTACTTTAAGCCGAAAATGCTTTGTCTAGGTGTACTTGCCCTAGACAATCTGTACATGTTTATATTGAGATTAGAAAGCCCTGAAACCCATGATGGCATCTGCATTCTTCTTCCAGCATGACTGGTTTTATTGGCAGTGTTGCATTGTATTAGTTGCGCTAGCATAAATTGGTCCTTGCTTGGAGTGTTCTGTAACTAGTCCAGTGCAAGGATATTGAGTGATGGCCTCTAAAAGCATACCTGTGTCAGAACTGGTGACAGATCTGTGGTATTAGGATTGGGCAACGCAATTATACGTGACCTGTAATCTGGTTGACTCTTGTCCATTGATCAACTGCACCACTTTAAAGGGTATGGTCTTGATTGTACAGTCTATTTGGCAAACTTTATATATTACTTTCCCCCCAAAATAGGATACTCTTCAAAAAGGTGAAAGCTTTATTGGGAGGCAATGTACGTATGATGTTGTGTGGCGGCGCTCCCTTATCTCCTCAGACACAAAGATTCATGAACATATGTTTCTGCTGCCCCGTTGGCCAGGGTTATGGTTTAACAGAAACCTGTGGGGCCGGCACCATCACAGAAGGTATGTATTGGATTCTAACACCGAACAGCACATCTGTCATTGGTTAATGCAAAATGGCATTATTTTACGATTTAAAGGGACTCTTTGTATGTGAAAAAGATGCTTTTGTCATTTCACTGAAACTGCTTCATGTATTGTAGATCCACAAATCTTGGATAAGCAGTCCCAAGCTAGCTTATACAATTCTTTCTCGATCGAGGTGATGGATCATCCATCAAACACATGGGAAGAGGGCATGTTAGATTTATAATGGGTGGACTTGTACTTCTAGTTGGGGGGTTTACACACAGGTTTCAGGCACAGACTATTTCAATATAAGGCATTTAGCAAAGTTTATACATGGTCTGATCAGCTATATACCTGTCATAATGGGAGACTAATTTCATAACGTGCCAATAACTGACATCAAGCATGTGTAATTGGTCTGTATTAATGTGGCTGTATAGTGCCTTTGTGTGATATTTGTTGAATGATTCCTTCCAACCTTTGAAAGAACTGAGTATTTTGGGAGTTTTTCTAAAGTTCTATAACTTCCTCCTTCCTTATGTCGATGGCAAGCTCTGGTAATTAAAACGCACAATGGAACTCCGTTTCAAAACTTTTTTTAAATCTTGTTTCCATTCGTGTTGCTTCCTGGTGCATTGCCTTTCCTGACCATGTGATAACTCTTATCACACTAGTAAGAGTTAATGACAGTTTTCTCCTTTAGCTCAGAAACCCACAGCTATATCTGCATCAGTGGGCTATAGTAGTAGTAAGCAGTGTCACTTGCCTCTTTTACCGTGTGCACTTTGACTATTAAAATCTGCATTACCCATTACTTGCTGTTTATTGACACCATGCCTCTGTCTTCCATGAGGACTTGGGAGCTGAATTTAAATGATCTTCTTTTGTTTCCTTTAAGTTTCTGACTACAGCACTGGCAGAGTAGGCGCTCCACTTGGCTGCTGTGAGATTAAACTTCGTGATTGGCAAGAAGGTAAATAGTTAATGCATGTCTCTCTTCATCCTAAGTAAATGGTTCTTTGTTAAGATAAATTCTTGGAGTTCAGCATTTCAGACAACACCTAAATGCTATTGATCCAAAAGACAAAGTCTGCAGCACTCTAAAATGCTCTTTCTTGACACCGAATGGCAGTCAGATTTCTCCTTGGATCAAGCAGCTTTTGCCCACATATCAAATCTAAGCCTTATTATATATTTGCAAGAAAACCTCCAGGCGTCGGTTAAAACTCTGAGGTTGTTGGGTCAGACTACAGAAAATCCTACAGCTTTATTGTTGGCGCGTTTTTTGTTTTTCCCACTTTCCTATGCCTTAGGCTGAATTTCAGTCTCAAGTGTTAATTCCAAAGGCAGTGGTCAGAAGTATCCATTCTATAGAACATTCTCCAAACCTACAGATCCTATATGCGATTTAAAGTGATCTTAAACTCTGAAGGCATCCTGGTATGAGATAACTATGGGATTCTTGGCTAGGATGTGGGGTCTGCATTCAATGTGTTTAAGTTGTAGAATCCTGAACACTTAGGCCGGGTGCACACGAGCGCACTCAGTGTAAGCAACGTCTGTGAGATTGGATGTTCCTTCTACTTGACGCCTGCCCCCCTCCCCTCAGTGCTGCAAAGCGTGATCCTCCCATGGAGGATCGTGCTTTGCAGCCCCGTCGACGGCTTTCTACATGGACGCTTGCAGCACGTGCACTTCGTGCGCCGCACAAGCATATAACTGGCCTTGTCGCAGTGTCACATGGCTGCGGCAGGCGCCGGTAAGTGTGTGCACCCGCCCTTGTACATACAGTGACAAGCAGCATCCTGCGGTTACATACAGATGGCCCGTTGCAGGGAACAGCTGCTACGGCTGCTTTCTTGATCTTATCCCTTTTTCTCTTGACCCTCTTAATAAATAAAAACTGCCATTGGTGTTTAAACTCTATATTTAGACCTGGCCTTCCCCATTGGGCAGCAGATGTCCTGGAATCTTCATATATAAATCTCAGTGAAAGCCCTATGTACACAATCCTGATGAAACCACATGCTTTCTCTCGAATGCAGAATTTCAACTTGGCATTATAGGCCTTTTCATTGTATATTTTAAAAATACAAAATGCCAATGCGCTTCGGCCTGTATGAAGCCATATTGTAATCTGTTTAAATTATGCGTTTGTAGTGTTTTTGTTTCATTAAGTCTTGTATAAGATTTTGGGGGTATAGTCTTGGTAACACCTTTAAGGACGCAGGACGTTCCATGCCATCCTGCATTTGGCGGGCTTTAACGCCACAGGACGGTATGGAACGTCCTCGACATCCGGAGCCCAGCTGCAAACCACTCGGCTCCCGCGCAGATCTGGCTTCCATGAAGCCTGATCTGCGTTTTTATAGCCTCCCGGTGCACTGATATCGCGCTGGGTGCAATGACGTCAGTTACAGGCGCACCCCCTCCCCTTCAGGTGCTTCGCTTGTTCCGGCGGGGGGGGGGTGCGCCTATCGTTTGGATCCTTCTATCTCCCCGTCACCGGGGTCTAGGATGCTGCGGGCAGCATCGCTGGAAGTGTCACAGCCTGACCTTTCCAGCGGTGTATGGGGGTTAACCCCTATCTGTGCAGGATTGCGGCCTATTTCCAGTGGGGGCCGCCTATCAACTGGCTCACCGTGCCATGCGTGATGTTGGTTACTCGGAGCCCCTAGCTGCAAAGGGATTTCCTAAGGAAATCCCATAGAGATGGGAGTTCTTTGAACCCCCCCCCCCCCCCCTTATGTCCTGATCAGTGGCAGCTAGGGGGTCATGTCTGATATTTTTGGAAAGGCCAGAGCATGGCCTTTCTGATATCAAACATGACCATGTTAAAAGTAAAATTTAAAGTGTAGAAAAATATATATATTTTTTATGCAGCACTATTGTTCACATTTCAATTATGTGAACAATGATGCTTCACTAATGATTTATTTATTTTTTTTATTTTTTTAGGGGGGTGTTTAGCTAAAATTATGTAATTTCTTGTCAAAAAAAAAAAAAAATTGGGTTCCATTCTAATTTTTTTAAGTCTACCCCATAGAATATAACTGCAAAGGCTCGGATAATATAAGAATAATAAAATGTGAGAAAAAAATACTGTACACTGTGGTGTACACTGTGGATGATTGAAATTTTATTAAATTCACTTGGTTTACAAAAAAAAGTTTTCAACACTTCTTTTTTTTTTTTTTACATTTTTGTTACAGCATTCTGGCAGGGCATGACGTATACATTTAATGATATATTAATCTGCGGAGTCTGCCGGAAAGAACGATGTATAATTTGTCTGGGTGGTATAATTATACGTGACTTAAAACCGTGTTTAACCACTTCGATGCGGAGGATGCGCTCAGCGCGTCCTCCGCATGGCTGCTGGTGTGCGGAGGACGCGCTGAGCGCGTCCTCCCTTTGGGGTCAGCGTTCGGCCGGGTTCCGGCCGATCGCTGGCCCCTCCGGTGCGGGCTGACATCCTCTGTCAGCCCAGCATCCGGAACCGCAGCCGCTGAAATTAGGTGTCATCGCGACAGCGCGATGACACCTAATTCAGGCGCACCCCCCCCCCCGCATGTGCGGAGGAGGCGCCTGAAAGGGAGGGGGGAGGTCCTTCGGACCTCTCTCCCTCCCGATCGGCGGTGTTGCGGGGGTTAACCCAGGCACCATTTGGAAGGGCACAGCCTGCCCTTCCAAATGGTGCCTGGCATTAACCCCTGGGGAGCTGGATCGCGAATCGGCGCTGAAAAGCGCCGATTCGTGATCCTTTCCTGGAGCTGGCCGACATCTTGGATGTCGGCCAAGCTTCCGGGGACTCCCCTGGGTTAGGGTCTAACCCAGGGACTCCCCTGGGTTAGAGTTAGGGGTTAACTCTAGGACTGGCGTCATCGTGCTATGCACGATGACGCCAGTCCTAGAGTTAACCCCTAACTGCCACCAACGGTGGAGATAGGGAGTTCCAATGAACTCCCTATCTCCCGATCCGTGGCAGCTAGGGGTTAAAGTTTGGTATGGTTGGATCGGCCAGAGCATGGCCGTTCCAACGATACCAAACACTACAGTGAAAAAAGTTTAAAAAAAATAAAAAAAAATATATATTTAAAAAAAAATTATAAAGAAATATTCTTTTTTTTTTGGTTCGTTAATGCAACAATATTGTTCCAATTTCAATTATAATGTGAACAATGATGCTGCACTAACGATTTTTGTATGCGGTGCGTTTGTTAAAAATCGTGTAATTTTCCCCAAAAAAAGTAACGAGACCCCATCTCTAATTTTTTTAACAAGCGCACCCCATACAAAATATAACTGCAATTGCTCGCATGTTAAAATGTGAAAAAAACACTTTACACGTTGTAAATTATTGAAAATACATATTTTATTGGATTTTTTTGTTATAATATACAGACATGACATAACGTATACATATAATAATGACATATTATGAATCTACCGAGTCTGACGGAAAGAACAATATATAATATGTCTGGGTCATATACTAAAATAAGCCTTCAAAACACGTTTAAACATGATGAGCAAAACCGGTAAATATGACCTCAGCACAGAGGCGTGAAACGCCTCAGCAGCGAAAGGGTTAAACATGAGCGAGAACTGTCAAAATGAGACTCAGCAAACTTCGAAGTTGTAAAATTGCTCCCATCCTTAAGGGGTTAATATACAAAGATAAACCACTAGTGCAGTTGAGCCTTGGAAATGCATATTCAATAAGACTAGCATCAGACGAGCGCACTGTGCACCCGTACGGACGTGCCTTCTGGCATCTGTCGCAGCATTAAGATGCTGTGACGGGGCCAGCCACACGCTGTTGCGCAAGCACGCAACAGCGGCAGTGCTGCGTCCGTGCAGCAGCCCTCTCCATCAAAGCGGCTAGGACGCACGTTGACGGAGCTGCAAAGTGCGATCCTCCCATAGGAGGATCGAGCCTTGCAGCGCTGAGTGCACTAAGTGTGCTCAGCGATGTGGCCAGATGGGTGTGGAGATGAAGGAATGTCTACTCTCACGGACGTTCCTTCCGCTCTTCAAATACGCTCGTCTGATTCCAGCCGTAAACCTGAACAAGCTTAAAAGAACACTAATAAAAACGTGTGCACCTCCATGTGTGGATTTGCAAACTGTAGCACAGGACCTGCAAACTTGTGCATCACCTGACTTGTTCCGCAGAATGATGGATTGGTTCTACACAAGTGCAGCTCTGATCCATCTGCTGCCTTTCTGGGGGCAGTCTTTTCCCCACCTGTCAGAGTGTGACCTCCCCACTCTTTAATCAGTGATCAGCAACCAGGAAATCCAAAATCCTGGCTGCTAGTGTAAGTGGAAGGAACTCCTTCACTTCACCCAGTGCCTTCACCAAATCTGTGCTGGGGAAGGGGAGGGGATGATGACTCAAACACTAGGGTGGTCAGAATATGAATGAAGTGTCCCTTTAAGACTGCTGGAGCATCACCTGATGTGTAGGTTCAAACCACCCCCCCCCCCCCCCCCCCCCCCCCCCCCCGGGGAAGTTCAGTTGTGCGTCACTGTATTGGTAATCTCTATAGCATGAATACTTGACTTGACTTTTTTTTCGTAATAAAGGAGTTTTGATTCTTAAAAATTGCACTGCTTTGCTCCTCCCATGCAAAGTGTTTGATTTGTCAAGCAATTCCGTTCTAGGTGGCTACACAAATCAAGACAAACCACATCCAAGAGGAGAGATCATCATTGGAGGGCACAACGTTTCAATGGGATATTTTAATAATGCAGAAAAAACCTCTGAAGACTTCTATGAGGATGAGAATGGGCAGCGGTGGTTTTGCACTGGCGATATTGGAGAGTTTCACCCCGATGGTTGCTTACAAATAGTTGGTGGGTCTCGATCTGTATTCTGTCCCTTGCTGCACCTGTGCAATTTGCTTGACATTTAATTTGATTTATGCTAAAATACTATTCTGCAGATCGTAAAAAGGATCTAGTGAAGTTACAGGCTGGAGAATATGTATCGCTCGGGAAAGTTGAAACCGCTTTGAAAAACTGCCCGCTTGTGGACAACATTTGTGCTTATGCAAACAGGTAAATACCATGCGACTATTAATGCTGTATGCGATTAAAACGCCATTACTGGCCGGGTATAAATGTAACAAACACCAGGGAAAACCTAAACCTCAAAGTCTATGAAGCTGGTATCTTTCCTATGTGCACATGATTGCTTG
Source organism: Leptobrachium leishanense (assembly GCA_009667805.1). NCBI lineage: Eukaryota > Metazoa > Chordata > Amphibia > Anura > Megophryidae > Leptobrachium > Leptobrachium leishanense. The sequence goes on from CM019071.1 coordinate 80,147,242, forward strand.
ATCTAGCTCTAGGTGTTAAAATACTTTCTTTGTAGTATGACTCCTAGGTATCAATGGCCATAGACCTGCATCTGAAGTGCGATCGCACTGCATATTGAGTGGTCATCCAACATGCAATATTGATACGTTTCCATTCACAAATGTAATATACAATGTTTCCCGTTTTAGGCTAGTGTCAGACGAGCGTCTTTTTGGGGAGCAGAAGGAACGTCGGTGAGAGACGTTCCTTCCACTCGACGCCCGTCAGGCCACATCACTGGGCACTCTCAGCGCTGCAAAGCGCGATCCTCCTATGGAGAATCGCGCTTTGCAGCTCCGTCATCGCACGTCCTAGAGCTTTGACAGAGTGGCTTGGATAACATACGCTTGTTGCATGCATTTTGTGCATGCCCACAAGCCTGTGACCTGCCCTGTTGCAGCGTCACTACGCTGTGTGAACACCGGGTAGCACGGGCGCACATTGCACTAGTCTGACGCAAGCCTAAACTTTTCTAACATTTTCTAACTTTATTGATTCTCAATCGTAGATCTGATTTATTGAGCAATAATCTACTAGCTGTTGTTGATTAACCAATGTCACACTGTTTGCCATCCTCGTAATGTCGACACCTGATCCTAGAAATCTGGATTTCCCTTTTACATTGCATTTATATAGGCTTGTAGCCCAGGATGCAAATCCCACGCATTATGAGAATTAGAAGTTATTACAGTCCACAGAAGTATTTCAATGTTGTGTTTTAGTTTCTATGTAGCCCAGATATGCTTTGTTGGTCCTTTGTATCATGGTATCTTGTTACCAGTGCTGCCTCTATACTGCGTGTTTAAAGAAAACACTGGAATGTGAAATATGTAAACAAAACATTTTAGATATAGTGAAAGCCAGAACCCTCCTCACACAACAAAATATATAGATATAGATATTAGATATAGGCTGGAAAGCCCTTTACATCCCAGAAGAGGATTTTTACTATGCTGGCGTCTTGTCTGAATAGCCATTGTGGCTAGTGATCCAGTTCTGTGCATATCCTGGCAGACAAATACCTGATGCTTAATTTCTTCACAGAAGCTGCGTCTATTGGGAAGCACAAGCTGGAACACGTATTGACAAGCGGTTTATAGAAAATACTCGTAGAGGCATTTCCACACGCTTAAATAAATTTCCGTCTTTTCAGAGACCTGTAGACATCTAGTTATTTTCCGTCCTTACTGTGCGCCCCCCACCACCACTACATTAACATACTGCAATATCGATGGATTTTCATTTCCAGGCTCCCGTGTGCTGGTTTACTTCCTGCAAGGATGACTTTACTTGCCTCTGGTCATTTTGCAGACTTTCACCCCCCCCCCACCACCATCACTCTATACATCCCCCACCACCATCACTCTATACACCCCACACCATCACTCTATACACCCCCCACCACCATCACTCTATACACCCCCACCACCATCACTCTATACACCCCCACCACCATCACTCTATACACCCCACACCATCACTCTATACACCCCCACCACCTCACTCTATACACCCCCCACCACCATCACTCTATACACCCCCCACCACCATCACTCTATACACCCCCCAACCCACTTACACCCCCCACCACCATCACTCTATACACCCCCACCACCATCACTCTATACACCCCCCCACCATCACTCTATACACCCCCACCACCATCACTCTATACACCCCCACCACCATCACTCTATACACCCCCCACCACCATCACTCTATACACCCCCCCACCATCACTCTATACACCCCCCACCACCATCACTCTATACACCCCCCACCACCATCACTCTATACACCCCCCACCACCATCACTCTATACACCCCCCACCACCATCACTCTATACACCCCCCACCACCATCACTCTATACACCCCCACCACCATCACTCTATACACCCCCACCACCATCACTCTATACACCCCCACCACCATCACTCTATACACCCCCACCACCATCACTCTATACACCCCCACCACCATCACTCTATACACCCCCCCACCATCACTCTATACACCCCCCACCATCACTCTATACACCCCCCCCACCTCTTCACTCTATACACCCCCACCACCATCACTCTATACACACCCACCACCATCACTCTATACACCCCCACCACCATCACTCTATACACCCACCACCATCACTCTATACACCACCACCATCACTCTATACACCCCCCACCACCATCACTCTATACATACCCCACCACCACCATCACTCTATACACCCCCCACACACATCACTCTATACACCCCCACCACCATCACTCTACTCACCCCCCACCACCATCACTCTATCACCCCACCACCATCACTCTATACACCCCCCACCACCACCACCATTCTATACGTACCCACCACCACCACCATTCTATACGTACCCCCACCACCACCACCATTCTATACGTACCCACCACCACCACCATTCTATACGTACCACCACCACCACCATCACATACGTACCCACCACCACCACCATCACTCTATACGTACCCACCACCACCACCATCACTCTATACGTACCCACCACCACCACCATCACTCTATACGTACCCACCACCACCACCATCACTCTATACGTACCACCACCACCACCATCACTCTATACGTACCCACCACCACCACCATCACTCTATACGTACCCACCACCACCACCATCACTCTATACGTACCCACCACCACCACCATCACTCTATACGTACCCACCACCACACCATCACTCTATACGTACCCACACCACCACCATCACTCTATACGTACCCACCACCACCCATCACTCTACGTACCCCCCCACCACCATCACTCTACGTACCCCCCCAACCACCATCACTCTACGTACCCACCACACCACCATCACTCTATACGTACCCACCACCACCACCATCACTCTATACGTACCCACCACCACCATCATCACTCTATACGTACCCACCACCACCATCACTCTATACGTACCCACCACCACCACCACCATCACTCTATACGTACCCACCACCACCACCACCATCACTCTATACGTACCCACCACCACCACCACCATCACTCTATACGTACCCACCACCACCACCATCACTCTATACACCCACCACCATCACTCTATACACCCACCACCACCATCACTCTATACACCCCCCACCACCATCACTCTATACGTACCCCACCACCACCATCACTCTATACGTACCCCCACCACCATCACTCTATACGTACCCACCACCACCACCACCATCACTCTATACGTACCCACCACCACCACCATCACTCTATACGTACCCACCACCACCATCACTCTATACCACCCACCACCATCACTCTATACACCCACCACCACCATCACTCTATACACCCCCCACCACCATCACTCTATACGTACCCACCACCACCACCACCATCACTCTATACGTACCCACCACCACCACCACCATCACTCTATACGTACCCACCACCACCATCACTCTATACGTACCCACCACCACCATCACTCTATACGTACCCACCACCACCATCACTCTATACGTACCCACCACCACCATCACTCTATACGTACCCACCACCACCACCATCACTCTATACGTACCCACCACCACCACCATCACTCTATACGTACCCACCACCACCACCATCACTCTATACGTACCCACCACCACCACCATCACTCTATACACCCACCACCACCACCATCACTCTATACACCCACCACCACCACCATCACTCTATACACCCCCCACCACCACCATCACTCTATACACCCCCACCACACCATCACTCTATACACCCACACCACCACCATCACTCTATATACACCACCACCACCATCACTCTATACACCCCCACCACCATCACTCTATACGTACCCCCACCACCACCATCACTCTATACGTACCCACCACCACCATCACTCCTATAATCCTTTAAGCATACCGCTATTTTCAATTTGTGCTAAACAGGATTACAATATGCCAGAAAAGCACACGCGTCTGTTCTTTGTATAATGGCAAAGTTTGTTCGGACCCTTTGTTTCACTGCACTGGCAGCTGCCGGACAGTCTTGCAGAACTAATTTATAGATTGCTCTCCTTGGTAATTAGCCGTCCTTTCCCCTCCTAATGCAGTGACTGGGTACAGGAAAACCGAAATTGTTATGGATTGTGTAACGTGAATGTAAAACAGACTTGCAGCTGAGTGTTAGTTGTTGAAAAAACGGGTTTAGGATTTTCTGCAACCTGTAAACCTCTTCCATGATTTGATAAGACTTTGGAGAGCAGATGGCACATATTGCATTACATAGATATCTGTAAACTGACTGACTTAGAGGGAGTCGAATTCAAGAAAAAAATGACCACCTGTAGTCTATTATAGGGTACCTTGCAACAGTGGCCTTACTAAAAGGGGGGGGCTGCTTTAGGGGACTGATGCTCTTGTAAAGCCATGGTACTTTTTAGTATTGCTCAGCCCCTGTTCAGATCACTCCTAGTCTTTCATCATGCGGAGTTATGGCTGCACCATCCTATCTAGCTGCAGCCTCACAAAACACAGGCAGGTGGAGGTGCATATCCTGAGTTTCCCTGCTCCTGCATGCATGAGTTCAGTGGGCACACATGAATTCTTGCATTTCTTCATAGAGAAGGAGGACGACTTTTTTTTTTTTTTTTTTTGAAAGGTAATGGGAAGTTGCTGGCAGTGATACGATTCACACGAAACCTGCTGAAACGGTTTCTGCCGTGATGGCAAGGGTTCACGTAGCGCCCTTTATCAAAAGTATATTATTTAGCACCAGTAGTTCTGTAGATTAAATTTTTTTATTGGAGATTTTAATAAACTGATCACTTGATCCTCAGTTTTAGTGGGGGGGGGCAGTCTCACTCTCTGCCATTACAGCATTTTATCCGAAGATGTTACACAATGTCCCATAGCCTAGTAGGAAGTTGGGTTTTATTCACCTCGTATAATGTGACTCACCTTCCTCTGGCCAGTGTTGACCTAGACCAGACGAGCTGCTGGCAGCGGCAATGCCATTGAACATGACATCATTGGATAAAGGACAATGACCCGTTCCAGACCCTAGAAACATTTTAAACAAATGGAGTATAGCTGTTATAACTTTGCAAATTGCACTTTCATAATTTTTGTTTTTTTGATCCTTGTATTTAGTTGTTTGCTATAATGGGGCACATTTCTGGTGGCCCTGATGACTTCTTTCCTTATAATATTGCTGTCTTAGAGCCTATGGATGCACACGCACGTGCTTTAAATGTGAATGTACAGTTTTAATGTGTTTTAGACTTCATCTCGCCCTTGTGACTAATCTCCCCTTGTATCCTGTTAGTTACCAGTCTTACGTGATCAGCTTTGTAGTTCCTAATCAGAAAAAGCTGACTGACTTGGCGCAGCATCGAGGGATCGTAGGCACATGGGAGGAGATCTGCAACAATCCCACCATGGAGGCAGAAGTATTAAAGGAGCTTAAGGAGGTGGCGAGCTCATGTAAGTGACAGCTCTACTGCTTGAATTTTGCATCCATCCCGGTTACAGCAGCTAATGTGCTCCTGCACAGAAAAAATATATTCCCTGGATAAAAAAAAAATAGGAAAAAATTTACATTGACTAAAGCTTGATCTCAAAAAGACAAAAGTACCTTTTTTAATCTGAAAGATGTATTTTATTTTTTTTCCACTACCCTGGAAGTTGTTTTAGAATCCAAGAAACAAAACCTAATGCAGTAAGCAGATTAAGGATGGGTCACACGAGCGCACCGAGGGAGTCTGTTGTACTGCATAGTGCCATGTCCTAGTATTATGATGTATAATAAAGGGAACATAAATCGTACATGCACATGAGCAGATGTGTATGTATACATACAGAAAAAATGGTGTTGCACCTGTACTCACCAGAGCAGCTGCAACGGCCAGGAGTAACAACCCAGTCCATGTATAAAATACAGCAAGGGAAAAAAAGATGTCATCTGTGCTCGTTTCTATAGATTTCCATGTGCAACAAAACACTTTCAGAGGCCTTAGTTTGCATAAATGGCCATTGAAACGTAATCTTACGCTTCAATGGCCATTTAAGCAAACTAAAACTTCTGAAAGTGTTTCGTTGCACGTGGGAATATATATATATATATATATGTGCAGATGACGACTTTTTTTTATTTTTTCTTGGTGTATTTATGGTCGGCATCAAACTGCTCAGACGGGAGTATACATGTGATTCTTGCTATAGGCAGGAGTGCAGGCCATGAGTGCTCATTGACCTTTGTTGCAGGTGTAGAAAACAGTACAGCTTCTTCATATTTTTATTTCCCCTCAAAATGCACACCAATCATGTGCTGTGAAGTTGTCACAACGGATGATCTTGCTGTGCTTGTGCGACACCCCCCACCCCACCCCACCTAAAGAGAATGAAGAGTGTTCTTGTGTTTTTCCAGAATTCCCAAGTGTTAAATTTACAGTCAGGATTTCCAATTTACTTTTGGAGAGGTTTACTAGTTTGGCTGCTGTAATGACTTGCATAGTAAACTCTCTGCCACTGGGTCCTGACTTGGTGGAGCAATTTCGTTTTGAAGCAGTGTTTAAAGTCTCACGAGCTAGTAATTTTTACTTTATGCAGGTGACGGCCAGCATTCATGGCTTCAAAGCCGCAGCCCTGGTACTTAATGTGCCACGTCTGCTGCTACTTATCGCTGCCGCTACTTTATTGGTGTCTGACCACCAGGCAAGGATTATCTGGAATGTAAATATTGAGGGATGCTGGAGTGAGAACTAAAACTAACAGGGTTATTCAAAGAGAATTGAAAAGCCGCCCCCCCCCTCCCGTTCGGTGACTTCATGTGCAATTTGGTGACCCCCCCCCCCCCCTGCGGTGTATTCAAGCACCACAGGGCTGCTGCAAAACCCGGCTAATGCACACCAAAACTTGCAAAAACATCTGCATTGACCCCCGCTGAACACGCTGGAGAAACCAGAGCAGCCACCGGAAAACGCTGACACTGCAGACGAAGAGTGGAAAAAAAAAAAGGAAACGGAACGCTTGAATGTTTGAAAAGTGAAACTCTGTTTACAAAGAAACTACAGAGCGAAAATGTCTGAAATTTACATATGAGGTCCAATGAATGATAATAAAAAGGGCTGTTACAGAAAACTTTTTTTAAAAAGCTGGAAAAAAAATTTGCAGAAAAATGCCTAAGACTTTTTATTCAACGGTTTATTAGATATTGAATTAAAACTGGAATATTTTTAACATTGAAGCCTATGGGATTCGCCTGAATAAACCCGCCGAATGAAACTACCGAACAGGGCAATTCGGCAGCTGTTCACTGCTGGTTTTTGTTCTCTGAATAGACGAAGCCTGCTTTCTCTGGGGATTTCACTGCCCTCAAAGAGGCACCGTATGTGCAGGCAATTTGCCAACATTTGGCAAACTGCCTGCTCTCTGAACAGTGACATTCAGCATACGGTTACCTTTCCTGGCCATTCGGCTATTCAGTTACCTTTCGGCCACAATTCGGATCTCTTTGACTAACCCTGCCTGTAATTGTCCAGTAGCGGAATTAAATATTTGTATACCAGGAATTAATATATAGGTAAAATTCACATACTTATTGTACCGTATGCAAACCGACTAAAGGAGTGCTAAATGCAATGGTTCCTAAACGGCTAAGGCTAGGGTCAGACGAGCATGATTTCTACAGACTGTACGTCCGTGCACACGCACGTACGTCAGTACGGAAGACACAGTAGTGGTCACACAGTCCGTTTTTTTTCACTGACGTTTATTTTTTGACGGATGTAGGAGGAAAAATAAATTAAAAAGCGAAACCATTTTGTCCTTGAAAAATGCTGGACGTATAAATGCAGTCCGTCTGACCACATTCCATCACTCACACACAAAGCTATGCGGATGTTGCGGACGCAGCGCACTTTGTGCGGCCATTCTAGGGGTTGTACGTTCTTGCCTGCCTTGCGTCCGTGGGCCGCGGCCGTTGTGCGTCCGCAGTTCAGTGCGGTCGTACTTCGTGTGTCGGGCTCCGATGGGCTTTCTGTCATGCTATCACGGACGTACTTTTAGGCGCAATCACCGACGTGAACACTACGCTCGTCTGACCCCAGCCTAAGGAAAAAAGTCTTGGAATGGAGGTCGAGCGCAGCAATGCTGATGTAGAGGGAACAATGGAGCAGATTAAGCCATGCTGAGATTTCATTTTCTGGGGTGTCCCACCTTTCATGATTTTATGTGGACAGAGGGTGAATTAATGTGTGGTCCGGTTTTTAGTCTGTACAGCAGAGAATGTTACTGCCATCATGTGGTCACCTTCTGCCAGAAGGTTCAGGCTTCACCGCTTATTTACAGGGAAATCGGTAGCAGCCGGCTAACATGCTGAACTTGCTTTGTGATCCAAAAGAATATGACTTGGTGCTCTCTAACATTTCATTTGACTTCTTTTTTTTTTTTTTTTTTCCAGCGAAACTGGAAAGATTTGAAATTCCAATCAAGGTACGTCTGAGTCCTGATCCCTGGACACCAGAAACAGGCCTGGTTACTGATGCCTTCAAACTGAAGAGGAAAGAACTGAAGAATCACTATCTAAATGACATTGAGAGGATGTATGGAGGCAAATAGGACCCACAGAAGACAACTGTTATTTATTTTTTTTATTTTCATATTTTACTTTTTTTTCTTTGTCAAACAGGGACGGCCTTCTACAGATTGTAATGGTGATGTTAATTCTGACGCGTTGTGACTATGCATGTTTATGCAGTTAATCCTGAAGACTATATTTATTGAGGTTGCACTTGAGTATAAATACCACTGACTGGAAACAACCAGAAATGTATCATACTGATGTAATGTTGAGTCCTTATCCTGCCATGTTCTCCCTCTGGGATCAGCTGTGTTGTGGGGGCAATCTTGTATTTGGATAATATTTGTGATGCCACCTAGCAGCTCTTGATTTTAACTAGAACCCCGATTGAAGAACGATGTGCACTTTGGACTTCCTAACAGCTGACTAGCCAAAGGTTTGGCGGTCTGTTTTAACCAGACTTGAGAATGTAAACCATATCGTCTTTTGCTGGGAAACAGTTATCAAGGCTGATTTAGAGCTTTTTTTTAAAAAAATCAGGGATTTTAAGATCTACCAAACTAATACAGCCCCCCTTTTGTAACGGACAGCACTTGCAGAAGTGTCTTTGCATGCGGGTGTCTTCCAGTTTCCTATCTTGCACTTAATTTTATCCCTTTTTTTCTCTGAGCACTTCGTGTGAGCACTGAGTGTTTCCGTTTTGGCATTATCCTGTTTTTATGGATTCTTGCAGAGTTCAACTGAACAAGACCTAAGCCATAGCGGTTTATCGGCAGGAATTCCTTTTTAAACCCCAAAACAAGGACTTTTGTCTTACAGCCCTTTCCTAATACTCCATAGCATTTTGCTGGTTCTATGTCACTTACCTGTAGGTACAAATCTACCGACTTGACCTCCATGCACTCATTAACATAACGTTTTTAGAAGTATTATAAATTATGTAATACACCTGTACATGAAGATAGATCTGCCCTAAATTCCCAGGATTTGCGCCTTATTTTTTAGGAAAACTCCCTGATCAACAAGAGGATCTAACTTTTCTTTAAATCCACAATTACGATGAGGAAAGATGCATGCTAGTTGGACACCGTTGGCCTGTGATCTTGCAGTTCTACCTGCAAGCCATTGTTGCTTTATGTGTAGTGCTGTATGACATTTCCTTAATGGATTTGAACGGTGTATTCTTTGTACTAGCACTCTCCTTTTTCAAAGGGGACTATGCCCCAGGTACTTGTAATTTCTTTCTTTTTCATACGTCTGGATCTGTCCTATTGATCAAAGACCTTGTTGATCCCCATGTGCACTGAAATCATTACTATATACCTAACCCCTTACTTTGCCGACTACAGCAGTAGGTAAAACTGTTAAACCACGGATTGTTACATTAATTTTATGGTTTATTCACAACAAGGCACCATTGTTTCCGTTCAGAATCGGACTAATCCAAAGACAGAACCATGCGTATCTTCATGGTAACTGCTACGGGTGATATCCATATGATGGCTATGGCATACAGATCACAAGCGCTTTATTTCTCTATTCTCCTGTGCATTTTGGGGTGACGGAGGATACTGGAAAATAACATCCCTCTAATAGATAATCCACATAAAGCGGGGACTGCTGCAGTCACGGTCCTTGACATACAATCTCCCTGCTCTGTGGACTCTAGACGTAAAATACATTAACAGTGGTTTGGCTTGTGTACCTGCTGTAGTTAGAGGGTCTACATGAAATAGAGGATTCTCAGTTCTGATGTACTTTGCACTTTGTCTTATGGTGGATTGTTAATACTTTGGGCTTCTTTGTACAGTTGTCAGCTACAGATCTTTTGAGACCTTTTAAACTATTTATTAGGGAAAACAAATATATTTTGAAGGGTATTTAAATCATATGTATATGAAGCTCACTTCTTGTAACGTCACTGTATGAAAGTTTGATATTTCTGTTTCTACGGGAGTAGACTTCGTGTCGTGTCGCTATACACTTAGTAGGTCTTTTTTCTACTATAAATTTTGGATGTCTGTACTGATGTATGTTTCGTGCAAGGGTGCCCTATCTTGGTTTTATTGTTATCCAGGGAGAAATCCACTGGCCACATGTTGAAACCTAAGGTCAAGCGACTGGCTGAAACTTTCGAACAAACCTGTTACTTCATTCTGCTGCTTTTATCTATTAAACGGCTTCACGGTTATTTATTGTACTTCAGTGTATTGTATGTAAGACATGATCTGCCAGAGTTTCCGGACTCCTTTTGCTACAGGAACTGCATATACTGTATGACTTTCACTCTCACAGAAGGGACCACAATATACTTTTTTTGTAATTTTATTTTCTGTATGTGTGCACTTGTGTTTATACTCAATTTTTTGACCATATCAAGTCATACGTTTGCCGTTTTTTATTTTATTTTTTTTTATAATTTTTGACTTGGCGTTCAGAATCCTGGTTCTCGTAGAACAGCTGTGAGCCTCCTGACTTAGTGGAAATTCATGACGTTTTGTAAGTTTGTTCTTTTTTTTTTTTTTTTTACACTTTGTATAAATGTTTTGGCTTTCCATGGTTTCTGTTTGGTATAGGATTACATTTTCATGGATTACCAGACTTGAAACAATGGTTTCTGGCAAAGAAAAACAACAAAAAAATTCATAGTTACAAATCAAAATTGTTACAAATAAAAAATTTGTCAATTTAAAATTGGTTTCTGACTACATGTGTAACTCGGCATTAAACTGAACATAAATCTGCAGTACAAATGCACGGATTCATTTTAATCACTCATGGGCAGTGTAGGGATGAATCGCAGGGTGTATACGCAGGTTACACTCCTATTGCAACTATGAAACAATGATTTGGTATCCTGGATAACCAGATGATCTGGGAAGTATTCCAGAGGGATAATGCTGAGTTTTTACCTTTTCAGTTCAGGAGTCGTGTAAATTCCATTTTTACTTTAATACATTGATATGCTACATGATTGCGTTTAAATTTGCATAAGCTTTTAAAGTAAGATGTGCCTTCTGTGCAGAAATGAAATCCAAAGTCTTATCGTTCGCCTTTTTGACATTTCTTACTGTAAACAAGCTACAATGAGCTGCTCTCATTCATTGTTACAAAGTTCAGAAACTCTGCATTAAAACAGAGCTCTAGGGTCACTACTGTACCAGAATCTGGTGGCTATGACTGAAAATCCCTAGATGGTACAAAACAAGGAATTACTGTAATTTCCATGTACAGACCCTATGCCATAGACACTAAGAACACTTTAACCCTTAAAATTCCCCACAAGTAAGATTGACTTTTTTATTTGATCATGCTCCCTGCATTTGACACAAAGCAGTCTGCCTCTATGCTAATCAGACTACATGTGGGATCAGGGACACTGGAATTCAGAATCCTTCAAATTAGATTTCTGTAAAGCAGGGTTTCCCAAAACTGTCCAGACATCTAAGTACAGCACAGGTGATGTGATTGCAGGATTCAGCCTGTATTTTCCCAAGTTGATATGTAAAATCTGGCCTGTTAGGGGGTCCTCCACCCCATATAACCTCCCCATATGATTTGGCAATGCTAAAATGTATTTGGTCCTGCCAATAAAGCTGATTTGAAATGAATACTGCAGAGACAGAGCGGGAAATAAATCCATACACACAGGGAGAAAAACCAGAAAAGGTGCAGTGAGAGCACTCAAAGTGTGACTGCGTTTTGAGACCATGCATATGTAAAGCGTGCGAGTCAGCAGGAGAGCGTGAGTGACTTTCAGTTGCAGACCTAGATAACATAGTTTCCCCAGTTTGAGCTCCTGAGCGCGCACACACATGGAGCAGTGGGTGAGGAATATTCAGGTAGTGGAGCTGAGGAAATGCCTCTAGCGAGAAGGGGCTCAAATCACCGCAGATGGGGAATGCAGCCAAGAAATGAAAAGACGCTGCTCCTGGGGAGGAAAGCGATGGCAAATCTAGACCGCATACTAAAAAGCAGAGACCTCACCCTGCCATCAAAAGAGCGTGTAGTTAAGGCTATGGTTTTCCCAGTTGCAATGTATGGGTGTGAAAGTTGGACCAGAAGTCTGACGGCCAAAGAATTGAGGCCTTTGAACCATCCTGCAAGTCCCTTGCACTGCAAGGCAACCAAACCGGTCAGTCCTAGAGATTAACCCTGACTGCACTTTAGAAGGCCAGATCCTGAAGATGAAACTCGTATTTTGGTCACTTGAAGAAAGGACTCACTGGAGAAGAGCCTAATGTTGGGAAAGATTTGAGGGCTAAGGGATGACACAGAAGGAGTTGGCTGGATGGAGTCACTGAAGCAGTAGGCGTAAGCTTAAATGGACTCCTGAAGATGGAAGAGGATAGGAAGGCCTGGAGGAACGCTGTCCATGGCGTCGCAACTGAGTGGATAGTGCCTCATCGCCAGAGGCCAGATAGCCCTCCTTTCACAGCAAATCCTGGCATCAATATTGATGTTGCAGGATTTGCCGCCACAGTTTTTGCAGGTGTTTCTGGGGGATGATTTGTTGGGCCACATTGTTGCCTAATCAAATCTGTATGCCCATCAGCATTGTGCTGCGAAGCCAGACTCCTACTTGGCAAGGCAGCAATGGACCCCCCCCCCCTAGATGTGCCTGAAATTCTGGGCACTTACTATGCTGATGGGCATCACAAAGAAGCCCTCAATTCGCTCTTAGTGGAGCAGTGGCCCCATCTGCTCTACTCCCATTTAACCCCAATCGATGTCACGTAGAAGGTATGAAAACATTTTGCGTTTCATGCACTTCAGTGACAACAGCCTGTTTTCTCTTCCCCCCCCCCCCCCGAGAGCATCCGCAGTTTGACAGGCTATATAAAATCCACCCCCTGATTACCCACTTCGCCGCCAGGTTTGCAGGGGCTTATACACCTGGAAGGAATATCTGCGTGGCTGAATCCCTAATGAAATACAAGGGAAGGCTGGGAATCAAGCCATATATTCCTTCCAAACGCTCCAGGTATGGAGTGAAGGTGTATAAGCTCTGACAGCGAGAGTGGGTATACTCAGGGCTTCCGGGTGTACAAGGGAAAGGATCGTAACCTTGACCCTCCAGGTTGCCCATTACACATGGGAACCAGTGGCAAGATTGTGTGGGATCTCCTTTTTCCCCTGATGTATAAATTATCAACATACAAGTGGTACCCTTTGTTAAAGTGTCCCTTTGTTCAAGCTGCTGTATTGTTTTGATACAGCAGCATGCGGTACTGTTCGCAAGAACCACGTAGCACAGCTTGCCTGCACCCGGTTAAAAGGGGGAGACCTCAGCTCTGCGCCAAGAGGAGCTGTTGGCGGTCAAGTACAGAGACAAGGATGTATACCTTCTATCCACCATCCACACTGAGAGGTCTGTGGAGGTCTCTGTACGTGGCATCAGGAAGCCAGTGTGCATCAAAGTCTATAACTGGCATATGGGTGGGGTTGATTTGACAGATCAGCTGCTCCAGCCCTACCAGATTATGCGGAAGTCAAGGGCCTGGTATAAAAAGGTTGCAATGTCTTTTTTGCTCTGCATAAAGGCAAACCACGGAGTGACACTGTCCTTTTAGTTTCAGCTCCAGGTCATTTCGGGGCTTTTGTACCAGGATGCACCTGCTCTCCGGGCGGTGATGGGGGGACAGAGTTGGCTACACATTTGATTTTTAAAATTCCCCCCCCCCCCTACTGATGGCAAACAGACCCCAAAAAATATGGTGTGTTTCAAGAAGGGGCAGAGGAGAGACACAATCTTTTACTGCCCTGGACAACCCGGTCTGCATCTTGGACTGTTTCAAGGTGTATCGCACTGTTCGTGATCTATTTTTTTTCTTAGTCTAGTTAGTTCAGTTTAGTTTTTTTTTTTCTTTTACTGCACCAGACTTTTACATTTTTATTCCTACATTTTGTGCAGTATTTTGCCAAAATCGTGGCAAACCTATGCATGGGGGGCATGGGTGTACTCAGGAGACCTTGCAGAATACAACCTGGAGTTTTCATGTAGTAACCGACAACAGTATCTCCTAAATCACAGTCCAAATCTAATGTGGGCGTAAAAATTAAAAAAATATAAAAATTACCGCCACACACATTCTAAAATGTTTTGGGCTAAAACCGTTGCATCCATGGCATCAAAGCACTCCATATGCAATACCTTGGGGTGTCAACATGTCAAATATAAACAATTTTCTGGCTATAATTCAAACTGGGGTATGCGGTAGACCCAAAACCAAAGATAGGCCTAGCTGAAGAAATCTCAATTTTATTTGAACCTTCCCAAAATCGTGGCAAACCTGTGCATGTGGGGCATGGGTGTACTCAGGAGACCTTGCAGAAAACAACCTGGAGAGTTTTCATGCAGTAACCGACAACAGTGTCTCCTAAATCACAGTCCAAAACTGATGTGGGTGGAAAAATAACCATCACACAGTATCCAATTAGTTTGGGGCAAACGGTTGCATCCATGGCATAAAAACACTCCATTTACAATACTTTGGGGTGTTAGCTTACGAAATATATGTACGTTCATGGCAATAAAAAAATTGGTATGTAAAAAGGCCCCTAAAGATAAGCAAAGAAGATATGTCAAATTTAGAAAAATGACAAGCACATGTCATAAGATTGGCGTAGCACCCCAAAAAACAACCCAACAAATCTGTATATGGGTGGTATCACTTTACTCAGAAGATGTTGCTGAACATATTTTGGTGTTTTTTGGCAGTACCCCATAACTGAATTTGACAATTCATGCCTAAAGTACAATGTGTGTGAAAAAATATCACAAAAAGTGACTACCTGAAAGTTTTGACAAAGAGCTAGTGCATGGAAAGTTAAAATACAACTCTTTGAAGTACCCTAGGGTGTGCCCTTTCTAAAAATATATGGTTTGATGGGTGTAAATTACTTTGGCCAGCTTCAAAAATGTCCCAAATAGGACATGGGTGCATGAAGACGAAATGTGAAAATTCCAAGTTGGAAAACTGAAATGCGCACCCCCCAAATAAGGCCTATTGGCCCCAAATGACCCGACATACCTATACATGGGTGGTATCAATTTACTCAGATGTTGCTGAACATATTTTGGGGTGCTTTTTGGCAGTAAACCTTAAAGTTCACAGTACATGTATTCTTAAATTGCACTAAAAAAAAAAAATCACATTTTTTTTTCCCCTCAAACTTTGGCATAGATTTGGGGTAAAATGGTTGCATGGAAAGAGTCAAAATACCAAAAGTTTAATACCTTGATTTGTGTACTTATACATATTTTTTTAATGTGGAGGGTTATTCAGGAATTGGTGACATTGTAACACTGATATCTGTCACTATCACTACTTTTGAAAATAAACCCTTTGGAAATGGCAAAGTGCTACTTGCACTTATTGTTGCAGAAGATAAGGAAAAAAGTGAGGAATATGTAAACATTGGGTATTGCTAAACTCAGGACAAAATTTAGAAACTACTAAGGAATTAATTTTTATTTTTTTTGACTGTTGTTGATACATAAGAAATTTTGGGGGTCAAAGTTTGAAAAGTGGTGTTTTTTCAATTGTTTAGTCATATTTCACAATTTTTCTTATAGTTGACAAGGTGGAAAGCCTGCCCAGAGGGCAGTCTATTAAGTGAGGTGTGCATGAATGTTCGCTGAAATGAAAGCACAGCAATGTCAAGGAAAGACCAATTTTTTTGGTCATATGGGTATATATTGCCCTTGGCTCATATGGGTATATATTGCCCCTGGCTCATATGGGTATATATTGCCCCTAGCTCACATGGGTATATTTCCCCCAGCTCACATGGGTATATTTACCCCATCTCACATGGGTATATTTACCCCTAGCTCACATGGATATATTTGTCCCCAGCTCACATGGGTATATTTGGCCCAAGCTCACATGGATATGTTGCCCCCAGCTCACATGGGTATAATTGCCCCCCAGCTCACATGGGTATAATTGCCCCCCAGCTCACATGGATATATTTGCCCCAGCACACATGGGTATGATTGCCCCCTGCTCACATGGGTATAAATGCCCCCTGCTCACATGGATGAGCCCACCGGCAACAGGGACTTCGAGATGGCCGCTGGCGAGCTTCCTCTGACATCAGAGGGGGGCCCGCCAGCAGCCATCTTGAAGTCCCTGCTCGCCGGAGGCTGAGCCCACCGGCAAGCAGGGACTTAAAGATGGCTGCCAGTGGGCTTCCTCTGACCTCATCAGAGGGGGCCCGTCGGCGGCGGCTAACTTCAAGTCCCTGCTCGCCGGTGGGCATACATGGGCCCAGCCTCGGGCGGAGCCGTTGGAGAGGCGCGCAAAGCGCCTCTCACCTCCCCAGTGACTGAGCTGTGAGGAGGTGAGACCGGGAGAGGCGCGCGCCTCTCCAACGGCTCCGTTTTGTTTTTTTCTCTAACCGTTTTTAAATGTCTGTCGCGCATGCGCAGTCAGTGCTTGACGGCGACGGACTTTAAAACGGTTTTATTATATAAAATATCGTTAGAAAGTCCATTTAATGACGAGAAAAACTGTGTAAGAGGACAAGTTGACCTAAACACAAACAGCGCAGAAACGTAAAAACAGCAGCGGTCACTAAAGGACGGATTTGTGTAACACCGCCCGGTCACTTAAGGGGTTAACCAATGATATCTGGCTTTAATTTGTGGGACATACAGAAGTGGAGGCACGGTGGTCCAAATGACCCAACCCTTCCTATTCTAAATTCTCTTGGGCTCTGCTGGAGTAAACGGTATTTCCTGGTGTCAAGACGCCGGGTTTTGTGTAGCTTGATGGTTAGACTATTCCTCCAGAGTAGAAGCCCATCGCTGCATAAGCAATTTAAAGATAAGTAGCTTGGGTGTGAGGGGCATGTCGTCTGCACCCCACTTGAGGAAATATCGCATTCTCCTGCTTTTAAGGATGGTTAGTTTCTTCACACTGTTTGTTCTCTGGTGTGAATGTGATGCAGGCTCCTATGGGTTCTGTATACAGGTTTATTTTTAATGGTAATTCATCAAGCAGGAAACCAGTGATAACCTGCAAATTTTAGGCTGAAATAGTTGATCTGAAAACATACCGTTTGTAGATGTTCAAATTTGGCTACTTTGACATAAAATGTGCACTTCTTTATTCAGTTTCCATTTTTATGCATAACACCTCTGTTTCTCTGAACCCTGTGAAATCATTGGGTGAAGGCAGCAGAAGACTAAACAGACCTAATAAAATGTAAAAAGCTGGTGTCTGGCGCTTGCAAAAGTTCGTTCTTTAAATCCAGTCAAAAAATTCAGTCAAAACTTTCTAGGTCCGCTTAGCATCTCATCCACAGATTTGATTGAAGACACATGAAAATAAGAAGAAAAGGAGAATATTTTGTGCAGAATCTTAGCACATAATTTAGGTAAGCATGCCAAAAAAGGAATACTCACATTTAGGGGTGCCAGTTGTAACAAATAGGCACCTAAACGTAGGCAAATCAGTGAATTTATATATCAGGGGCACTGATTCCCCTGTGTAGGTAGGACAACCAAAGATCCAGGCGCCGTAGAGATGTACAATAAAAGTACCAAACGGTTTGGAATCAACAGAATACGCTTGAATAGAATCGGTCAATCACAAGTTTATTAGGAAACTTAGATAAACACCTCAAACGCGTTTCGCTACAAGAGCTTCATCAGTGAGTGTCACTGATGAAGCTCTTGTAGCGAAACGCGTTTGAGGTGTTTATCTAAGTTTCCTAATAAACTTGTGATTGACCGACTCTATTCAAGCGTATTCTGTTGATTCCAAACCGTTTGGTACTTTTATTGTACATCTCTACGGCGCCTGGATCTTTGGTTGTCCTACCTACACAGGGGAATCAGTGCCCCTGATATATAAATTCACTGATTTGCCTACGTTTAGGTGCCTATTTGTTACAACTGGCACCCCTAAATGTGAGTATTCCTTTTTTGGCATGCTTACCTAAATTATGTGCTAAGATTCTGCACAAAATATTCTCCTTTTCTTCTTATTTTCATGTGTCTTCAATCAAATCTGTGGATGAGATGCTAAGCGGACCTAGGATGTTTTGACTGAATTTTTTGACTGGATTTAAAGAACGAACTTTTGCAAGCGCCAGACACCAGCTTTTTACATTTTTTGAACACTCTATTTTCAGCGACTTTGGGGATTAGACGCTGGTTCTGTGTGTAAGGCTGCCGCATTTTTTCCTTCAGAGAATCGATTTTATATCCTGTAAAGAACTGATGTCTACTAATTTTATTCTTTCCATCACATATTTATTAGTTTGACTGTATTTATATTTTTTTGTCTATTAATTTTCATTAATGTTTTGCACTATAACACATTTTGGATCATGCACTCTGGATGTCTAATTGGTTTTAATTAAGCTTATTTGTTTCACCCGATTGGGTTTGAGTTGTAATTATTGGTACACATTTAGTAGTCATTAGGACTATTTTAAAGATACTATCAGCACTTTATAGTATTTTATTAGGGGTACTTCAGCATTTTAATTAATTTATTAGGGGTACTTCAGCACTTTAATTAATTAACTTATTATAGGCGATTTACCCTTTATCTGAGAACGTCATGTCTGACTGTTAGAACACACCATTATCTGCAGTCACGTTGTCACTCTTATTCTTGCATTTTTGCACTTCCACCTTGTACCATTTTACACCGCCCAGGTGCACGTTATTGTATTGTGGTTTCATTACTGTTATTGGAATTCACAGCACTTTTAATTACATTTGCCACTTTTATTGTGCATATTGATTTAATATTATTAACACCACCTTTATAGATTATTGTACACTATATTATGTGTTGAAGAGTGTAATTGCTTCCTAATTAGACGCAGCAGTATGCTCTCTCTGTAGACATTAGTGGCAATCATCATACCTTCACCTTCCAACTGATTAATTTTAATCATCTTCATACACTTAACGAGTGTGTTCAACTATTCTCTGTTGGCTAGTAGAGACATTTAGTGGCGCCACACTCACATTGCATCTCTTGTATCCTAAACAGACCTAATAGTCTACATTTTGTTTTCTCCTGGTTGGAATGTACAGGAAGTGCTAGCTGAAGAAACACCCCTAGCTGAGGGCAGGGCCGCCATCAGGGCATTACGGGCCATGCTGTTGTAAGGGGCCCGCCGACTAGGGGGGCCCGCCGTCAGCGATTATTTTTACTTTAGGCCGCAGACCTTCGGAGAAGGTACTGCGGCCTACCTGGGCCTGGAGACTCCAAGATGAGAGTCAGCCGATGGGCCCCCTCTGATGTCAGAGGGGGCGAGCCAGATGGCTGCAGGCAGCCCATGCCCCTCCGACTGGGTCCTGGCTTCCTCCCATCTGCGCCGCTGCACGTGTGCTCTGCAGTGCTGGGAGCAAGTGATCATTTAACGTCACTTCCTCCCACCGCTCCAAGATGCACATGGAGCTGTGGCTCACCTCACCGGCCCCTCAAGTCCCTCCCAGGTAATAGATTGGGGAGTGAATATAAAGATGAGAGATGACTTTAAAATGGGGAGTGAGGATGACTTTAAAATGGGCTGAGAAATAAATTTAAAATGGGGGGGTGAGAAATGAATTTAAAATGGGTGCGTGAGAGAGAACTTTAAAATGGGGGATGAGAGATGAATTTAAAATGGTTTTATTGCCGGGGATTCTGATATGCTCATACACACTGCACTTTGCTGGGGGTTTTATTGCTGTGGATTCTGATACGCTCACACACTGCACTTTGCTGGGGGTTTTATTGCTGTGGATTCTGATATGCTCACACACTGCACATTGGGGGTTTTATTGCTGTGGATTCTGATACTCACACACTGCACTTTGGGTTTTTTATTGCTGTGGATTTTGTTACACTCACACACTGCACTTTGGGAGTTTTATTGCTGTGGATTCTGATACGCTCACACACTGCACATTGCTGGGGGTTTTATTCCTGTGGATTCTGATATGCTCACACACTGCACATTGCTGGGGGTTTTATTGCTGTGGATGATGATTTGCTCACACACTGCAAATTGCTGAGAGTCTTAGTGCTGTGGATTCTGATATGCTCACACACATTGCACGTTGCTGGGGGTTTATTGCTGTGGATTCTGTGATACGCTCACACACTGCATAGTACAGTGAGTTTTATTGCTGTGGATTCTGATATGCTCACACACTGCACATTGCTGGGGTTTTTATTGCTGTGGATTCTGATACGCTCACACACTGCACATTGCTGGGGGTTTTATTGCTGTGGATTCTGATATGCTCACACACTGCACTTTGTGGGTTTATTGCTGTGGATTCTACTATGCTCACACACACTGCACATTGCTGGGGATTTTATTGCTGTGGATTCTGATACGCTCACACTGCACATTACTGGGGGTTTTATTGCTGTGGATTCTAATAACCTCACACACTGCACATTGCTGGGAGTATATTGCTGTGGATTCTGATATGCTCACACACTGCACATTCCTGGGGGTTTTTGCCTGTGGATTCTGATATGCTCACACACACTGCAAGTTGCTGGGGGTTTATTGCTGTGGATTCTATAATACGCTCATACACACACTGCATATTACATTGAGTTTTATTGCTGTGGATTCTGTTATGCTCACACACTGCACATTGCTGGGTTTTTATTGCTGTGGATTCTGATACGCTAACACACTGCACATTGCTGGGGGTTTTATTCCTGTGGATTCTGATATGCTCACACACTGCACATTGCTGGGGGTTTTATTCCTGTGGATTCTGATATGCTCACACACTGCACATTGCTGGGGTTTTTATTGCTGTGGATTCTGATATGCTCACACACTGCACATTGCTGGGGTTTTTATTGCTGTGGATTCTGATACGCTCACACTGCACATTACTGGGGGTTTTATTGCTGTGGATTCTGATATGCTCACACACTGCACATTGCTGGGGGTTTATTGCTGTGGATTCTGTGATACACTCATACCCACACTGCATATTACAGTGAGTTTAATTGCTGTGGATTCTGTGATACGTTCATACACACCACACATTACTGTGAGTTTTATTGCTACATACCCCCAGGGTGTAGGGGATATATGGTTATGTATGTGAACGTATGGCTGTGTGTGTAAATGCATGTATTTGTTTTTAAACGGGCTGCTGTGTGTAAAAGTCTGCGTCTGTGTCCTTGTCGCAGTTCGGCGTTGCCCCCTTGCCCTGCATCCAAAAGGATGGTATTGCTCCTAGAATCGCCACAATATCTGCCTTTACCGTGAGTTCTATTGCTGTGGAGCTGATATGCTTAACCAGTGGAATAATCTAATTATACTTTATGCTACATTGTTTGCACTAATACACATTTTATGTGCTTTTAAGGTATTGGGAGCAACACTCTGTAATAAGATCTTGATTCATATTTTTTAATCACAATTTCATACTGTCTTAAATTATTTGAACCAGAGAGATACTTTATGTTAAATGTGCTGTAAGGCGAGCAATATGTGTGATTTTAAAATATTGGGACTAGTACTCTGTAATGTGGTCACAGTTCACACTACATATTGTATTTCCTATGGGAAGAGGGGATCGGTTCTGAGGGTCAGTAAGGGGCCCCAAAATTTCTGATGGCTGGGCTGGCTGACGGGCGTCGCCAGAGAACATGAAATTACAGAGTTTAAATAGTTAATTGGGCAACAGGGGGGGCTGAGATTTAATGAGGAGGATGACGGGGATGCACAAGGAACAGGGCTTAATTTGGATTGACAAGCAGACTGGAGGATAACATGGGTTCAGTTTGAAAGTATGCTAGCAGGGGGACTGATCTTAAGGGTTCATGTAGTATTTGTGTTTGTGTAAATGTATACTAAATATGAGAGATTTCATGGGCATATGTACGCCAAGTGGAGGAGTAATGATGGGGGTGAGTGTTGCCCAGGACACAGGTACAGGGACGTTTAGGTGAAAGAAAAGAGAGCTCTTAGAGCAGTGTTCCCAAACCTGTCCTCGGGACCCTTATCCAGGCCAGATTTTGCAGATCATTTTTGGGGAAATGCAGACTGAGTCCTGCAATCAATGAGCAGCAAATCATATCACCTGTGCTGCGCTTCAGATATCTGTCAAACCTGGCGAGATGTAGGTTCCCGAGGACAGGTTTGGGAAACACTGTTTTAGAGGATACAGGATAAGCCAAATGTAAAATAAATAAGCTCCAATAACGAAACACATAGTAATGAGTAAACACAGACTATTGGATGGCTTCCATTGTTTATACTTTTCAGACATTATTTGCTCTTGTACCATGTGCTGACTTAAAGAGAATTAACAGTAAAATTGTAAGCATACATCCAAATTCAGCGTCAATGAAGGTTTCTATTCGCTGACACCGAGACTGGAGTGTGCATATTCCCGGCAGGATTTAACCCTCTATTCCTCACACTGAATGTTGGAAGAAAACTGTCTGAATCATTGTTTTAAATACAGGAACAACAAAGAATATATATAGCAATATAGCCTGACGTCCTGCAATACTGTACCCATACCCATTTGTGCTTTCTAGAGGAACAAGCTCTGTGGTATAGCTGCAAACAAGATGATGGGACGTGGCGTACCAGGTAATCCAAAAAGACACTTTATTGGGAATGCAACTTTTCAGTTAGAGACCCAACCTTTCTCAAGTCTAATTTAGGCTTGAGAAACGTTCCGTCTGCCGCTGAAACGTTGCATTCCCAATAAAGTGCTTTTTTTGATTTTATGGTGTGGAGGTTCTCATCCTCTTGCTTGTGTTTTAAATACAGGAACCCCATAGGGTAGATAGATCATTAATGGAGAGAATGACAGCGAATGATTGAGACTCATTATGCTCTCAGTTTGAAATGACAAACAAACAGAAAAAGTCAGAAAATGTTTGTTTTTTTAAAATGCTGAATTGCATTAGGTCACATTAAAAACTGCTTGACTCTTCCTTTATCAATAACATTGGTACATTTATTAACTTAGAGGGGTATTAGAGTACTTTTGAATGCTAACATGGAGAAATTACCCCGCACCTCCCTGAATTATTGGGTTAAACTATAGCCTTCATCACGGTTCTCCAGGGAAAGAACAGAACACTCCAACATAATGTATGAAAAATCAGATAAAGGAACTCCCTAGCATAGTACACTTGGTATGCAATCAATGCGAAAGCATCCAGCTGGAACAAACTGATTGTTCATCCAAAAAGCTAACAGAAGACTTTAATTTCCTGGAATCTAACGGACGTAAAGTCCTGAAGCAATTCTACCAGACCCCTGCCAGAATACACTGTGTGATAAAAATGAATCCAATTTATACAGCTATATAATTTCTCCTTAAGAACAGTACTGTCCATTTCAATTTTTATACAATTTGAAGATTTTTATATTTTTTATAGAAGATTGAGCGTAAAAAATTCATGTCTGGGGGGGGGCGTGTCCAGACCTCGAGGAGAGCAGCCGCCATTCTGCAGAGCTCCGTACCGTGCTGCCTGTTATTGGGTGGATGCGGCCGTTTCATTGCCTTAATCTTGGCGTGCTCTCCTCGGACGGATTGCTGACTATTCCGGGAACCGATTGCTAACTTGGAGCAGCTGGAGAGGTACAGCTGGAGAGGTACAAGGACGCGGTGGTTTTTTCAGCCCTCTCTGACCGGACTATTGTTGAGCGGCGGCCATCTTGCGGCCTACATTTAAAATCCGGCGGATTGCACCCTTTGCCGACGAGGCCCCTCTGCCTATACCTCTATGGGTAAAAAGACCGTGAAGTCTGGGGATGCGGCTGCACAGCGCCTTCCAGACATCCGCATCTCGCTGGGAGTGGGACTCGTGGAGGAGGTCCAATGCCACGGCCGTGGTTCGCTAGCTGAGTCCCCAACCAGAGTCACCCTGCCCCCATCGGCTGGGTCCCTGATGGATTTGCCCTCTGCCCGGCCAATGTCCACTGCAGGTCTCCAGGGTGTTATGGAGGAATTTTGGACTCTTTGGCAGCAAGACCTAATGCAGGTGCAGGCGGCACTCGACCCATTGCAGTCTCAGATCGCCGAAGTGTAGACCCGGGTCCAGATAACGGAAACGCTGCTACTGCCTCCACTCTGGAAGACCTTCAAGCACAAATTGCCCGTCTTAATTCCACGGTCATATTTTTGGATGATCGCCATCGCCGCCGCAACTTGAGAGTACGAGGGATCCCGGAGGAAGTGGGACCTGCGGGGCTCCTGACCTATGTCACGGACCTGATCACTCACCTACTCCCGACCGATGGCGCTCCTTCGGACCCTCTGATTCTGTCGGTGGCGAGGCTTCGCAAGGCGGCTGCTGCTCCGGAGACTGCTCCCCGAAATGTCCTTGTGGTCACCTGCAGTGTGGCGATTCATTCCCAGGTCCTTGCAGCTGTGGGGCCGTCATTCAGAGTCACGTACGCCTCCAGATGTCTCATCTTTTTTCGGGATCTTTTCTTTTTGGCGTTAACTGCTCGAAGGCGCTTCCGAGATGTTACTACCCTGCTGCGGGACCGGTGGGTCCACTACAAGTGGGGGACCACTGGCTCCCTTCTTGTGTCCATGGGGGGCAAAACGCATTCGGAGGTGTCCCTCGACGAGGCAAAGTCTCTGGTTTGCACGCTGGGGATCCAGCCAATGTCTCAGAGTCCTCCGCTGACGGACCCCGGCTGAGTGCTCCACTTGTTCCCCCCGTGTATATATTTTTTCGGTGTCCCTCCCTTTGACCTTGTTTGCAGACATGTTCCCCCTCCTGCAGCCTTTTCTCATTCCGGACTCTGGACCTGTGGGTTGCACCCCCCCCCCTCCACTACTTAACACCCCCCATCATTTTCTGGGTGAGAATCCCCTCCACCCTTGCTGATTTCTAAGACACTATTTTTGCCTTCTCTGCTAACTTTATTATTGGTGTATGGCTCATATCTGGTGTGGATGGATGCTGAGAGCCTCTTTGTTCCCCTCCCTCTTTTTTTTTTTTTTTTTGGAGTCTGGCAGAACGGGACTCCCTCGGGGTGAGCCACTGTGGTAGCCACCTTGGCTCTGACTGCCATACTTGGCTCCCTAGAAACCTGGCCGCGTGACATTATCCCTCCACGGCCTCCTTGTCCTTTGGGTTCTCTGGAGTGTGCCAGGAGAGCCACGTAGATAGCCATTGCCATGCCCCCCCTTATCTGATTTTGGTTTTCTCCCCCCCCCTTTTATTTTCTCCCCCCTCCCCCATTTTGGTCTCCGGCTCACACCTACCGCTGTTTTGGTTCCTGTCGTGTACACCAGTGATTCTTCCGTGTCGACTTCCTCCCCCCCTGCACGATTCCTGTAGTGATGGGAAGTTCGGATCATTTTTGTGAATCGGATCGATTCGGATCATTCATAAAAATGATCCGGATCATGATCCGAATCACCGGATCACTAAGTTAAACAGGGGGGGGGTGGTGTGACTCACCAGTAACCGCTTCTCTCTCTCAGTCACGCCCCGTGCTGCCGATTGGCTCCGCCCCCTTACAGTCTCTCTCTCTGAAGCTTCTTCCTGCCTTCTTTGTTGATGTCACTGAAGGCAGGCAGAAGGAAAGTAGCTCCTCCTCTCTGCATTCATTCACACTCAGTACTAGTATGAAGTACCGATTGGACCCGTCCCTTTGCTTATAGCATTAGCAATAGCTTTTTATAAAGCAAGGAAGAATGATTGTAATTATCCCCTGGGTCTCCCTGCACTGTCCGGCTTATATTACTATACAGATAATATCAAAACTCCTCCTCTTGCACCCTACACCAGTGATGGCGAACCTTGGCACCCCGAGGTTTCTGAACTACATGTCCCATGATGCTCAGTCAGCCTTTCAGTGTGGGTAAGCATCATGGGACATGTAGTTCTGAAACATCTGGGTGTCAAGGTTCGCCATCACTGCACTATATTATCAAACCTCCTGCCTGCTTTGGTGATGTCAGTGAAGGCAGACAGAAGGTTTGCAGCTCCTCTCTAATGTTATAATTAAAAAAAAAACAATTGAATTATTTTAATTTATTTTATGTGGAAGTTAGTGATACAGATGTAAAGGGAATCCAGATCTTTGGGGCAGTGAGGGTTAATCCTTTATTTAGTTATTAAAGGATCATTGAGCCTGTGTAATGTTCTGCTTTTAAGATGCAGAATCAGATCCTTCTCACTGACTGACTGGTTACAATGTAATACATTACAGCTGCCAGGCAGAGCTGGGAGGCGGAGCTGACTCACACACTCTAGGATCACATTACAGCTGCTGGGAGAGCTTCACTGACTGAATGAAAAACAAACAAAAAAAAAAAACGGATCGTTCAGCTTGGTGATTCGAATCACTCAGTTCAGTGAAAAGATCCGGATCAAAAGAACGATTCGTTCATGATCCGGCCATCACTAGATTCCTGTTATTAGTCTTTCTGTCGTGATTGTTTGACCACTTACTCCGGCCCTGCGTGGCCTTTTGTTGATGTTTATGTGACCTTTACTCAAAATAAAAAAATTCAAAGATAAAAAAGAAAATTCACGTCTTCTTCCGTGAGGCGAACCAACCAAGATGGCTGCATATTACCTCTTCTCCTGAGCTGCTGATATAATTCAATTGCAGGACTGTTTCAAGCCGTTTTTACCACCTACCCAGTTGTTTAATACTGAGTGTCCAGTGACACTCAGTCCAACTTCTGCACCACTGAGCTTGCACTAGCATCCCTCTCTCGTTCCCCGGAAGCCCCGAGTCCAAGCAGTTTTTTTGCAAACGTGTTTTAAAAGTTGCAGTGTTTTTTTTTTTTTTTTTTACCCCGTTCACTGGGTTGTCAGCTTTATCTGGCGTCTGGTTGGCGCTCTGTTTGGCGGACCGTCGGCTTTTTTCGTATGCGTTCAGCAGTTTTGCGGCAGATCGTCGGGTGTGTTCGGCAGCAAACTGAAATGGGGCAAATAAATTAAATGGAGCATAATAAAAGAATTGACAGAAGACTGAAATGTGGCAAATAAATTGGTGTACGGCTTGAAGGAGAAAGGTTACCAGGAAAGGCTTACTGATCTTAACATGTACAGCTTGGAAAAAAGACGAGACAGAGGAGATATGATAGAAACATTTAAATACGTAAAGGGAATCCACAAGGTAGAGGAAGGGAGTATATTTAAAAGGAAACAAAGTAGCAAAACAAAAGGACATAGTCTTAAATTAGAGGGGCAAAGGTTTAAAAGTAACATCAGGAAGCATTATTTTACTGAGAGGGTGGTGGATACATGGAACAGCCTTCCAGTAGAAGTGGTAGAGGCCAAAACAGTAATTGAATTTAAGCAAGCATGGGATAGGCATAAGGCTATCCTAAACAAAAGATAAATCCAGGTAAAGTATCCATGTAATTGGGCAGACTAGATGGGCCGAAAGGTTCTTATCTGCCGACATTTTCTAGGTTTCTAAATTAAATGGAGCATAATAAATGAAATGAAAGCAGACTGAAATGGGGCAAATAAATTACATTGAGCATAATAAATGAAATGTTGGCATAGTGTGTGATTTGATATAAATGAAATGGATGACAGGTGGGTGGAGCATGTCTGCTTGTTATTAGAAATGAATATGTCTGCCTATCTGGCTATAAAAAAATAGGTGCATATAATCAGGTACATACTATCTGCCCACTTGTATATACCCATGTGTCTGGTTATATAAAAAAAATATGTTCATTTCTAGTGATTCCAAAAATAGGCCCATAAAGATCTTAAAGTCGCCCTGGACATGCGACTGGAAGTGAGTGACAGCGAATCCTTGACACAGAATTATTGAAAATTTTGCATTACATGTGTTGGCAAAATAACACTTAACACATTTATAGTGGGAGCCTCTTTTCCGAATGATCCCAGCTTGTGTTTGGCCTGACAGGAGCTCTTTAAATTGTAACATTGTGGGATGTCTTTAACAAATATCTGCCTGAAGTCCATCACAAATTAAATTATGTTACGCCGCCGATTCCCGCAGCTCCGAAAGTAGTCCCAGCATGCATGGTGTGTGCATATTAACGCCCGTGCAATGATTCTGACAGCAATCAGAGCTAGAGAGATTTTCAAAAATGGATTCATATTTAAACGTCCAGTTTCTCTATGACTGAATAATGACACGTCAATAAATCAGCCCGTCCTCTGCGTGACAATAAAAAAGAGTATCGGTGACTGAGCTTGATAAATATAGTCTGTGGGTCTATTAAAAGAGCTGACGTGCTGAACGTCGAGATGGAAAAATGTGAAAACTGCTAGAAATGTAAAAAGGTATTCTCCCCACTAGAAATGATATTTTTGAAATAGAGAGCAGCTCACTCCATGAGCGGATATGTAAGGGTTATGTCTTTACATCGGAGGTAATAACTTTGTTTATTTGATAGAGATGACATTGCATGTGAAGTGTGTTTGTGTACCATCCGGAGAGTGCGTGTGTTATATCAAACTGTAACTGTACATTATGGCGACATAGACTGAGACTGTTAAGGAAACACTGTCAGAGAAACAGCTTTTGCTTGCTATCCATCAGAAAATGATGTCCTCGAACCTAGCGCAAAATCCCTGCATTATAGTCGCTTCCTGCCTTACTTCAAAGAACCAAAGTGCCCGAGCAAACCCCAAGGACAAAGAGGTCAAGCAGAAATCAAAGTACTGTACGATGTGTTATACAAGAGACAGATGCTGACCTAGGAGTTAGTTACAAGCATTTATAAAGCGCCAACATGTTCTGCAGCGCTGCACAATGGGAGTGAGTTAGAAAAACAGTAGTGACAAACCAACTCCAGGATTTAAAGAAAAAGGGATTTATTTTATCCAAGTGGCCCAGGGTGGCCACCCTATGCAGGCCTTAGTGGCAGGGTTAAATGTCGCACGGATGCCTGACCGGTTAAATGCCTCCATGCCTGACCGGACGTTGAGGTGAGCGGCTGCAAATTTGAAGAGCTCCGCTGTTACCTACACAAAATTGAAGATTTTTCAAGTATTTCTCGCCGAATTTTCTGCTCACCTCTTGTCCAGATAGCTGACATATCCCTGTGGTCCAGTGGCTGGTGTTTCTGCGGTGTGCTCCTCCGCTGGAACAATTTGTTTTTCACCTCCTCAGTGGGGCCTAGTTCCGGCAGCCATTTTCTTTGCCTGCGGACGCCTGCCATTACCTTCCGTCCCTCAGTTACCTCATCAGTGAGCTGGGTTCGGGGACGACGATGGGCCCACATCCCCCCTTTGGCCGAGCAGATGCTCTGGAAGCAGACTCTGGATGTCACCCATGGCTGCTCCCTCCTTGGTCAGAGGGTTCATTGGGGCTGGAGCCGACTGGTGTGCCGCCAGGAACTGCTCCCTTGTTTGATGACCTGCCCTCCACAAATGCTGGTGTGGCCTGGGCAATTGCGGCTCTCTGCACCCTCTTTCAAGGGGAACCCCGCATGTCATCCAATCGGGATCTGCTGAGTGCACAGGATGGTGGCCATGCTGCCGACACAGAGCAGAGGAGGGCTACTTCTTTGTTGCAGTATGAGATTCCCCTGCGGGGTGTTGAACAAGTCCGGGCTACTGAGATCAGGCTGGTGTTGCACGAGGAAGATCCTGCCCCTGCAGCTGCGGTGGCCTTTGGCACGGATGCTGGGCGGCCCTCTTTCGCTGATTGCCGAAATACCCTGATGGTTCTTGAGTGTAGCACTGGGGGGGCTGTGAGGACCCGGGTGTCTGGATGGAGGCCTTGCGGGACTGCATCTTCCACTGTACCGTCCGTCTGACGTGGATGGTGGAGTTCTTCGGTTTTGCCTTGGCCTGCTGTTTCCCTGCCTTGCATATCTCTCTGTGGGGTTGGCATGCCTGGTTTTGCCCAGCGGCGCCTTGCCTGTTGTGTTTATGCTGCCGCTTCTGGACACAGGATGATGAGACTCCTCCATTTTTTCTTTTAATTTTTTTCTCCCTTCCTTTTCCCTTATCCCCTGTATTGGACTCTAGTCTGACTACTCGCTGAGTATTTTTTGTTGTCCCCCCGCCCCTCTCTTATTTTTTGTGCACCAGATTGCACTGTGGACCTTTGACCCCCCCCTTCCTGTATGTGTGTGTATATATATATATATATATTTTTTTTTCCCCTTTTTTTGCCATTTTTTTGGGCTGCCTCGGGGTGTGCCAGCATGGCAGCTGCCATGGCTCTGCCTGCCATGTTTGGCTCAGAGTGCCCTGGCCTTGTGACACTCACATCTCCAAGGCCTCCTACTGTCCTTGGGACTTATGGGAGTGAGCCAGGAGTGTCACGCTTTGGGCCTGTCAGGCACGCTCACGTACCTGAGGGTGGACGAACGGTTAGCCCTAAGTGAAAACAGGAGCCTCGAGTACATAGAAGAGAAACCAGTCCTTGTAGTGGCTGGGTTAACACAAATAATGAGGGCTGCCCTGTCTTCAGGCCAACACCAACCAAGGGTACGTAACGTCAGTGCCGGTAAAGCAAGATAGAGTCACAATGCGGTACCAGTCCTTAAAGTGGCTGGGTTCGCACAACCAGGAGGTGAACCTATAAGGCAGGGACACAAGGAGGACAGGAACCAGTCCTTAGAGTGGCTGGTGTAAACGCTGGTAAGCCAGGAACGTATATCAGAAAGCAATAGGGTATAGGCGAAAACAGAGTCGAGTAACAAGCCGGGTCAAGGGGTATAGAGGTACACAAGTCGAGAGGGATAGCCAGGTCATACACAGTAAGTCAAATTGAGTGAAATAAACGAGCACTTAAGGGTCAGACAGGCAAAACCACGAAAGGGCACTGAGGAATGGGAAAAGCAAGTTTAAATCTGGTGCCTTGCCTGCTGATTGGTCCTTCGCGGTCACATGGAGATTGGTGACGTCGCGCCGCCGGGAGGGCTAAATCCGGAACTGCCGGCGGCACGCGCGCCTACTGCGCGCACACAGGACCCGAAGAGGACGCCGACCCCGGAGCCGGGAAGGAGGACGCTGGGTCGGCGGCCCGGCGGGACGCCGGGTCGGCGGCGCCCGCTGAGCCCTGACAGGGCCTTTGTCAATCCATCTCCCTTCCCCCTGCTTTTCCTTTATTTTATTTTATACATTTTTTGGTAGCAGCCTGCTTTTTGGTGTGTGCCGCGTTTTTGTTCCCCCCGTTTTTGTTTTTATTTTATTTTATCTTATTTTTTTATTTTGTTGTACTGCTGTACCGTTGTGTGATGGCGCTGCATGGCCTTATTTATGTGAGACTTTGTGATTTTATATTATCATAAATAATTTGAAAAAAAATATGCCGTAGGGCGGCAAAGCACACCCTGTGGCTTTCTGGTGGCTATCCAGCCCGCTGTCACGGTTCCCGGATCCCACCATGCAGTCCTTAAAGCCCAACACTCCACAGAGCCCAAAAGCTACCAACAGGGTAGCCGTAAAAGAATCCCTAACTGTCTGGTCCTTACAATTGGCCAGGTATATATATACTAGCAGTCCTTAAAGCCCAACACTCCACAGAGCCCAAAAGCTACCAACAGTGTAGCCGTAAAAGAATCCCTAACTGTCTGGTCCTTACAATTGGCCAGGTATATATATACTAGCTAGACAGAAAGGGTTAATCAAAGACAATGTCGTAATACAAAACCAGGTCAGCAACACGGGAGTAGTCAGACGAGCCAGAATCAGGAATACAGAGTATAGAATGGTCAAAGGGAATAGCCGGGTTGATATCAGTGCAGGGGCATAGTACAAGGAAATAGTCTAGGGCAACGGAAGGCAGAATAGTCAGAAAACAAGCAGAGGTCAATAACAAGTTCAATCACGAGGGATTACAGGTACAGGGAGCTCAGGTATGGATAACCACGATCTGGCACTGCTTAGAAGGAACTGTTGGTTTTTAAAAGACCTGGACTCCTCTGATAGGTCCGGGTCACCAGACCGCGCCCCCTCTCAAGCTGCGCCTCATGCAGCCACCTCCCTGCCTGTCTCTATTTAAACCGGGCGCTGGCAAGTGAGCAGCATCAGACATGCTGCCGCCGAGCATATCGGAGGGGCTGGAAGCCCCCAACGTTACACCCGCCTCCATTCCTAGTGCCTTTTTGCCACCATTGGCAGTCCACCCTGCAGTCAATGACACTGATCAGCGCGCTGGGAAGGGAGGTGGACTAGACGACATCCAGAAAGCCGTGGGGCCTGCTATTCCGCCGTGTGGCCTGCTATTCTGCCGTGTGGCATTTAAGCCTGCCTGCAGCCCGGAAGAGCCGATGCGTTAAGGCATTAATCAATCCAATTCGGTAAGATAAGCTTTATAGCAATTGAAGCTATGTATTTCTTTTCTGCCTGCAGGGGGTTAATCATTCATTAACCCATTCACTACCGAAATCAAGATAACTCGGGACTTCAAAAGCATCATCTGGTCCCGATATCCAGTTATCTCAATCTGCAGCTCTGAAGGGCAAAAGCAAATGAAATTTGTTCGCTGCAAACAAATTTAATTAGCTTTTTTGGCTGCAGAAGGTGCCCCAAAGTTTAAGCCCTGTAGGCATAATGCATAAAATTGGCTGAAGAATGCCCTGACATATCGGACTTTCAGCATTTCCCTGCATCGGCTGCTGAAACTCCATTTGACCAGTAGATGGTGCCATCTGCCTGCCAAAAAGGTTATTACAGCAAGAAATACATTGAGAATATCCCAAACATTTCTTACTGTATAATTCATTATAAAAGACTTATCAAAAAACCACTGGTTCCTGGCAATGGTTGTAAAAAAAAAAAAATCCCTTGGGAGTGAAGGGGTTAAACAGCGCACATGTTGATTGAATATATTCTTGGTACCCATGGCAATCAGCTTGCCTGCGATCATAGAATTTTTCTCGTGTGATAATATTGCGATGGTAGCAGGCCTTCACAGGTATGATTGTTTCTTTGGCCTTACATTCCAAAGAAATAAATGACTCATTCGGAGATACATGAAACAATTCATTCTTATCCTGAATCTCTGAAGACTTGGACTATGTGTTATGGAAGTTTAAAAGCTTTGACTGCGAATCAGATTAATGGTGTTCTCATTACCCAGGACATACTTGAAAAGGAGAGAAATCTCAATGTATCCTTCCTGGTAAAATCCTTGATAAATAAATAAGTTAATAACTAACATTATGAGCCAGTGTTTCCCAAACCTGTCCTTGGGACCCTCAACCAGGCCAGATTTTGCAGATCACCTTGGGGAAATACAGACTGAATCCTGCAATCAATGAGCAGCAAATCATATCACCTGTGCTGTGCTTCAGATATCTGGAAAACCTGGCGAGGCGGAGGGTCCTGAGGACAGGTTTGGGAAACACTGTTATAAGCCAATCTAGATTCTACTAATATTGCCCCCTGAGGCCTTTTTGTTTATTTTTGTTATTGTTCGTGTTGTGTCATCAATGAATATGTTGTATTCTTTCATATGCTTGGCTTCTGTGTAGATTCTGTAATGAATACTTGATTTGTCTTGCGTATATTGACACTATTATTGCTTTGAGTTTGTATTATTACACTGACTTACAACAATATTTTTTTGGGTTACCAATCCCCATTACTACTAGTGTTGACAGATCAGCCATGTATTCCTGGACCTACATAGTGCAAAAAAAAATGCAAACCCCGCAGTGTGTCAATATTCTCCAGCCTCCAGGTAAATCAGAAGGGAATCCCAGGTGACCAATCCTGATTATGAAACACATTTTCCTCCTGAAGTTTA
This sequence comes from Leptobrachium leishanense, assembly GCA_009667805.1. Classification (NCBI taxonomy): domain Eukaryota; kingdom Metazoa; phylum Chordata; class Amphibia; order Anura; family Megophryidae; genus Leptobrachium; species Leptobrachium leishanense. Next base: position 80,181,535 of record CM019071.1, read on the forward strand.
TAACTTATGCATGAAATAGTAAGACGTGTCCAGGAAAATATGGCCGATCTGGCAACCCTAATTACTACATGTATTTAATAGCTTTCAACTCCAGCACGTGGCCGGGGAGGTGGGGTGACTTCGATTTCCTTTAAAAAAAAAAAGGATCTCCTGGGCCAACTCCGCTCAGTAGCCGGATCTCATGGCTTAGTGAATAAGCTCTTCATTTTGAGCCAAAACATATACAGCGACCTGCAGAGGTGAATATGTAATATGATAAGAGTAATGGTACTCTGGATATTTAAACTGCATGACTGCCAAAACATGATAGTGTAACTGGGACCAGGCAAGGTACATGCGCGAATAAAAAGAAACAATGTCTTGTTACGCCTCCCATGGGTGTAATATTACTTAGCACTATATGTCGGAGTTATAAAATAACTTTTCCTGTTTGTAATAATCCCTTTCCTTGCGCTCAGAGACCGTCAGTATTTGTGTTGTGTCAGTCAGCACGAGGCCAGCTCACTCCACAGTATCAGTGAGTAATTTTTTTTTTCCCCAAAAGGATTTTACCAGGAAGGATACATTGAGATTTCTCTCATTTTCCAAGTATGTCCTGGGTGGCGAGTGTGTACCGTTAGGTGTCTTGCCCAAGGACACTTAATGGAGAGGTGCTCTTGCCGGGATCGAACCTGTGCCTCCACAGTCTCTCTCCACGGTTATAGAGCAGTGATGTTACCTCTACTCCATTGGGCCCATAGGCACAGGTGACCCCACCAATTTGTGTCTGGGGGAGAAAATGAGTGAGCTGGAACTGAACATCTGAGGAGGAGATACTACTGCAATAGAGAAATCCACAAACTTTCCATAGCCAGAATCTTAAAGGGATATTCTACAGTTAAAACGGATGCAGGATGGAGAACTGAGGGTTAAAACATTAACACCTCCTGACCCTCTCCACACCCCTCCTCTCGTTTTAACTTATCAGATTGCTTTTAACATCTTAAATTCAGGGGTGGACTCCCTTGTAGCTGGTCTGGATGTCGTAGACTGCCCTAGTTACAAAGGCTGGAGAAAAGACATGCATTCATCCAGTTCAGCCTTTCCCACATCATCTTCTGCTGTTGATTTAAGAAGGCAAAAAACTCAGTCTGAAGCATTGGGGAAAGAAACCCTGTATCAAGCTGCTTTTACCCACACAGTGGCGTAACAACCGGGGGGGGGGGGCATCCGGGCGCAGGGCCGAGGGGGGCGCGGTTATTATGCCACTGCCATCGCCGGGAGACCTAGGGGCAGGGCTCGAAGTCCTGCGGGAACGCAGGTTCCCGCTGTGGCCCGAGCCCGACAAAATGAGAGCACAGCATGCTGCCTCGCGGCCTTCTGAAGGCTCGCGAGAGCGCATCAAAAAGCCTTCAGAAGCCGGCAGGCCTCGTGGAGGAGCATGCTAGCGTGCGCGAGTCCCCATCTGAGTCTGAGGTCTGTGAGTGAGTGATTCTGGGGGCCCTCCTGTGCCTGTATATAATTCAGGGGGTCCTCCTGTGCCTGTATATAATTCTGGGGGTCCTCCTGTGCCTGTATATAATTCAGGGGGCCCTCCGTTGCCTGTATATAATTCTGGGGGTCCTCCTGTGCCTGAACATAATTCTGGGGGTCCTCCTGTGCCTGTGTATATAATTCTGGGGGTCCTCCTGTGCCTGTATTTATAATTCCGGGGGTCCTCCTCTGCCTGTGTATATAATTCTGGGGGTCCTCCTCTGCCTGTGTATATAATTCTGGGGTCCTCCTGTGCCTGTGTATATAATTCTGGGGGTCCTCCTGTGCATATAATTCTGGGGGGTCCTCCTGTGCCTATGTATATAATTCTGGGGGTCCTCCTGTGCCTGTGTATAATTTTGGTGGTCCTCCTGTGCCTGTGTATATAATTCTGGTGGTCCTCCTGTGCCTGTGTATATAATTCTGGGGGTCCTCCTGTGCCTGTATATATAATTTTGGGGGTTCTCCTGTGCCTGTGTATATAATTCTGGGGGTCCTCCTGTGCCTGTATATATAATTCTGGGGGTCCTCCTGTGCATATAATTCTGGGGGGTCCTCCTGTGCATATAATTCTGGGGGGTCCTCCTGTGCCTGTGTATATAATTCTGGGGGTCCTCCTGTGCCTGTGTATATAATCCTGGGGGTCCTCCAATGCCTGTATATATAATTCTGGGGGTCCTGTGTATATAATTCTGGGGGGTCCTATATTTTGTCCCAGTCCGGGCCTGCTTATAACCAGAGTGGATGTTTATATAATGGGGGGGGGGTTTCTGCCCCGGGCGCCCATAACTCTGGTTCCGCCACTGTACCAACATATTAAATATTAGAACCCTTTTGATATTATGTTTTTGCAGGAAGTCATCCAGCTGTTGTTGAAAAGTCTTTACAGTCTCTGACCCAACCAGCAACAGGCAGAGAATTCCGCAGCTTTATTGTTCTCTCTTTAAAGAAACTTTCCCTATGCTTTAGGCTGAATATCCTTTCATCCAGTCTAAGGCCAGGGTCAGACGTGCGCACTAAATGCACCCCTACTGACATGCCTCCTGGCGTCCGTTGCAGCGTTGTGAATCCTCGACGGGGTCGGTCACACACTGTAGTGCGCACATGAATTGTGCGTGCTACAAGCGGACATGCAGAAAGTCTCCCCGTCAAAACTCTAGACATGCAATGGATGGGGATGCAAAGTGCAATCCTCCATAGGAGGATCGAGCCTTGTTGCTCTGTGGGCACTGACTGCGCTCAGCGAGGCGGCAAGACAGGTGTCAGAGTGAGAGCGGAAGGAACGTCCGTGAGAGTGGACGTCCTTCCAAAGACGTTTGTTTGACCCCAGCCTCAATGGGTGACCTCGTGTCCTGTGTATAGTCCTTTTAATGAATAGGTTATCACACAATGGTTTATAATGGCCCCGTATACATTTATATAAGTGTAGCGCTCACTCCCGGAGGAGCCGCTGAAAATGAACCACGGTTCAGTCTCCCCGCACTAGGGAATAAATATACTCCAACACCGCTGTGAGTTTTTATCATTTAAATAGTTTACTAAAATAGTAAGCAAACGTTGAGACACGGTATTCACAGATATTATTATAATACTTTCGTATCGCGGTAAAAGCGCGTAGCGGGAAAGAAACGAAACACGAGGCTTCGTATTTCGGAAAAAATATATTCACAACCGAACAGAAAAGAAATGCAATTGCACGAAATTCGAAAAAGGGACACGTAGCGAAACCCAAAAATACAACCTCTTCGTATTACGGTAAACGCGCAGCGGAAAAGAGAAAAATATTATTCGGAACGTATCTTTAACCCCTGTTCCGAATCGTAACAGAATGAGTCCTGCACAGGTTAAGTCCCGGAATGTAAAAGGTGTGTATGTGTGTGTGGTACCCGGGTACTGTTCAACTGGCCAGTGAATTTACTTAAGGAATGTCTTCGACTAGTCAAGTTGGGGCCCTGTGGACTTTAAAGAGAAAACAGCAGCGTGTTCTTTATTTACAAACGGCCTTGGAGGCCTCTCACCCATCCACCGGTTGCTTTAGGCTCCGCTGACCCAGGACGTCTCTCCGCTCGATATTGACTGGGGATACTTGCGGCCGGATCCGTTGTCTGACTTTCCGTAGCTTGTCCACGACTTGTCCAGCTCACCGCCTGCTTTCCGTATCCGATCAACTCGCAGTAACTCCTCACTCGAGGTCTTCGGATTGTTCGATCTGCAGCAATCTCTGGAACTTGGAGGTCTCCTTCACTTGTGCTGAATGACCCGATAAAGAAACTGGCAGGTCTCACTCGCGCTCTGGCCTAGGCCCTCTCGCGATGTCTGGCACTGCGTCTGCTCTCTCTCGTTCCCTGGCGCGCTCTGCGCGTTCTCCACGAGGTTCGGGATGTAAGTGTGCTCGGTCCCACCCACTTCCTGTCTCCTTGCAAAGCACGCCGGGAAATGTAGTCCCAATGTCCAGTGTCTCTAATCGCGATTGTCTCCATCTTGTGGCCAAAAATAGATACTGCCAGCAGCAAGATTTTAACACAGCGCTACATAAGGTTATCAGATCCCCTCTAAGGCGCCATTTCTCTAAACTAAACAGGTTTAAACTTGTTAGTCTTGCCTCATAACTTAACCCTTCCATTCCCCTTATTAATTTAGTTGCCCGTCTCTGCACTTTTTCTAGCGCTATAATATCCTTTCTTAAGACAGGTGCCCAAAATTGCACGGCATATTCAAGGTGCGGTCTTACCATTGATTTATACAGAGGCAAAATTATGTATTCATCCCGAGAGTGAATTCCCCTTTTAATGCATGCCAATAGGGATGAGCTGATCGGTTCGGAGTTCGCTTCGAACATAGCCTGTTCACATGTTCGCGAACTACGGACATTTCCGGCTGTTCGCCGTGTGTTCGCCCACAATGCACCACAATGGACCACAATGCACTTTTCCACTGGCCGGAAGCTTGTAATTGGCTACAGCCTTGCACCTGACCACAGGTCAGGTGCAAGACAGGTTCAAGAATAGGCCAATCACGGCCCAGAGTCCTATTTGGGCAAATTTTGCCCAATCATGGGCTCACAGAGCTAAGTCCCGCAGCACACTATATAAGGCTTCACACAGCGCTTCTGCACACGTTTGAGAGGAGATTTCAGAGGAGATTGATCTTGTGTTAGTGTGTGTTCTTACTGCTAGTCTGCCACCAGCTTCTGGGGGGGTCTCATCTACTGTAGGGGTCTCATTTCTACAAAACATCTGGGAATTGTTGTTATCTTTGTGTTCTCACTCCCAGCAACTATTTTGGGGGCTCAGTAATTTCTACAAAATATTTGGGAATTGCGGTGATCTGTGTCTTGTGACTCACTGCCAGTGCCATGCAGTATTTTGGGGGTCAGTAATTTCTACAAAATATTTGGGAACTGAGGTGATCTGTGTCTTGTCACAGCCAGTGCCACGCAGTATTTTGGGCGTCAGTAATTTCTACAAAATATTTGGGAATTGAGGTGATGTGTGTCTTGTCACTGCCAATGCTACGCAGTGTTTTGGGCGTCAGTAATTTCTACAAAATATTTGGGAATTGAGGTGATCTGTATCTTGTCACAGCCAGTGCCACGCAGTATTTTGGGCATCAGTAATTTCTACAAAATATTTGGGAATTGAGGTGATCTGTGTCTTGTCACTGCCAGTGCCACGCAGTATTTTGGGCGTCAGTAATTTCTACAAAATATTTGGGAATTGAGGTGATGTGTGTCTTGTCACTGCCAGTGCCATGCAGTATTTTGGGCATCAGTAATTTCTACAAAATGTTTGGGAATTGTTCTAATCTGTGTCTTGTCACTGCCACCCATCAGGGGGTCTCACTGATTTATACGAGGTTTCTGAGACTTGTAATCTGTGTCTTCTCACTGTCAGCTATCAGGGGTCCCACATACTTCTAGCAGATTTCTGCGAATTGTAATCTGTGTCTTGTCACTGCCACCCATCAGGGGGTCTCACTGATTTATAGGAGGTTTCTGGGAATTGTAATCTGTGTCTTGTCACTGGCTGCCAGCTATCAGGGTGTCTCACTGAGTTATACAAGAGTTCTGGAAATCTTTTTATTCTTTATACCAGAGTTGAATCAGAGTTCTGTATATATTTAATCTATATATCACTCACTATGTCAGAAAGACAAAAAAGGACAGGCAGACGCTCCCAGACACAGTTAAGAGGGCAAGCAGCCTCTGTGTTGGGAGGCTGTGCCTCTGGTCGTGGGGGATATGGTGCATCCTCTGCAGGGGCACGCTTGTCCTTTCTAACTGGTGCTGGCCGTCTTAAGCAGCAGCAACATACAGAGGATTTGGTGGATTGGCTAACCAGGCCATCCTCATCCTCCGAGTCCTCTGCCAGCCAGGCTTGTAGTGCTTTACAGTCCATCTCAGCTGCCAAAGCATCTAATGCAGCCTCCATGTCCACAGCTACTCCTGCCGTAACCTCGCTATCACACACGGAGGAGTCAGCTGAATTGTTTGACTACAATGACAGTGACATGCTGCTTGGGGATGCGCAGAAAGTACAGTGCTCTGATTCAATCTCTGAGGTTGAGGAAGGGAGTATAATCAACCTAGAGGAAGGGGGTGCCAGTGATGACACACAAATAACTGGCACTCATGTTGCCCCAGCAGCTGCAGCATACTGCCAAGTTGGCTCCAGTGATGAGATAGGGATGATGATGACAATGATGATGAGGTCACTGACTCCACCTGGGTGCCTGATCGAACAGAAGAGTCAAGTGAGGAGGAGGAGGAGGCACAACAAACACGAGGCACAACATCCTCTATAACCAACCGTAGCACTAGCCAGTCCAAGGCATCAGATGTCAGAGCTGCTCCGGTGCAGAGCGCTGTTGTCTCAAAGCACACATGCAGGAACTCTGCTGTCTGGGAGTTCTTTAAGAAATGTGCAGCAGACCCCACCGTTGCTATTTGTAATCTATGTCAGATGAGGCTCAAGCGTGGGAAAGACACCAGACGCTTGGGTACCACGTGCTTGAGGCGACATATGACCACCTGCCACACATCCCGTTGGCGCAAAACTTTGCATAGGTCCTCCTCCTCCTCATCTGTCTCTACCCCCACTGTATGTCCTGCCACGTCATTGCCTACAACCTCCACTGACAGGGATGATGCTACAGTAATGGATGTACCAGCTCCTTCCTTACAATGTGACAGCATCCCATCAGTTGAAGATTTACACAGTCAGATTACGTTGCCCCAGCTGCTGCAGCGTAAGAAAAAATATAGTCCCAAGCACAGCGTCTAAGGCTGGGGTCAGACCAGCGCACTTTTAACGTGCGTTCTGGCGCACATAATTACGGCCGCACTAGCAGCAAATGACGGCCAATATACGAAGTACGGTCGCACGAAAGTCCGGCCGCGCAACGCAAGTGGAAAACGAACGCATTTTTTCGAGAACGCCGAACCGCTAGTACTGACGTACAGAGTGCGCAGCTGCGGCATAGCGGCGTGTGTGCGTGATTAGGAGATGTCAGACACTGCTAATGTCCAGCCTACATAACGTCCAGACGCAAAAAGTTTTATTGACGATCTGAAAAAATCACGCACGAAAAATGCGCATCGTATGACCGTTTTTGCGCACTCCGTGAAAAAATACGTCAATTCGTTCGGACGCACTTTTTTACGTTCGCGTGTAAAAATGCTTTCGTTTGACCCTAGCCTAAATGCCAGCTTAGCAAAATTACTCACATTGCAGCTGCTGCCTTTCCAGCTGGTGGACTCTGCTCCCTTCCGTGAATTTGCTGAATGTGCTGTACCACAGTGGCATGTTCCAAAACGACATTACTTTTCACCATTCCAGGCCATTCCAGCACTATACCAGCACGTGGAAGACAATGTTATCGAGTCATTGGGAAAGGCAGTCAGCAGCAAGGTGCATGTGACTTTAGACATGTGGTCCAGCAAGCATGGACAGGGTCGTTACATTTCCTTCACAGCACACTGGGTAACTCTGATTGCAGCTGGGAGGGATCCAAGACGGGGCTCTGTGCTGGAGCTTGTTCATCCACCACGCCTCCAGAAAGCTGCTTGTATGAGGTCTGTCTGCTCCACCACCACCACCTCTTCCTCCTCCTCCTCCTTCTCTGTCTCTGGCGAAGTGGCAGTTAAACCGACGCCTGACAGGGTCTACGCAATGGCTCAAGCAAAAAGATGCCATACTGTGCTTGAGCACAGGAGCCACACTGGGCCAGAAATTCTGTCAGCTCTGCAGGGGCAGGTGCAGAGATGGTTAACACCTCGCCAGCTTCAGCTGGGAATGGTCGTCTGTGATAATGGCAACAACCTTCTCTCCGCCCTACGCCAGGGTAAATTGACGCATGTACCATGCCTAGCACACGTCCTAAATCTGGTGGTACAGCATTTCCAAACCAGGTACCCAGGGCTGGCAGAGCTTCTCAGCCAGGCCAGAAAACTCTACAGCCACTTCAGACAGTCATTCTCAGCAAGCGGTCGCCTGGCAGAGATTCTAAGAGAATTCCACCTTCCCACAAACCGTCTGATCTGTGACAGGCCCACCAGGTGGAACTCGACATTAGCAATGCTGCAGCGTCTGCACAAGCAGCAGAGGGCCATCAACTTGGTTTTTCCCCCCCTGCAGTGGCTGATGATCAAGGATGCATGCACTGTACTGTCACCATTTGAGGAGGCAACGAGGATGGTGAGCAGGGACAGTGCATGCATCAGTGACACAATTCCTTTAGTGTCCCTGCTGGAGCACACTCTGCGGGGAATTATAGATGTGGCTCTAGAGGCAGAGCAGCGGGAGCATGAGGAGGAGGAATATTTGAGTAGTGGGGGCATTGAAGGTGGGGATTCCTCAAGGGAGGGTTTTGTGTGCCCAGAAACACAAGGACTGGTACGTGGCTGGGAGGAGGAAGTGCACGATGGGGTCATCCTCCTCATTGAGCAGGAAGACTCGGAAGCTAATGCCACCTCCAACCTACGCTACATGGGCTCCCTTATCCAGCAAAGCCTGCTAAAGGACCCCAGGATTCGTGCTATCAAGGAGAGGGATCATTACTGGTTGGCAACCCTTCTTGATCCACGATACAAGGGTAAAGTTGCAGAGCTCATCCTGCCACACAGAGGGAGCACAGGATGAAAAAACTTGGACGCTCTAAAGCAGTGGTTCTCAACCTGTGGACCCTCAGGACCCACAGTTGTCCTTGGTCATTAAGTCGCGACCCAAAAATAATTGAATTTCTGAAACATAATTTTTTCCACAAAACGTGTGCAATATTCTACAATGTATGCACTTTTTAAAAATTTTATAAACAGGGATTCTTTCCAAAAGGATAGTGCAGTAATCACAGCACTAGTGAAAACTAAAGTGTTTGCTGTAAAGTAAACTAATTGAAACCTATGAAATTAAGTATAACTTGCTGAGAAACTGGGGATGCTTCTTGCTCTTAAGTGTCTCAAAGTCTAGGGTGATGGTAGATAAAGCAACTCTAATGGAAATCACTACTGAATGAATAAAATATTCTAAAAAAAAACTTAAACTCGTCTGCTCCATGCTCCCCCCACTGTCTCTCTGCCGCTGCACACATTTTTTCGCAGCAGCCTGCCCTCCCTCAGCCTAAACCATTTGCATAGCTGAATGCTACGCTAATTGCATAAACTCAAGCTGGCCAAGAGATTGAGGTCTGGCGTCGCCTACTTCCTGAACCTACGCTCTACAGTGCCTCAGACGGATGAAGAACAATAGAATAGCTTGGAGTGGACCACTGGGAAAGCACCATTGGTCCAAGCCATTCAAAAAATGCCTCCATGGGAGGCTGGTCTCCCATTCATTGATTGACGCAGGACAGTCATGTGACTGTCCTCGTCTCGCACAGTCAGTGGCTGTGGGGCTGTGCTCGGGGTGTGACTGTTCAGTGTCTGCACCTCCTACCTGCATGTGGAGGGGGTAGTGTGTGGCTGCCTGGAGTGACAGTGCAGTTCCTGGGGAGCCCTGAGAGCACCCAGTTCCTGGGGAGCCCTGAACCTATGTAACCTGTGTATATCTGGCTGTGATACTAGCCAGTGACTCACCAGCCACTGCCATCACCGCACGTCCCTGGTATGCAGGGAGGCCGGATCAGGAAGCAGTGTGTGTGATTCTGCTGAGAATTCTCAGTGTACATTCTAGTTTTCTGCAGGGATTATCCCATCAGGAGGAAGGCAGGAAAGGAAGAGTGAGAGATTTATAGAGTAAAAAGAAGAGTGATAGAGGGAGAAAGAGAGATGAGGAGAAATGCAGAAGACATACATACAGGACAGATGGAAAAATACACAGAAGGACACACAGATATAGATGGACAGACAGAATACCAGATATTCAGAAAGAAGGATGCATAAATGGGCAAAAGGACAATCAAATACACATAGGGACAGTGGCGTAGCGTGGGTTGTCAGCACCCGGGGCAAGGCAAGATTTGCGCCCCCCCCCACAAACCTGTGGACACGTTGGCACGCCCTGATTCCCTTCCACCCACCAGTAAAGTGTATGTATGTGAGGTGGTGTGCACTGACTGCAGGGTTATTCTCCTATTTCTATGTATTCGTGCATGCCCCCAGGCTTTGCCCTGGGCAGTCTGCTTAAACATCACAGCAATAAAAGTCACAGTAATGTGCGGTGCATATGAGCACATCACAGAGCTCCACAGCAATAAGATGCACGGTAATATGCAGTGTATATGAGCGTATCACAAAGCTGCGTAGAAACAAAACTCAGCAATATGCTATGTGTATGAGCGTATCACAAAGTTGTGTAGAAATAAAACTCCTAGCAATATGCTGTGTGTATGAGCGTATCACAGAGCTGCGTAGAAATAAAACTCATAGCAATATGCTGTGTGTATGAGCGTATTATAGAGCTGCGTAGAAATAAAACTCATAGCAATATGCTGTGTGTATGAGCGTATCACAGAGCTGCGTAGAAATAAAACTCATAGCAATATGCTGTGTGTATGAGCGTATCACAGAGCTGGGTATAAATAAAACTCATAGCAATATGCTGTGTGTATGAGCGTATCACAGAGCTGCGTAGAAATAAAACTCCTAGCAATATGCTGTGTGTATGAGCGTATCACAGAGCTGCGTAGAAATAAAACTCATAGCAATATGCTGGGTGTATGAGCGTATCACAGAGCTGGTTGGGAATAAAACTAATAAAATAATAATAAATTAATATAAAATATATTTAAAATTAAAATATTCAAGTAATTACACAACAAATCGATTAAATTATTTATTATAATAAATTATATATATTAAAATTATAGAATCCAGATCTCCACACTCCGTCTCTGCTGTATCTATTGCTCCAGTGCTGGGAACTGGCTGCTCACATAGAAATATTCCCGATATCATTCAGGATACCAGTCGCCGTGTGGCGGGATATCGGGAATATTTATATATTAAAATTATATATTAATAGTCTATAAATATAGTACATTACATTTAAATATTAAAATAAATAAATTTAATATTATATTAAAATGTATTAAATTATAGATTATTAAAATAAATACATTATATCTTAATATATTAATATAATTATACAAAATTTCAAAACAAAATATATATATTTCTAATTATTACTAGTAATGAGCCCCTGTGCATGCTGGGAGCGCCAGGTGGGGACAGGGTGACAGGAGAGTGTGAGGAAGCGCTGGGTAAGGAAGCAGCTTGTTCTCATGCTGCGCAGTGCTGTCTGTGTTCAGTCCAATGCCTGGTACCTCAATTTTTGATTGGGACCCCCACTGCCAGACCCTGAGTCCACTGCCAGACCCCGAGTCCAGTGCCAGACCCTTCCTCTCCACTGTCTGGAGCAAATAGCCAGTCCCTGTGTCTCCTGTCCCTCAATCATCCAATGTTTAAAAAAAAACAAGCCTGATATCTCTGAGGCAGTTCATGTTCCCCCCCCCCCTCCATTTTACTCACTGTCTTGACTGTCATGATGGGGCTCGTGCTGTGTCTGCAGCCTGTGACAGTCTCCTCCTTAACACTCTGTGTGCAGAGGCCATGCAGTCACACCGGGAAGAGGATGGAAGTGGGGGAGGAGCCATACACGTGAGCTGCCTGCACTCAGCTTGTGTGACCTCGTGACCAGGAGGCTGCAGGCAGCTCCTCCCCCTCTTAGTCTCCTCCAATCCCTTAGAACTCTGGAGCAGCACAGGGAGGGAGTCGAGCCACACCCCCTTTTCTCTGCCGCCGCACTGGAGTCTGAGTGCAGGTGCTCGCCCAGACATAAAGAAAAAAAATGCTGGACTTCAAGCCTGCGGTACCTGGACATTATTAGGGGCGCAAATTTCTTTTGAAATTTTGCGCCCCCTAAGTAAATTGCGCCCGGGGCCATGGCCCCCCTGGCCCCCCCCCCACGCTACGCCACTGCATAGGGAACCCCCCCCTTACCCAACAGCCTTTTGCTTCACTGAGATGTGCATTGTGCAGTGGCTTACAGTGTTAGGAGTAAAGAGCTGCTGCCAGTCACGGAGTCCCTCCCCCACACCTTCCCATTACAGATCCCCCACCTTGCAGTTAGAGTATCTTACCTGATGCAGCGGGCCCCAGGTAACACCTGGGAACATTCAGAGGTAGCCACGCCGCCTGGGACCCGCTGCTGCAGGTAAGATGCATCAGCAGGTCCCAGGCATTAGAGAGGCCTGGGGGGCACTTGCCCTGCGACCCAGTCCGCCCCTGGTTGCGACCCACTTTTAGGTCACGACCCACCACTTGAGAAACACTGCTCTAAAGCGACAGTTGTGTAACACCTTTCCAGGCACTGGTAGGTTACCAAGTGATGACACAGGTGCTTCTGAGGCTGCGGATGATCAGAGGAATAGTGGTGAAGGCCGGGGCCGCTTGACTGATGCCTTTTTAATTTTTTTTAGTCCACGACTCCCAGGGACGTCAAATGTAGGCACCCATTGCCAGCGTCTTCATCATATGGTGCAGAACTACCTAGGGGCAAGGGCAGACCTGGATAACTTTCCAGCAGATGATCCACTGGCTTACTGGGTGTTGAGATTGGATCACTGGCCAGAATTTAGCCAATATGCTATGCAGCTACTAGGTTGCCCTTCATCTAGCGTGCTTTCTGAAAGGACGTTCAGTGCCGCTGGAGGTTTTGTCAGAGACAAATGAGTGCGTCTGTCCACCGACTCTGTAGACCGGCTGACATTTATAAAAATGAATCAATCCTGGATCAGCAGCTATCAATCCCCTGATGCTGACGTAACGGAATAAATCGGGGATGTCTTCTGCATTCACAAAACCTCCACCACTGAACTCTTCCACAATACCACAAAAGGGTTACGGTGTGAAGGCACTTGCTGCCATGAAAGGCACAATATTTGGGTGCACTGAAACCTGTACCAGATTTATATAATTTTAATTTTTTGGAACACAGGGTCCAACCCTGCACTCTTCCACAATAGCACAAAAGGGTTACGTTGTGAAGGCACTTGCTGCCACCAAAGGCACAATATTTGGCTGCTCTGACACTGACGCCTATATTATCAGATTTATATCATTTAAATTTTTTGGAACGCAGGGTCCAACCCTGCACTCTTCCACAATACCACAAAAGGGTTACAGTGTAATGGCACTTACTGCCATGAAAGACACAATATTTGGCTGCACTGACGCCTGTGCCACATTTATATCCTTTTAATTTTTTGAACCGCAGGGTCCACCCCTGCACTCTTCCACAATACCACAGAGGGGTTACTGTATGATGCACTTGCTGGCCTGGCACCAAACGCACAATATTTGGATGCACTGCCACTGACGCTGTACCAATTCATATCCTCAGAGGGGTTACTGTGTGACGGCACTGTTGCCGACGCTAAAGGCCCAATTTTTTTTTTTTAATTCTCTATTTAAAGAGTCATGTATCCATTAGCACATAATACACAGTAGATAAAGGAACATAGCGATGATAGGACACAGTAACGCTTATTTTATCAATTAAACATCAAAGAATAAACCCACGAAATATGGGAAGACACCCTATTCAAAGGGAAAAACAAAAAACACATAAAAAATAAAAATAACAAATCATAAAAATAAACAAAACAAAATAAAAGGGGGGTAAAGGGGAATGTTCCAACCATCAGCTGATGGTGTGTCATGAGGTGGGACCATCAGGGCACTAGACCGAAAAGGGGCTAATCAGGGCAAATCAAATGATTTACTAATTCGGGGCATGCGATGTACTCTTCCCATAGGGACCATGTTTTAGTGAAGGAGCTGATAGTGTCTCTGACCTTGGCCGTCAGTTCGTCCATAAGACAGGCATCAATGATATTTTCTGTTACTACAGTCCAGGAAGGGAGAACACTCTGGTGCCAAGATGCCACCAAGGCCCGTCTGACAGCAAGGGCCAGCCTATTGAATAAAAGTTGCTCAGGTCGAGACAGAGCTGACAGGGGACGAGAGAGGAGGTATGCCCAGGGTTCTAGAGGTAGTTGTCGGTGGAATATTTTCTGAAATTCAGCGTGAATTAGAGACCAGAAGCGGCGTACAACCGGGCAGTCCCACCACATATGGATAGAAGTGCCCTTATCCCCGCAGTCTCACCAACAGAAATCACTGGATGTGACTCCCATACGATAAAGGGATACCAGGGTGACGTACCAGCGGAGTAGAATTTTGTATGATTGTTCCTGGTGAATAACACAAATGGAGGACCTGGGTGTTTGTTCCCATATATCCTCCCATTCGTCACCTGGCAAAGGATCGCATAAGTCAACGTCCCATTTATCACAGTACGTGAGGGGCCCCCACTGTCCTGGGCTGGAGCTAAGGAGAAGGTATAATTGGGATATAAGCCCTTTCAGGGGGCCATCTGCCATGCAAACGCGCTCTAAAGTGGTGAGGGGAACAGTTGAGACCCTTTCTAAAGTCAGAGCAGTAGCAAAATGTCGGATCTGTAAGAACCGAAAAAAGGAAAAAGGAGTCAAATGGCCACGTTCCTGAAGTTCGAAAAAAGTGATGAGCCGTCCACTCTGATAGAGGTCTCGGTACCTCAGTAGCCCCGCTCCCACCAGTCCCCTAAAGTCCGAGGCTCTCAGTCCCGGTGGAAATTCTCTATTACGTAGTAAGGGGGTGAGGGGAGAGGAAGCGCCCACCAGCGCAAATTTCTTCCTAGCTAGTTCAAAAAGGCGAAGAGATGTCAAAATCGAGGGACACGCCGTGCGCAAAATAGGTCTGGAGGTTCTAGGAAGCCATATGTATAGGTCAGGGAACATAAAGGCAGATTCTAGTGCGACCCACCGTCTAGTAGAAGCGGGAGAGTGGCAGGCCACAACATAAGTATAGGTTAGGGAGCCCTAGTCCTCCGCGGGTCTTAGGGCGATATAGAATACGGCGCGCCACCCTATGTCTCTTATTTTGCCAAATAAACGAGTCGATCGCCTGTTGGAGCCCGGCTAAATCCCTTTGAGTTAGTAATAAAGGTAGTGTCTGGAACAGAAAAAGAATACGTGGGAGTATGTTCATCTTTATGCTATGAATGCGTCCTATCCACGATATGGGCTTATCGCACCAATGCTCCAGATCACACTTAATCTGATGAACCATGGTTGTGAAGTTCTTGCTATAAAGAGCTTTCGGATCTGCTGTTAAAAGGATACCCAAGTACGGCAATTCAGAGGGAGCAAGACGGAACCCAAAATCTGATTCAATCGAGGTTGTGTCTGTGTGTAACATATGAAGGGGCATAGCACAGGATTTAGTGTAGTTAATGCGAAACCCCGCTATTTTACCAAAGTCGGATAATAACGGTCTAAGGTGGGAAAGAGAAGAGATGGGATCCGTCAAAGTGAGAAGGATGTCGTCAGCGTAGGCCGAGACAGTAAAATTATCTCCTCCGACTGGAACCCCTTATGCCGGGATGACCTCGTATGGCAGCTAATAAGGGTTCGAGAGAGAGGAGAAAGAGAAGGGGCGAGAGGGGACAGCCCTGACGAGTGCCATTAAGAATAGGGAACCGAGTGGGGCAACAGCCCGGATTCGGACCTGCGCAGACATACCAGAGTAAAGAGCACGCACCGTATTAAGATAAAGATCTGGGAGGCCAAAGCGGGAGAGGGTAGAGAAAAGGAAAGGCCATTCCACCCTGTCAAAAGCCTTCTCCGCGTCCAATGATAAGACAAGGGAAGGCGTCGCTCGAGAAGATAGCCACTAGATCAGGTCGGCATTACGTCTAGTGTTATCAAATAGTTGACGATTAGGAACAAAACCGACCTGATCCGGATGGACTAAAAATTGGAGGAGTGGACTAAGGCGGGTCGCCAGGACCTTAGCAAGAATCTTGGCATCAAAGTTGATGAGGGATATAGGGCGGTAGCTCTCAACCGCTGCCGGGTCTTTACCCTCTTTAGGAATAAGGGCAATATTGGCCACGAGCAAATCAGGGTGGAGAGACCCACCCTCAGCGCAGTCGTTAAAAACCGACGTCAAAAAAGGGACGAGTTCCGGACGCAGCGCTTTATAGTACCCCCCTGAAAACCCATCCGGGCCCGGGGCCTTCGTACCTCCCAGTGCAGAGATGGCGCAACTAACCTCCTCTTCCAGGATTGGAGCACTAAGACTCGATATGTGAGAATCTTCAAGCTGCGGCAAAGAGAGGGAATCTAAGAAAGAGGAGATGGCATCTAAATGGGATTTGTCAGAGGGAGTATGGTGGGGAGAATGGTTGTATAGGTCAGAATAATATGCTGTGAAAGCCGTGCTGATCTCCTGTGGGGAGTTAACAAAGACATTGTCTACTGTTTTAACTGCAGGGATAGAGGAAAATTTACTCTGGGGTTTGAGAGTGCGGGCCAGTAGAGTATCTAATTTATTAGCCTTCTCAAAAAACAGCCGACGGGACCAGAGCAGCTGTTTGGCTACATCGTCGAGTAATAATTGTTTCAGGGAGGAGCGTGTGCGTATAAGTTCAGAGAGAAGTTCAGGGGAAGGGGAGGCCTTATGTCGCATCTCAAGGCGACGTAGGGACTGTTGTAGAGAGACGAGTAAGTGTAATTTGGTGCGTTTTCTGTGGGTGGCAATCTTAATGAGGTGACCCCTCATGACCGCTTTATGAGCTGCCCATGTCGTGGATAGGGATGTCTCACCAGGTGCATTGTCGTGAAAATATTGTGTCAATAAGGTACGCAGTTGTCTAATTACATCTGGATCTCGTAGAAGGGATGAATTTAACCTCCACGACCAGGAGGTCGCGAGCTTCGGGGTATGGAGATACAGCGCAATATCGGCATGGTCAGACCACGAGATAGAATTAATCTCGGCGCGAATCACATTGGACATAGCTAAACCGTTAACCAGGAAAAGGTCTATGCGAGAGTAAGACCCATGAGGAGCGGAATAGAAGGAGTAGTCTCTCACACTTGGATATAAAACACGCCATACATCAATAAGCCCTACTTGGTGTAAAAAACGGGCAAATAACTTGTCTTGTCTACCCAAGGTCGGTGTGCCTGTGGGAGCCAGGCGGTCACTCCGATCCACCGCTGGGCACGCTACTGCATTCATATCACCTCCTAATATCACTGCCCCTCGAGGAAGGGACGATACTAAGGTGCATATGGAGTTCCAGAAGTCAACGGAGGGGGTAGTAGGAGCATAAATATTCAAGAAGTGATAGGTCATAGAGTATAGGGTACCAGTAAGCAATACATATCGACCCTCAGTATCAATTTTTTGCGATAATAGTTGAAATGGACACGTTTTCCGAATCAAAATGGCAACTCCGTTGCGCTTGCTCAAGGCACCAGAAACATACGCCCGTGTATAGACGTGGTCAGTTAACGTAATTTTAGCAGATTTAGTGAGGTGAGTTTCCTGGAGGAACGCAATATCAATTTTATCAGATTTGAGTGTGCGGAAGAGTAATCTACGCTTTGTAGGTGAGTTAAGGCCTTTGACATTAAGAGAAGTTAGTTTCAGTGCCATGAGAAGCGCAACAGAGCACCTCGTCCAATTAGCAGTATGCCCCTAGCCCAATCACTTTCCCCAGAAATAATAAAGGCCCCAGAGAAAAGATTGTCCAATGTCCCAATAGCCCCATCCAGTAACGAGAAATGAACGCTTTTGCGATGGAAGGAAAAAGCAAAAAAAAGGGAAAAAACGACATAATCAAAAAATTTATAACAAAAGGGAAATAGAAAAGGAAAAAAAACCAAAATGCCCGGACTTACCCATAGCCGGGACCTGTGGGGAAGAAAGGGAAAAAACCCTCACGGCCATACAGATCAAAAAAGGCCCAGTGGAGAGCCCCCACCCACAAGGAAAAAAGCTGACCCCCGGGAAGGCCCGATCAAGAGGCTGTAGGAGTGTAACCATTCACTAAACGTTAGGAGTGGGAAACAAGGAAAATACATTCCAGTCAGAGTAGCTTTTGTAAGAAGAAGAATAGCTTCCAAAGGAAAGGAGAGCCAGGGGCAGTCCAAGAAAGTACCACAAAAAGCCATAAAAAGAAACCGGGAAGCCCACATCACAGCGGTACTAGAAGTCACCATGCGAAATCGGGGACAATAGGTCAACGTTGAGGGCGGTTCACTGTAATCCATTCCCTGGAGAGACGCGGGAGCGGAGGTGTAGGACCTTCAGGCGATACAAAGTCCTCCGGGGGTTGGATATCCAAGGCCCGGAAGAACTTAGTGGGATCCGAGTGCGGGAGCAGGACATACGTTTTCTTATTGCGGAATGCCAGGATCTTGAAAGGATGGCCCCAGGCAAATGCAATTTATGGGAGCGAAGTAAATCAGCAACAGGCTTCCATAAACGGCGTCGGCGAAGGGTGTCAGGAGAAATATCCTGAAAAAGCTGCAGGGGAGTCCCATCGTATAATATCGGCTTAGTACGGTTTTTCTTGAGGATAAGTTCTTTCGTGGAAAAGTGTAAAAAGCGGACAATGATATCACGAGGGCGTTCATCAGCAGTGCTGCGGGCACGTAGAGCTCTGTGAGCTCGATCGAGTTCCCAAGCGTGGTCTGGGAGCTCTGGAGCTAGCGGTCGAAGCATGGCGACAATAAAATCCCCCAGGGGGTCATCTTCCGCCCGTTCAGGTAGACCTCGGATCCTCAAATTATTCCTTCGGGACCTATTGGTCAGATCTTCCAATTGAGCTTCTAAATAATCAACCTTATGGGACATAGCATTAGAGTGGTCAATAAGGGAGTTATAGGCCCCTGAGAGTTCGTCAGTGCGATCCTCCAGATCTGAGGTACGCTGTCCCAAGGCCAGGATGTCAGTCTGTAGGGCCTTCGTATTACGATCCATCTCGCCTGCTAAAAAAGTTCTCATCTCGGCCATTTGGCTCAATATAGTGGTAGCATCTGCTCGGCTTACCCCTGAATCCGACTCCCCTCCATCCTCATCTCCAGAACCGACAGCGGAGGTAGGCCGCGATTTCGGGCGGCCGCCATCTTGGAGGGCTGTGGTCCGTCGCGGTGTAAACAGCGGCGCGACAGCCGTATCTTTAGATTTCGCCGATTTGGCGGGTGCAGGCATGGTCTGGGTCCCTTGCGGTGTACAGCGGTGAGTGGCAAAGTCCTGGGGGGAGAGGATATTCGCGGTTTGCAGAGCGGGTGTAGCGGAGCTCAGGCACTAAGCGGCCATCTTAGGTGATGGCCAAGCCACGCCCCCAAAGGCCCAATTTTAAAGCAGCTATTGTTACTTTCATTCAAACCCTGCACCATATTTTAGCCCAAATAATCACTAAACTTTTTCTGCGCGTCCTAAAATGTCTTTTCATACAGGCCGCCCCAAGCAGTTCTTTATGAATAGATTAAAGGAAAAGCATTTCCCGTCATTTTAAACGTCTTTTTTTTTTGTTTTTAAATGTTTCTATACATCCTACAAATCCGCCACTTCATGGGCAGGTTATGGGGACCTCCTAGGCACGATATTTGAAGGATTTTTCGTTTTTATTTTTAACCCTTATTTCATGGAAAACTGTCCCTTTAAAAACGTTTTTTTTTTTTAACTTTTTTGTCCTTGTTTCCTGTCCCCCAGGGCACTACCCGGACCCCCATACACCTTTTATGGCAAATATCTAGCATATATGCCCTCTTGGAGGGCACTCTAAAAATCAAATTTTGAGTCCATTGACTTGTATTGAGTGCGTATTCGAACATTTGGAAAGTTCGAGTTCGAATGCGAACCGAACTCGGGGGTGTTCGGCTCATCCCTACTTGCCAATACTTTGCTGGCCTTGGCGGCTGCTGTTTGACATTGCACATTGTTACTTAGTTTGAAGTCTATGATTATTCCCAAATCCTTCTCCTGCTTTGATTTCCCTAACTCCGTACCATTTAGGGTATACGATGCTTGTGTGTTCTTCCCTCCAAAGTGCATAACTTTGCATTTATCTACATTAAATTTCATCTGCCATTTAAGTGCCCAGTCCCCCAATTTATCTAAATCCCTCTGCAGCGAAGTAACATCCTGCTCACATTGTATTACTTTTCCTAGTTTTGTCCAGCCGTCTTCCTGGAAGCAGCAGCAGTCCTGTAACAGTCGGGGACTGGACACTTGAGGGAGTGTCTAGCCCAGGGGTCAGCAACCTTGGTCCTCCAGATGTTTTTGAACTACATTTCCCTTGAGTCTCTACCAACCTAATTATTGAATAAGAGATGTAGTTCCAAAACAGCTGGAGGGCTGAGGTTGCTGACCCTTACAGGGTTATTCAGAGAGCGTGAAAAGCAGGAGAATGACTGGAGAATGAAAAATTCTAGGTCAAATAGCCGATTTGGAAAGTGAGATGAAAGGGAGAATTTTTCTGGTTTGGCTATTTTGACCTAGAATTTGTCATTCTCCAATCATTCTCCTACTTTTCACGCTCTCTGAATAACCCTGATAGTCTAGCCAATCCAGTGGCAATCAATGACCGTGCCATTGGTGGGAGCCAGGTCTCTGGAACCTGTGATCAGTGTTTGCTGCTTGTTCTAGCTGGCACTAATCCACTGCAGATGGAGGACTGATTTAGCCCCCTGAGACTCCTCCAAAAAGGGGTGAGGGTGCTGCAAGGGAAATACAATTTGTGCAAGATTTTTCTATTTGTGAGCAGCTATCAATGACTAGGCTGGAATCAGGCCCTATGTTGGCAGCATAGAAAATGACAAAAAAAAAACACAAACATACGAACTGCTCCCCCTTAAACTGGGGTCACAGGGGTGCACTAAGTGCATTCATTGTGACTGCCCTCCCAGCGTTCGTCATAGAGTTTCGATGGTTTGGTTGAGAGGGCCATACAATATAACGTGCGTACTTTTAACTCCGGACGTGTATTTTACCCCCCTGTCATAGTGCTTTGACGGACGTCAGATGGGTCTACAAGGGGTGAGACCCCATAGGAGGCTTGCGCTTTGTAGAGATGTGAATACAGATATGCACACAGCAAGGTGGCCACATGGGCATCCACGCAGAAAGAACATCTGTTCTCACGGACATTCTTTCCGCATTCCTGTATGTCCTAGCCTTGACTGTAAATGTCCTACCAAAATTGTAGAAACCAGACTCTGCCCTTTCGAATGACACCGGGATTGACCATATACGACGCACGGAGACAGAGATACAGTGGTCCGAAGAAGTGGGGGAATCTGGATGCTGATCTCTGGTGGGAAGGAATAACCAAGGGGGGCAATTTTCCCCCTGGCCCTCCTCTAGAGACGCCTAATGTCAGAATATGGTATATTTATTTAATACAAACCTACTCAGGATTCAAATCACCAAAGTGCGCATTGCATTTTAGGGAATGTCGCTGGAGGCGGGGTCAGAGAGGCGGCCATTCAAACCTTTAGGTCATTTTATAACATATTTAGGTCATTGATGTAAGTTAAAATATAATCAGAGTGTTTTGTAACATTTCTTCTGGTTTACAGACAAGTTGCTGAGAGTTTTATTTGCTCTGCAGCTCTGTTATACAACCGCACACCCTGAATATATGGAGGAGCCCCTGAAAAGAGAGGGAGAGGGTTTAGTCCACATAGGGACTGTCCCTTCTGAATAGGGACATTTGGGTGGTGTGCAGGAGGCTGGGCCTGTAGACCCTGAGTAATGGAGCAGTGAGTGATGCAGCCTCACCCAGACATCACTCCTCACAGCAAACCAGCCCCAGCAAGTCCCGCCCCTCCCCCACACAGCCCGGGGTGTGAGATGTGCTCTGAGATGCGGAGTGCTCACTCAGCCAGCTGCAGCGGAGAGATGGGAGAGGTGAGTGCGAGGAGAGCAGCCTGACATGTCTGTATACGGTGCGGGGCCCCCAGGAGCCAGAGATTGGGGTAACACGTGCTATATGGGCTCTGACTGAGGGTCCACAACGGGGATCACAGGGACCAAACGGCATGAGAGACTCTGAATGTGCAACAATGTAACAAGGGGAGAGATACTGCACTGTATGTGCACACAATGTAACAAGGGGAGAGATACTGCACTGTATGTGCTACAATGTAACAAGGGGAGAGATACTGCACTGTATGTGCCACAATGTAACAAGGGGAGAGATACTGCACTGTATGTGCCACAATGTAACAAGGGGAGAGATACTGCACTGTATGTACCACAATGTAACAAGGGAGAGAGATACTGCACTGTATGTGCCACAATGTAACAAGGGGAGAGATACTGCACTGTATGTGCCACAATGTAACAAGGGGAGAGATACTGCACTGTATGTGCCACAATGTAACAAGGGGAGAGATACTGCACTGTATGTGCCACAATGTAACAAGGGAGAGATACTGCACTGTATGTGCCACAATGTAACAAGGGGAGAGATACTGCACTGTATGTGCCACATGTAACAAGGGGAGAGATACTGTATGTGCCACAATGTAACAATGGGAGAGATACTGCACTGTATGTGCTACAATGTAACAAGGGGAGAGATACTGCACTGTATGTGCCACAATGTAACAAGGGAGAGATACTGCACTGTATGTGCCACAATGTAACAAGGGGAGAGATACTGCACTGTATGTGCCGCAATGTAACAAGGGGAGAGATACTGCACTGTATGTGCCACAATGTAACAAGGGGAAGATACTGCACTGTATGTGCCACAATGTAACAAGGGGAGAGATACTGTATGTGCCACAATGTAACAATGGAGAGATACTGCACTGTATGTGCTACAATGTAACAAGGGGAAGATACTGCACTGTATGTGCCACAATGTAACAAGGGGAGAGATACTGCACTGTATGTGCCGCAATGTAACAAGGGGAGAGATTACTGCACTGTATGTGCCGGCAATGTAACAAGGGAGAGATACTGCACTGTATGTGCCACAATGTAACAAGGGGAGAGATACTGTATGTGCCACAATGTAACAATGGGAGAGATACTGCACTGTATGTGCTACAATGTAACAAGGGGCGAGATACTGCACTGTATGTGCCACAATGTAACAAGGGGAGAGATACTGCACTGTATGTGCCACAATGTAACAAGGGGAGATACTGCACTGTATGTGCCGCAATGTAACAAGGGGAGAGATACTGCACTGTATGTGCCACCAATGTAACAAGGGGAGAGATACTGCACTGCATGTGCACAATGTACAAGGAGAGAGATACTGCACTGTATGTGCAAATGTAACAATGGCAGAGATACTGCACTGTATGTGCTACAATGTAACAAGGGGATAGATACTGCACTGTATGTGCCACAATGTAACAGGGGAGAGATACTGCACTGTATGTGCCACAATGTAACAAGGGGAGAGATCTGCACTGTATGTGCCACAATGTACAAGGGGAGAGATACTGCACTGTATGTGCGCAATGTAACAAGGGGAGAGATACTGGTATGTGCCACAATGTAACAATGGGAGAGATACTGCACTGTATGTGCTACAATGTAACAAGGGGAGAGATACTGCACTGTGATGTGCCACAATGTAACAAGGGAGAGATACTGCACTGTATGTGCCACAATGTACAAGGGGAGAGATACTGCACTGTATGTGCCACAATGTAACAAGGGGAGATACTTGCACTGTAATGTGCCCACAATGTAACAAGGGAGAGAGATACTGCACTGTGTGTGTCACAATGTAACAAGGGGAGAGATACTGCACTGGCACTGTATGTGCAACAATGTAACAAGGGGAGAGATACTGCACTGTATGTGCAACAATGTAACAAGGGGAGAGATACTGCACTGTATGTGTCACAATGTAACAAGGGAGAGATACTGCACTGTATGTGCAACAATGTAACAAGGGGAGAGATACTGCACTGTATGTGCAACAATGTAACAAGGGGAGAGATACTGCACTGTATGTGCTAATGTAACAAGGGGAGAGATACTGCACTGTATGTGCTACAAAGTAACAAGGGGAGAGATACTGCACTGTATGTGCAACAATGTAACAAGGGGAGAGATACTGCACTGTATGTGCTAATGTAACAAGGGGAGAGATACTGCACTGTATGTGCTACAAAGTAACAAGGGGAGAGATACTGCACTGTATGTGCCACAATGTAACAAGGGAGAGATACTGCACTGTATGTGCCACAATGTAACAAGGGGAGAGATACTGCACTGTATGTGCCACAATGTAACAAGGGGAGAGATACTGCACTGTATGTGCCACAATGTAACAAGGGGAGAGATACTGCACTGTATGTGCCACAATGTAACAAGGGAGAGATACTGCACTGTATGTGCCACAATGTAACAATGGGAGAGATACTGCACTGTATGTGCCACAATGTAACAAGGGGAGAGATACTGCACTGTATGTGCCACAATGTAACAAGGGGAGAGATACTGCACTGTATGTGCCGCAATGTAACAAGGGGAGAGATACTGCACTGTATGTGCCGCAATGTAACAAGGGGAGAGATACTGCACTGTATGTGCCGCAATGTAACAAGGGGAGAGATACTGCACTGTATGTGCCACAATGTAACAAGGGGAGAGATACTGTATGTGCCACAATGTAACAATGGGAGAGATACTGCACTGTATGTGCTACAATGTAACAAGGGGCGAGATACTGCACTGTATGTGCCACAATGTAACAAGGGGAGAGATACTGCACTGTATGTGCCACAATGTAACAAGGGGAGAGATACTGCACTGTATGTGCCGCAATGTTAACAAGGGGAGAGATACTGCACTGTATGTGCCACAATGTAACAAGGGGAGAGATACTGCACTGCATGTGCAACAATGTAACAAGGAGAGAGATACTGCACTGTATGTGCCACAATGTAACAATGGGAGAGATACTGCACTGTATGTGCTACAATGTAACAAGGGGATAGATACTGTATGTGCCACAATGTAAAATGGGAGAGATACTGCACTGTATGTGCTACAATGTAACAAGGGGAGAGATACTGCACTGTATGTGCCACAATGTAACAAGGGGAGAGATACTGCACTGTATGTGCCACAATGTAACAAGGGGAGAGATACTGCACTGTATGTGCCACAATGTAACAAGGGGAGAGATACTGCACTGCATGTGCAACAATGTAACAAGGAGAGAGATACTGCACTGTATGTGCCACAATGTAACAAGGGGAGAGATACTGCACTGTATGTGCAACAATGTAACAAGGGGAGAGATACTGCACTGTATGTGCTAATGTAACAAGGGGAGAGATACTGCACTGTATGTGCTACAAAGTAACAAGGAGAGAGATACTGTATGTGCTAATGTAACAAGGGGAGAGATACTCCACTGTATGTGCTACAATGTAACAAGGGGAGAGATACTCCACTGTATGTGCTACAATGTAACAATGGGAGAGATACTGCACTGTATGTGCAACAATGTAACAAGGGGAGAGATATTGCACTGTATGTGCAACAATGTAACAAGGGGAGAGATATTGCACTGTATGTGCAACAATGTAACAAGGGGAGAGATATTGCACTGTATGTGCTACAAAGTAACAAGGAGAGAAAGAGATACTGTATGTGCTAATGTAACAAGGGGAGAGATACTCCACTGTATGTGCTACAATGTAACAAGGGGAGAGATACTCCACTGTATGTGCTACAATGTAACAAGGGGAGAGATACTGCACTGTATGTGCCGCAATGTAACAAGGGGAGAGATACTGCACTGTATGTGCTAATGTAACAAGGGGAGAGATATTGCACTGTATGTGCTAATGTAACAAGGGGAGAGATACTGCACTGTATGTGCTACAATGTAACAAGGGGAGAGATACTCCACTGTATGTGCTACAATGTAACAATGGGAGAGATACTGCACTGTATGTGCAACAATGTAACAAGGGGAGAGATATTGCACTGTATGTGCAACAATGTAACAAGGGGAGAGATATTGCACTGTATGTGCAACAATGTAACAAGGGGAGAGATATTGCACTGTATGTGCTACAAAGTAACAAGGAGAGAAAGAGATACTGTATGTGCTAATGTAACAAGGGGAGAGATACTGCACTGTATGTGCAACAATGTAACAAGGGGAGAGATACTCCACTGTATGTGCTACAATGTAACAAGGGGAGAGATACTGCACTGTATGTGCTGCAATGTAACAAGGGGAGAGATACTGCACTGTATGTGCAACAATGTAACAAGGGGAGAGATACTGCACTGTATGTGCTAATGTAACAAGGGGAGAGATACTGCACTGTATGTGCTACAAAGTAACAAGGGGAGAGATACTGCACTGTATGTGCCACAATGTAACAAGGGGAGAGATACTGCACTGTATGTGCCACAATGTAACAAGGGGAGAGATACTGCACTGTATGTGCCACAATGTAACAAGGGGAGAGATACTGCACTGTATGTGCCACAATGTAACAAGGGGAGAGATACTGCACTGTATGTGCCACAATGTAACAAGGGGAGAGATACTGCACTGTATGTGCCACAATGTAACAAGGGGAGAGATACTGCACTGTATGTGCCACAATGTAACAAGGGGAGAGATACTGCACTGTATGTGCCACAATGTAACAAGGGGAGAGATACTGCACTGTATGTGCCACAATGTAACAAGGGGAGAGATACTGCACTGTATGTGCCACAATGTAACAAGGGGAGAGATACTGCACTGTATGTGCCGCAATGTAACAAGGGGAGAGATACTGCACTGTATGTGCCGCAATGTAACAAGGGGAGAGATACTGCACTGTATGTGCCACAATGTAACAAGGGGAGAGATACTGTATGTGCCACAATGTAACAATGGGAGAGATACTGCACTGTATGTGCTACAATGTAACAAGGGGCGAGATACTGCACTGTATGTGCCACAATGTAACAAGGGGAGAGATACTGCACTGTATGTGCCACAATGTAACAAGGGGAGAGATACTGCACTGTATGTGCCGCAATGTAACAAGGGGAGAGATACTGCACTGTATGTGCCACAATGTAACAAGGGGAGAGATACTGCACTGCATGTGCAACAATGTAACAAGGAGAGAGATACTGCACTGTATGTGCCACAATGTAACAATGGGAGAGATACTGCACTGTATGTGCTACAATGTAACAAGGGGATAGATACTGCACTGTATGTGCCACAATGTAACAAGGGGAGAGATACTGCACTGTATGTGCCACAATGTAACAAGGGGAGAGATACTGCACTGTATGTGCCACAATGTAACAAGGGGAGAGATACTGCACTGTATGTGCCACAATGTAACAAGGGGAGAGATACTGCACTGTATGTGCCGCAATGTAACAAGGGGAGAGATACTGTATGTGCCACAATGTAACAATGGGAGAGATACTGCACTGTATGTGCTACAATGTAACAAGGGGAGAGATACTGCACTGTATGTGCCACAATGTAACAAGGGGAGAGATACTGCACTGTATGTGCCACAATGTAACAATGGGAGAGATACTGCACTGTATGTGCTACAATGTAACAAGGGGATAGATACTGCACTGTATGTGCCACAATGTAACAAGGGGAGAGATACTGCACTGTATGTGCCACAATGTAACAAGGGGAGAGATACTGTATGTGCCACAATGTAACAATGGGAGAGATACTGCACTGTATGTGCTACAATGTAACAAGGGGAGAGATACTGCACTGTATGTGCCACAATGTAACAAGGGGAGAGATACTGCACTGTATGTGCCACAATGTAACAAGGGGAGAGATACTGCACTGCATGTGCAACAATGTAACAAGGAGAGAGATACTGCACTGTATGTGCCACAATGTAACAAGGGGAGAGATACTGCACTGTATGTGCAACAATGTAACAAGGGGAGAGATACTGTATGTGCTAATGTAACAAGGGGAGAGATACTCCACTGTATGTGCTACAATGTAACAAGGGAGAGATACTCCACTGTATGTGCTACAATGTAACAATGGGAGAGATACTGCACTGTATGTGCACAATGTAACAAGGGGAGAGATATTGCACTGTATGTGCAACAATGTAACAAGGGAGAGATATTGCACTGTATGTGCAACAATGTAACAAGGGGAGAGATATTGCACTGTATGTGCTACAAAGTAACAAGGAGAGAAAGAGATACTGTATGTGCTAATGTAACAAGGAGAGAGATACTGCACTGTATGTGCTACAATGTAACAAGGGGAGAGATACTCCACTGTATGTGCTACAATGTAACAAGGGGAGAGATACTGCACTGTATGTGCTAATGTAACAAGGGGAGAGATACTGCACTGTATGTGCTAATGTAACAAGGGAGAGATACTGCACTGTATGTGCTACAATGTAACAAGGGGAGAGATACTCCACTGTATGTGCTACAATGTAACAATGGGAGAGATACTGCACTGTATGTGCAACAATGTAACAAGGAGAGATATTGCACTGTATGTGCAACAATGTAACAAGGGGAGAGATATTGCACTGTATGTGCAACAATGTAACAAGGGGAGAGATATTGCACTGTATGTGCTACAAAGTAACAAGGAGAGAAAGAGATACTGTATGTGCTAATGTAACAAGGGGAGAGATACTGCACTGTATGTGCAACAATGTAACAAGGGGAGAGATACTCCACTGTATGTGCTACAATGTAACAAGGGGAGAGATACTGCACTGTATGTGCTGCAATGTAACAAGGGGAGAGATACTGCACTGTATGTGCCACAATGTAACAAGGGGAGAGATACTGCACTGTATGTGCCGCAATGTAACAAGGGGAGAGAGATACTGTATGTGCTACAATGTTACAAGGGGAGAGAAACTGCACTGTGTGTCTGTGCTACAATGTAACAAAGGGAGAGAAACTGCACTGTGTGTCTGTGCTACAATGTAACAAAAGGAGAGATATTGTTAGTGCATTTATTGAAATACTCAGTGGAATCCTTTCTCCGGGTTAACTCCTGCAATACCAATATTGGTCGCCATGTTACCATATTAACCCATTTTCTCCACACTGCAGCCCATTATAACAGCAGACACAATAGTCTTCTATGGGACAATTTTGGTGCTGAAGAATTGCACCGTATTTCGCTGTCAATTCGCCTGTATTTGATGAATTGACAGCTTAGTGATCATCATTTGGTTATTGAACCACTTTATCTTTAAACGGTGGCATTAACAATGCGCTTACTGTACATTTATTTATTTGCAAAGTATTTTACTAGGAAGGATACATTGAGATTTCTCTCATTTTCAAGTATGTCCTATTTAAAATGGCCCCATACGGACACTTTTTCTCCCCCTGATGAAATTGGAGCTTTTGCCTTTATCCTTTTACACCAGGGACCTCAAACTCTGACCCCCCCCCATGTTTATGACCTACAATTCCAAGAATTCTTTGAAAGCAATAAATGGTCAGAGAATCATGGGGGTTGTTGATCATAAACATCTGTTGGGCCTAGATTTACAGGTTTCTGCTTTATACAAATCCATTTGCAGCATCACTTCAATCACATCCACACAGTACAGGGACGCGCGAGTACCCAGCGCTGAATAACCGGTAATATTGGGGAAATAATAGATTAATTGAAACAACTTTAAGGACATAAAAAAGAGGGGTTTGAAATGTATACACTGTAGCCTACCCATCAACTCCTAAAATGCCAGTAATCAAGGGAAAACCTGAAATGTATACACTGTGAGGCATGTAGCCTGCCCATCAACCCCTTAAATGCCAGTAATCAAGGGAAAACCTGAAATGACTATACACTGAGGCATGTAGCCTACCCATCAACTCCTAAAATGGCAATAATCAAGGGAGAACCTGAAATGTACACTGTAGCCTACCCATCAACCCCATCATCAAATAACCCTCAAACTGTCAGGGTTGGCACCCGGCGCCTGTAGGGTAACCCAGAGATTAAGGATTGTTTTCTTTAGAAATAAGGCACATGTAGCACACCTTGGCTTTTGGTGGCTGCATGACAGGTGTTGAAGCCACACACATTGTCCTTACGGCATATCCACAGCTGGGGTGTTGTTGACCCTTTCGTTGACCCTTGCATTCTGCCACAGTCCTCCGTCTGCCTATACAGAGGCGGCCATGATGGACCTTTACTTCCTGTGTGCAAAGCCTTTGTGTTCAAAGCCTCTAAGCTGGTGCAGAGATGTTGAGCAGGAAAATATGAGCTGTAATGCATCCGGGAGTTTCAGTTTCTCATGATTAAGCTGCGCCACTGCAAACAAATAAGTGTTCAACACCCCGGGCAGCTACTAATGATAAGGAATTCTAGGTGACGGGTGAGCTGGCAGCCGCAACGGTCAAGGCCTAGTCATACAGCGTCTCTCAAACTGGAGTCTCACATGATGCAATAGATGCTAGGTGACCAAAGCAACCAGTCCTTGCCTTGATGTTATCAATAGAGCAGAGATATCAAACCTCCCACCATTTTGCTTAACTACAACTCCCATGATTCTCTCTCCATCTATTGCACTCACATTAATCTGGGAATTGTAGGCCATCAGTATGGGGGGGCGTAGAGTTTGACAGCCCAGCTATAGAGCTAAATGCCTGAATCTCACTTGGTCCATGACTTTACTCTTTCCACAAGCCCCCATCCATGGCCCAAGTGGGGAGAAAAGAGGATTATCACATAGCTACACCTACAAATTCACGTCTACCACACTCATACCTCATTGGCATGGCACACACTGATACACTATACAAGATCACTTCAGTATTTGAAGCACACACTGCTCTGTCCCGCCCCTGTATGCAAAGGCAAACCCACCTGTGCAATCTCCTGCATACTGACATGCCACACAAATACACAGCGGCATTCACATACTCCTGTGTATATTATAGAAGCCTAGCATTTATTTCACTGATTAAATTATATTGGGTTAATTAATACTTCTTATAATAAGTGCTAAAGCTTCACTTTCTAGCTACCATTGTATAAAAATGTAATTTCTTTAAATAGAAGTTACAATTTGTCTTGTATCAAGAAGTGGAGAACAGAAAATTAAATACAGAACTGAGAATTCACGCAATTTCCTTTTTTTTTTTTTAAGGCTTAGTCACTGGAGAAACCTATCTGGTAATGGAAAACGTTATTTTATCATGGAAAGGCATCGGTGACTCTGTAAAACCGTGCTGGAGCTGAAGGAACCCAAGAGGAAACTGGACATTTTCATCTGACCCCACCAAGAGGCTACCCCTACCTGTTCATTTTCCTTTTGGATTCTATGAAATAGATGATGAGCCTGCCCGCCAACCTGAACTGCAGCGACTCGTCCCGTCTGAAGAACCTCCTGACCCAACTCCTGCAGGAGCTCTCTCAGACCAACAGCAACAGGACTGCTCCACAGGAGGAAAATGATGACACAGATGATGCCTACCTGTTCATCCTCCTCATCATGATCTTCTATGGGTGCCTGGCTGGGGGACTTATCCTGGCGTACACAAGGTCACGGAAAGTGGAGTCCAAAAGTGACCCATACCACATGTACATAGAGCGGGAATGGGGCAAACAGAAAAAGAACTCACCTGAGCATCCTCAGAGAGGCAGCATCGAAAGCGAACAGTTACTCTGAGCGGTGTCTGACCAGAGAGACTTTGCTGGACCATACATGCCTGTGAGGACAATGAGTGACACCACGAGGATTGTTCACTACACAATGCATTGAATGATTTTTCTGTCAAACGAAGGGTTGAGGGGTCTTATATTTTTATTTTAATTCTTCTGTATTAAGAACGATGAACTAAAATTGCATTTTTATTTTATTTCTAAGATCTTGCCAAATATAAACCAAATAATCTCAGGGTTGATTTACTAAACTGTGCTATAGTCAGTTGAAAGAAACACTTGATAGGTTTAGATTGATCCATGTTCCATTATTTTTAATCTGCAGCACGATTTACGTGTTTTGGTTATCACACCACCACAAATCCATGTTTATTGAATAACTCTTAATCTCCTGCCTGATGGGAACTCGGTTATGTAAGGCTAATGTCAGACGAACGCAGTCTGAGCGCACTCTGTGTGTGTGGATAACGGATGGACGGACGTACTGACGGAAGATACTGTAGACACCACACGGTCTGTTTTTTTTTTTTACGGATATAGAAAAAAATAGGGAACTATGGGAATTAAAATTAAATGACAGGCAAGTCAGCCAGACCAAAAACTTCTGAGCGTCAACAGGATGGACATCGCAAATGCGTTGCCTCTGACATCACATCATCACGCACACAGGCCGCTACGCGGACGCGGTGCACTCTGGATGTCCGTCATAGCGCTTTTACGTCGAGGCCTAAATGGCGTCAGTTGCAACCTGCGCACCTACTTCGTATGTTGGTCTCTATTGATCACAAATCAATGCTACGACGGACGTTAAACTGTGCGGCGACATGGACGTGATGACTGCGTTCGTCTGATGCTAGCCTAACATGGGCATCCAATCTGCATAAGTCACTGTTTAGTAAATAAGACCCTAACTGTTAAAGTTAAAATGCGATCTGTGATTTTTATTTGCTTTTTTTAAAGGGACGCTCCATGATTGGGCTGACCTAGAATTTTAATAAATGCTATTAACGTAATAATAAAACCAAAAAAAAAGCAAGCTACTGCTGTCAGACTGTCCCTGTCTTGTAGGCTTCACGAGGTGGCTGATCTATTTCTTCTGGTTTTTAGGTTTAGGGATGGGTTATAAATAAAACATTTTACCAGTATAAAAGCTGCCTCGCTTCCTGGGGGATGGGGGTTGATAGGTGCTTATGCCAACATAGGCTCTTTACAGATAGTATAATTGGTAGAGGTGTGCATGGCTGGAAAATTTGTTTCGTTTTCGGAATCTTGTTTTTTTTGGTATATAAAAACTCCATTGTAAGATTGATTCTATATTTGATATTGAGTCGAATTTCAGATCACTATATAAAACCCCAATAAATCAAATCCTGCTGTTAAAAGGCAAGCTGGGGTTAAATGCTGAGCTGTCCATTGGCCTGTGGTCCTGACAACAGATTCAGCACCACAAGCCAATTTACAAGGACAGGGTGGTTTGTGAAAAAGTCAAACGAATCTGATTCGTTTCATAATGTCGTTTGCTTTAGTACTTGTATGTAATGTAAATTGGGATCGATTCAATTGTTATCGGTTCGCATTTCGGATCACAAAATAAAACCCCAATTAAATCCTGCTCAGGAATCATTTAATCCATGGTTCTCTTGTGAAACAGTATAACGAATCAATTTTGTTATATACCATTTTGTTTCAATTCGTAGTACTTCCAAAATACGAATTAATGAATTTTCAAACGAATTGAGATTCGTTCCAAAACTAATGCACACCTCCTAATAATTGGTTGGAAAGAGGTTCAGGAATATCAAGTACTTAATAATGTAAAAGGGATAATAAATGGAGTCAAGTTGAGCAGGAACACAGTTCCTGCACTATTTTTGCAAGAGGAATGCATTTCCCATTCGGCCAACACTCTGTTAAACTTTTGAGTTAATCAGAAAAAATAAAGAAAGCACAGGAATTATTATAAAGATTTACCTAAAACCCAAAGCTTAATTTGGGGGCAGAAGTATTGACTACTTCCCATATTATTTTTGTCGGATGGGACCCTGGATAATAACTGTGAATATTGGACCACAGATGTAGGCTACATGGGGTGTGTGTGTGCATGTAATTATTATCCTTTATATAGCAAGAAAAGAAAACTTTATTAATACGGTTGCATTAAAGACACATATATATAAAAACCATAATGATGGATTTTTTTATGTATGTGTCTTTAATGCAACCGTATTAATAAAGCTTTTTTTCTAGTTAGTACCTTTTGTGTAAAGCCCATTTCTGCCAATTAGGCACTGTATTTTGTTTACTTTGTTTGTCTTCCTTTATGTAGCACCAACAGTTTCCATAGCCCTTTACAATAAATAATGTGGATTTTTAGAAATAGACTTTGGAATCCGAGATAGGAGATGTAGAGGGCTCTGCTCACAGGGGCTTTCACATATGCTGAAGGTTTGTATCTGTATCAAATTCCTGTAAGTTATTTTTACCATGAGGTTTTATATACGACATGAGTTCCTGTAACACTGCGTGACAGAGCTGCATAAAGATGCTATTCTAAGACAAAGCACATAGATCCCTCTTACTGGGAAATTGCTGCCTGGGGATAAATAAGTTGTTATGATTATTCGTCTATTTATATTTGGAAAATCTCTTCAGACATTGGGTTTGGGTCTTGTGTGTCTGTATGACCTATGTGTAATATACATGAAGCTTTTGGCAGTAGTTTGAGATTTTAAGTAATAAAATTTTGGTGAGCATATTGGCTAAACTTTCATTTTGTTAATATGTTTAGTAAAGGACACGTGTCTCCCATATCTCATCACTTGATGAGCTATAGCAGCAGGGCCAGTGCTTCCACTAGGCAACCGCCTAGGGCGCACTGCCGCCTAG
Organism: Leptobrachium leishanense; assembly: GCA_009667805.1. Taxonomy (NCBI): domain Eukaryota; kingdom Metazoa; phylum Chordata; class Amphibia; order Anura; family Megophryidae; genus Leptobrachium; species Leptobrachium leishanense. Next base: position 80,215,920 of record CM019071.1, read on the forward strand.
GGACACAGCTGGCCTAAACCTGAGTTCATTATTGTACCCATTCCTCATTGTGAGGCTCGTGTAGTTGGCAGTGGCGCCTCGCAAAGCAGACATTGTCGACTCGCTGATCACCACTAGCGGTGCAGAATTTGGGTGTCTTATAGTGACGCACAGGTGCCACCAGATGAGATGTGGGCGCCACCAGAGGCAGGTGAAAGAAAAAGTGAAAGAAAGAGGCACAGAAGAAAGAGGGGCAGAGGAAAGAAAGAGGCACAAACCGATCCCGGGCCTCAACCAGCCAAGGGGTAAAATGGGCACCAAGCAACCGTGTGCGATCCCCATGCACAGTGTGAATGTGTCCCCCCCGCGCAGTGTGTGTGTTCCTGTGCACAGTGTGTGTGTCCCCCCCGCACGCACAGTGTGTGTGTGTTCCTGCGCACAGTGTGTGTCCCCCCACACACAGTATGTGTGTGTATGTGCCCCCTGCATTTTAACAGATAACAATTTTTACTGGAGGGCGTAAGTAGCTGGTCTTCCCTATGGCGCAAAATAGTCTAGCACCGGCCCTGTATAGCAGCCAGTACTCTCCTCAATCTAGCATTGGGCACCTCCTTATCTCCTTGACCATAGGCCGAGGGCACTCATGCAGTGATGCACAGTTGCTGCTCAGCAGGGGGACATTTGTGTAATGACTGACAAAGCAACACAATGACAGTCAATAGGTTGAGCAGAGGGTTGTCCTGTAGGGTGGCTCTCCTCTCAGGTCTGTCACTCACCTCGCTGTAATGCCGCACGGAAGTGACAGCAAAACATTGATCAGTAATAACTTTTTCAATTATATTTCTTGGCAAAAAATGATAATGGGTATATTTTGGAGTAATTCCATATGATGAGTCCACAATCTGGTGGGCTTGAGCGGTGCACTTTAAGTGCCAGAATTATGGGTCCTTCGATTAGCTACATGTAACTAATCCTCCAAGGGAGGGAGTGACCAAAAAGTGCCTGAAAAGGACCAAACTGCAGACAAACTGCAGACAGAAACTAGATGTAAGCAAAGATGCGGCACTAGCCAAACTCTGTTTCACTTTGTGTTCCTGTTTTTACTGTTTTTGTGAACTAAAGTGTCAAGTCCTATTGTGTGAATTAGAAGTGGGCGTAAGTGGTGGGGGGGGGGGGGCGGCAGACACTTCCAAGATTGACACTGGATGGGTGCTTTAAAGAGAAGCACAAAATGATAAAGTGAGGCAGCCAGGGTTTACATGTGTAGCAGTTGTTGACTGCTTAGAGAAGAGGGCACTAGTACTACCTAGAAGCAAAGCTGTATAGATGGCAAAACTAGACTTTGTTTATACCTGCCATTCCATGCACCTGCTGATCATTTGTCCAACACAATATGTTAAGTGGTACTGTCTCTTTAAATTGATAGTTCTCACAGCAGTGGAGTTTTAGGTTTTTTATTTGTGGTACTATCTTTCATGGAGTCTTTATTTACCCTGGACTTAAAGCTTAAAAGTATCTTTTTATATAATTCCCGTATTTGTTTCAGTGATCCCAGGGCAAACACAGGCACCAGCACCTTATGGCATCCCTCTTCACTCATGATGCCAGCTGGCAGTGGTGCTTCTAAATATTAAAAGGACCTGAAAAGGAAAATGATATGAACATTTAATAGTCATATGGCATTTAAGAGGGCACGTACGATTGTATCATTATGGCAATATAGACGTTTGCTTTATGTCTACATTACTTATACTAGCTGTTCACATTTAAGGTTCTATTTTCCGGTTCATTTATCTTCCTTCTACAGCAGCTTACAACAATGCGACCCATGTTCTGCTAAACATCTGGTTGCGAAAGGAGTTATTCACTAGATATCATTAAGGCTGGCGTCAGACGAACACACTATGTGCGCCCGTACTGACGTGCTTACCGGCGTCTGTCACAGTGTTGTGACGATGCAACAGGGCCGGTCACACGCTTGTGCACGCCCACGAAATGCGCGTTCAACAAGCGTCCGTTATCCAAGCCTCTCCGTCAAATCGCTAGGATGTGCGTTAATGGACCTGCAAAGCGCGATTCTCCATAGGATCGCACTTTGCAGCGCTGAGCGCACTGAGTGCGCTTAGCGAGGTGGCCAGACGGGCGTCGAGTGGCAGGAACGTCCACTCTCACTAATGTTCCTTCTGCTCTCCAAAGACGCTCGTCTGACACTAGCCTTAATCGCTGGTTTTGCAGCGCTGACAAATGCCGACATTTCACAAAACAGAACTCCAAACAGTAACAGAGGAACATGCGCTGTAAGGCTGGGGTTAGACGAGCGCACTGACTGCGCACAGTAACGAACGTACTTTTTAACTGATGAGATTGTGGTTACATTGTATCAGTTAAATTTGACTGTTGTTGAGAAAAAGAAAAAAAAACTATGCAGTTGTTTCTCTACGTCCGTCTAACTTTTTCATGTTGATGCCATTTTGGCGTCCGTTGTAACATGCATTGCACGCGTGAAAACTGCGCATGTGCTTCGTGTGTTGTTCTCTATTGATTCCTTTGAAAAGCTACAACGGACAGCAAACTGTGCGGTCAGACAGACGCAAAAAATGCACTCGTCTGACACGGCCTAAAACTGCCCGGCAGTTGTTTGGATTTTAGTTTTGTGAATTGTTGGCGCTGAAATACTATCAATTCCAGATGGTATTTGAAACATTGGCGATTAGTGAATAACCTCTTAAATGTAGAACATTGCCTGCATGCTGTACCTCCCGGTTTTACCAGATTCACCACCAGGACACGCCTGATTTATTTTTTACCTATTACTGCAGAGTGCAGACTGGCAGTTTCATGTCCGGTTTCCGGCGATGCCAGAAAATCTTGTCCATCAACAATGTGGTTAAGTAGGTTAGATTGCCAAGAACAAACTCTGTGCTCCAAGTGCATCTTGTAATTGTCAGCGTTGGTTCAGCTAATTGTGTAAGAAAATATCTGTGAATACACCTGCTTTAGCCGACATTGCGCTAACGGCAGAGTTTTGTTTGTTTGTTGGGACCTACTCTGTGCTTGGTGAAAAGCACCCACAGTGCAAAAATGGTTTTAATTGTGTATAAGATACAACCAGTACTGTAATATAAATTACTTTAATGTCACCTGGTAAATTTAGTGATTATATATATTCTTCAGGCTCCTCAAGATATGAGATAAAGCAGGGAGCTTAAAAGACTTCTAATGTATCCCCTCAACCGTGATGTCCTTTGAATACATCCCACATAATACAATGATTTGAGTCTGTGATTGACCCGTAGACTCCATTTATATGGCCACTGCCACAGCGTGAAGAGCAAGTGATGGAAAGATAGTGTGGGGAGGTGGGTAGTTTACAACACAAAAGATCACACAATGGATGCACCCAGTGACACCTAGACAGTAAAATATTTTCTTAAAACTAAACACATGAGTAAAACAAAGCACATGTAAGATATCAGCAACAAAATAAGGATATTTCATTTTTTGATGGTAGTAGCCATTTAACCTTTTGCCACCAGGTAGGTTGTGCCCCCGGCACCATGGCTTTAAAGCCAGTGGGATGTACCATGTGGTTGATGCACATCGCATTTCATTGGCTGCAGGGGGGCGGCCTGAGTTCATGCAGTCCCGCGGCAGCCAATGGCACGTGCCGACTGGTGGGCAGGGTGAAGGAGGCCCATTGAAGTACATCCTGTACTATGCCGCCCTGTGACTTCAAGGCCCACCCGTCACGGGGAGGGGTTAAGGTAAAATTTAACCCTAACATTCTGCTCCGTTATTGGTTAAGTTTTAGATTCTGTGCACACAACAAAGAAAGGGGCAGAATCTGTTGCTTTAAGGCTAGGGTCAGGCCAACGCATTTTTCGCGTTGTCTGTGAAAAAGTGCGTTCGAACGAATGGACGTATTTTTTCACGGAATACGCGACAGCGGTCATACGATGCGCATTTTCGTCTGTGATTTTGTACAGATCATCAATAAAACACTTTTTGCGCCTGGACGTGATGTTGACCGGACATTAGCCGCGTCTGACATCTCCTAATCACGCACACACGCCGCTAGCGGACGCAGCGCACTCTGTACATCAGTACTAGCGGTATCACGTTCTCGAAAAAATGCATTCGTTTCCCACTTGGATTGCGCAGCCGTACTTTCGTGCGGCCGTTCTTCGTATGCTGCCTGGCATTGGACGGCATTTGCTGCTACCACGGCCGTGATTTAGTGCTGCTAAACGCACGTTGATACTGCGTTAGTCTGACCCCAGCCTAAAAATGGAGCTGAATGTTAATATTAAATGTAGCCCTAACGCTATCTGCTAATTTGTAATCCTAATTAAACAATGATCTGTTTTGGGCCAGAGCGCTGAATTTGTGATGTTCAAAATTGTCTGCGACCGAATTGGAAAGGTGTCAGATTTGTCCACATCCAAATTGGAGCGCCGCTTTTAGGCTGGGGTCAGACCAGCGCACTTTTAACGTGCGTTCTGGCGCACAAAATTACGGCCGCACTAGCAGCAGATGACGGGCAATGACGGCCAATATACGATGTACGGCCGCACAAAAGTCCGGCCGTGCAACGCAAGTGGAATTTGAACACATTTTTTTGAGAACGCTGAACCGCTAGTACTGACGTACTGAGTGCGCAGCTGCGGCATAGCGGCGTGTTTGCGTGATTAGGAGATGTCAGACGCTGCTAATGTCCAGTCTACATAACGTCCAGACGCAAAAAGAGTTTTATTGACGATCCGTACAAAATCACGCTTGAAAATGCGCGTCGTCTGAGCGTTTTTGCGCATTCCGTGAAAAAATACGTCCATGCTTTCGGACGCACTTTTTCACGTTCGCGGGAAAAAATGCTTTCGTCTGACCCTAGCCTTAAAGGAGGGGGGGGGGGTTTATTCGTAATAGTCCAAGTCCAATTGGAAATGCGATAGATTAACCAGCTTTAAGCATTTCTTACTTTGACAGGAATTTCACAAAGGATTAACTCAAGTATCTGGAAACATATGTTTATTTTTTTTTGACGTGTAATTATATAATGTAAAAGGTCTTGTTACAAACTCTGAGATAACCAGAGCCATAACCAGCCCTTCCTGAATTGCAGGAATAAAACTAGTATTTTTGTAGAAAGAAAAATAACAGCCGCAAACTGGGTTTGTGTTAAACATGTCTGGGACCTTTTTATAGGATGACGGGACAAGCTTCTCTTGTTTCAAAGTTGCGTGCCAGCGTTACAGAAACACATTTACAGAGAAACCCTTGTGGAAACAATTAGCACTAAGAGGAAGTATGCAAACATACATACACACGCAACGCCCTTTACCATGTAAGGATTAAAATGAGGGAGTCCTCGTGTTATTTTTGTTTAGACTGGGGCCTCTTTTGGTAGTTTACAGGGCGTGATGAGGACCGAGAAGGAAATGCTGGTCCAGACAGGACTGGTTAATTGATACGGATTACTACAGAGATCATACTGAGAGACGTAACGTTTGATTACAAAGAAATAATAAAAAAAAAGGCTGGAACAGGGACAGGGAGGCTGGTCTCCGATTTGAGGCCCAAATGCTGTTACAGCATTCATCCTTTCCCCAACGTTAAGCAGATCTGCAGCAGCTTTCCTTCCTTCACGACCCTCAGCCAGAGATTGAATAACCTCTGGTAGATTTCGCCAAACACCAGACACAACTTAATGCAGGTTAGATTAATAATGATTTATTTTAATTGGAGACCAGTTTATGTGGGAAACAGGGAAGGGGGATAAGGTAATATGGCACAATCATAGAGTACATTGTCTACACGAGGAGGAAAATTACTTCTTTGATCAATATACAAGATCAGACAGACAGGGATACACGGCGCTAACAATAGTTCTAAGGCTAGGGTCAGACGAGTGTGATTTCTACGGACTGTACGTCTGTGCACACGGACGTACGTTAGTACGGAAGACGCAGTAGTGGCCACACAGTCGGTTTATTCACTGACGGATATTTTGACGGATGTAGGAGGGAAAATAAATTAAAAAGCAAAACCATTTTGTCTGTGAAAAATGCTGGACGTATAAATGCAGTCCGTCTGACCACGTTCCATCACTCACACACAAAGCTATGCAGACGTTGCGGACGTAGCGCACTTTGTGCGGCCGTTCTAGTGGTTGTACGTTCTTGCCTGCCTTGCGTCCGTGGGCCGCGGCCGTTGTGCGTCCGCAGTTCAGTGCGGACGTACTTCATGTGTCAGGCTCCAATGGGCTTTCTGTCATGCTATCACGGACGTACTTTTAGGCGCAATCACGGACGTGAACACTACGCTCGTCTGACCCCAGCCTAAGTTAGGAGGTTTTTTTTTTTTTTTAGAAAGTATTTTTACCAGGAAGGATACATTGAGATGTCTCTCGTTTCAAGTATGTCCTGGGTGGTGAGTATGTACCGTTAGTTGTCTTGCCCAAAGACACTTACTGGTGAGGTGCTCTTGCCGGGATTCGAACCTGTGTCTCCACAGTTATAGAGCAGTGATATTATCTCTGCTCCACCCTGCTGGTTTGTTAAAGTAATCTAAGCACGACCAGTTTTAAATCACCAACACTGATTATAACATTAACTCTTATATGCCCACTGTCTGTTAGAGTTGGCTTTTCCATATTGGTCCACAGTCTCTTGGCATAAGGCCACCATCCACACTTCTTTGATGGTCACAGGGGCTATATAGTGTGCGCTAGGTTGAGACATGTGCCAAGGAAGGTAAAGGCACAAAGGTGGAAGGAGCTTTAGTTACAATGACTTGTACAACTCTCATCACTGCCTTCCTTGGGGCTAACTGGCCTGCATCAGAAAGACAAGATCTAAACACAGGAGAGGTTTACTAACTTTCAGGCAGGTTGTCCATTTATCTGAAAATGCTCAAAACTGCAAGAAGACTTGTACGACCACACTTTTTATAGCTTTTTTTTAGTCAGGATCTTTTTTTATACACTTATAAATCATAAAAAATACAAATAACCGGCAACTGCTGCAGAATAAAAATGTCTCATACGAACAAGGTAGGCAAGCATACGTCTTGGCAAATCAGCTGAGAGCTTGTCTAAAGGGATGACCGCTATAATTAATCTCCCTTGCCCTGGAGAGACCCATCTCTTTACTGGAGAGTGTTAATAAATCTGACTTTGGAGAGAATGAAAGGAACAGTGGCGACTCTAGGAATAATATATAGGGGGGGCACACAAGATACCACAGTATAAACTGGGGGGCACTAATAATTTTTGCTACTAAGGCTAATGTCAGATGAGCGCAGTCTGAGCGCACTCTGCGTGCGTGCATAATGGACAGACGTACTGACGGTAGATACTGTAGACACCACACGGTACGTTTTTGTTGACGGATGTAGAAAAAAAAATTAAATATGGGAAATAAAATTAATATGAAAAATGATAAAAATTGCTCATACACACTGCGCTGCACATAACAGTTTTATTGTTGTGTGGCTCTGTGATATGCTCATACACACTGCGCTGCACATAACAGTTTTATTGTTGTGTGGCTCTGTGATATGCTCATACACACTGCGCTGCACATAACGGTTTTATTGTTGTGTGGCTCTGTGATCTGCTCATACAGACTGCGCTGCACGTAACGGTTTTATTGTTGTGTGGCTCTGTGATATGCTCATACAGACTGCGCTGCACGTAACGGTTTTATTGTTGTGTGGCTGTGATATGTTCATACACACTGCGCTGCACATAAGGCTTTTTTTGTTGTGTGACTATGATATGCACATACACGCTGCACATCGGTTTTATTGTGGTGTGGCTCTGTGATACAATCATATACACAGCACAGTACTGTGAGTTTTATTGCTGTGGAGGCTCCACAGCAAAGCTCTATGTTAAGATCAATTGGGGGGGGGGTGCATATTCTGGTTTGTTTTTCTTTTACTTTATTGCCTTCCCAAAATACTACACACCAATGAAGATTCGCAAAACAAATAATTACTTTTTGCCCCCCAAAATAAGATAAAAATCATTAAATTTGCCCGCAGGTGGAAAGGTAAATTAATGATTTTTTTAAAATCTTATTCTGGAGAGGACAAATATACTTTATTTGGCCACCTAAAAAAAAAAACAATTTCAGGGCAAATGAAGTCAGTATAATATAATATAATTTTCGTTAGGGTTTTTTTTTTTAAATTATTAAACAGTTCAGGGGGTGATCTCCACTCACTCACCAGGTTTGTCTGTCTCAGTCTGGTGGTGCTGCTGCTCTATCCAGTCACGTTCTCCCCTGATCTGCTCCTCTTCTCTGTTCCAGTCTCAGGCAGTCTTAGGTGGGTGCGGCCAGGACAGGGCATGCAGCTTGGCGCGAAGATGTCACGAGGCGCACCTGCTGTGACGCGCACTGAGTGGGCTGGCCGGCAGCCGGATGTTGGCCTGCCTCCATCTTTAGTCCTACACTGGTGGCCGCCGCTGTAGTCTGCACTGCAAGCGCAGCGGCAGTCAGGGGCTGGATTTCAGCAATGAGATGCATCATGGCATGCAATCTTTGACGATTCCTGGGGGGGACCAGCCGCACTTCAAGTGCAGCGGCCGTTATGTGCCTGCCGTCTGTGCCTCTGATGGATTATGGCATCTGGTGGCAGGCCTTTCCCGATTTCTGGTGGGGGGCAAGGTATAGCAATTGCCCCCCTGTAATGACGCCTATGGAAAGGAACAGTAATGGGAAGATCATCTAATAATGCTATGAATGATGGCTCATGTCCAATCATTTTATTGTGCATGGATGTCATAGCATTGTTATTAAGTTTCACTCGTGTTTATAAACCCTATTGTGTTTAATGGTCTTTTATGCCATGGCCTAAAGCAAGCTGTACCATCAGTAAAATAAAGACGTTACATTGTATATGAACACACAGTTGCATTAGGCTGTCATTAAGTGTAACAGATCTGTAATATTCTGAATGAATATTGTCACGGAACCCCGTGTTCAGAGACTGAACTGTACTAAAACCTCGCTCCTCCCCTATTCCCCTCATTTAAGCTATTGGTCTTTTTATGTTTTAATGTTAAAAGTGGTGTTTTTGTATCTTTTCCCCTATCAGAACATAATCCAAATGCCTTTAAGCCTGTCACTCGTGTTCTCTGTGACCCCAGACACCAGAGGAAGCCTGCTTTTAAAACTCCAGCCAATCACCATCCAGGAGCCTGGTTGGAAACCCCCAGCCAATCAGCATCCAGGAGTCAGGCGTGCTAACCAATCCCATTCAAGGTCCGCACAGCATTCACTTTAATGGAAACCTCTGCAGAAACTTGAAACCTGGTGCCCCGAAAACCCTTTGCCCCAGCAGGGTGCTCTTTGGGGGTTAGGGTCCCCCTCATGGGTGCTGCAGTGGGGATGATTTTCAGGAGGGAGCTCCATCAGGAACCAAGATTCTGAGCCTTTCTTGGTCCCAGGGGCTCAGGCATGCAGTGGCCATGCGGCTTCACCTGGAGTAACTGCCTCATGCTGCCGCCCTGGCCCCCACCTTTTTGGACTGTGACACCATAGGGGCCCGAGCTATCAAACAGTACCCACGGATTGCTGCTGCTCCCCTGAATCCCCCCAAACAAGTACCCTTTGCTGTTTATGACTGCAGTAACAGTTATTTATAAGGCACCACCAAGTTCCATAGTGCTGTACAATGGGAGAGACAGTATAACCAATATACAGTCAGGACCAGAAATATTGGGACATCGACACAATTCTAACATCTTTGGCTCTATACTCCACCACAATGGAGTTGGAATGAAACAAACACAATGTGCTTTAACTGCAGACTGTCAGCTTTAATTTGAGGGTATGTACATCCAACTCAGGTGAACGGTGTAGGACTTACAGCAGTTTGCAGATGTGCCTCCCACTTGTTAAGGGACCAAAAGTAATGGGACAGAATAATAATCATAAATCAAACTTTCCCTTCTTAATACTTGGTTGCAAATCCTTTGCAGTCAATCACAGCCTGAAGTCTGGAACGCATAGACATCACCAGATGCTGGGCTTCATCCCTGGTGATGCTCTGCCAGGCCTCTACTGCAACTGTCTTCAGTTCCTGCTGGTTCTTGGGGCATTTTTCCTTCAGTTTTGTCTTCAGCAAGTGAAATGCATGCTCAATGGGATTCAGGTGAGGTGATTGACTTGGCCATTGCATAACATTCCACTTCTGTCCCTTCAAAAACTCTCTGGTTTCTTTTGCAGTATGCTTTGGGTCATTGTCCATCTGCACTGTGAAGCGCCGTCCAATGAGGTCTGCAGCATTTGGCTGAATGTGAGCAGATAATATTGCCCGAAACACTTCAGAATTCATCCTGCTGCTTTTGTCAGCAGTCACATCATCAATAAATACAAGAGAACCAGTTCCATTGGCAGCCATGCATGCCCCCGCCATGACACTACCACCACCATGCTTCACTGATGAGGTGGTATGCTTAGGATCATGAGCAGTTCATTTTCTTCTCCATACTCTTCTCTTTCCATCACTCTGGTACAAGTTGATGTTGGTCTCATCTGTCCATAGGATCTTGTTCCAGAACTGTGAAGGCTTTGTTAGGTGTTGTTTGGCAAACTCTAATCTGGCCTTCCTGTTTTTGAGGCTCACCAATGGTTCACATCTTGTGGTGAACCCTCTGTATTCACTCTGGTGAAGTATTCTCTTGATTGTTGACTTTGACACACATACACCTACCTCCTGGAGAGTGTTCTTGATCTGGCCAACTGTTGTGAAGGGTGTTTTCAGCACCAGGGAAAGAATTCTTCGGTCATCCATCACAGTTGTTTTCAATGGTCTCCCGGGTCTTTTGGTGTTGCTGAGCTCACCGGTGCGTTCCTTCTTTTTTAGAATGTTCCAAACAGTTGTTTTGGCCACGCCTAATTTTCTTGCTATCTCTCTGATGGGTTTGTTTTGTTTCTTCAGCCTAATGATGGCTTTCTTCTCTGATAGTGACAGCTCTTTGGATCTCATCTTGAGAATTGACAGCAACAGATTCCAAATGCAAATAGCACACTTGAAATGAATTCTGGGCCTTTTATCTGCACATTGTAATTGGGGTAATGAGGGAATATCACACACCTGGCCATGGAACAGCTGAGAAGCCAATTGTCCCATTACCTTTGGTCCCTTAACAAGTGGGAGGCACATCTGCAAACTGCTGTAAGTCCTACGCCGTTCACCTGAGTTGGATGTACATACCCTCAAATTAAAGCTGACAGTCTGCAGTTAAAGCACATTGTGTTTGTTTCATTCCAACTCCATTGTGGTGGTGTATAGAGTCAAAGATGTTAGAATTGTGTCGATGTCCCAATATTTCTGGACCTGACTGTACATACAAGTTAAACACATAGAACAGTATGAGAGAGGACCCTGCTCAAGAGTTTACAATCTGCAAGGAGGACCTGATATAGACCAGGGTGACCTGCGGTGCCTGGATGTCTGGGTGGGCTGGGATGTTAAATGTTTTTATCTGATTCTGTACAAAATAAAGAGAGGCCAGCTGAAATGGCCAGTGAGTCTGCTTAACCCAATATGATCAGTGTCGTCTGCTTTAATGGGAGAAATTAAGAACTTACATTGATTCAGCGCTGCATGCTGAGGGGAGAATCCAGGAACTATCGAAGGAAACGAGTTACGCAGGACGAGGGAAAATATTTGACCTGGGCTCTTGTAACAAATATTATCCGACTTACCTAGTCGCTATCGAAATAGCTGTGAAAGTATAGTGTTTATAGCAGGGTTACTCCGAAGAACCAGGCAACACAGCGTTCAGGATCAGCAAAACCAGTGTCTCCTTTGGTATAGAGATGCAGCTCCTTTTATACACATAAATTATCAGATAAACATAACGGGATTAACAAGAACAGTGGAGGGTGCTAGGCATTCCGCCGCTGGGAAAAACACAGTATTCACATATACAGCAAAGGGATACATCAGGCCATCCACTGCAGCCAATGACGCGTGCCACGCGTCGACTGCATGGGCGGGCCAAACTAGTGGCCCGCAACGTAACCTGACGGTGAGGCGTACCTGTACGCCTCGCCGTCGTTAACCCACCCTGACGGGTGACAACCGTCCGTCATTAAGGGGTTAATGTAATATGGGCCTGAATGTGTACACTATATTCACTGTTACTTTGAAATGTGACCTTTTTGGGTATTCGTTGCACGACCACATCTGTATAGCACTGCATGATGCACGCACATATTGTATCCCTCCATTTGTTTCTAGCCGTGATAGTTCTGGGTTTTTTGTTTTTATTAGCAAAATGTGTTTTGGCTAAGGGGCCTATATGTCTTGCCCGGCTGACTTTACAAATTACTTACACAAAAAAAGAGGTGCAGCTTAAATAAACATGTAGAATAAACACGGAGAAAAGGAAACTAAAAGGTGTCTGTGAACATAAACTCACAAACACTGTGGATGATCAAATTTGCAATCAATCTATTTATACATTATGATGTTACTTATACAGAGTATATAAATATTATATAATATAAATATGTTGTTGTAAAAATATATGTAAAATATCAAAATATCTTCCTAAACCCTCTGGTTTGCATTGGCTGCTGAATGTATATACTGTACATTGGAGTATTTGCCTTCAGGGCATTGTGGGGTGTGGGTCAGACTCAGACACTATAAAGCTGAGCAGTCTGACAACAATAATAAAAGTAGGCAGACACTGTAAAATAACACAGAAACCTGAGAAATACCTCTGGCTGGAGATTTCTATGGCTTTGAAGTGGAAACGTATCCATGCCCTATTCCCTGTTTTTTTTTTTAGTTATGGTCACTAGGGATGAGCTGTTCGGTTCGATCAGTTCGTAGTTCGATTCAAACATCGTCAGTTCGAAAGTCCGCGAACTTCGAACTTTTTGGCGTGTCGGATCGAGTTCGAAATAAAAAATGCTTAAAAAATCTAGAAATAAAGAGACTCTTTACTGCAGAATATTATAAGCAACGGTTTATTAGATATTGAATTAAAAACTAATGTCTAGGTGCAAAGATTCTCACCTCTAAATGACCTGTGCTCTCAATCAGCGTAAACAACAGGTGTTTAGTGTTTGGAAATAACATGTGCTTCTAATTAGTCCGGGCTCATGAATTTGATACATTGTATGCAGACTGGAAGTGCTAGGTGTCGTGTGTGGGTCTGTGATGGCGATGTTTCCATACATCTTACAAATCCGCCACTTCATGGGCAGGTTATGGGGACCTCCTAGGCACGATATTTGAATTAATTTTTTGCTTTTATTTTTAACCCTTATTTTATGGAAAACTCACTGTTCCTTTAACCCTTTCACTGCTGAGGCATTTCACCGCTGTGTGCTGAGCTAATTTTTGCCGCTTTCGCTCATCATGTTTAAACGCGATTTGAAGCCACATTTTATTATACAACCCAGACATATTATATATCGTTCTTTCCGGCAGACTCGACAGATTCATAATATATAATTTTTATATGTATACGTCATGTTCTGCCTGTATATTATAACAAAAAATGCAATAAAACTTGAATTTTTAATCATCTGCAGTGTGTAAAGTGGTTTTTTTCACCTTTTATCACATGAACATTTGCGGTTATATTTTCTATGGGGTGTGCTTGTACAAAAATTAGAAATGGGGACTTATTAAATTTTTTGGGGGGAATTATGTGATTTTTAGCAAACGCACACCATAGAAAAAAATCATTAGTGCAGCATCGTTGTTCACATTATAATTGAAATGTGAACAATATTGCTGCATTAATAATAATAACACACAAAAAAAATACATGTTTTTTATTTTTTTATTTTTCTACTTTATAACTGGTCATGTTGGGTATCATTCGAAAGGCCATGTTCAGGCCTTTCGATTGACACCCTCCATGACCCCCTAGCTGCCACGGTTCTGGAGATATTGGGGTTCAAATGAACCCCCTATCTCCACCAGGGGATTCCGGGCAGCTAGGGGTTCCCCGGCTATCTGACGTCATCATGCTATGCGTGAGGACGTCAGGCAGTGAGGGGGGACCCGGCGGTGGAGCCGCCCTCCAAGATGGTGGCCCCCACCGGAGCTAGGCCGCACTTCGGCGCCGCAGTGCGACCCGGTGCCTAAGTGGTTAAAGCCAGGTACCGCTTAAAAGGGGAGACTCTCCCCTTTTAAGTGGTGCCTGGCTTCTTTTTGTGGGACCTCCCGATTTGGGAGGGATCCGAACAGATCCCCCCCTCCCTTCCAGGCGATCTCCCGGCATTGCCGGGGGGTCGCCTGGAAATTACGTCATCGCGCATGGCGCGATGACGTCATTTACATTGGGAGGAGCTTGACTTCAGCGTCTGAGGATGCTGAAGTCAGAACGCCGCGGGACCATGAACAGAGAGGTGAGTATCTCCGCCGGGGGTCCCGCAAAGCTGATGACGTGTGGGACACGTCCTCCTCTTCATACAGCGGGAGTAACTGAGGATGTGTCCCACACGTCGTCAGCAGTGAAGGGGTTAAAAACGTCTTTTTTTAAACTTTTTGTCCTTGTTTCCTGTACCCCAGGGCACTACCCGAACCCGGACATTGTTTTTACATATTTCTATACATCCTAGAAATCCGCCACTTCACGGGCAGGTTATGGGAACCTCCTAGGAACGATATTTGAAGGAATTTTTCGTTTTTATTTTTAACCCTTATTTCATGGAATACTCCCTGTCCCTTTTTAAAAACTTTTTTTTTTTTACTTTATGTCCTTGTTTCCTGTCCCCAGGGCACTACCCGGACCCCCATACACCTTTTATGGCAAATATCTAGCATATATGCCCTCTTGGAGGGCACTCTAAAAATCGAACTTTGAGTCCCATTGACTTGTATTGAGTTCGTGTTTAAGTTCGAATTCGACCTTTTGAAAAGTTCGAGTTCGAATGCGAACCGAACTCGGGGGTGTTCGGCTCATCCCTAATGGTCACCAGTTTTTTATATTGTAATGCTCCTCACATCACAAGAAGTGAACAAGCAAACAGATCCACTCACTCTCATGTATCATTATTACGTCTCATGTTTGTGCTCCCCGGGAATTTGCTAGCATTATAGAAATGTCTAACATTTGAGCTAACCGTGAATTTGTAAAGGAGCGTATTAATTGGTTTACTCTAACCAGACATTAAAATGTTGGGGTTGGCTGGGAATATCAGGATTTCCAGGCCACAGCACTTTAACCCCCTAAATTGCTTGGGGGTACCCACCTCATTATAACCCTACATAATGGTGTAACACTAATGTCAAAACCTCAACATTAGAAAATCACTATAACACCAACGCTTTAGAGTCAACATTTTTCTAAAGTGAATCTTCCAGGAAAACACCCATCTCGTAGGAAATGAGACAGCATATTATGACTAGCAGAGTTGACAGAATAAGCTGTGTAAACATTAAAAAAAATTGTCTTTGCCAGAAAATACTGTATATTTATGTACATCATGCATTCATATATAATGTGTTGTACCGGAACACAATACTGAAACTGCCAATGGATATAGTCTTTTCACCATCAACAACATTACATACTGTAGGACTTCTAAAACTATATGTATATCTTGTGTTGACACATTTTGAACTATATTCAGTATATTTTATTAAAACACAAACTCTTTTAAACTTGTCTTGTGTAAATAGGATCAACAGAGATATCCGAGACCTTCGTAAATGTCACTGAGGTTTTGAATATTGTGATGGCATTTCAAGGTGGCTGCCGTCATGTAGACTCTCTGACAGATCGTAGGCGCAAATTCTGCTAAACACACACAGCTTGGTTAAAAGAAAATATCACCCTTCATGTAATAATGCCATGTGGTTGATGTTATGATAACCAATCATAATGACCACACAGCTACATCAACCTTCCTCTCGCCAGAGGCAGCTGGTGGCTCCAATGACAGACCAATCCAAGACAGGAGTGGTGAATATAAACCTGATCACATCAGGATGTGCCATGACCGTCCCTTGACTGCTTGGTTGCATGTTTTTTTTGTGACCATCATGGCAGGTCACTAAGCTTGAATGGGTTACAACACATAACTAAGTGGCTAGCATACCACGTGTTTTGAATAATTGGGGTCATCCCTATGCACATCCATTGTCAATGGGAGTTTCCATTTTTCTTATGTCTACTCACAACTAGGGATGAGCCGAACACTCCCCGAGTTCGGTTCGAGCCCGAACCCGAACTTCCCATTTGTTCGGGACCGAACCGGAACCCCCATGCAAGTCAATGGGGCTGAAAATTCGGTTTTTTAGAGTGCCCTCCAAGAGGGCATATATGCTACATATTTGCCATAAAAGGTGTATGGGGGTCCGGGTAGTGCCCTGGGGGACAAGAAACAAGGACAAAAAGTTTTTTAAAAAAAACGTTTTTAAAGGGACAGTGAGTTTTCCATGAAATAAGGGTTAAAAATAAAAACGAAAAATTCCTTCAAATATTGTGCCTAGGAGATCCCCATAACCTGCCCATGAAGTGGCGGATTTCTAGGATGTATAGAAACACTTAAAAACAAAAAAATGACGTTTCATATCACGGTAAATGCTTTTCCTTTAATCTATCCATAAACAACTGCTTGGGGCGGCAGCCTGTATGAAAAGACATTTTAGGACGCGCAGAAAAAATTTAGTGTTTTTTTGGCTAAATTATTGTGAAACTTATGCAGGCTTTGGATGAAAGTAACAATAGGTGCGTTAAAATTGGGCTTTTATCGTCGGCAACAGTGCCGTCACACCGTAACCCCTCTGAGGATATGAATCTGATACAGGCGTCAATGGCAGTGCACCCAGATATTGTGCCTTTAGTGCCAGGCATGCAAGTACTATCATACAATAACTCCTCTGTGGTATTGTGGAAGAGTGCAGGGGTGGACAATGCGGTCCTATATTAAAAAGATATGAATCTGGGAATGGGCGTCAGTGCACCCAGATATTCTGCCTTTGGTGCAAGACTGCCAGGCCAGCAAGTATCATCAAACAGTAACCCCTCTGTGGTATGGTGGAAGAGTGCAGGGGTGGACCATGTGGTTCTATATTGCAAAGTTTTTGATCTGGTAATGGGAATCAGTGCACCCAGATATTGTGCCTTTAATGCCAGGCCAGCAAGTATCATCATACAGTAACCGCTCTGTAGTATTGTGGAAGAGTGCAGGGGTGGACCATGTGGTCCTATATTGAAAAGTTTTTGATTTGTTAATGGGCGTCAGTGCACCCAGATATTGTGCCTTTAATGCCAGGCCATCAAGTATCATCATACAGTAAACCTCTGTAGTATTGTGGAAGAGTGCAGGGGTGGACCATGTGGTTGGTCCTATATTGAAATTTTTTTTTTTTATCTGTTAATGGGCGTCAGTGCACCCAGATATTGTGCCTTTAATGCCAGGCCATCAAGTATCATCATACAGTACCCCTCTGTGGTATTGTGGAAGAGTGCAGGGGTGGACCATGTGGTCCTATATTGAAAAGTTTTGATCTGGTAATGGGTGTCAGTTGCACCCGATATTGTGCCTTTGGTGCAAGACTACCAGGCCAGCAAGTATCATCATACAGTAAGGCTGGGGTCAGCCGATCGCAGTGTTAACGTCCGTGTTGCCCGCACATAAGTACGTCCGTGTTAGCATACAATTGTGTTAAATGGAGCCCACACACGAAGTACGTCCGCACAGAGGTGCGGGGGCTGACGGACGCTGCAAACGGATGCAGGTTAGGCAAGAACGTAATACTGCTAGAACGGACATGCAGAGTACGCCACGTCCACAACGTCCGCATAGCTTTGTGTGTGAGTGATGCAACAAGGTCAGACGGACTGCATTTATACGTCCAGCATTTTTGATGGACAGAATGTTCTTTCATTGTAATTTATTTTCCCTGCTACATCAGTCAAAAAATACATCAGTGAAAAAAACGGACTGTGTGGCCACTACCTTGTCGTCAGTCAGTAAGTACGTCCGTACTGCACGGACGCACAGTCCGTAGAAAATGCGCTCATCTGACCCTAGCCTAACCACTCTGTGGTATTGTGTAAGAGTGCAGGGGTGGACCATGTGGTCCTATATTGAAAAGTGTTTTTTTTTAATCTGTTAATGGGCGTCAGTGCTCCCAGATATTATGCCTTTTATGCCAAGTCAGCAAGTATCATCATACAGTAACCCCTCTGTGGTATTGTGGAAGAGTGCAGGGTTGGACCCTGAGGTTCAAAAAAAATAAATGATATAAATCTGACACAGGCGTCAGTGCAGCCAAATATTGTGCCTTTCATGGCAGCAAGTGCCTTCACACCGTAACCCTTTTGTGGTATTGTGGAAGAGTTCAGTGCTGGAGGTTTTGTGAAATGCAGAAAGAGGACATCCCCTATCTCCATTACTTCAGCATCAGGATTGATAGCTGCTGATCCAGGACTTGATTCATTTTTATAAATGTCAGCCGGTCTACAGAGTCGGTGGACAGACGCACTCTTTTGTCTGTGACAAAACCTCCAGCGGCACTGAACGTCCTTTCGGAAAGCACGCTATATGAAGAGCAACCTAGTAGCTGCATAGCATATTGGCTAAGTTCTGGCCAGTGATCCACCCTCAACACCCAGTAAGCCAGTGGATCATCTGCTGGAAAGGTATCCAGGTCTGCCCTTGCCCCTAGGTAGTCCTGCACCATATGGTGAAGACGCTGGCAATGGGTGCCTACATTTGACGTCCTTGAGCGTCGTGGTCTAAAAAAATTTAAAAAAGCATCAGTCAAGCGGCCCTGGCCTTCACCGTTATTCCTCTGATCACCCGCAGCCTCAGAAGCACGTGTGTCAGCACTTGGTAATCTACCAGTGCCTGGAAAGGTGTTTACACAAGTGTCGCTTTAGAGCGTCCTCTAGTTTTTTCATCCTGTGCTCCCTCTGTGCGGGCAGGATGAGCTCTGCAACTTTCCTCTTGTATCGTGGATCAAGAAGGGTTGCCAACCAGTAATGATCCCTCTCCTTGATAGCATGAATCCTGGGGGTCCTTTAGCAGGCTTTGCATCATTAGGGAGCCCATGCAGCGTAGGTTGGAGGTGGCATTAGCTGCCGAGTCTTCCTGGTCAATGAGGATGACCGTATCGTGCACTTCCTCCTCCCAGCCACGCACAAGCCCTTCTGTTTCTGGGCACACAAAACCCTCCCTGAGGAATCCCCACCTTCAATGCCCCCACTACTTAAATAGTCCTCCTCCTCCTCATCCTCCTCCTGTCTGATCTGAGTAGGACCCACTGGAATGCTGTCTGCGGAAAGGCTGGGGCCTTCAGAGCTAGGAAGGCCTCCTCTTCCTCCCGCTGCTCTGCCTCTAGAGCCACATCTATAATTCCCCGCAGAGTGTGCTCCAGCAGGAACACTAAAGGAATTGTGTCACTGATGCATGCACTGTCCCTGCTCACCATCCTTGTTGCCTCCTCAAATGGTGACAGTACAGTGCATGCATCCTTGATCATCACCCACTGCAGGGGGGAAAAAAAAACAAGTTGACCTGAACCTGTCCTGTGCCATACTCACACAGGTACTCGTTGATGGCCCTCTGCTGCTTGTGCAGACGCTGCAGGCATTGCTAATGTCGAGTTCCACCTGGTGGGCATGTCACAGATCAGACGGTTTGTGGGAAGGTGGAATTCTCTTTGAATTCTGCCGGGCGAACGCTTGCTGGAATGACCGTCTGAAGTGGCTGCAGACTTTTCTGGCCTGGATGAGAAGCTCTGGCAGCCTTGGGTACTTGGTTAGGAAACGCTGTACCACCAGATTTAGGACGTGTGCTAGGCATGGTACATGCGTCAATTTACCCTGGCGTAGGGCGGAGAGAAGGTTGCTGCCATTATCGCAGACGATCATTCCCAGCTCAAGCTGGCATGGTGTTAACCATCTCTGCACCTGGCCCTGCAGAGCTGACAGAATTTCTGGCCCGGTGTGGCTCCTGTCCCCTAAACAAACCAGCTCAAGCACAGTATGGCATCTTTTTGCTTGAGCCATTGCGTAGACCCTGTCAGGTGTCCATTTAACTGCCACTTCGCCAGAGACAGAGAAGGAGGAGGAGGAGGAGGAGGAAGAGGGAGAGGTGGTGGTGGTGGAGCAGACAGACCTTATACAAGCAGCTTTCTGGAGGTGTGGTGGATGAACAAGCTCTAGCACAGAGCCCCGTCTTGGATGCCTCCCAGCTGCAATCAGAATTACCCAGTGTGCCGTGAAGGAAATGTAACGACCCTGCCCATGCTTGCTGGACCACGTGTCTAAAGTCACATGCACCTTGCTACTGCCTGCCTTTCCCAATGACTCGATAACATTGTCTTCCACGTGCTGGTATAGTGCTGGAATGGCCTTGCGTGAAAAGTAATGACGTTTTGGAACCTGCCACTGTGGTACAGCACATTCAGCAAATTCACGGAAGGGAGCAGAGTCCACCAGCTGGAAAGGCAGCAGCTGCAATGCGAGTAATTTTGCTAAGATGGCATTTAAACGCTATGCTTGGGGATGGTTGGGACTATACGTTGCCACAGCTGCTGCAGCGAAAGAAAAAATAATCTGACTGCGTAAAACTTCAGCTACTGGGATGATGTCACATTGTGAGGAAGGACCTGCTGGTACATCCATTACTGTAGCATCATCCCTGTCGGTGGAGGTTGTAGGCAATGACATGACAGGACATACAGTGTGGGTAGAAACAGATGAGGAGGAGGAGGACCTACGCAAAGTTTTGCGCCAACGGGATGTGTGGCACTTGTTCATATGTCGCCTCAAGCATGTGGTACCCAAGTGTCCGGTGTTTATCCCACGCTTCAGCCTCCTCTGACATAGATTACAAATAGCAATGGTGGGGTCTGCTGCACATTTCTTAAAGAACTCCCAGACATCAGAGTTCCTGCATGTGTTCTTTGAGACAACAGCGCTCTGCACCGGAGCAGCTCTGACATCTGATGCCTTGGACTGGCTAGTGCTACGGTTGGTCACAGAGGATGTTGTGCCTCGTGTTTGCTGTGCCTCCTCCTCCTCACTTGATTCCTCAGTTCGATCTGGCACCCAGGTGGAGTCAGTGACCTCATCATCATCAATGTCATCTTCACCCCTATCTCCTCGTCACTGGAGCCAACTTGGCAGTATGCTGCAGCTGCTGGGCACACATGAGTGCCAGTTATTTGTGTGTCATCACTAGCACCCCCTTCCTCTAGGTTGATTATACTCCCTTGCTCAACCTCAGAGATTGAATCAGAACACTGTACTTGCTGCGCATCCTCAAGCAGCATGTCACTCTCATTGATGTCAAACAATTCAGCTGACTCCTCCGTGTGTGATAGCGAGGCTACGGCAGGAGTAGCTGTGGACATGGAGGCTGCATTAGATGCTTTGGCAGCTGAGGTGGACTGTAAAGCACTAGAAGCCTGGCTGGCAGAGGACTCGTAGGATGAGGATGGCCTGGCTAGCCAATCCACCAATTCCTCTCTATGTTGCTGCAGGTTAAGAAGACGGCCAGCACCAGTTATAAAGGACAAGCGTGCCCCTGCAGAGGATGCACCATGTCCACCATGACCAGAGGCACAGCCTCCCGACACAGGGGCTGCTTGCCCTCTTATCTGTGTCTGGGAGCGTCTGCCTGTCCTTTTTGTTCTTTCAGACATGGTGAGTGATATATAGATTAATATATACAGAACTCTGATTCAGCTCTGGTATAAATATTTAAAGAACTCTGGTATAACTCAGTGAGACACACTGATAGCTGGCAGCCAGTGACAAGAGACAGATCACCTCAATTCACAAATGTTTTTAATAAATTAGTGAGCCCCAAAATACAGCGTGGTACTGTTTGTGTGACGAGACACAGATCACCTTAATTCACAAGTGTTTTAAAGAAATTAGTGAGCCCCAAAAAAACTTGCTGGCTGTGTGACGAGACACAGAAGATCACCTTAATTCACAAGTGTTTTAAAGAAATTAGTGAGCCCCAAAAAAAATTGCTGGCTGTGTGACGAGACACAGAAGATCACCTCAATTCACAAATGTTTTAAATAAAGTTGTAAACCCCAAAAAAACTTGCTGGCACAGTGACAAGACACACATCACCTAAATTCCCTGATATTTGGTATAAATGAGACCCAAAAAGACTTGCTGGCACAGTGACAAGACCCGGAAAATCACTTCAATTCACAAATGTTTTAAATAAAGTTGTAAACCCCAAAAAAACTTGCTGGCACAGTGACAAGACACACATCACCTAAATTCCCTGATATTTGGTCGAAATGAGACCCCCCCAGTAGCGTGGCAGACCGGTAGTAACAACACACACAACTATCTCCTGTGAAATCTCCTCTGAAATGCGTGCAGAAGCGCTGCGTGGAAACCTTATATAGTGTGCTGCGGGACTTAGCTCTGTGAGCCCATGATTGGGCAAAATTTGCCCAATCAGGACTCTGAGCGGTGATTGGCATAGTGTTCAACCAGTCTTGCACCAGACCTGTGGTCAGGTGCAAGGCTGTAGCCAATTACGAGCTTCAGGCCAGTGGGAAAATGCATTGTGGTCCATTGTGGTCGAACATGCGGCGAACACCCGGAAATGTTCGGTGTTCGCGATCCGCTTGAACAGGCTAAGTTCGGGTCGAACCCCGAACCGTCCGAACCCGAACAGATCATCCCTATTCACAACCCCCCCAAATTACCTTTCTTTTTTCCAATATACCACATTCAAAGCACTCCACTTTAATATAGTTTTAGAATTTTTTTAAATCACCTAATTTAGGAATAAATAATGGGGATTTGTTTAGAAACTATGATCATACATTACATAAACCTACCACAACCACAACAACAACAACAACAACAACGTACACCAGTGGTTCCCAACCGCGGTCCTCACGTACCCCCAACAGGTCAGGTTTCCCAGATAGCTGAAGCACAGCACAGGTGATATGATTTGCTGCTCAGTGATTTCAGGATTCAGTCTGCATTTCCCCAAAAGAATCCTTAAAACCTGGCCTGTTAGGGGTACTTGAGGACCGCGGTTGGGAACCACTGATGTACACCATCACTGATATTCAATCTTATCACTTTTTATGAAGATGAGGAGGATGCATGCTGACACATTGTTATGTAACCTTTACAGAAATAAGTATATATAACAGAAGCTTCACCAGCATTGAAGAGAATAAAGGAAACCTCTGTGCCTCAAGACAATTTAGTGATATTTTGACTCTTTTATGCTAACCGTTCGCCTGCCAGTGATCATTTCTATTAGAAGAATGCAGAAACACACCATCCAGCCAGGAAATGGGCACAAGAATACCATGGAAACCAATTCCAAAAGAAGAAAACCTGGAAACCATTAAAATTATAAAAACAAAACCGATTTAAGTAGGGGAAATCCCCCTGGTAAAAAGCTTCCCCCATTGTAAAATAGCTGGCGTACACAAAGGTCCTGAATTTCATCTTGTGGATACAACTAGTTGTGTTTAATGAGGTGCCCAGATTGTTCAATATACAGTATTTAGAATTACAGCTATATTTATTACCAGGAAATGTGAAAATCGGTATGATGAAATCCAATAAAACAGAAAAAAACACTCTGGTTTATTGTATTTTGTTAGACAGATTTTTGGGGATTGATTTCTATCAACACATTCATTATATAGCAGGATTCATCAAGGTACCCACAAACACCTCCTTACCCAGCGCTCCTGATACGGGTGTACGTGCAATCTCTCCTAGTATGATGAAATCCACCTGCAGGTTTTGATGATGTCAGGAAAGTATCAGTTAATGATGTAAGAATTGGTGCAGATGAATCTATACACCAAGTCACAGGAACGCTTGGCATCTTTGTGTTTGATGCAGTGGTGCATGTCAATGTATTGCATTCAGAGGTGTTGTTATGCCCCAAAGACACCTAACGCTTTCGCCCAAAACACAAAAAGATGATGACTATATATATATATATATATAAGGTGAACAGTGGAGGAGGCACACGAGGACTTAAAAATAATAAATCTTTATTGATCACATAAAGATTTTTTATATATATATATAATCAATTAGATAAATCCTTTAGTCGAGGGATGACATTCTTTGCCCAGTGCAGTGTCTGTCTACATACACATCCACCAACTGATGTCACTCCAGGGACTTCGAGCGGTGCTAAAAGCATAAACATTTATTACATTACAATGTTTCAGTCGGCTCCAAACACATTTTCCTTATCACCTAAATATATATCACCTAAGTATATGTTTCTATACAGTGGTCATTGGTCAAGTCCTAAAAAAAATCAAGTGTGGGAGATTTCTGGAATTTCTTTTTTAAATTCTGTTACAGACTTTTTTTTTTTTTTTTAAAGACATTTTTATTATTCAGACACATTTTAAGACATTTTTAACACATATTAGGAGAACAGGAGAGTTCAGTTTTTTCTTCTTTTTTTCTGCAGTTCGTCTGTGTTTTTATCGGTGTTCGGCGGCTCCATCTTCAGTGCACTACGGTGACCCTGCAGCGAATAGTGAATTTGCCGGAGGGTCGGCGGAATGGAATCACCGTAGTGCAAAGCACAGAAATTTCAGCGAAATAAGCTTTGTGAATTCACCCATTAGTCTGCCAACACAGTTGTAAGGGAGCGTATCAAAACCTTTTGATATTAAAGGCCTACAGCCCCAATTGGGCCGGCACACCAACAAAAAGTGATGTTTATATTCCAATAGCACTTGTGCGGATTGTGTAACCAGGACAACCAGGGCTGAAACTGTCCAGGTCTGCAAATGAAGACCCCTTAGCCT
The DNA here is from genome assembly GCA_009667805.1 of Leptobrachium leishanense. Classification (NCBI taxonomy): domain Eukaryota; kingdom Metazoa; phylum Chordata; class Amphibia; order Anura; family Megophryidae; genus Leptobrachium; species Leptobrachium leishanense. Next base: position 80,240,682 of record CM019071.1, read on the forward strand.
GGCACTACCGATTCCTAAGATTCCATTGAGTTGTTCTTGTGATATTCTCTTGTGTCTTTTCCAACCCAGATATCTAGTTGACAGTCATGCCCTAATAATCCCTGTATGCTCTTTCAAAGAGCACAATATATTACAGAAGTGAAGCTAACAGGATTATTCGGAGAAAGGTGAAAGTCGGGAGAATTGGCAGGAGAAGAGAACAATTTTGACCAAATAGTCGATTTGGAAAGTGAAATAAATGGGAGCATTTTTCTGGTTTGGCTATTTTGACCTAGAATTTTCAGTTCTCCAGTCATTCTCCTGAGTATCACCTTTCTTTGAATAGACCTGTAAATCTATTATTTAATTAAGAAACAATCCCCAAGCTCAGTTGCTAGATGGGGGTTTGTGACTGTAGAAGTGTATTTGTGTGGCGTGTCAGTGTGCATGCATATGCTGTAACATTGCAGTTAAGCTCTGTCGTGCCAAGGCCAAGCTTAACCAACGCCTGGTAATTACAAGTCTGTGTTTGGTAATAGGCAGTAGGTGCCAGCCTGTTGTGCCACGGAGCCACGCACAGGACAGTTCTGCTTGGAAACACTCGGTACACATCAGAAAGTCTTAAGTGTTCAGTCACATATCTATCTTTCATTAAGGGAGAACATAAGTTAAACACAACACATTCTTCACTTAAACCACATACAGCGGGGATGATGTAGCCTTCACTATGTGGAACTACCGACTGGATGGAGTAGAGGTAACATCATTACTCTAGAACTGTGGAAACCCAGGTTCGAATCCCGGCCAGAGCACCTCTCCATTAAGTGTCCTTGGGCAAGACACCTAATGGTATATACTTGCCTACCACACAATATCGGCTGTGGAGTCCAGTGGTAAAATCTCTACCCTTCGACCATGGAGAAGAAAATCAACATACCATTCAGCACACCCATCCAGCACACCCTTCCAAAACAACAGTGGAGAAGTCTCGACTTTATGAGAAGCGGGTTAAACCTAACCACCAGGTAGCTGATCTACAATCACGGAAAGACGACCCAATCCTACTCAGAAGACACCATCAGAGAGTTTCCTTGGGCAAGACACCTAACAATACCTACCTCCTACCTCACAGAATACTTGTACATCAAATAGATTGTAAGTTCCCTTGGGAACAGGGTCCCCCTGAAACAGGTCATCATCCATTTGTGGTATTCTGATCCTGGCCTGGTTGAGGGTCCCGAGAAGAGGTTTGGGAAACACTGTTGTAAAGCATAGCAAGAAAAAAAGTTGTCATCTGCGCTCGTTTCTATACAATTCCATATGCAACAAAACACAATTCGAGGTTTTTGTTTGCTTGAATGGCCATTGAAACGTACAGTTGTGTTCAAAATTATTCAACCCCCAATGCTGTAAAGGGATTTAGGGAATTTAGTGTACATTTGTAATTGTATTCAGAATTAAATCCTACAAGGTCTTTTTAAAGAACCATATGCAACTAAAATGACATCAATTGGTTTTGTAATACAGTAGTAAATGTTTCTTTTGTGAATTCTTCATTGACACAATTATTCAACCCCTTAAAGACTACCACTCTGAAGAACAGAGGTTCATTCTGTACGTCAGTACTAGCGGTTTGATGTTCTCGAAAAAATGCGTTTGTTTGCCACTTGCGTTGCGCGGCCGCACTTTTGTGCGGCTGTTCTTCGTATGCTGCCCGGCATTGGACGTCATTTGCTGCTAGCACGGCCATGATACTGTGTTAATACTGTGTTCGTCTGACCCTAGCCTTAGTGTCACTTAAGGGTAGCTGAGCATCATGGAACAAATATCTAGGGTTAGGGTTGCCACATTGGCCATGTTTTACAGAGCACAAATTACAATTTCATGCACAGGGGGCCTAGGGAAAAGTGCTGCCCTGTGTTATATACAGTTGTGTTCAAAATTATTCAACCCCCAATGCTGTAAAGGGTTTTAGGGAATTTAGTGTACATTTGTAATTGTATTCAGAATGAAATCCTACAAGGACTTTTTAAAGAACCATATGCAACTAAAATGACATCAATTGGTTTTGTAATACAGTAGTAAATGTTTCTTTTGTGAATTCTTCATTGACACAATTATTCAACCCCTTAAAGACTACCGCTCTGAAGAACAGAGGTTCATTCACGTGTTTTCAATCAGGTATTGAAAACACCTGTGGATGTCACGGAGCAGCAATAAAGCATAATAAGCACCAATTAGGCAGCTTTAAAATGACTGTGATACTCAGCTCCTTCTAGACATTTACTGGTGTGGTTACAAACATGGTGAAGTCAAGAGAATGGTCCAGGAAGACAAGAGAAGAGGTGATTACTCTTCACAGGAAGGGCAATGGCTATAAGAAGATTGCAAAGATGTTAAAAATACCAAGAGAGACCATAGGAAGCATCATTCGCAAATTCAAGGCAAAGGGCACTGTTGAAACGCTACCTGGTCGTGGCAGAAAGAAGATGCTGACTTCGACTGCTGTGCGCTACCTGAAGCGTAGAGTGGAGAAAAGTCCCCGTGAGACTGCTGAGGAACTGAGAAAAGATTTGTCAGATGTGGGTACTGAAGTTTCAGCTCAGACAATACGGCGCACACTGCGTAATGAAGGCCTCCATGCCAGAACTCCCAGGCGCACCCCCTTGCTGTCTCCAAAGAATAAGAAGAGTCGACTGCAGTATGCCAAAAGTCATGTGGACAAACCACAGAAGTTTTGGGATAGTGTTCTGTGGACTGATGAAACAAAATTAGAACTGTTTGGGCCCATGGATCAACGCTATGTTTGGAGGAGGAAGAACAAGGCCTATGAAGAAAAGAACACCTTGCCTACTGTGAAGCATGGTGGGGGGTCAATCATGCTTTGGGGCTGTTTTGCTTCTGCAGGTACAGGGAAGCTTCAGCGTGTGCAAGGTACCATGAATTCTCTTCAGTACCAGGAGATATTGGATGACAATGTGATACAGTCCGTCACAAACCTGAGGCTTGGGAGACGTTGGACCTTTCAACAGGACAATGATCCCAAGCATACCTCCAAGTCCACTAGAGGCTGGAACATTTTGGAGTGGCCATCGCAGTCACCTGACTTAAATCCGATTGAGAACCTCTGGTGGGACTTAAAGGAAGCAGTTGCAGTGCGCAAGCCTAAGAATGTGACTGAACTGGAGGCTTTTGCCCATGACGAATGGGCGAAGATACCCATAGATCGCTGCAAGACACTTGTGTCAAGCTATGCTTCACGTTTAAAAGCTGTTATAACTGTAAAAGGATGTTGTACTAAGTACTAAGATTGAATGTCACTTGGGGGTTGAATAAAACTGATAATGATGTGAGCACAGAAAAGACATTTGTGGTTATTTCATTATAAATGTTATGTTATATTTGTCTGACCTACACGTGCCTCTTTGATTTAATTGTAAGCAAGATGACTGAATGATCAAAATCAATGTCAAACTGGCCAAAACACTCAATTTCAGTGGGGGTTGAATAATTTTGAACACAACTGTAAGCTCACTCGCCACATCACGGCACCTCTTGGTAGAGTGAGTACGTAACCAATGTAACCAAAAGCCGCTCCTCTGAGCAGCTGCATGCTCTCTTGCTGCTTTTCAGCTAAGAGGCAAAAAATGGTGGGTTTTCTGCACTTGTTTCTATACAATTCCATGTGTAACAAAACACAATCTGAGGTTTTCAAGCAAACAAAAACCTCTAATTGTGTTTTGCTGCACATGGAATTGTATAGAAACGAGCGCAGATGACAAATTTTTTTGCTATATTTTATACATGAACTGGGTTGTTACTCCTGGTTGTTGCAGCCGCTCTGGTGCGTATGAGCGCGACGCCATATTTTCTATATGATCTTGTAAAGTGCTGTGGAATTTGTGATACTATGTAAATAAAGGATGATGATAATAATAATAATAACACTTAAAGCTTATTTTCCTAACCATGCCTGGCTGGCATAATGGCACTGGCATCGTTGTTATCAGTAACCAACGGTGGGGCAGGAGATAATAGCAGCACACATTTATTTTGCATAATTTATTTACGGTGTTGCAGATGTTGAGTACCAGGATGATGATCTGCTGTTAAATCATGAAGGATGTAACCTTGTCTGGGCAAAGCAGTGTGATCAACTCCACAAACCCTGTATGTATATACTGATACGCTTAATCCATTTAAGTGCTAAGCAGGAGATAATATACTAATATCCCCTCCTATCTTGCAGTTACTGACAGGAAGAAGCTAAGGAGAGAAACAGGTTTGTCAGCTAATAGCCCAGAAAACTCTCCCTCCATCCAATTTTTCCTACAGATGCGATGTGGACCGACTTATTCACTCCTCCATCCCCTTTTTCCTCCACAGGAGAGGTGGACTTATAACACAGCTCCTCTATCTGGTATTCTGTCCGCTTTGGAGCTAAGAGAGAAATAAAACGCGTCTCCATTTATTTATCCTCGCACTGGCCGCAGATTCGTTTTTAAATGAAGTAACGATTTGCCTGTTTACAACACATAAAATGACACCAGTATGAGTTACATGTGACAAGTGATGCATTTTATCTTTGGACCTTGGGCTTGGTTCCAACTCCTGTTACTCCAATTTCAGGAGCTGCTAAGGGGAAATAAATCGTTATGGGAAGCTGTGTCCCATGATGCTGCTACTATTGGCTCCTGGAGTCCATAGGACTCCTTGGAACCAAGCACAGCCCTGTTTCCCAGTGGTCTGCTGCTTGTGGCCATAGGATATTGGTGGATCGTGAGATTTTTTTGGTGGGTTAGATTTCAGCATTAAGAGATTTTGCAAAAATGATTCCCAATTGTTTGTTAAGCAAGAGGCAAAATAAATAAATGACTAGATCAAAAACCTCAAAATAAATTCAGCAAAAAAGGTTAAAACATCTCAAACCTCAGTGAAGACGAGAATGTAATCCTCCACCTCAGCGTTCCACAGTTAGGGGGTTAGGGAGAACAAATATCTCCCAGGGGGCCTTCCACTTGGGTGGCTCAACACTCCAACCATGGGCACCACCTGGTTTTTGAGGCCTTGGGCTCAGGTTGATAACCTGCTGGTGGCAACACGTTACAAGGAGTGGTGATTTTGGATGGTGCCACTCGTAGAATGATTACTGTTCCACCCAAAATAGTGGTTCATGTAGCCACAAACACACAACCACAATGGTTTACTAGGTACTGAAAAGCGGATTAGGATTACCTGTTGTGCAGTGGAACAGATGTTCAACAATCAATGCCTGCGTGCATGGGATATTGCCTGAAAACATCACAGGAAAACTGAGCTATTGTTCTCCGCATTATCCCCCTAACACAAAGGATCACAAAGGTTTTTACTTTCTGAAGAACACAGAGGTATCTGCAAGGCTGCAGGGTGGTGAATGGTATTTAAATGAAAGCCATCTGTCATGGTGACAGGAAAGCATCAGACAAAAGTCTGTATGATTAATGACGCCTGCAGTAAACATCTTTGTGGTTGTATTTCTTAAGATCTTTTGCTTTGCCTGGTAACTGGTTTATGTTTTATCCAGGACACTATTTTGTCAAGTCTAAGGTTCACAATTAACACTGTTTACACATTTACCATAGCAAACTGCCCAGCCAGTTACAATACTTTCATGATACCAGTATCAAGGCATCAGAACAACGCAAACGATTTATGATTTATAGGCCTTGAAAGGGTTAAATTGGGTCCCAGAAAAGGGGACCTTGACAAGCAAGTCATTAAAAGGGAATGTTTCTGGATCTACCAGTTGGACACCTTGGCCCCTAAAGGCATCAATGAGGGATTTTCATTTTCCGCGTATCTTACTTGACCAGTTTTCAGAGACTCATTTGGAAATTGGTTACACATAAATATTTTATGTAAAGAGTTGGCATTTTTTGATAGGGAATATTTGCAACTTGCGAGTAGTGAAAAAAAGGTATCTTTCACCACCAGGTGGTGAGAGAAAATAAAGGAGAATAGTCTGACCTAACAGGACTAAACCCACAGATAAAATCAAAAAATAAACCGGATACTCCGTTACTAAATAGAAAAGGTACAAAAAAATGTATTCTTTATTAGAAATGATTAACAAAGTACCCCATAAAAAACAAAGAAAAAATCACAAGTGGAAGGATTATTTGATAGTCCCAAAACGCCAAATTATTGTATGCATACTTAGGTATGATCTTGATTCATATAGGTTAATCCCACAAATGATTACAACAGCCTATAAATAGGTGAATAGCAGACAAGACAGGTGTTACACCAATAGATATTCCCTAATGCTGATCCTATAATTATTTCTGCACTTTCCCTGCATATCCCTCATTAGATTGAGAAGGAGAGCTTTAGTAGGTAAGAGAGTCAGTATGCAGAACAAAGGTAACAAGGCCCTTGAGTTAACAGATAAATATCCTAATATTAAGCAGGCTGGACTATTCCCACATATCAACGTGAACTGTTAAAATCAGTTCCCATCACCATCAAAATGCCAATGCGCGTTTCGCCTCTCCTATCGTGGCTTCATTCAGAGCGTCAAAGCGACTCCTTCTCAATCTACTGAAGTACTTCTCAGCCATTTTTAGCTCCTTGATGTTCCTTAATGATTCAGAGAGCTTGCTGCCATAGTAGGTTACAATATTTGATTGTCTCTTAGTGCCCCTGTAAGATCATATCAGGACTCCCCACCGGGTTAGGTAGAGAGAGCTCAAGAGACAAGGCTGGTGTGTCGGTAACAGGAATCAGACTATAACAGAGGTCGGGGTCACAGATCTGGGTCATACACATGCAGGCAAACTATAGCAATGAGGAGAATCAGGACACGGGGAACTGCTTCAATACTGGAGCATGGAAGGAATGGGTCCTCGGGTCTTTTATGCCATCAGCTCCCACCTGGTCCAATAGGAGGCATGTTACGTTATCGGTGCCCGACGTGGCCTGGCCGCCATATTGTTGGAGACCAGCCCCACGTGCGTCCCTGATCAGAGGCCTGGACAAGGCCTGAAGACTGGAGCTCTGCCGGAGACTGCCGGCTGGTAGCAGAGAGGCCGGTGCCAGACCTCCCCCAAGGACTGAAGCCACACCGAGGAGGTGAACCGGCACGCACTGGGCACAAGGTACTGTCAAGTGACTGAGTCGTGCACCTCACTGCACCCCGTACAGAATTGCCAGGTGGGCAAGAAGGCAGCAGCGCTCGACGCAAGCGACCCTAACAGATCATTTGATTTGTTAATATATCAATGTGAATTTATATAGAGGGGTGGCCTGGTCGAATAATGGGCAAAATAGACGAGTGGATATTGGAAATGGGAACGATGTATGGCAGCTTGTGCTGTTATATTCCCGATTTTTCTAGAAGTAGCGGTTGTGTCTGTTCGGTGCTTAAGCCTTACATATTATTATCTACAAGGTAGTAAATCATGTTAAGGCAATCTGTGCTAGCTGTAGCTACAGAAAGACCTTGTCTGCTAGCAGCGAGAATGCTGTGTAACAAGTGGGTCCATAAAGTGGACCAGTCCTTATTAGAAGAGCCTTAAAGAGTAGCCCTGGTTCCCGATATCCTGTATATCAGTGGAGGATCATATATTAGAGTACACTGGGCAATAGATGGAGCCATAATTCTGAATCACTTTACGTAGATTAATGTTGGTGTGAACTTTTGTTTAAATCTTTACATCTATTTGAGATCTGTGATCATCAGAGACATAGTGGTAACGGCCCTAGTCTGAAAAACAGTGTTTCAGTAGGAGTTATTAAGTGCAAAGCAAGAAGATCTGTGAACTGGGGTAGTTATCTATTCTTATCCTGGTTTCATAGTAGCCTATTGTCACGAAATGGCCCAACACCCTCAGCCAGGGGCGGTTCATGGTGACGGGGTTTTTGTCCATAGACTTTTAGGTGCCGTTGCACCCACGGAGTTCCGTTTTATATATTATTTAGATGTGGTTTTGTGTGTGGTGTAATAAAAGTGTCCCCCTTTTTGTATTGTGAAATGTACGAAAATTCCTTTGTGTGCCTTGCCCGTCGCCATTTTCCCAGCGCCTCGTGGATCCGGTCAGAATGATCGGATCGGAAAATGGCCGATTCGGACCATCCGGTCGAATCGTAAAATGGTCGATTCGGACCATCCGGTCCGAATCGGCAACTCCCCGATTCGTAACCGCCAATACGAATCGGGGCCCGGGTGCCTCCTGCCAGCGAGGGCCAATGGGACTTGTGTGGGCGGGCAGGGATTCCCATTGTTCTGATACTGTGTTAAAGTTTATAAATATATGTGATGTGGAAAAATAAAGCAGATTTACTAGTGCATTCAGCTTCGCCTGGTGACTTTTATTATCGGCCGTATTTTCTGAGATCCCGCGCGGTCTCAGAGTGCGGCGTCCTGAGAAGATCCGAACCGAACACCCTGTGCCTGCATCCCGCATCAGGACAGAGGTGCAGCGTATGGTCATCGGTCTTAAGAATATTCGACCGAGGTTCCGAGATCCGATCCGAAGGCGCGGCCCGTCTACCGCGCTTCGGTACATCGAGCGGCAAGTGAAAGATCCGAATATTCATCCGGGGAAGATCCGATCCCCGTATCCGTACGCCCGCTCCGCAGACGCTCCCACACACACAAGGTCAGTGAACCAACTGCTCGAGACGCTGAGTGCCGTGTTGCTCAGTGGTCGGGCTGGTTCCACGCAGGGGTCCCCTCCACCGCTCGCTAACCCTTCCCCAGGGTCACTCCAGGCCGCACGAGACGCCGAGTGCCGCGCCACTCGGTAGTCGGGCCAGCGGTAAGCGCTGTGGGGCACGCAGATAAGAGCACACCCGCAGGCGGACAACATCCATTCCGTCATACTGGTGGCAGCGGTGGGATAGCTCTCTGCAACCCCCCAGCAAGGAGACCTACACCATGGCGGTGTACAGCCATTACAACAGGGACACCCTGCGGGGCATGCTAGAGAATCGGGGAGGTACCCCAGGCTCTAAACGCAAGAAGACCTTGATCAAGGAGCTGCAGGTCCTAGACCGGGTGGGCGCGACGACGGTGAAGCCACCCGCCCCCACCCCTGTCCTCGCAGAGAAATCGGAAGATGCCTTCGTCAGAAAGGCGCGGCAACGGATCGCCCTACTCGGAACTGCCCCATCGGAGGCGGACATAAGCAGGGTGATCCAGGAGGTCCGGCAGGAAGAGGAGCGGGACAAGGAGCGTGAGGAGCGGGACAAGGACCGCGAGGAGCAAGAGAAGGACCGCGAGGAGCAAGAGAAGGACCGCGAGGAGCAAGAGAAGGACCGTCAGCACGAGTTGCGGATGGCGGCGCTTAGTGCAAGAAGGAGTGAACTTTCGAACCCCGTCCCCGAACCCGTAGGACCCTGGGTTGAGGTTTACAGCTCGACTGGAGCTTCACCCCGGGATTCTGCACCCCCCAGCGATAACCCTTTCGGGACTTACAGCTCGCCTGGAGCCTGTATTGGGGACATCGCACATCCCAGCGACCCTTGGATGGAGACTTACAGCTCGCCTGGAGCTGCATCCGAGGATGCCACACCCCCCAGCGAGTGGCAGTGCCACTGTTTCAGCACCCTCGCGGACTCGAGGGCGGAATTCCCGAGAAGGCTGCAGGAGGGCCTGGTCCGGTACCATGGGTCCACAGTGGAGCCCACCGGGTACGAGTGGCGAGACGAGATCCGCCAGGAACTTTGGTACGAGGCCCTGTACCATGAGAGGGACTACCATGACGTCTATGTCCCCTCCGACGCTGTCATCCACCAGGTGCAGTATGACGCTCGAGCAGCGTTCCTGCAAGATCGGGCCCCGGAGGAGTGGGAGGCAGAGCTTCAGTACCTGGTGCAGCAGGAGATTGCACTGGACGCCGCGTACCCCGCGCTCCGGTGGCTAGCCGGCCCCCTGATACCCCGCACCATTGACGGCGCCTCCACCGCAGGGCCCCACTATGGTGGCACGGGGCTGCTCTACGAGAGCATGGCCACAGACCCTGGGTTCGGAGAAGAGACAGAAGAGCGGTCGGAGGAGATTCTGGAGCGACGGGAAAAGGAGCTCCCGTACGACAGCAGGGACTCGGAGTTCGAGGAACTGGAGTTCCTAGCAGAGCGAGAGTGGGAGCTCGAGAAGGCCTACCGGAGATTGTTGGACAGCGTTCCGCAGTCGGGTCTGAGTCCCATGTACTGGGACGGGTCGGCGGAAGGAACCGACAGTTCACAGGACTTGGAAGTATGGGAGGCCGAGATGCTCCCATGGGTCCCCGTTGGGGCCCCAGCAGAAGAAGCTACCCCCTTCACCCCGCAGGATGACAGGGTGGCCGTGCTCACGGGTCCAGCGGAGGAGCCGGCAACGGGGCAGAGCGCCGCTGGCCTCTGTTCACCCTCAGCCGCGGAGAAAGTTATCCTCCAACCAGCAGAAGAGCTGGCCACGGGGCAGAGTGCCGCTGGCCTCTGTCCACTGCCCACAGTCTGCCAGGAGGAGCAGACCGATGGTCCCCCCGGGCTGGGTTGCGCGCAGCCATTGATTGCCCCGGGGGGTGAAGAAACCATCCTCTCGCAAGGAGATCCACACCCAGCTGAAGGGCTGGCCACGGGGCAGAGTGCCGCTGGCCTCTGCCCACTCCCCACAGCATGCCAGGGGGGGCAGACCGATGGTTCTCCCGGACTGGGTTGCTCCCAGCCTCTGATTGACCGGGGGGTGGACAGAACCACCCTTCCGCAGGGAGACCCCCGCTCAGCGGAAGAGCTGACAACGGGGCAGAGTGCCGCTGGCCTCTGCCCATCCTTCACAATCTGCCCCAAGGGGCAGAGTGGGGATAACCTCGCGCTACCGCCTTTGCAGCTGTTGACCCCATCCGACCCCCGGGACTGTGTTCCGGCACCCCCCTTTTCAGCAGAAGAGCTGGCAACGGGGCAGAGCGCCGCTGGCCTCTGCCCACTCTCCGACTGCCCTGAAGAGCAGCCGGAGTTGACCCCACTTGACCCCTTGATTGTCGTTTCTGTGCCTACCCCCCCAGCAGAAAAGCTGGCAACGGGGCAGAGTGTCACTGGGCTTTGCTCAATCTTTGACGGCCCTGAGGAGCAGCCGGGTTTTTCCGAGCTGCTGACCCCGCAGTCGGTGCCCTTCCTTGACCCCCGGGAGGTCATTTCTGTACCTACCCCCCCAGCAGAAGAGCTGGCCACGAGGCAGAGCGCCGCTGGCCTCTGCCCATCTCCACAACTCTTTGGCTCGGAGTCCCCACGCAGCCACTGTTCTTTTCAACGACTGACCTGGGCACCCGGGGTGCGTGCATTTAGCACCCGTTTCCCCCGGGTGAGAGATTTTCCCGGAGGGGACACAGGCGGTACTCCTCCCCAGCCACATGACCCTTCTTTCAGACGGGGTAACCCCAAGGACGTGGGGCCCCAACCAACCTGGCACGGCCGCAAGGCCAAATGGAGAAGCCTGGTGGCCCGGCCTCCCCAGACAGACTATGGGCCTGGGAGCACCGACTTCCCCGGTATGACCCGTTGGGGATCAGACCAGGTGCGTCGGACTGTGGGAAGGGGGAGGAGTGTCACGGAATGGCCCAACACCCTCAGCCAGGGGCGGTTCATGGTGACGGGGTTTTTGTCCATAGACTTTTAGGTGCCGTTGCACCCACGGAGTTCCGTTTTATATATTATTTAGATGTGGTTTTGTGTGTGGTGTAATAAAAGTGTCCCCCTTTTTGTATTGTGAAATGTACGAAAATTCCTTTGTGTGCCTTGCCCGTCGCCATTTTCCCAGCGCCTCGTGGATCCGGTCAGAATGATCGGATCGGAAAATGGCCGATTCGGACCATCCGGTCGAATCGTAAAATGGTCGATTCGGACCATCCGGTCCGAATCGGCAACTCCCCGATTCGTAACCGCCAATACGAATCGGGGCCCGGGTGCCTCCTGCCAGCGAGGGCCAATGGGACTTGTGTGGGCGGGCAGGGATTCCCATTGTTCTGATACTGTGTTAAAGTTTATAAATATATGTGATGTGGAAAAATAAAGCAGATTTACTAGTGCATTCAGCTTCGCCTGGTGACTTTTATTATCGGCCGTATTTTCTGAGATCCCGCGCGGTCTCAGAGTGCGGCGTCCTGAGAAGATCCGAACCGAACACCCTGTGCCTGCATCCCGCATCAGGACAGAGGTGCAGCGTATGGTCATCGGTCTTAAGAATATTCGACCGAGGTTCCGAGATCCGATCCGAAGGCGCGGCCCGTCTACCGCACTTCGGTACATCGAGCGGCAAGTGAAAGATCCGAATATTCATCCGGGGAAGATCCGATCCCCGTATCCGTACGCCTGCTCCGCAGACGCTCCCACACACACAAGGTCAGTGAACCAGCTGCTCGAGACGCTGAGTGCCGTGTTGCTCAGTGGTCGGGCTGGTTCCACGCAGGGGTCCCCTCCACCGCCCGCTAACCCTTCCCCAGGGTCACTCCAGGCCGCACGAGACGCCGAGTGCCGCGCCACTCGGTAGTCGGGCCAGCGGTAAGCGCTGTGGGGCACGCAGATAAGAGCACACCCGCAGGCGGACAACATCCATTCCGTCATACCTATTAGAGGGCAATATTGTACTCGAGAATGGGGATAATTCACTCTTAATGAGACTTTTGAGAAGCTTAAACAGAATACCCTTTTTACTCCTTTTCTGTAAACAAAGTTCTTGAGGGAGTAATCTCTAACGTAGTATTGAATAGGAGATGTTTCCCACAGTAATTGGTTTTGAGAGACCCTTAGATCTGGGTCGTGATATCTAGTTGATAGAAAATGGTAGACAGAATGATTGTTTTATTGATTAATGCAGGAGCTTTTCAAGTAGACGGAGAACAAGTGGTTCAAAAATAAGGACCAGGTTCATGTGGTTTTAGTATTATGCATTTATGCATTCAGTGGACATTGCGAGTTGATGGATAGCCCCCACTGGATGTATCTTAGTTGAGGACAGGTAAAGGTTTAGCCATTCCTTAGATAACCAGTAAAACCTGCATCATACTGATTGGCAGTGGGAGTGACGGCAGGGCGTACGTAGCCCTGCTTTAGGGATTAAGAATAAATAGAGGGAAAGTACACAGGCCTTCGGTTGCATTTTATTTCGTTGTAAAGTTCAAAATGCCGGATAAAGGCGAAACGCGTTCTTTATTATGGCAATTGATTGATTATGGGTTAACGTCTTGCTGTTAACATTTCAGTCAATTTTAAGTACAGCAAATAACCAGGATGGGGTGTGTGAAAGATTAATATATTGTAGCATTATGTGGTTTTCCCTTTTACATGCTTCTGTTACTGAAGCTGCTCTACAATACGCTGAGAAGCAGAGCCGGTATCAGTTTAGTTTATAAGGGCCGGTTTATGAGATTTGTCGAGGGGGGGAAGTTATGGCGCAGCTGCATTGTACTTGAATTAATGTGAAGGTGGTACACTGGCCCCTTCAAGTATCAGTAGGGGTTCTATTTGTAACATTGTAGGTACATTTTTGGTTTGAGTGATCTTTTAGCATGGGAGGCAATGGGAAAATTACAAAGTACATGACAGCTTAGAGTTCTGTGTTATTAGCATATTCTAGTATGTAGAATGATTCTTATTTATCTTTTGTAACTTCAAAAATCCCAGTTTAAAAGGTTACCTGAGGGCAATTTTGGATCGTATTATGTGCAAACAAGCGATCGGTTTAAATAAAGGGGATAGTGTTCCTGTGATCATTTGTTTTATGTAACAATGTTTGTATACATTGGTGTTCAGCAGTCTCCCTAAGGGTAATCTCATAGTGCAGGTGATGAGAAATATACGTTGGTTACAATTTTGTATATACACACACTTTAAGAGAGTAGATTTTGTTCCTGGGCTGGGCTATAATTGCACATATCGACTTTAGAGAGTGGAAAATAAGAATTATACATGGTATTCCGAAGCGTATATTCCTATAGTAAACAACACTCAATTGTTGGGATTCTAGGGGTCTGTATGATTGTTGATGTCAGGAATTATATCCGGTAAATACCGGTGAACAAGGTGAGAACCCAATATGCAGTAATAAAAATAAATGCAACACAAGGATTGGTGTAAAATAGCTGAAAATATATTGATTGACACAAACAGACAGGAATTTATATAAACAATAAGTCCTTGATAAAACAATAGAAAAAATGTTCAAAAATACAGTCCTTGATACCAAAGGGAAAACTTGAAAGGAACCTGGATGATTTAATAATCCTTCTGAGATGAAAACAAGAGGAACTGTGGATTGTAGTTGCGAGTCCAGAAACAGGCAATGGTCGTAGGCCGGCGGCGATCTTGGTTTGTCAGCAAACAGGCAGAGGTTCGGTACACAGGTAGTTCAGACAGGAATAGCCACCAGGCTCTGGAAGTGTTCAACTGCAGGTCCTCACTAGGTGAGGATTCAGGCGTTAATGTCAGAGCATTGGCTGGATGCGGGTGTGGTCGTTTTAAAGAAAACCAGCCAATGTTAACGAGATGCACATGATGCAGGAGGAAATTTTCTGCGGCGTCGCCGTGAGATGTGACAGTTGATTAGGTAGAATTTAAGGTTTTTTTTTGGTAGATCATTACTGTGCAAGTGACTCATATCTAGGGCTGAAACAGCTAATCGATTAATCGACAACTAATCAATGATTAAAATAGTTGTCAACTATTTACATTATCGATTAATCGGTGTCGATTAATCGTCCTGTGTACAGCACGCACTGTTTAGAGTCAGACTGAGTTAAACGTAAATAATCTCGGCTTCGGAGCTGGTTGGAGAAGACGCGTCGCTGCTTTACTAGGTATGATTTAGTTCTAGGGTTATGCCAGACACAACCAGTTTGTTTTTATTCCGTTTACAACAGTAGCAGAACTATAACACAAACAATAGGATACTGTCACTGGGTGAAGGAGCTGTATGTCTGTGTTTTTTCCTTACTTGAAGCTGGAGTCCTGTGCCACCATCCCACCCTCTTTGGTCAGGAACTGCCATTCCGCCCCTCTGGCCTGGTCCCTTTCCCCAAACTCACTCCCACACTCAAATCCGGTCTTTTGTCCATATCCACTCCCTCTCACACTCCGGTCAAGTCACTTGAGCAAAGTCACTACCCTTCTACCTCCAGTCCCTCCTCCCACAGTTTGTTCACAAAATTATTTCAAAGGGACGCATCCTGACCACTTTAGCTTATTAACCCCGATTTCATGCTGACATCATCATCTATGACCAAGTGCTTGTAGCCACGTTCATTTAACCTCCCTGGCGGTCTAATTTTTTCCAAATTTCGTGTCTAAAAGCGTCTCAATTTTTTTTTAAAGGAAACGCGTTTTTGTACATAGTTAGCCTGTAATAATTAGGAATCATGCACTGAAATCCGTGCAATCAAGAGTCCTTACTGGTAAAATCCTTTATAAATAAATTAATAAATAAATAAAAAATAGTAAATACACTGAGTCCGATAAAGTTTGAAACATGACATAATAATTTATTATCCCAAAAATAATTATCCAAAATAATGCAAGTAAATGATATTCAATAAAATACAACAAAAAACACTGAAATCTGTCTGAGAACAAGTGTGAGACGATGTATGGTCTATTTCTTATCCTGTACTGCCACCTAGTGGCTGTTCATAAACATTACACTGTATAATCCAAAGTGCTGTAAACTGTAAAAAAGATTTATTTTACGCTAGCCCCGCCCACTGCATCGTGTGACGCAGGGAGCCTTCCAGGAAGCAGTTCGCCGGGATCACACTGCGGGGACAGCGAGGGAGCCAGGAGGAGGTGAGTAAACATCCAGCCCGAGTGTGGCTCGGGGTTACCGTTCGCAGTAGCGAAATTTAACCCCGAGTCACACTCGGGAATACCGCCAGGGAGGTTAAGAAAGCAAACATGGGTTTAAGCTGCGCATGCAGCATCAACCCATCCCTCTGACCAAACACTCACTTACCTTGTCTGAAACGTACGCAAGATACGCAATTTGCGTATGTCCGTACCACAGTTACATACACTACGCAGATTGCTTATGAAAAAGGGGGAGGGGTTGTGTTTAAGTAAACAATTTTTTTTCCATTTTTTTTATCCGATGAATCTATTAATCGAAATAATGTGTAGGTTAGCGCTTCCTTCCAATTCCCTTAAAAAAAAAAATACAATTCTTCGTGCAATCTGGATAGAATTGTGTGGGATGAACATGTATATAGGATACCACTCACATGGTAGGGAGCCCCTTATTGGTCGGCTCGAGGTACTTACCATGTGAGTGGTATCCTATATACATGTTCACCCCACACAATTCTATCCAGATTGTCTGCACTAAGAATTGTATTATTTTTTTTAAATGTTTTGAGGGAATTGGAAGGAAGCGCTGACCCACACATTTTCTTCAAACTATTGACTCCTCGGTGTTTATGGGATATTCCACCGCCTAGGTGAGGACAGCTGCTGGATTCCATCACCTTAAGGACATACACACACAATAAAGGTTTTAAGAACACTATAAGGACAGAATCCTCCTCAGATACATATCAACCCTGAAGAAAACATGACAGGAAAAGGGAAAGGAACGAAGGAAGGAAAGGAAAAAAAAAAGGATTTAGGCTAGGGTCAGACTGAGGCAGTGCGAACGCGCGTGCAGGCGCACTTAATCACGGCCGCACTAGCAGCAGATGCCGGGCAATGACGGCCAATATACGAAGTACGGTCGCACAAAAGTGCGGCCGCGCAACGCAAGCGGCAAACAAACGCATTTTTTCGAGAACGTGAAACCACTAGTACTGACGTACAGAGTGCGCTGCGTCCGCTAGCGGCGTGTTTGCGTGATTAGGAGACGTCAGACGCTGCTAATGTCCGGCCAACATAACGTCCAGACCCAAAAAGTGTTTTATTGATGATCCGTACAAAATCACGGATGAAACTGCGCATCGTATGACCACTATTGCGTATTCCGTGAAAAAATACGTCCATTCGTTCGAACGCACTTTTTCACGGACAACGTGAAAAATGCGTTAGTCTGACCCTAGCCTTATATGTGGGGTTTTTTTTGTCTGTTGTGATTGTATAAAGTTATGTGATTGTATCTGAAAACCACTACTGGGTGGCATCACAACACACTAACCACAGCATATATTTGGTCATACATACCCTGCATTGTCCACAAGGGACCCCTAGACGGAGACACACTTTTTTTCCCCTAGCTCCATAAGAGAATATTATTATTATTATTCTTTATTTATAAAGCGCCAGCATATTCCGCAGCGCTGTACAATAAGCACAGTATAGACAGGGTTACAATCAGGGGTCAAGTCCTGGGAAAAAAAGTGAGGGAACTCACCCACGAATTCCACAACCCCCATTACCTTAAGAAAATATATATATATATATATCACGAGTATAGCCGGACGAGCCGGTGATACCATTTTTATTGGGTTAACTTTACATTTAAAAGACAAACTTTCAAGAGTGTAAACTGGAAACTATACTGATCAGTGAAAGGTATCACTACGTACAGGTATACTCGTGATTCTGGCAACTGGACTAACGCATTTTATATATAATATATATATATATCCAGGCAGAGACCCCCAGAATAATATACACAGCACTGAGCCCCCAGAATAATATACACAGCGCTGAGCCCCCAGAATAACATACACAGCGCTGAGCCCCCAGAATAACATACACAGCGCTGAGCCCCCAGAATAATATACACAGCACTGAGCCCCCAGAATAATATACACAGCGCTGAGCCCCCAGAATAACATACACAGCGCTGAGCCCCCAGAATAATATACACAGCGCTGAGCCCCCAGAATAATATACACAGCACTGAGCCCCCAGAATAATATACACAGCGCTGAGCCCCCAGAATAACATACACAGCGCTGAGCCCCCAGAATAATATACACAGCGCTGAGCCGCCAGAATAATATACACAGCGCTGAGCCCCCAGAATAACATACACAGCGCTGAGCCCCCAGAATAACATACACAGCGCTGAGCCCCCAGAATAATATACACAGCACTGAGCCTCCAGTATAATATACACAGCACTGAGCCTCCAGTATAATATACACAGCACTGAGCCCCAACAATAACATAATAACATGCACAGCACAGAGCCCCCATAATAATATACACAGCACTGAACCCCAAGAATAATATGCACAGCACTGGTTATATGGATATATTTTCCCCAGTTCACATGGATATAATTGCCCCCAGCTCATATGGGTATATATTGCCCCCCAGCTCTCATGGATATAATTGCCCCCAGCTCCCATGGATAATGCCCCCAGGTCTCATGGATAATGCCCCCAACTCTCATGGATAATGCCCCCAACTCTCATGGATAATGCCCCAACTCTCATGGATATGCCCCTGGTCTCATGGATATGCCCCTGGTCTCATGGATACTGCCCCTGGTCTCATGGATACTGCCCCTGGTCACATGGATACTGCCCCTGGTCACATGGATAGTGCCCCTGGTCACATGGATACTGCCCCTGGTCTCATGGATACTGCCCCTGGTCACATGGATAATGCCCCTGGTCACATGGATACTGCCCCTGGTCACATGGATAATGCCCCTGGTCACATGGATACTGCCCCTGGTCACATGGATACTGCCCCTGGTCTCATGGATACTGCCCCTGGTCACATGGATAATGCCCCTGGTCACATGGATACTGCCCCTGGTCACATGGATAATGCCCCTGGTCACATGGATACTGCCCCTGGTCACATGGATACTGCCCCTGGTCTCATGGATACTGCCCCTGGTCACATGGATACTGCCCCTGGTCTCATGGATACTGCCCCTGGTCACATGGATACTGCCCCTGGTCTCATGGATAGTGCCCCTGGTCTCATGGATACTGCCCCTGGTCTCATGGATATGCCCCTGGTCTCATGGATACTGCCCCTGGTCACATGGATAATGCCCCTGGTCACATGGATAATGCCCCTGGTCACATGGATACTGCCCCTGGTCTCATGGATAGTGCCCCTGGTCTCATGGATAGTGCCCCTGGTCACATGGATACTGCCCCTGGTCACATGGATACTGCCCCTGGTCTCATGGACACTGCCCCTGGTCACATGGATACTGCCCCTGGTCTCATGGATACTGCCCCTGGTCTCATGGATACTGCCCCTGGTCTCATGGATACTGCCCCTGGTCTCATGGATACTGCCCCTGGTCTCATGGATAGTTTGAAACACGGTCTGCATTATCAGTATGCAGGCACATATGGCCTTTGTATCAAATACAGCAAACGTGATAAACAAACAAACCCCAAGTAGGGATAATGAGTTATTCCTAAAAAAATCCAGTTATAAAGAGTAAATCTATCGTTAGTATCTTCCCAAACCAAAGTAAACAGGGGGTTAACCCCAAAATAGACCACTGCATACTTGCCTCATGTTTTTTATTTATGTAAAATGAATAAAAATAACTGCGCAAAAGAAAAAACAAAGTGCAATAAAACACTGTTGTTATCCATGTACTTCTAAACCAGCCAGCAGTAACCATCTCTACTCATAGCCCACAAATCAATTTCTACTTCAATTAATATATTGAGCTGTCCAGATCTCTAAATCCCTAAATGTTACAAGATATTATATTTTTCAGCCGTCATAATAAATAAAAGAAAAATAAAAGAAACCCATTTAATTCTTCCTCAGCTAAAGCGGAAGAATTCTATGCAACAGTTATATAAATCTCAAGCTAAACATTAGAATGCACGTCCGACGCGCGTTTCGCCTATGGCTCTACAGAAGCTTAGGCTGCCTAATCAAAGGCTACAAAGTGGAAAAACGGAATAATCTGGGATTCAGACTTGTTGCGATATCATCTACGTCCATGAGAGAGTTTGAAAATATAAGAGGTACATGCACTACTCGTAATAGAACCAGGCGGTGACTCATAAAAAGACATTTACTTGGTTGTGTAACTATTCTTTCATAAAAAAATATAACATAAAACAGATGGAAAGTCTGCGAAGACTTGCATAGTATGTTTATGAACTTTCCTTTGGCAGGGAACCAGATTCTGCCTTGTTGCAACTCATGCAGGCAAGTTCTTCGGAGAAATAATTCCAGCAGTAAGACCAAGGTAACAGGAAAACAGATGCAAACATATGGTCAAAATAAAAAGCTGTGTAAGAGTACGGTGGGTGTACAGCTCCTTTACTAGATTTTTTTTTAACAAAAAGAATTTTACCAGGAAGGATACATTGAGATTTCTCTCGTTTTCAAGTATGTCCTCCTGGGTGGCGAGTATGTACTGTTAGAGAACAAGTCAAAACAGGATTATAACATCAGTCGAGTATTTTCATTTAATACCTTGTAGAACGGAAACATGAATTGTGTATTTCCGAAAATGTCACAATGAATAATAATGTTGACATGTAAATATGCATTTCCTTTAACACAAACCTGGTTCTATAAGGACTACATTCAGACATAAACATAGTGTAAGAACAGTACATCGGTAAGTCATTTCACTAGTGCCTTGTCCATCGCAGGACACGTTAAGATAATGATTTTTATACAGTACTGTGGCAGTATAACAATTAGCTAAATTAGATGACAGTTTATAATTAACTGTAAATATATTCCACAGCTTTGTACAATGGGCAAAACAAAACAAACATAAATAGGTTTGACAGAACAATAGGCAAAGAGGACCACACGCAACAGCTTACAGCTTGAGAGGAGTGAAGTGGCACGCAGAGGTGAGGGCAACATGCCGGGTATGAAAAGTAACGGGATGCATGGGGGATGTGTGGGAAATAGGCCTTTCTGACATGTGTTTTTATAGACATCTAGAAAGAGACAGAAGTCAATGGTAATGAGGTAGTTTCATAGATCGGGGCAGCTCGAGAGAAGTCATGAGCGGTGCAGGTACGAGGAGATGATAACAGAACATTGGCAGAGCGAAGTGACCGGGCTCGAGATAAGTCATGAGCGGTGCAGGTACGAGGAGATGATAACAGAACATTGGCAGAGCGAAGTGACCGGGCTGCAACACAATTGCTAATATGGGAGATGTAGGCAGGGACACAATTATGGAGAGCTTTGTACGTGAGCGTCAGTACATCTCAAATTCAGCTTGAGAAAGGCTGAGGTTGTAGCTGAAACATTGCTCATCTCCTAATAAGTTTTTATTGCGTGCACTGCTGGGACTCAACTTGTTTCTAGTAAATCCATAACTCAAGCCAAGCATAAAACCCATTTATTAAAGTAAATAAAAAAAACGTGGTCAAGAGTTCCAATCCGGACAGACTGGAAAAACCTTGAATGCATGTCTAGAATTATTTTTTTTTAACATTGTCTATTGGTATAAAAGTGTTTGACCAAGGAGAATCAATAAGTTTCAAAAATGTGTAAAATGTTTATTTTTTGGCTTTAAACTCTGTCCACGCCCCCCCGCTAGGGGTGTTTCTTCAAGTCCACTCCCTGAATATTCCCAGCCTACTACCCCACCCATCAAAGCTTCACATGAACTAGCACAAGCTGTGCACATGAAAACCTGTGGACGCTCAGGACCTCAGACTGGGGAAACTGAATATTCGCTATACATAAATACAGAAAAAATGGCGTCGCGCCCATACTCACCGGAGCGGCAGCAACTGCCAGGAGTAACAGCCCAGTTAATGTATAAAACATAACGAAAAAAAGTGTCATCTGCGCTCGTTTCTATGTGTTCCATGTACAACAAAACTGAGGTTGTTTGTTTCAATGGCCATTGCAACGTAAACTCACTCGCCACTTCACGGCACCTCTTTACAGAGGGAGTACCTAACAAATGTACCAAAAGGCCGCTCTACTGAGCAGCTCCAAGCCCCTCCTGCTGCTTTTCAGCCAAGGAGAGGCAGAGATATGGTGGGTTTAGGCGAGTGAGCTTACGTTGCAATGGCCATTGAAACAAACAAAAACCTCAGCTTTGTTGTACATGGAACACATAGAAACGAGCGCAAATGACACTTTTTTTTTTCCTTGTTATGAATATTCGCTATCTCTGCAACTGAAAGCAAGACTCACACACACCCCACGACACACTCACTTGTGCGCTTTCATGGTTTACATACGGTCTCACTTTATCCTGTGCTGCCTCTTGTGCGCTCTGCACCTTTTCTTGCTGGCCCTCTGCTTTATTTTGCTGTCTCTCCCACTATCTTTTCTTGCTGTCCCTCTCTCTGCTGTCTTTTTCTCCCCGTCTCTGCAGTAGTTGGGTGTGAAATTGTTACAGATTGGAATGGCACTCAGCCACGCCCTCCCCTCAGCTCACAGTGCAGGAGGGAGGAGCAACTCAGTTGCACATGCTCAGTGCGTTTTTTTTAAGCATGCACAGAATACACACGGATTGGTTGGCTCCAGTGCATCATGAAGTGGGCGTGAAAAATGCAAAGAAAAGCAAGTAAATATGAAAAAACATTTACTTGCTTTTTATGCTTGCTGAATGACACTACTGACTCAAATGGCATATTATGTTTTTAAAGGCACACTAGCAAAGTATGCATGTCCCTTTAACTTTACTGCTGCATTAAAGCAGCCAGGGAGATTTGGAGGTGACTCGTTAGTCCTATAACTATTTCAGAACACACTACATGCAAAATTGCTATTTTCCTCTATGCTAGTGTTTATTAGAGACATGGGATCTATAAATAAGGTTATATTGAAACAAAATGCACTTTGTAGTGAGAGAGTTAAACCACCCCCTTAACACGAGGGTTAACGTCCCTTTCCCTTTGGAATATTTTATCCCGTCCTAACTACCAACACTGGGTGTCAGAAGTGGAAGACATGGATACTATGTTATCCATGACAGCAGTCTTAGGAGATAAATATGTGGACGTCGTCATCTTTGATCCCACAACAAAATAAACTTCTAGTGAAGGGTTAATACCTTTAGTCAGCTTTGCAATAAAGCGGATGAGCATCCAGGTCGGTCCATTATGTAACACGAATATAACCCCCCTACAAAAACGTCAGGATGTGAGATTTCCTCTCGTACAGAGGAGACGTGACATTTCAGTTCTGCGGCCTTGAGTGACAGCAGTGTGATTTGCAGATGGCAACATCGAACGAGACCATTATCAGACCTGAGTGGGGACAAATTCTAAGGCAGGACACTTACAATTTTTTTTATCCCACTCCCGCCCACTTCTATAACCACCTCCTTATCCAAAACACCCTAATCCCCTGGTCCCTCTACCTTTAAGGCTAGGGTCAGACGAACGCATTTTTCACGTCATCTGTGAAAAAGTGCGTTCGACCAAATGGATGTATTTTTTTCACGGAACACGCGATAGCGGTCATACGATGTGCATTTTCGGCCGTGATTTTGTACGGATCAAAAATAAAACCCTTTTTTCGTCTGGACGTTATGTTGGCCGGACATTAGCAGCATCTGACATCTCCTAATCACGCACACACGCCGCTAGCGGACGCAGCGCACTCTGTACATCAGTACTAGCGGTATCACGTTCTTGAAAAAATGCGTTTGTTTGGCGCTTGCATTGCGCAGCCGCACTTTCGTGCGGCCGTACTTCGTATATTGCCCGTCATTTGCTGCTGCTACTACAGCCATGATAAAGTGCGGATGCACGCGCGTTCGTCTGACCCCAGCCTAAAAGCTGCTACTTACAGGTTTGCACTTGCTACAGAAAGGTGTTAGTAGGTGAAGGTTAACCCCTACATCCTGTTTTCAGGTAGACCAATGGTTGCCTGCAGCCATGACCTCTAACCAGCGGCCAGAAATTAACGGTTTCTATTTTTATACACATTTAATGGTGAAATTAGTTAAGATCTATTTAGGGAACATTAATTTGACTGGAACTATTTTTATTGGACCTTTGTTGCTCAAGGATGAATGGGTGGGTGGGATGCAGAGAGGCGATGCTTTGTAGACAGGAATATGTTCAGTAATGCATGTTTATGTTCCTCTTTCGACATATTATTATGTGTTATTGGTCAAGTAGCCGTCACATGCATGAAAGCGGAAAACAATATATTTTAACCCTTTCGCTGCTGAGGCTTTTCCCGCCTCTGTGCTGAGCTCATTTTTACCGATTTTGCTCATCATGTTTAAACGTGTTTTGAAGGCTTATGTTAGTATATGACCCAGACATATTATATATCGTTCTTTCCGTCAGACTCGGCAGATTCATAATATGTCATTATTATAATATACAGACAGGTCATGACGTATACATATAACAAAAAATGTAAATTATTAAATTCATATTTTATTGCAACGTGTAAAGTGTTTTTTTTCCACATTTTAACATGCGAGCAATTGCGGTTATATTTTGTATGGGGAGCGCTTGTTAAAAAAATTAGAGATGGGGTCTCGTTACATTTTTTTTTGGGGAAAATTATGCGATTTTTAACAAACGCACCGCATACAAAAATCGTTAGTGCAGCATCATTGTTCACATTATAATTGAAATGGGAACAATATTGCTGCATTAACAAACCAAAAAAAAAAAAAAAAAAAAGATTTTTTTATTTTTAATTTTTTTTAAAAAACTTTTTTCATACTCATGTTTGGTATTGTGGGACGGCCATGCTCTGGCCGATCCAACAGTACCAAACATTAACCCCTAACTGCCACGGATCGGGAGATTGGAACCCCCTATCTCCACCATTGGTGGCAGTTAGGGGTTAACTCCAAGACTGGCGTCATCGTGCTATGCACGATGACGCCAGTCCTCAGGGGGAGTTCCCGGAGGCTTGGCCGACATCCAAGATGTCGGCCAGCTCCGGGAAAGGATCACGAACCGGCGCTTTTCGGCGCCGATTCGTGATCCGGCCCCCATGGGGGTTAATGCCAGGTACCATTTCGAAGGGCAGGCTGTGCCCTTCCAAACAGTGCCTGGGTTAACCCCCTGCACGCCGCCGATCGGGAGAGAGGTCCGAAGGACCTCCCTCCCCCTCCCTTTCAGGCGCCTCCTACGCACATGCGGGGGCGCCTGAATTAGGTGTCATCGCGCCCCCGCGATGACACCTAATTACTCCGGCGGCGGTTCCGGGTGCTGGGCTGACATCGAGGATGTCAGCCCGCACGGGGGGGGGGGGCAGCGATCGGCCGGAACCCGGCCGAACGCTGGCCCCAAAGGGAGGACGCGCTCAGCGCGTCCACAGCAAGGAATGTTACCTGCGGGTGGACGCGCTGAGCGCGTCCTCCGTAGCGAACGGGTTAAAGGTATATATGCCAATGTCTAACTTGAGAGGGATTGAGCCTGTTAGAGTGGATTTGACTGACTCGATGACCCCTCGAATGTTGGTGAAGAACCCCCAACTTGACCAAGGATTGAACCCATATACCTTGAATTCTGGGAGGAGTAGAGGTAACATCACTGCTCTGCGTGGAGAGAGCCTGTGGAGTCATTGGTTCGATCCCGACAAGAGCACCTCTCCAGTAAGTGTCCTTGGGCAAGACACCTAACGGTACATACTCGCCACCCAGGACATACTTGAAAACGAGAGAAATCTCTAAAATTCGGCAACAAGCTACTTCAAATGGAAGAATTTATGCTGGTCTTCATTACGCTTGGTCTACAAATAAAAGGACTCAACAAACCACAACAGTAAACGAATTTCTTTCAGAATGAAAATCTAAACTAATTATTTGAAATTAATTTCTACTACGGAAATGGATTTTTTTTTAAAACAGCTTTTAATATTTACAAAACTCAGAAAACACAGTCTGTGCGTCTATTTAGATGAATCCTTAACAAAACCAAGAAATAATTACACAAATTTGTAGCTATTGTAAAACTGTGAAACAACAGTGGTCTCCAAGAAAAGAAAAAAAAGGAGTTATTCTGAAACTGCTTGCGTTTGCCAAGGTTGCAAGAAAAGTCGGAAATTGTTGCATCGACGACAAACACCGGTGCTTTCTGAATAAGCCCTTAAATAAAAGCAATACATGTCTGGAATATTACACACGGAATGACCTTCACACACACACTGGTGATTATACACAGGCATGTCGCTGCTCTGGGCATACGCATGTGGCAGCATCGCCATGGATTTGGAGAAGATGGCTTTATTCAAACATCTTAATCTTCACACGCCACAGCATAGAACAAAATTAGCAATATTTTAACTACATGGCCCAGTCCTGGAAACGGAAACAGTCGCTGGCAATCTTCCATACGCTGTTGGATGGTGTAGCATGAAGAGTCAGTAAGAAGTTTTGATTGAAGTAGTGCTGTTTATTTCCCTCAAACTTCACCGTTCCATGAGCAACAACCAAAACGGTCTTCTGGCCCTGAGTAGCTTGCTCTTTAAATACAAAAATAAAAAGAACAAAAGGTTGAAGGACAAATCAAAACCATTTATATATTTCAATGGGTTACTATTCTCAAATCAAGAAATAAACTTTACAGTGACAAAGTTGAAGGTAGAAATTAAATACGAATACGCCGCCATTAATAAGTACTTTGCGCTACTTCAGTATTTAATAAATGTTTAATTATTATTATTATTATTATTCTTTATTTATAAAGCGCCTGCATATTCCGCAGCGCTTTAATTTAGTTTATCTGCTGTTCGTCATCTGAATATTTTTAGTTAACCCAAACTTTAAAATGCAAATGTCATGGACGAACATACTTTTGCCCTTTTGACATATAGGTCAGCATTACATATTATAAATAAAAAAAAATTCCCCCAGATATTCCGTTTTAAAGATTCTCGCTCTCCCCCGGGATGGCGGCATGCTCGAGGCGAATCCTCGCCGAAACATTGGGAACCTGCCTCTGCATCTGGGAGTGTGATTGTACTGACCCAAATTATGATTTTAGCTGCTTCTATTTATTTATCACTTTGTTACCTGGTGATTTTTGCTGTTAGGTATCTTTTGTGCATGTGGTCTTTGGGCTACTCTGAGCCTAGAAGTGCAGATCGTTACTTCGAATATCAGATTGTCCGCTCTGAGATATATCTATTATATTATTTGTGTTGTTAACATTTGTACGTTGTGATTGTTTTCATTGGACACCCTATTTATCCACGGCAGGCAGGTGCACACACGCACACACACACAGTGGATATATTTACATTAAATGTAGGAGACAGGAAGAAAACATTGAAGCCAACTAGACGTTTTTAGAAACTTTAAAACAAATGGTGCTCCCAGCATTAAGTATGTAAAAACAGCCTCTTCCATGATGATGGGAGTTAGAGAGCTCATTTGTTTGAAACTCAGGTTCTAATTGGCCACGGTCATCGTGCATTTGGCTGTTGTCATCTGCCAAGGAGTAGATGTCGTAATATAGCATGCTTATTATTTTTGAGTCTCAAACTCCATTAAACTCTTCCTGTGGGTTTTAAAAGGCACAAGAATGACCATTCATTGCAAGAAAGCATTAAATGCATATTTGACGCCTGCAGATCTAAATAGCCAGAAACAAGAATTCAATGTTACAGTGTCACCTGCTGGACAATGCAATCACAGGTTTCTAGTCCAATCTGAAAAATTATGCCTCCTGAGCTACTCCAAGCACTTAACAATTTAGGCTAGGGTCAGACTGAGGCAGTGCGAACGCACGTGCAGCCGCACTTAATCACGGCCGTAGTAGCAGCAGATGCCGGGCAATGACGGCCAATATACGAAGTACGGTCGCACAAAAGTGCGGCCGCGCAACGCAAGCGGCAAACAAACGCATTTTTTCGAGAACGTGAAACCACTAGTACTGACGTACAGAGTGCGCTGCGTCCGCTAGCGGCGTGTGTGCGTGATTGGGAGACGTCAGACGCTGCTAATGTCCGGCCAACATAACGTCCAGACACAAAAAGTGTTTTATTGATGATCCGTACAAAATCACGGACGAATATGCGCATCGTATGACCGCTATCGCGTACTCCGTGAAAAAATGCGTCTATTCGTTCGAACGCACTTTTTCACAGACAACGTAAAAATGCGTTCGTCTGACCCTAGCCTCAGAAGGACAGGCAAGTTTTAGAAAATGTTTTTTTTAAATTCACAGTTAAAACGCTTTTATACCAACTTGTTTCTAGTAAACCCATAACTAAAGCCAAGCATAAAACCCATTTATTAAATAAAATTAAAAAAACATGGTCAAGAGTTCCAAGCCTGACAGTTAACAAAAAGCTTTAAAAAAAGGACACGCATGTCTAGAATTTTTTTGTAATTTGACATTTAAAAACACCTTCATACCAATAGACAAGCTAGAATAAATCAATAAGTGTCAAAAATGTGTAAACAAAATTTTATTTTCTTGCGTTAAACTAGAGCTGAAACAACTAATCGATAATGAGAATAGTTGACAACTAATCGGGTGTCGATTGTTGTACAAAAAAAAAAAAAAAAATCAGACCGAGTTAAACCTCTTATTCTGCTTTGGAGCTGATTGGACGCGCCGCTGCTTTACTTGGTAGGATTTTGTTCTAGGGTTATGTCAGACATAACCAGTTTGTAGAAATGCACCGAAATGAAAATTTCGGGCTGAAATCGAAACGCGTCACAGATGCGCCCGGCGGCCACGTGATCGCATCACTGCTCAGCGACCAGACCTTCAGGATGTGTGAGTATCGCGCGCGCCGGAGGGGAACGCTGGCTGCGTGCTTTTCATGCATGCGGCCAGCTTCCCCAGCGTTCGAGCTGCGGGCAAAGCCATGAGACCTGGGGGGAAAATCCATGAGACCTGGGGGGAAAATCCATGAGACCTGGGGGGAAAATCCATGAGACCTGGGGGGAAAATCCATGCGACCTGGGGGCATATCCATCAAAGCTGGGGCATAATCCATCAGAGCTGGGGGCATATCCATGAGTGCTGGGGCAAATCCAAGTGAGCTGGGGGCAAATCTCATAAATTTTTATACGAGGTCTGTTCTTATTGGAAAGCGTCACATGACATTAAATAAAAGTATTGGTACTCGGTATCGGTGAGTACTTTTAAAAAGTATCGGTGAGTACTCAAAAAAGTGGTATCGGTGCATCCCTAGCAAAAAGTATGCAATTTGCATATGTACGAACTAATGTTATGTACAATACGTAAATTGCTTATGAAAAAAGGCGGGGGAGGCTGGGGTTTATTTTTTTTTCATAATGTTCCTTTTAAGGAAAAAAATAAATTGTATTCTATCATCCTTTGAATCGATTAATCGAAAAAAAAATAACAGATTATGAAAACAATCGTTAGTCATTAAAACTTCTCTGGCCCCGCCCCTCAGCTAGGGGTGTTTCTTCAGCTCCCACTTCCTGAATATTCCCCGCCTCCTCTCTGCCCACTACTTAAACCATCAAAGCTTCACATGAACTAGCACAAGCTGTGCACGTGAAACCCTGTGCACACTCAGGACCTCAGACTGGGGGAACTGAATAGCATCTCTGCAACTGTGTGAACAAGACTCACTAACGCTTGCTCGCACAGACTCACTCGCTTGCACTCTTTCATGGTTTACATATGGTATCAAGCTCCCCCACAGGTCACTCAATCTCACTTGTGCGCAGTCGCTGCCCTCTCTCCGCTTTATTTTCCAGTGTCTCTCTATACGCTCTCTTTTTCTACCTGTATTGATTTCTGTCCCTCCCTGTCTCTGCAGTAGCTGGGGGTGAAAGTTACAGATCCTCCCCTCAGCTCACAGTGCAGGAGGGAGGCGGAGCAACTCAGTCGCACATGCGAATTCAAGTACATATGAAAAAAATATATTTACTTGCTTTTTATGCCTGCTGACCTCGTTCAAAAGGCATAGCAGGTTTTTAAAAAAGGCACACAGACAAAGCAGGCATGTACCTTTAATGTCGCTAGGATCCTATAGGTGTCGTCGCGGTTAAAAGGTTTTACACACTTTGACAAATCCCTGGAATCATTTGTGGGGTCCATAGAAATCTGATCAGGAGCTTTCAATCTAATGCTGCATTCCCATTAAAGTGAGCCCTTCATACCCACTAGAGAGTGATTCCCAACCCTGTCCTTAGGCATCCCAAACAGGCCAGATTTTAAGGATTACTATGAAGAAATGCAGACTGAATCCTGAAATCACTGAACAGCAAACCTGGCCCGTAAGGAGGACATGAGGAACAGGGTTGGGAATCTTTTAACAGGCGATCAAAACCACGCAGAACAGCACTCGCCAACCTCTGTCCAACGAAAGGGAAACATGCCAACTCAGAGCAATGGAACCAGGTATGTACCAGGTGTAACAACTCATCAAGGAATGAGCTATGGAATTGGTGTTGGCATCCATCCCTGATGGGATAGTGCAGCAAAGATGCATCAGGACATTACAGGTTCATGTTAACTCCCACGTGGACCAGGTCCTTCATGCCCCGCCACTGCAATTCTCACTAGGTAAAGCACTTCGGTGTGTTCACGGGAGCAAATGAATAGAGACGAACAGTAACTTAACCACTTTGAAAGCGTAGGACGCGCTCAGCGTATTGTTGCAGCCCTGCGCTGACCTGGTGTTCTCGCAGTGCGGCCTGACATCTCTGATATCAGCCCCGAGTCCGGGACACCCCCCCCTGCCAACTGACATCATAGTGCATGTGCACATTGACGTCAGAAAGGGACCTTGTATCTCCTGAGCCATAAATATCCCCCCCTTTCTAATGCAGCACTATTGTTCACCCTTCAACTATAAAGTGAACAATGATGCTGCGCTAACTCACCTTTATGATTCCAGCAAATTTGAAGTTCATTGCAGCCCAAAGTTATTTTAGGTGTCATTGGACAGGTCAGAGTCTGGCCTTTCTATTTGATATGAAACATGACCATGTAAAATGTCATAGGGGAAAATATATATTTATTTATTTAGTTCCAAAGCTATGACATTGTCCATTTGTTACTTAACAAAATGAGCAATACTACTGCCGTTACTCGCCTTCTCAATTCCCATGCTGCGAGCAAGATTAGTGCTTTATACATACAGGGTTATTCAGAGAGCGTGAAAAGCAGGAGAATGACTGGAGAATGAAAAATATTAGTTAGTTGTAAAATATTAGTTATTTGTAAGGCGCCACCAAGTTCCTTAGCGCTGTACAATTGGAAAGACAGAATAACTAATATACATACAAGTTAAACACATAACAGTATCAGGGAGGACCCTGCTCAAGAGCTTACAATCTGAGAGGACCTGATGGAGAGCAGGCTGAATGGCGCTGCTGGGATGTCCAGGGAGCGGGGATGTTAACGGTTCTTATGATTCTGTACCATCAGGGTTATTCAAAGAGAATCGAAAAGTCACTGTACGTTTGGTGACTTTTCGTTCACTTCAATTCGACAATCCTATTTCGGCGACCCTGCGGTGTATTCAGCAAGCACCACAGGGTCCCCGAAGTGCAAGGAAAACTCGCCGCAAACTCAGGCGAACATCTGGATTAACCCCGCCGAACACGCCAGAGAAACCCAAGCAGCCGCCAATCAGAGCGCAGAGCAGCCGCCGGAAAAAGCCGGCACCGCAGAATAAATAACATTTTTCGCCAAAAAATCCCAAAAAATGCCTAAAAGATCCAAAAAAAATAAAAAATTATCTATAAATAAAGAGACTTTTTACTGCAGAATATTATAATCAACGGTCTATTCGATTTTGCATTTAAAACAGGAATATTTTTAACATTGAAGCCTATGGGATTCGCCTGAATAAATTTGCCGTATGAAACCACCGAACATGTTGGCAACTTTTCACTGCTGGTTTTTGTTCTCTGAATAGACGAAGCATTGCTTCTCTATGGGGGGGGGGGGGGTTCACTGCCCTCGAGCAGGCACAGTTTGTACAGGCAATGCGCCAGGATTTGGCGAACTGCCTGCTCTCTGGATAGCCGAATGGCCAGGAAAGGTAACCTGAATTTCACTGTTCGGTTACCTTTCGGCCACAATTAGGATCTCTTTGAATTAGAGCTGCAACAACTAAATCAAAAAAAAAAAAAAAAAAAAAAAGATTATGAAATTCGTTGTCAATGAACTTGATCGATTCGTTGGCAGCGATCCGTTGGCAGCGTGTGGTGGGGCTGAGCTGTACACAAGCTGCGCGCTTGGGAGATCCGAGCATCCCAGGAGCTGCCTATCTGAAGTTTCCATCTCAGCTGAAGCCGCAAGAGATACGAAGGAGTGATTACGCTGGGTCTTCGGTATGTTCTGGCACTTAAAAGCACAAACAAGAGGGGAAAAAAACAGCCCCCATCAACCTCCTGCAGTGCCAGCCCAAACCTAATCTCAATTAAGTTCTGGCATTGCAAGGGGATAATGGAGTGGACTAGAAAAGGCGCAGGCTGGGATACTGCACATAAGATTAATTTTGATTTTTAATACACAAATTTTTAGATGTTTTAATGAAATCATTTTAAATATAAAAAAATTGTAATTTAATGTATAATTACTTTACGCTTTTGCTGTGGATTCTGTGATTCGCTCATTACACACCGCACATTGCTGTGAGGTTTATTGCTGTGGAGCTCTGTGATACACTCATACACAGTAAAATGCCAACTACTGTGAAGGGGGGCACAAACCTATAACCTCTATATATTTACTAAATTTAAATCAATGGTTGAAATTATCAGATTAGTCGAAAAAAATAATCGGTCATCGATAGTTGCAGCCCTACTTTGAATAACCCTGCAAATAAAAACAGGCTATGTGAAATGGCCAGGGGGTCTGCTTAACCCAATATGAACAGTGTCGTCTGATTCAGCGCTGTTGGCTGAGGGGAGAATTCAGGAATTGGCGGAGGCAAACGAATCACGACGGCCGAGGGAAAATATTTGACCTGGGCTTTCGTAACACACAACTAATATAACAGAAAAGAATCAATGAGAGGAGCAGAAATGTATGCATCAAGGTAGTTGATAATGTGGGATGAACAAAAAAAAAAAAAAACATTGCAAGATTCACTATTTGCACAGTGTTTGCTAACCTTTGAGATCAAGTGTATCTAAAACTGTGACAAAACATGAAATACACCTACCGTATTTGAATGAAGTCAAGAGTCAAATCCATTGTTGCTGGGTTTTTCTAGTGGCATGAGTCGCACATATGCTGAATAGGTCTCTGTACACGTTTATGTATGGATCTGCTTCCATTTATAAATGCAGCTTAGAGAACACTTACCATGCACAGGTTGGCAATCAAACATGTTGACTTGAAATTCACTGGATGGCAGCATTTCGAAGAACTCAATGAGTGGAGCTTGCCCTGAAATGGCATTTCCATTCCAAACGAGTGTGGCCGTATCCATGTAAAGCTTGATCAGTTGCTGCAAAACAAAAGGTTCCAAATGTCACATACTGAACATGTTATATGTCAAGGATACAGTGATGAAAACGCTTGCCATGTGTACTTGTGTAGAAAGACTGAGGACATGCTGCTGTAGTCATAAAGACGCACAGAGAACGTGAAACGATATCACACCATTTATATGTTCAGAACATTTATTTAAAAAGGGAACACTAAGCAAAAATCCCCCCCCCGTTTTTTTACATTAAAATATACCTATTCCCTCAATAACTAGGTAGGTTTTTTTTTTTTTTTTTACTGTAATACTTACCCTAAAATCCGTTTCCAATGGCGTCTTTTTTTTTTTTTTATATACTCACCTCCCTCCTCTTCCGCTCCCGTCCTTCTAACGCTTTCACTTGGCTAATGGTTTACGTGAGACGCGCGCATGCGCGCCTCTCACGTAAGCCAATCAGCAGGTTTCCTCTTATTCTTGGATTAGTGTTAGGCGCAAGAGGATGCACACAACACTAATCCCACCGCAGACTATGCTGGCGGCTCACTCCCACCAGCTACTGCTGCGAGTTGGAGACGTCCTCGCGCTGAAAGCGCAATGACGTCTCCTACTCGGCAATAGTCGGCAGAAGCGGGAAATATGAATCCCGCTCTGCTGACTGACAGCTGGGAGGGCGGAGTAAAGTCCTCCACGTCTCTCAGCTGTTTCAGCCGATCGGCTGAGTGGAGGGAGGGGGGAAAGGCAAGGGCATACTCAGGGCATCATGACCACCTAAAAAAGCTTAGGTGGTCATGTTGCCTAGGCCCTAGAGTATCCCTTTAAACACATATCCAAGCAAGACTCACATCAGAAATCTTAGGTCCCTTAGTGTGCTGCTGGTTGCCCCCGCATAGACATGCAGCCTAGGCCCCAAGAACGTAATCTTCAAGCTCTCCTAGCAGCAAGACAGCGCTCCTCAAACCACCTCCAAGACACAAGACAGGAACCCCATTCCTTTTGCCATATTGAGCGGCTCCCTCACTCTTACCATAGAGTGTGAAAACTTCCTTAGGCATGCAAGGGAAACCCCCGATTCACGTATCGCTCAAGGTATATAGCCCTTCGGCCCCTTCAAATATGGTCACCCCATGTTGCCAAGAACCTTCCTCTTTACTGTGGGATGGAATATTGGATTTAGCACTAAACGAGCAAGTATCATCAAAAAAAACCCAAGCTAGTCATACAGGGTTATTCAAAGAGATCCGAATGGCTGACGAAAGGTAACCGAACGCTGAAAATCAGCGTTCGGTTACCTTTCTTGGCCATTCGGCTATCCAGAAAGCAGGCAGTTCGCCAAATCTTGGCGTAACATTTAAATACGTAAAGAGAATCCCCAAAGTAGAGGAAGGGAGTATATTTAAAAGGAAACAAAGTAGCAAAACAAGAGGACATAGTCTTAGATTAGAGGGGCAAAGGTTTAAAAGTAACATCAGGAAGCATTATTTTACTGAGCGGGTGGTGGATACATGGAACAGCCTTCCAGTTGAAGTGGTAGAGGCCAAAACAGTGATTGAATTTAAGCAGGCATGGGATAGGCATAAGGCTATCCTAAACAAAAGATAAATCCAGGTAAAGTATCCATGTAAGGCTAGGGTCAGACTAACGCATTTTTCACGTTGTCCGTGAAAATGTGCGTTCGAAGAATGGACGTATTTTTTCACGGAATACGCGATAGCGGTCATACTATGCGCAGTTTCATCCGTGATTTTGTACGGATCATCAATAAAACACTTCTTGCATCTGGACGTTATGTTGGCCGGACATTAGCAGTGTCTGACATCTCCAATTCACGCACACACGCCGCTAGCGGACGCAGCGCACTCTGTACGTCAGTACTAGTGGTTTTACGTTCTCGAAAAAATGCGTTCATTTTCCACTTGCGTTGCGCAGCCGGACTTTTGTGCGACCGTACTTCGTATATTGGCCGTCATTGCCCGGCATCTGCTGCTAGCACGGCCGTGATTAAGTGCGCCAGAACGCGCGTTCGCACTGCCTCAGTCTGACCCTAGCCTAATTGGGCAGACTAGATGGGCCGAAAGAAAAGGTCTGCAGATAAGAACCTATGTTTCTATGTATTGCCTGCACATACGGTGCCTGTTCGGGGGCAGCGAAATCCCCATAGCTTTGTCTATTCAGAGAACAAAAACCAGCAGTGAAAAGTTGCCGAATTGCCCGGCCATTCAGTGGCTTCATGCGGCAGATTTATTCAGGCGAATCCCATAAGCTTCAATGTTAAAAATATTCCTGTTTTAATTCAATATCTAATAAACCGTTCATTATAATATTCTGTAGTAGAAAGTCTATTTATAGATTTTTTAGGATATTTTAAGCATTTTTTTTGCCAAAACAAAATCAGATTTTTCATTTTTTGTTAAAAACGTTTGTTCTTTTTCTGTAACAGCCCTTTTTATTATCATTCCTTGGACCTCATATGTAAATTTCAGACATTTTTCGCTCAGGTTTCTTTGCAAATAGCGTTTCACTTTTGAAACATTCAAGCGTACTATTTTTTTTTCTTTTCTTTTCTTTTCACTCCATTCGTCTGCGGTGTCGGGTTTTTCCGGCGGCTGCGCTGCGTGTGTATCGGCTCCTGCTCGGGTTTTCCCGGCGTTTTCATTAGGGTTAATCCAGATGCTTTTGCGGGTTTTCGGTGTGCCTTCGCCGGGTTTTGCGGTGATTTTTCGGCGGGTTTGCATGACCTTTCTCTGCATTACGACGACCCTGTGGTGCTTGCTGAATACACCGCAGGGTGGCCGAAATGGGATCGCCAAATCGCACCGTATTGAAGAGAACGAAAACTCACCGAACGTCCAGTGGCTTTTCGATGCTCTTTGAATAACCCTGATAATTTACAATAAAATATTTTTACTAAGCCCAGCTGTGCATGGAAAGGTTCTATGCCAAATTAAAAAGACAAAAAAGCAGAGTCACAGTTTAGCAAACATACCGTCTAAATGACCAACTCTTCCACACCTTCAAATTTAAGGAAAAAGGTTTGTGGCAAGTATGGAGTTGGAGTTATTATTGGGTGGATGTAAGTCAATGTCAAGTCTCTGTGCCTTCACATATACACAGTTATGGAGGGGGCTGTTGAAGCTTTTTAATTTGTCTGAGATACACATGCAATAAAATATAAAAACACAAAGTGAAAGACGTTGATAAACTGTAAATTCTCATGGTTGACTCCAGTGGTGTTTCTCAGGGGTCTGTTATAGGATCACTTCTATTCAATCTATTTATAAACGGTTTGAAATAGGCATCGAAACTCATGAGTTAGTGTTTACAAATGACACAAAACTAGGAAAAGTAATACAAGGTCAGCGACGGCATGCAGATAGACTTGGGGACTGGGCAATCAAATGGCAGATGAAATTTAACGTAGATAAATGCTTGGTTATGCACTTTGGAGAGAATAAAAGCAAGCAACTTATACCCTAAATCACTATTACTTTCATCTTGGAGCTTGGATGCAAGCCTCTGGGTCACCCCCCTCCCCAACGTCGTCACCATATGTGCGATGACGTTAGTGGGCCAGTTAACCCCCTAGATGCAAAGTGGAGATATGGGGATCATTTAGATCTCCCGAGGGTCATGTTTGATATCATTGGAAAGGCCTGATCAAGGCTTTTCAAATGATACCAAATAATATGACTATGTTTGGTGAAAATATATTTAAAAAAATAAAAAATGGGAGGGGAGGTTAATAAAATAGGACTTAAACTGGCATTTAAACATGATGGGCATTAAACAGTCAAAATGAGCTCAGCGCACAGAGGTGAAATGGCTCAGCACTGAAGGGGTTAAAAAGCAAAAACCATGTGATTTCTCAGGTGTGTCCCGCGACCTGTCTCAGCTTGGCTCGTACCTGGAAAGGCCCTCCTCCTGACAGGGCTCAAGTGGATGCCAAGATCTGGTTCATGATGAGCATGACGGCGATTCTCCACGACCGGATGCCCCACTACGAACGAGTCTGGTCCCCGTGGCTTGAAGGGTTCGCTCCCCCAACCACCCCTGCCTTGGCGTTTTCCAGCTGATGGCGGTGTTTGTTTTGACCCCGGATCTACACCCTGCCTTTAGGACCCTGGGGTTTGCCTTTTTTGCCCTTCTTTCCTTAGTCCGAGAGGGTTGTTTTCTGGCCTGGCTATTTTTACCCCTCTTCTGTTGCCCTACCCCGACCTTTTTTTTGTTTGTTTTAGTTGTTATTTTATTGTTGTTTTGTTTGAATCTTTTCTTCCTTGGCTCTTTCTATCTTGTCTTCACTTTTTCTTACATTTCCTCTGGTTCTCTCGGGATCTTGATAAAATATTACCTCTGCCCGCTCTTTCCGAGCGGAAACACATTTTTTTACCCTGGCTGTTGCACTCCTACCTCCAGAGACCCATTTATTTCACTGTTTTTTATGTTATACTAACATATGCAAGTATTTGGCTATTCTATGTTCACATTTGCTGCGCTGTGGGTCTCTTTTTATGTTGTATAATGCCTTTGATTTTTTTCAATAAAAAAAAAAGGTTTTTACTGAGTAAAGGAAAAAAAAAAAAACATTTAAAAATTGCGTATTTCTAATCCTCAGGACAAGATTTTGAAATTATTCAGCTGGGGTCTTTTTTTGGTGGTTGTAGTTTTTGGAGATTACATTTTGAAAAAGTGTGTTTTTTCCATATTTTTTTTATAGTAAATTATAAGATATGATGGAAATAATGGTATCTTTAGAAAGTCCATTTAATGGGGGGAAAAAACGGGATATGTGTGGGTTACACAAACGAGTAAGAGGAAAATTTGACTTAAACACAAACAGCAGCGGGCACTTTGGTACAGACTTTTGTAAAACTGCCCAGTCTCTAAGGGGTTAAAATTTATTTGCTGACCTTTTCTTTTAGAATTGTTTGTACAATTGGCAGGAAGCATATAGCATTGTGAATTAAGTACTCATCGTTTCATGTTGTGCTTATATTGATAAATTCAGACAGCAGGGTTTGAGTATAATGGTGATAGCACTGTCTAGCAGGAAGCATATTGCACTGTGAATTGATTATTCAATTTTGATACAGTGCACGCACCTAGACAAACTCAATGCACTTGCTGCCATCTGAGTGCATAGCTTGCAGTCACTCAGAATCAGCACGAACTTGGGAAATATTTCACCCGAATTGGATTCTAGACAATTCTGTCACTGGGAGCCAAATACCAATACAGCTGTGGACTCTACGCACATCACTAGTGTCTGCTTTAATTATATTTTAAACAAGGAGATATAGGAGGGTTATCTCCGAACCTCTGGTCACAATTTATGTATGTATTGTTTAACCTCCCTGGCGGTCTAATTTTTTCAAAATTTCGTGACTAAAAGCGTCTCAATTTTTTTTTTTTTTTT
Source organism: Leptobrachium leishanense (assembly GCA_009667805.1). Taxonomy (NCBI): domain Eukaryota; kingdom Metazoa; phylum Chordata; class Amphibia; order Anura; family Megophryidae; genus Leptobrachium; species Leptobrachium leishanense. The sequence continues at coordinate 80,279,290 of CM019071.1, forward strand.
TTTAAGGAAACGTGTTTTTGTACCTAGTTAGCCTGTAATAATTAGGAATCACGCACTGAAATCCGTGAAATCAAGAGTCCTTACTGGTAAAATCCTTTATAAATAAACAAATTTTAAAAAAAAGTAAATACACAGAGTCCGATAAAGTTTGAAACACGACATAATTTATTATCCCAAATAATGCAAATAAATGATAAATAAAATACAACAAAAAACACTGAAATCTGTCTGAAAACAAGGGTGAGACGATGGTCTGTTTCTTATCCTGTATTGCACTTTGGATTATACAGGGCATTTTAATTTTTTTCTAAGTTTGCCGCTGGTTCCCCCCCCCCCGCATCGTGTGACTCGCAGGAAGCCTTACCAGGAAGCAGCTCGCCGCGATCACACTGCGGGGGACAGCCAAGGAGCCAGGAGGAGGTGAGTATGCATCCAGCCCGAGTGTGGCTCAGGGTTACCGTTCGCAGTAGTGAAATTTTACCCCGAGTCACACTCAGGAATACTGCCAGGGAGGTTAATAAAGGTTTAAGTGTTTACATTGGTTCACTTCAAAACTTTAGTTGCTAATTGTACAGCACTACGAAACTTGTAAGCGCTTTATAAATACTTGTAACTGTAACTAGCAAAGGCAAGTGCAACTCTGCTTTTACAGTTACAAGTATTTATAAACATAGGCGTCTCTACAGGGGGGCAATTGCCCCCCCCTAGGTTATTCCTTGCCCCCCCATGTACCCCCCACCAAAAATCAGCATCCAGCTTCCCACTCTTTTCGGACCGCGGTATCTCCGTTCCTGTGCATGTATATGGACATTCTATGTGTCATTGGAAAGGGCAGATTCTGGCCTTTCCAATGATACCCAACATGACCATATTCAGTGTAAAGTAAAAGTCCTAAAACATTAAATAAAAACGTGCACTTAAACGTAAACATTTTCACACGGTTGAAACGGCTCAGCAGTGAAGTGGTTAATGTTCAGACTATACATTACATTGTGTATTATGTTAGTTTTTGCCTTGGTTTTAGTTGTATATTAAGGGTTAATGGGTAGGCTTCATCCCTCACAGTATACATTTTATTTTTTCCTTGATTAATGGCATTTTAGGGGTTAATAGGTTGGCTACATGCCTCACAGTGTATTCATTTCATGTTTTGCCTTGATCAATTTTTTATTAGGGGTTAAGGGGTAGCTAAATGCCACATTATTAATTTTATTTCCCTGGGTTTATGGCATTTTAGGGGTTATTATGGAAGTTAGAATCTAAAGGGTCTAATGGTCTTTAGATCCTCTGCTTTTCGTCACATTTCGGGGAATTTATTTTGCCAAAAATAAGGTGAATTCCTTATTTAGCGAATGGTCACTATAATTTGCTAAAAGTGGAGTTGCTGAAGCAGCAATCAGACATTCAGCGAAAACTGACGAATTGCAGCAAATAAATTCAATATTTTAAGTATCAGGTTAGTACAACAAAAAGGCATCATTACATCACATTACTCTGGGGTTTTGGAATCTTATTTATGGCACTATTAGCTGGTGTGAGCTAACCCTTGCGTCGGCATGGTTTTGCGTTAGCACCAGGTTAATTGAGTCTAGCGGCTGACCAACAGATTTTTTTGCCTCCGCTACAAACTGGAAAAATCACTTAGCGCGTTGCCATTAGTGATTTGTACCGCGAGTTTACTGTACTTTCCGCGTCCTTTACTTAACATGGGAAGCGCTAGAGATCTCTAGCGCTTTTGCAGTTAACAGATCAGTTGGTGCCAGCGCTAATTTTTTGAGGTGCACTAATTGCAACATTTTACCTACTGCTCAACCCTGCTGCTAACTCCAAAAAAGAAAAAAAACATATCTTCGCCCAAAATTAACAGGCATTTAACAGGCGATGTAAAGGAATGCAGCACAAATGTTCTCTTGGCCCCATACACCATAGTAATGGATCTGGTCAGCAATGTCATTGCTGTTGCAGTTGGCTCTATTATAAATGTATCCTTTATCCACATATATCCTAATTCTAATATATTGCCTAATTATAAACATTTTATGCTGGGGTTATTCATAGTATGTTAGCGGTTGATTATTAGGGTGACTGTGTGAACCATGTTTAAAAGGGACACATGAATAAGTCTTGCCCTGAAACATGTATTATTTATATGCGGCAGCAGGGAAGTTATTGTGGCTCACCTGGCCTTCCTTTTGGATCTATTAAATGCAGTGTAATGATTCTACATGCTGCTGGGTGGCATTTATCATGCAATGCCCATCAGCCTTAATATATGTGTGCATCAAAACATGGATGATACGACCACCGTGGAGGATTTTAATAATGCAGGGGTGAGAGGTTATTCACTGGATGTGTTCATATTCAAGCTTGTGAGGGCGGGGGATAGGTATGGCCCGGCATTCTGCACTGAAAAAAACCTGTTCTATCCTGTACACAACCGCATTAGTTTCCCTAGCGTGCACTATACGACCTTGTTCATAGACTACCGCGGACAAGCTGATCTGTTAGTAGGTCGTCAGGCACTACGTTTTAACGACTCGCGCTAAATTTTTCCTTTAGTAATGGTGTTTTAGCTCACACCCGGTGATTTGATTTAGTGGTGAAAATTATTAGTGCCCCCCCCCAGTTTTGACTGCGTTATCCTATATGCCCCCCCTAAATATTGTTCCTAGAGTCACCACTGTTTATAAAGCACCAACAAGTTTTGTGGCATTGTACAATGGGTAGTTGTACTGGTCATCTTCAAGTTGGCAGTTCATGAAGAAAGACCCTTTTAACCCCTTGTGTGCCAGCCATGTATCTGTTACATGGGTACACGGTTGGCAATGTGGGTGTCGGAGGCCTGAATGAACATCTACAAACATTTTATGCAGCTAAACTGTATACAGTTTATTAGGAAAAAAAATATGACCGTGTATGCAGGCAAAATGCTAAAAAAATGGCCTGACCTCCTGTATGACCAAAATTCTAAACTGTTTTAGCAATCAAGGGGTTAAAAGAAAACTTACCGGATGCTAGCTTGTCACTACTGCATTTTGGGCACCACAAAAATAGAATCTGTAATACCCGTTGCTGTGTCATACGGTGCGTATATATTATTTTAGAATGCAGAGGTTAAGTATAAAAAACTTGTAACTTAGTATGACAGGCAGTGTCCTGTCCCCCCCCCCACCCCATTTCATAATTTGCAGTGTCTTACTGGGATGAATAACAGGAAATTTCTGTAAATACATAAATTTATGGCTAGCACTCAAATAACAGCCAGCAGAAAGAGTCCTATAAAGCCTTCTGGATCTTTAATCCTGTTACAGAATCAAAATAAAACAAAACAAAACAAATGGTCCAGCACTTCATTTGGTGCAGTGTGACCAATTTTGGAGTGAGGCCAGTGTCAGACGAGCACACCCGTACTGACATGCCTGCCGACATCCGTCGCAGAGTTGTGACGCTGCGACGGGGGCGGCCACACGTTGTTACATGCACAACAGCGGCCGTGCAGCAGGACTCCCAGTCAAACCGATAGAATGCGCGTTCGGGACTGCAAAGCGAGATCCTCCATAGGAGCATCGAGCCTTGCAGCGCTAAGTGCACTAACTAACCCAGGAGGACATACTTGAAAACGAGAGAAATCTCAATGTATCCTTCCTGGTAAAATACTTTATAAATACTGTGCTCAGCGAGGTGGCCAGACGGGTGGCGGAGTGGAAGGAACGTTCGCTCTCACCACCGCTCGTCTGACTCCAGCCTAAAACATATTTTTTCAGTGTTTTTGCCAAATATGAAACAAACCGGTAGAAAGGAACATTTTGATTAACCAGTGATCACTTACCCGTCTCCTCTTGTCAATGGTCTCATAGTACAGTGTAACAAACTCTTCTGCTGCTCTGCACGCTAGGTCCACATCCATTCGGAAATCCTGATGATGACACAACGTGATTAACAATTCAGAATAACACACAGGATTTGGGTGGCACTAAAATACTAGCTTTTATTAAAGAATCTGCTCTGTTTCCCTGAGAATAGCAGCAGGATTGCAAAAACTAGACAAGATAAGAAAAGGCCTGGAATCATTTCCATTTTAAGTATTCAGACTCCTGTTTACAGGCTTACGTGGAGTTATTTCGTATTTTATTCGGAGTGGCTGCACAACGCAGCATTTTCTCATATTTTATTATCCGTGCTGCCATGAACGATCATTGGTTTCACAATGTTACAAGTGGAACCGAAGACAAGGAAAGGGATGAAATCATGCCATCTGTTTAACATCTACGCATGACAACTGTTTAAGTTAACCCTTTCCTGCAGTGCAAATAACTGCTGTTAGTTTTAGGGTTACGTTTAGTTGCCATTTGGGAAACAGATTCTGCGTCTTTTTCACGTTTGCTGCTCTTGCATCGAAAGCATAAGCATGAAGCAAAAATGTAGCAGAATTTAATGGTTATGGTTAACTCTAAAAGTAACCTCGACCCCCATAACAATCCCCAACAACAAACCCTATCCTTGGCAACAACCCCCAACCCTAGTAAAGAAACCTAATAAGAATACCCAAAGCTCATAACAAACCCTAAGAGCAGCTGTGAAATATACACATGATTCTGACATAAGTAATTAACCCCTTAAGGACCACTGACGTACATAGTGCATCCTGAAGAAAATTCCCCTTGAAGACCAAGGACGTATTATGTACGTCATGGTCCTTTAACCCCCCCCCTCCCTATACTCACCTCTCTGGCCCACGTCGGAGTGGCTTCCTTGAAGTCAGCCCGACGGTTTTACAAACCAGGGGGTTGCGACAACATCTGCGCCTGGCACCCCCGGCGCATGCAGGGACGCAAGTGAAAGGGGAGAGCTCCTTTGGAGCCCTCTCCCTCCCGTATGGCTGAAGATTGCCCTTTTCAGCGGAGTCTCTCTTTAACCCCTTGGGCGCCGGATCGAGATTCGCACCCAGAAGTGGCTGACATCCAAGATGTCAGCCAAGCCTTCGGGTCAACCCCAACCCACTGATGCCTCCATATGTGCTATGACGTCAATTGGACGGTTAACCCCCTAGCTGCCAAGTGAAGATAGGGGGGTCCTTTGAATCCCTGTATCTACCGATCCGTGACAGCTGGAGACATGACTGGGTTTGGTGTAAAAATAAAGTGCGCTTTTGAAGAAAAAAGAATTGTCGGGGGGGGGGGTGTGTATAATAAAATAGGACTGCACATTTAAACATGACGAGCATAAAATGGTCAAAATGAGTTCAGCACACAAAAGGTGAAATTGCTTAGCAGTGAAGGGGTTAAAAAAAAAAAAAAACAACATGTAAAAAAAATTTGGGGGATTTCTAATTTCAGGACAAAATCTCTAAACTATTTATTTAGCCGGGGTCTTTTGACGGTTGTAGATTCTGGGGGATTAAAGTCTGAAAATGTGTGTTTGCCATTTTGTCATATTTTTTTTATAGTACATTATATGATATGATGAAAATAATAGTATATTTAGAAAGTCCATTTAATGACGGTATATAATATGTGAGTTTCCATAAACGAGTAAGAGGAAAATTGGAGCTAAACACCAAAGTTTCATAAATGTAAACCCAGCAGTGGGCACTTTCGGACAGACAATGGTAAAACCCCCTGGTCATGATGGGGCTAATTACGCAAAATGATTTGTGGCCAGTGATGTGTCGGATCGGGTTCCTCGTGGAGAGTTGTTCCAAGCAGCCATCATTTCTCACTCATTTGACAGTTTTTGGGGGTTTGTTTTTCTTGCGGAGACGTTTTGTATGAAGAAAAAAAATAATCTTATTTTACACTGAGAAACGGTTAATGTAAAATATATTTAGTAATTATTTTAGGCATAAAAATCTTTTCATTATATATACATACATATATATACACACACACACACACATACACACCAGTTTAAAAGGGTGGTTTTGTTTAAGCCTATTTAATGTTATGCCGTATTTATTGATAACATATTTGTTTTTGCACTGTAAAACTGTAAATAATTTATATAAATCCCTCAAACAAAGGCTGCTTGGAACAGCTCTCTATGAGGAACCAGATCCCACACAACACCCGCAGCTCAGCTCTTGTCAATGATTACAATCGAGTAAAACTAATGGCACAGACCGGCGGGACAGTGACTCGGCTGCACTCATGTCACACACGTACATATTATCCCCATCAGACACTAGTGCACTCTGAAATAAAACAAAAAAATACTCACAGACGACGCCATTGATCACACTGAGCACACGGTTCCGTTCACACAGGGCGCCAATAAGCACAGAACAGCTACTTCCTGTCCATTTCTGAGATGCTTCCCCCCCGGAATCCCAGAACGAGGAACCTCTGTTCCGCCTGTGTGTTTGTTATCAGCCAGTAGATGGCGACGCTGAGCCGCGCAGACTCAGTATCTTTCATAATGTGAAGTTGATCAAGATAACATATTGTATCTCAATGAAATATTACAAAAATAAAATGCTCTGTGACCATGTTGCTTTCACACCTTTCTTTTGTTTATGAAAGGGTTGATAGGATTACATTACAGTACTTCATAAACAATTAAATTATTTTGCAGGGAGTTTCTCTTATTAGAAGTAAATGCAAACACAACTGTATGGAGCTGAAGTTAGCTTCTTATTCTCTCAGCTTCTTATTCTCTCAGCTCCTTATTCTCTCAGCTCCTTATTCTCTTAGCTTCTTATTCTCTCAGCTTCTTATTCTCTCGGCTCCTTATTCTCTCGGCTTCTTATTCTCTCGGCTCCTTATTCTCTCAGCTTCTTATTCTCTCAGCTCCTTATTCTCTCATCTTATTCTCTCAGCTTCTTATTCTCTCAGCTCCTTATTCTCTCAGCTCCTTATTCTCTCAGCTTCTTATTCTCTCGGCTCCTTATTCTCTCGGCTCCTTATTCTCTCGGCTTCTTATTCTCTCGGCTCCTTATTCTCTCAGCTTCTTATTCTCTCAGCTCCTTATTCTCTCATCTTCTTATTCTCTCAGCTCCTTATTCTCTCAGCTTCTTATTCTCTCAGCTCCTTATTCTCTCATCTTCTTATTCTCTCAGCTCCTTATTCTCTCAGCTTCTTATTCTCTCAGCTCCTTATTCTCTCAGCTTCTTATTCTCTCAGCTTCTTATTCTCTCAGCTCCTTATTCTCTCAGCTTCTTCTTCTCTCAGCTCCTTATTCTCTCAGTTTCTTATTCTCTCAGCTTCTTATTCTCTCAGCTCCTTATTCTCTCAGCTTCTTATTCTCTCAGCTCCTTATTCTCTCAGCTTCTTATTCTCTCAGCTTCTTATTCTCTCAGCTCCTTATTCTCTCAGATTCTTATTCACGTAGATTCTTATTCACTCAGACTCTTGTACTTTCCATTCTTAATCTTTAACCCTTTAAGGACGGGGCAATTTTACAAGTTCATTTTGCCCGTTTTTGCTCATCATGTTTAAACACCTTTTGGGAAGGTGGGCGGTGTTGGTGCAATAAATTTTTGACTCCCGATGAAGCCGACAAAGGATTGGCGAAACAAGTGTCCATGTTGAGTCCTCATTTTATTATGTTGTCTGTTGATTTATAACTCTGCAGGGCCAGTTCAGAAATCGATTCAAGCAAGGGACATTTGAAAGGATTCTTTTCGCCAAGCTGTTGGTGGAGTGTTTACACTAATTGTGGGTAAGGCAATAGGTATTTATCCAGACCATCATGGAACAGGAGTTTGACCATTAGTGTTGTATATATTAGTTTTACTCATGAAATCTGCTTCTTTCCAGCATAGAATATGGTTATTATGGAGCTTATACACAATTAATTTGGCCAGATAAAGGAGACTCAGGTAATTTTTGAGCTCCGGATTGTATTTCTGGCATAGATGCTGTTCTATTCATTCCACTGTAACTGGCTACAAGGTTTCTTCCAACATTAAGGGCCATCATCCAGGATTAATGTGGATGGTTTTTTGCTATACTGATTTGCCTCCACCTTCTTCTATCATTGACTAATATATGGTCACTGGTTCCCTGCTACTTATGATCCTTGATTTAGCATCTGGTACAGTGTGTTGGCCCTGCTCGTTATATATGCCTATTTCGTGTATATGTTTTTTATTCATGGTTCATCTCTGTATAAGTGCAATTTTATTCAATCAATAAAGGTTACTTTTTAATTCAGCACTCCTTGTGTTGCTAGAGAGCTTGTCTCTCCCCCTTTTTCGTTTTCCCTTTTGGTTATTCATGTTCCAGGTTTAATCCTAATTACAGGAGTGCCCCAATTTTTCATCTTTTGTTGGGGGTGGGATGATTGTTATTTATACCCACCTCCTGTGAATGTTTGTTCATATCAAGGGGTTGATACATTAGAATACCACACATGGATGATGACCTGATTCAGGGGACCCTGTTCCCAAGGGAACTTACAATCTATGGCTGGGGTCACACTAGCGCACTTTTAACGTGCATTTAGGCGCACTTAATTACGGCCGCACTAGCAGCAAATGACGCGCAATGACCGCCAATATACGAAGTACGGCTGCACGAAAGTCCAGCCGCGCAACGCAAGTGGAAAATGAACGCATTTTTTCGAGAACGCAGAACCACTAGTACGGACGTACAGAGTGCGCTGCGGCGGCATAGCGGCGTGTATGCGTGATTAGGAGACGTCAGATGCTGCTCATGTCCGGCCAACATAACTTCCAGACACCCAAAGTTTCCTGGTTTGGATCCGTAAAAAATCACGCACAAAAATGTGCATCGTATGACCGTTTTCGCGCATTCCGTGAAAAAAATACGGCAATGCGTTCAGACGTACTTTTTGACAGTCGCTGCGAAAAATGCGTTACTCTGACACTAGCCTAAGTATTTTGTCAGGTAAGTGCATCCATATCATTAAGGCTGGGTTCACACCTGAGCGTATCTCATATGTGCGTTTTACGCACGTTTTCTGTCGGGCGTTTTATGAGCATTTTTGACAATTAGAAACGCGTGTCGTACGCGTGTTTTTTGAAGTCTATGGCTGCAAACGCACTGTAATATGCCCCAAAGAAGCTCCTGTACTTTTGTGGGCGTAGGGCGATTTACAGCGCGTTCCTATGCACTGTAAAATGCCCAGGTGTGAACCATGGCCATAGGAAATAATGGGATTTCAGTGTTTGAGCATTTTACAGCGTGTAGGAACGCGCTGTAAAACAACAGGTGTGAACCAGGCCTAAGTGTCTTACCCAAGGACACTCGCTGGCGGCGTCTTCTGAGTGGGATTGAGTCGACTTTCCATGATTGTAGATCAGGGACCTGGTGGTTAGGTTGAACACGCTTCTCGTAAAATCAAGACTTGCTTCTCCACAGTTGTATTGGAGGGATGTGCTGAATGGGATTTTGACTTTTTTCTCCACGGTCAAAGGGCAGAGATAGTACCACTGGACTCTACTGCCGATAGTGTGTGGTAGGCAAGTATGTACGGTTAGGTGTCTTGCCCAAGGACCACCTCTACTCCATCCTGCCCATACGGCTGTATTTATAAAAACTTTTTTTTTTTTAAATGACCTTTTCCTGTTTGTCAATTATCATGAAAAATAAACCCTTTGTCATGGTTCATTTTCTAAAGCGTAAGACAAGGATTGGCATTATAGATGTTTTCTAAACTACATGTCCCATGGGATTCAGCCATCTTAATGAGGATCATGGGAGATGTAGTTCCGAAGCATCTGGAGGGTAAAGATTGCTGGCTCCTGCTCTAGGGGATCATTAGAAGGTTATCTGCTGGAGATATATCCACAGCATTTACAAAGAACATCAATTTCACAATAGGGGTATTAACTCTGTGTGCCCCACACAAGGCACAATGACTTAGCAATTTACTTAACACCTTCACTTTTAATAATTTCTATCAATGACTTTACAGATCTATTGGCTTCAACCTCTTACACGGTCTCAGTGACTGGATCAGGCTCTCACTACCTACTGAGTAACTCACACAGATCATGAAAATGCTGAGGCTGAAGATTTAACTCTCATCTAGGGTTCCCACCCGTACGGGTTTGACCTGTACTGTCCAGGTTTCGAGTCATGTGTACTGTTTCAGATTCACATGACTCTGCTGGGACACATGACTGTTTGCCGCGATCCTCTGGACCGAGTGACTATTAGCAGCTGCACAGTGGGAGAGGTTTGTGCTCACCCTTGATTAATCACTCGCACGCTTGTGAGTGAGAGAAGGAAGCTCCACCCCAGCTGTTGCTGCTCTGCTGGACCCAGTGAGTGTAGATGTGTGTGGGCCAGTCTCCCTCCTCTTCCACCTGCCTGTGCAGTGTTCGAGTGTCTCTCTCCCCTCTGTGGTGGCCCCTCCCCCTCCATTCCTGCAGCAGCTCCTCCCCCTCCATTCCAGCAGCAGCTCCTCTCTTGCTATACAGGCATAGAGCTTGTAAAGGGAGGCTCTAGCTCGTTTACACACGAATGGCGGCCTTTTTAAATGATAAAATGCAGAGCTCAAAGTGTCCTTCTTAAGCCTATTTGAATTGAAATATGTAAACATTCCCCCTTTGCTATCTCCCCCTTCTCACTGCTCCTTCATCCTCTCTCTCCTTTCTGACTGACTCCTTCCCTCTCTCCTCTCACTCTCTTTGCCCGTTCACTCTCTTCTCGCTCTTTGCCCATTCACTCTCTTCTCACTCTTTGCCCGTTCACTCTCTCTTCTCGTTCTCTCCTCTCTCTTCTCACTCTCTTTGCCCGTTCACTCTCTTCTCGCTCTTTGCCCGTTCACTCTCTTCTCATTCTCTTTGCCCGTTCACTCTCTTCTCGCTCTTTGCCCGTTCACTCTCTTCTCGCTCTTTGCCCGTTCACTCTCTTCTCGCTCTTTGCCCGTTCACTCTCTTCTCATTCTCTTTGCCCGTTCACTCTCTTCTCACTCTCTTTGCCCGTTCACACTCTTCTCGCTCTTTGCCCGTTCACTCTCTTCTCACTCTCTTTGCCCGTTCACTCTCTTCTCGCTCTTTGCCCGTTCACTCTCTTCTCACTCTCTTTGCCCGTTCACACTCTTCTCGCTCTTTGCCCGTTCACTCTCTTCTCACTCTCTTTGCCCGTTCACTCTCTTCTCGCTCTTTGCCCGTTCACTCTCTTCTCATTCTCTTTGCCCGTTCACTCTCTTCTCGCTCTTTGCCCGTTCACTCTCTTCTCACTCTCTTTGCCCATTCACTCTCTTCTCGCTCTTTGCCCGTTCACTCTCTTCTCACTCTCTTTGCCCGTTCACTCTCTTCTCGCTCTTTGCCTGTTCACTCTCTTCTCATTCTCTTTGCCCGTTCACTCTCTTCTCACTCTCTTTGCCCGTTCACTCTCTTCTCGCTCTTTGCCCGTTCACTCTCTCTTCTCACTCTTTGCCCGTTCACTCTCTTCTCGCTCTCTTTGCCCGTTCACTCTCTTCTCGCTCTTTGCCCGTTCACTCTCTCTTCTCACTCTCTTTGCCCGTTCACTCTCTTCTCACTCTCTTTGCCCGTTCACTCTCTTCTCGCTCTTTGCCTGTTCACTCTCTCTTCTCACTCTCTTTGCCCGTTCACTCTCTTCTCACTCTTTGCCCGTTCACTCTCTTCTCGCTCTCTTTGCCCGTTCACTCTCTCTTCTCACTCTCTTTGCCCGTTCACTCTCTTCTCGTTCTCTGCTCTCTCTCTCCGCTGTATGTGTACAGTAAGTGTGAGGAAATTTTGGATGAAAAGGGTTGATTTGTGAGTTGAATGTGGTTGAAATGGGACGTGACAGGGAAGGACGTGTTGATATATAGGTGTATGAGTGCCTGTGTATATCAGTGTGACAGCGTGGGAGTGAATATTTTGCCACACAGCGCCCGGAGTTTTCGGGTTTGGCTTCAAGAAAAGGTGGCAACTCCACTCTCATCACACATAGCATGAATCACTCCCACAGGACATTACTATCACCCTGAGCCTTTTCCCTCTGGTGCAGAGTCTCTAATAGCGAAGGCTTAAGTCACACAGCAGAGCTACAAGGTGATTCATATCAAAAGATCCTTTCCTCCTACTTCCTGTATCAACCTGTATCACGTGATCTCCCCCGGTCATGTGACTGCAGTGACATCACGGGGCCTTCAGCTGGACGGGAAATAGCCACGGCTCTGTTCCACGTCGCAACAGCAGAACAGGGAGCAGGGAAACATGGCAGCAACGGAGGATAAACCGGATAATGGAAATAAACAGCTGGTGAGTGACAGTACAGGTATTGATAGGAGGCGCAAGGCAACATACAGGCCCGGGGGACTGAAAGGAAGCATTGCATTCACTTTGCAGGGCAGGGAAGCCTCTGCCTGCAACTTTACACACACACTATAGCCCGGAATGTGGATTCATGTGATGGGATAATCCTGATTCCATATCGGGTTAGCTCTCTTTTATGTGATGGGGAACACTGATTATTTGTGTTTTAGTTTTCAGGTTTGTCAGATGTTTCCATATCCGGGGATATTCCTGTGGAGGGAGATATTACGATTCCTATGGCATCACAGAGCCAGGACGACGATTATTCCACGCTGGATGAACCTGTCAAGGACACAATTGTATGCAATTCTTTAATAAATAATAGAAAAATAGTTTTGTTAACCTATGATAGATAAGATCTGCTTTCTAAAGCTTATCGTAGTGGCTAGGTGTACCCCATCATCAGAGGATGGATATTAGATTGGTCATAAAGACATTGCGCTTTTGCCCGATCTTGACTTCGTTGCATGCGATGCGCTGCACAGAGGGCTGTCCTGTAGGACTGCTGTCCGATCATTGCGCTCACTAACCCTGGCACCATGCCACCACAATGAACAACCGTAAATATTTGATGCAGACTTTCTTTTTTTCTTCAATTATTACGTTACGTAAAAATGTAAACACATACTTTATGTACAGGACAGGTGCACTGCAAAAGCCTGTTTCTCTGATTAAACATGTGAGTTGTTTTCTATTGTTTAAGCTTAGATGTTATCAAGGTTGGCAGCGCAGCATCCGGAGGGAGGTCTACACGCTCCAGGAAGTGGCTCGGCCATTAATCACACACCCTTTGCAAATATTCCATAAAACCCGCATCATGTATAAATGATGTATAATCGTACCATATCTTTTACAAAGTCACAGAGCTGTGGAATATGTATAAATGTGCTAGTTGTCTTAACTAGTAAACTGCTTCGTTACAGTATGTAGAATTCATATGCTGCAAGAAAACATAGGGCCGTATTCCATGATTGACGTTAAGATAGTAACTCAAGATGTTGTACAGAGCATCTCCAGCAGTTATTTCGGGAATCACTATTCCGCCCTTGCTGCAAGCTGTGCTTGAGACTTTGGCATCGCGCTTCCTTACTGTAAATTAACATCTCCTATACTCTGTATTAGGAGGCATTATTTTGCGCCTGGGACTAGGACAGTGTTTTTCAAACCTGTCCTCAGGACCTGCTGACAGACCAGGTTTGCAAGATATCTGCAGCCCAGGTGATATGATTTGCTGCCCAGTGATTGCAGGATTCAGTCAGCATTTCCCCAAGGTGATCTGCAAAATCTGGCCTGTTAGGGGTACTTGAGGACAGATTTGGGAAACCCTGGACTAGAAGAACGAGTTGTTCCATGGTTTCTCACCTGGAGCAGGTGCTGTGTTTTCGAAATTGCAGAATCACTTAACACGCTCACATAACCCCATCAAAAAAATCCCTTTCCTCTCATGCTGGTGACGTGGTCGGCCTCTCTTGCTTTGAGCAGCAGGAGACCGGAAACAAAAGTAGTTTTCAGTCTCCCTCCATGATGCAACCATGACTTCTGCCCTATCCTGAGAGTTCAAGCTGGAGCTTGCTGGGCTCCATGGAGTTGTATGGACTTCAAGAGCTGGTACCAGCAGCGGTGCACACACCTACCCTGTGGTAAAAGGAAACTGTAAATAAATTCAGCTTGTGATGATTTTTATTTTTGTTCTTGCTGTTCCACTTTTTGCACCAGCTGCGGAATATGGTCCACACTGTCTTAATTGATTTCCACCACGTAGTCTATGAATTCTGCATACTGTTGGTAAGCACATTCACGTGCATGTGGAAATTGGAGGAATTTGCAGGAAGTGTGTACGTTTAGATTGACCAGTCTTTGATGACTTTTTTTTTTTTTTTTTTTTTTTAAACCTCTGCCATTTAACCCTTACGGCGTGGGGCATACTATGCTGTCCTCGCGGCGGGTGGGACTCAATGATGCAGGGTGGCACAGCACAACCTGCTGGCATCTATGGGCCGCTGGCATCTATGGACCAGCTGGTGCGTGTCATTGGCTGCCACGGTACGACCTGAATTCAGGCTGATCCTCTGCAGCCAATGACATGAGTCAGCTGCATAGGCGGGCTGGAGGAGGGGCCTGCTGCAGCCGCAGGAGAATGGGGCATACTAGTATACCTCGCCAGCATTAAAGCCCTCCTGCCAGGCACAACCCACTAATCTGTAAGGGGTTAAAGTAAACCCAGATTCATTTTAATCAAATTCTCTAACTAGGTTCAGTTGTCCTGCAGCTCTTTTGCAGGTAAGCACGCAGTACCTGCAAAGAATGATGGATTGATGCTGTGCGTCTACTCACTGCACCAATCCTCGGCTGCTGTCTCGCAGAGCTGCGGCTTGCTGACTTCATTTGGGTTATTCAAATCCTGTCTGCTGGGTGACAGCTGTGTGGGCAGAGGAAACTCCTCCACTTCACACAGCAATATCTTCTGTACGGGGCCAGAGGGAGGGGAGGCCCTCATGCAGCGTGACTGGATTAACTGTCTAAAGTAAGTGGTGAGGGTGTGTAGAGCGTTCCTTTTGTGACTGACTTTTTTAATTTTTTTAATACAGGAGAATAGTTTTAGGCTGGGGTCAGACCAGCGCACTTTTAACATGCGTTCTGGCGCACATAATTACGGCCGCACTAGCAGCAGATGACGGGCAATGACGGCCAATATACGATGTACGGCAGCACAAAAGTCCGGCCGTGCAACGCAAGTGGAATTTGAACGCATTTTTCTGAGAACGCTGGACCGCTAGTACTGAGTGCGCAGCTGCGCCATAGCGGCGTGATTAGGAGATGTCAGACGCTGCTAATGTCCAGCCTACATAACGTCCAGACGAAAAAAGAGTTTTATCGACGATCCGTACAAAATCACGCCCGAAAATGCGCGTCGTCTGACCGTTTTTGCGCATTCCGTGAAAAAATACGTCAATGCGTTCGGACGCACTTTTTCACGTTCGCAGGGAAAAATGCTTTCGTCTGACCCTAGCCTAATATAGCATAGCTGATTTGAGTTAATATATTCACCGCTAGGTGCAGGATATGCAGTAGTAATATACATTTTAAATAAACGATTATAAAATCTGTAGGTGATTTCGGAAACAGATTGTGTGTGTGTGTGTGTGTGTGTGTGTGTGTGTGTGGTATTGACAGATTTAAAATGCTTGATACCTTTTTTTTTATAATTATGTAACCTCTACATCAGGGATCTCAATCTCCGCCCGATGATGTTTACCTTTGATTCTCAGAGTTCTTTGAATGCACTGAATTGCCAGAGACTCATGGGAGTTGTAGATCAGAAGCATTTGGGGGGCCGGAGTTTGGAGATCCCCCCCCCCCCTTCCCCCACTGTTGATTTTTGTTGTAACTCAGGTGCACATTTCTTTCATTACAGATGAGAGACCTAAAAGCCGTTGGAAATAAATTTTTTCATGTCATGTATCCCAAAAAAAGCACAGCGCTGCTCAGAGACTGTGAGTATGTCAGACTGCAAACTCTACAGGAAGTTTAAGTGATCTGATCAAAGTACAGCAGACATGATCTATTTTCCAGCGCCTGGTGTTTAAAGTTAAATACACTGAGGGCTACTGAAATATAATCGCAATTAGTTATATGTGTATTTCAGGCAGATTTCTTCTTGTGCATCTTGGGGATATATTATGCTATATTTGATATTTAATGATATTAAATGATCTTTTTGTTCTCCTGTGCTTTGTCAACCCGCAGACTTAACACATCTGACACAAATGTAGACATATACGTTGTGTTGTATACTTCTCAAGTAGACGACAAAGTCCGACCTGATTGTTTGTTTTTAACCTGTTGCTGACACTGGACGTGCCATGCCATCCTGCAGCAAGCGGGCTTTAACATTGGCTGAGACATTGTCTCTGCGCCTCTCTTCTCCCTTTTGATCTGAGGCGAGGGAGGCAGAGAATCGTTGTAATTGTAAAAGTAAAGTGAATTTTTTATTTTTTTATTTATTAATTTAACCCTTTTGGTGCAGAACTTTGAAAATGGCAAAATTTCATATTTTCTCATAGTTGTTTAGTTTTTTCTTTTCCTATATTAAAATATATTTTATATATAAATCATTGATGGGAGTGTAAAGCCCTATTTCTTCTGAACAAAATTTATATATAATAAGGGTGGGTGCACTTAATACGAAAAGAGGTAAATTATTGTTTAACAGGCAACTAGGTGAAATTCTTTTAGAAGTATTCTGAATTCGTAAAATTACCTTTGTCCTTTAAGGCCGGGTGCACACGGGACGTTTTCTTTAACGCACATTACGTAAAGAGAACTGGCGTCGCACTCGACGCCCGCCCACCCCCCTGCTCAGTGCTGCAAAGCGCGATCCTTCATAGGAAGATCGCGCAGCCCTGTAGACGCACATCCTAGCGCATCGACAGTGATGATGCGCTAGGATGTGCGTCGACAGGGCTCCGCGATCCTCCTATGGAGGACCGCACTTTGCAGCGCTGGGGGGGGGGGCGGGTGTCGAATGCGACGCCGGTTTTCTTTAACGCACATAATGTGCGTTAAAGAAAACATCCTGTGTGCACCCGGCCTAAGGGGTTAAATGTCTAAGGGTAAGAGCATCAGTCTTAAGTTTTAAGTGTTGATTTCTTTCCTCCAAAATATGTACTACAGTATGACATCTAGATATATATTTCCCGCAGGCATGCTGTAATTACATCTTCGTAATCTTTGAAATGAAGCAACACATAGACTTAAAACTAGCTTTTCAGGTTCAAATTCTCCACAAATTATTTTCATGTGTAGGATGCATTATCCTGCTGATGCTTTGCAATAATTACTCGTGGCAGAGACTAACAGGTCTATTCACTGAAGGTGAAACTCGGGAAACTGACTGGAGAAGTGAAAAATCCAGGTCAGAATAGCCAAACCAGAAAAGTTCTCCGCTTTATCTCACTTTCCAAATCTCCTATTTGGTCTGGATTGTTCTCTTCTGCCAATTCTCCTGAGTTTCACCTTTAGTGAGTAGACCTGTATCTTGCCCTTGTGTTTCAAAACAAAGGATCAGGTGTTTCTCTGCATAGACCTGTTAAATACATTGGGGTACTAATATAATGATATAGATCTAATGCTTTACTGTTCTTTAACCCATGCAGCGTTTTAATATGATATTGGATAGCAGAGATTAGTACTAATCAGTCCCTAATGTCAGCCGGGATATATTTTTGTTGTTTATGACTTAATTATTATAGATCACATGAATTAAATATTTAAATCCTTTTTATGAGGTTATGGCATGTGTTTCAGTCTTTCAAACAGCTGGCTCGATGTTTCTAAGATCGCCACCATCTTCTTTCTATTTTTTTTTTACAGGGGATTTATGGGGCCCGCTTATTCTCTGCGTTTCACTTGCTTTGTAAGTATTTTACTATAGGTATTTCTGCACACTGCTAAGTGAATGTTTACAGGGGTTCAGGGTTTTTTTTTTTTTTTTATGTTCTGTGTCAATCATCTTTGCCTAAATTACATTTTCTACGTAATCGGCTTACACCTCTTGTGTAAATATGTGGTAAATGGGCAGAAGTGCAAACATTATGCACTTTCACTAACCCATTCTCACGGAGTTATTCACTAACCAGCTTTTGAAAGCAAGTGGTTTAATTTGGGACGCTACAGTGGATCACGTACGGTGAAACTAAAGTGAATTTGGCATTTAGGGAACTGCCACTTTGCTTATCACCCTCTCTCCAACATCGTTTTCGCAAATGTGTCTAACTTCGGTAGCAGCAGTAGCCACTATTTTTCAACATTGTTGTAATCCTCAGTGAAACAAGGGTAATGAATAATACATTTTATATGTAGCGCTAATATATTTCGCAGTGCTTTACAAGATGATGCAGCACAAGGGGATGATAAAGACAACAAAAGTAGCTTATCAACGATGACACTGTACATTGGGCGACTGTGTTCCCAAGGGAACTAACAATCCATAAGGTTTGTGTATAAAATTAGACACTTGCATATTGTTCGGTGTCTTGCCTAAGGATGCTCAGTTGAATATAGTTGCAGTTAACACTTTTTTATTCTAATTTTATTTTTTTAAGGAAGAATAACTATGGAACAATTCTTTGCAGGAACTTTGCCTGCTGGTATCTATCCATCCATTTTTTTTTTTAAAATGTAACATTTTTTTTTTTTTTTTTGGGTATCTGAAGTTTACCTTAGTTTCAACAAAAGCGAACATCTGCATTTAGTGAATTACCCCTAACACTGAGCAGCTTGAGTTTGACTTTCTGGATGTGCACAGGCATTCTCTGAGCACTGAAACCATCTAGAGATCAAAGCTTCAAGTTAATAATACAGTGTGTATGTATCGGCAATTTGATCCACCTGATTTACACAGCAGCTAGTCCATTGTCAATGTATATAGCTACAAGGGGAGATGTGTGTGTTTATAATAAAGCCAAAGCCCTAAATCTTGCTTTTTAGTTTCAGTGGACCAACTGTTTGCGTGATCCATTTAAAAAAAATGCCTTAATCACCAGCAGATTATTGTATGCTTGTTTACCTTTTAAAATTCATGAGGTTTTCAAACCCAGACGTTGCTCTTTGGAAATCTCAAGCAATGTATATTAAAATTTATTTTCTGACCACATCCGGCTTTGTACAGCTTGAAAAGTGTCTAACAGGGCATACTGCTGAATACCTGAATGGTGGGGCTTCGGCTACATGCATTCTGCAACCCTCCACAGGCAGAGTATTAGCCAAATGTATACCTAATGTGTCACTTTTTTTAAACCCATGTGAACTTTATGAATAAAGTTTAATAAATGACTTTTAATTTGCAGTCTTTGACATAATTGACGTCAATATCTGATGCCTTCTGTTTTAACTGCTAAACTAATACCAGGATTGCCACACTAAAGAAAACATGTACATGATTTTCAGCTACTCCCCCCCCCCCCCCCATGTACATGTGAAAGAGAGCTGTGATACTGATTCCAGCAGCTTTATTATGTTTTTCTGTTTCCCAGGATGCTGCAAGGAAGCTATGCTGACAGTAAGGATAGTGGAGGACCGCAGTTTGCTGAAGTCTTTGTAATTATATGGTTTGGAGCTGTAGTCATCACACTGAATTCCAAGCTTCTGGGAGGAACGATGTGAGTACCACCTGACACCTTATCACTGTTGGTAAGGAATATGATTATGGGCTAAATGCACAATCCTCATAATTCAGTAATATTGCTGTTGTAAGATGACGGTGCCCCCCCCCTCCATAAAATATGCTTTGAAGCTGTTCAGATGAGTGAGATGTATGTTCAGTTTGCTTTTAGCCTTCCAAAGTTAGCATTGAACATAAACACCGCAAGCTGGAGGTTATCCTTAAAACCTAGAAGTCCTCGTTTTTTTTCTAAACTATGTCAGAAAAAATAGGACGGTACAAGTCAGAAAACTTCTTTAGCTCCCCATTGTTTTCAGTGTATTTATTTATTTTGTATGCATACAAAGAAATCGGAAAGCAAACACACATGAAACAATGCTTTTTATTTCTTGGGCAATCAAAGTGATCTATAATCTTACATAGTTACATACATAAGGGGTTATTCAGACGGCACCAAAATCTCGCTGCTCTCTCGTTCAGTGCGGTTTGCTGACCCTCTGTTGAATTCAGCATTCACCGCAGGGTGCAGTGCGCCGATCGGCTGCTGAACTGGGGGGTGGACTTTTTATTATTATTTTATAAAGGCGTTTAAAGCCATGAAAATTCATGACAATAATAAAAGTCCTATAAAAAAATGGCCTGTTACAGAATAAACTATTTTTAAAAATTGGGCGTCAAACATTTCACTTTAAAAAAAAAAAAAAAAAGTTCTAAATAGACTTTTTGTAGCAAATTAAATGAATAAAAGATTGAATAAAAATGGTAATTTTTTTTTCTTCATTGACACCTATGGGATTCGCCTGGTTAAACCTGTCGAACTGAAGCACCCGAAAATCTGGACATTCCGGTGCAGTTCAGCTTTCTCTGAATAGATTAACCAATATTTCTCTATGGGACAGTTCCATTGCTGCCAAATTGTGGCGAACTGCACCGTATATTGCTGGCAATTCACCAATATTTGGCGAATTGCTTGCTTTGTAAATAGCCGAACTGCCACAAAGTTTCACCGTACGTTGGGATTCGGTGGCAAGTATGGCTCTTACTGATTTAACCCTTTATAGGCTGAACTTGACACACGTGTTTTTGTTGCCTATTACACAACACCTGCTGTTAAGCCAAAAGATGGCAAAAAACCCAGTCTGAAGCACTCGGCAAAATGTAACATACTGGGAAAAAAAATCCTACTTGACCCCAGATGGCAGTCAGATTTCTCCTTGGATCAAACAGCTTTTACCCACATATTAAAAATTATAACCGTTTAACCCCCCCCTGACGGTTTTCCCGAGTATCCCCGAGCCACACTCGGGCTGTTTACTTGCATGTCCTGCGCTCCCTCACTGATCCCCCGCAGTCTCCTCCAGCCGCTCGCAACGTCACACTGCCTGGTTCCCTTCTCGCAAGGAGTGAAGCAGGAAGTGTGACACTGCGATCGGCTGCAGTGTGACTGCGGGGACAGCGAGGGAGCGCAGGACATGCAACTTATCCAGCCCGAGTGTGGCTCGGGGATGCCGCTTTCAGTATTGAAAGTTAACCCCCGAGCCACACTTATACCACTAGGGGGCCAGAATTAATAGGACCGATTCTGACATATAAAATATGTCTGAATCGGACTGCCAGGGAGGTTAATATTATGTTTTTGCAGGAAGTCATCCAGTTGTTGTTTAAAAGTCTGTACAGTCTCTGACACAACCACCTCGAAAGGCAGAGAATTACACAGCTTTATTGTTTTCACTGTAACAAAAACAAAAAAACTTTCATATGCTTTAGGCTGAATTTCCTTTCATCCAATTTATGAATAAATTTCCAGACAATGGTTTGTAATGGCCCTGTATATTTTTATATAAAGTTTATCAGAACCCCTCTAAGGTGCTGTTTTTGTAAACTAAACAGGTTTAAGCTTGTTGGCATCCCTCATAACTTAAATCTTCCATTCCCCTTATTAATTTAGTCGCCCGTCTCTGCATTTTTTTTTCTAGTGCCAAAATAGCTTCTTCCTTATTTTTTTTATTATTTTTAATCCGATGCCCAAAATTGCACGGCATATTCAAGGTGCGGTCTTATCATTGATTTATAAAAAGGCAGAATAATGTGTTCATCCCGAGAATGAATTCCCCTTTTAATGCATACCAATAGCTTGCTGGCTTTGGCGGCTGCTGTTTAACATTGGGCATTGTTACTTAGTTTGGAGTCTTGACTATTCCCAAATCCTTCTCCTGCCTTGATTTCCCTAAGTGGCTTGTGTATTCTTCACTCCAAAGTGCATATCCTGACATTTAAGTGCCCAGTCCCCCAATATACAGTCAGGTCTAGAAATATTGGGACATCGACACAATTCTAACAACATCTTTGGCTCTATACACCACCACAATGGAGTTGGAATGAAACCAACACAATGTGCTTTAACTGCAGACTGTCAGCTTTTAATTTGAGGGTGTGTACATCCAACTCAGGTGAACGGTGTAGGTCTTACAGCAGTTTGCAGATGTGCCTCCCACAGTCCACTTGTTAAGGGACCAAAGGTAATGGGACAGAATAATAATCCTCAAACTTTCCGTTCTTAATACTTGGTTGCAAATCCTTTGCAGTCAATCACAGCCTGAAGTCTGGAACGCATAGACATCACCAGACGCTGGGTTTCATCCCTGGTGATGCTCTGCCAGGCCTCTACTGCAACTGTCTTCAGTTCCTGCTTGTTCTTGGGGCATTTTCCCTTCAGTTTTGTCTTCACTTCAGCAAGTGAAATGCATGCTCAATGGGATTCAGGTCATGTGATTGACTTGGCCGTTGCATAACATTCCACTTCTGTCCCTTCAAAATCTCTTTGGTTGCTTTTGCAGTATGCTTTGGGTCATTGTCCATCTGAACTGTGAAGCTCTGTCCAATGAGTTCTGCAGCATTTGGCTGAATGTGAGCAGATAATATTGCCCGAAACACTTCAGAATTCATCCTGCTGGTTTTGTCAGCAGTCACATCATCAATAAATACAAGAGAACCAGTTCCATTGGCAGCCATACATGCCCACGCCATGACACTACCACCACCATGCTTCACTGATGAGGTGGTATGCTTAGGATCATGAGCAGTTCCTTTCTTTCTCCATACTCCTCTCTTCCCATCACTCTGGTACAAGATAATCTTGGTCACATCTGTCCATAGGATCTCCTTCCAGAACTGTGAAGGCTTTGTTAGGTGTTGTTTGGCAAACTCTAATCTGGCCTTCCTGTTTTTGAGGCTCCCCAATGGTTTACAGCTTGTGGTGAACCCTCTGTATTCACTCTGGTGAAGTCTTCTCTTGATTGTTGACTTTGACACACATACACCTACCTCCTGGAGAGTGTTCTTGATCTGGCCAGCTGTTGTGAAGGGTGTTTTCTTCACCACGGAAAGAATTCTTCGGTCATCCACCACAGTTGTTTTCCGTGGTCTCCCGTGTCTTTTGGTGTTGCTGAGCTCACCGGTGCGTTCCTTCTTTTTGAGAATGTTCCAAACAGTTGTTTTGTGTTCTTGCTATCTCTCTGATGGGTTTGTTTTGCTTCTTCAGCCTAATGATGGCTTTCAGCCTAATGATGGCTTTCTTCTCTGATAGTGACAGCTCTTTGTTGCTGTCAACTCTCAAGATTAGATCCAGATTCCAAACGCAAATAACACACTTGAAATGAACTCTGGGCCTTTTATCTGCACATTGTAATTGGGGTAATGAGGGAATATCACACACCTGGCCATGGAACAGCTGAGAAGCCAATTGTCCCATTACCTTTGGTCCCTTAGCAAGTGGGAGGCACAGCAGTTTGCAGATGTGCCGAGTTGGATGTACATGCCCTCAAATTAATGCTGACAGTCTGCAGTTAAAGCACATTGTGTTTGTTTCATTCCAACTCCATTGTGGTGGTGTATAGAGCCAAAGATGTTAGAATTGTGTCGATGTCCCAATATTTCTGGACCTGACTGTATCTAAATCCCTTTGCAGCAAAGTAACATCCTGCTCACATTGAAGAGGACACGAAGCTAGAAGAGGAAATACAAACACTGACACATGTCTTTCGATGCCTATTGTCAGGACCTGACCCCCTGGCGCCCCCTTTGTTTTCCCTTTTTCGCCATGTTCTGCATGAACTATGCAGGTTCCAGGACTTCATGTTGAACCATGCTCATTCCTGGACACTCTGCTTTTGCATTCTGGACCTGAAACCTCACCTGCACTTGATCCCACCTGATGAATCCTGCATATGAGGAAACTACGCCCCTTATCCCACGCTTCCTCATTGAAGTTCCTAGCCTTGCAAAGTGTAGACCTGCTTTCTTGAACTCCCTGTCTGGAACCCCTCTGAACCAAGGACATTCCTGCTTACCCTCTGCTCTGAATTATCATTCATTGCCGGTATCCTCCTTGTACCCCTCTGTTATATTGCTATTACCTGTGTACCAGACCCTTGCATATCCTGACTACTCTTTTGCCTGCTCCCATTTTACCTCCGCCTGATTTTCTATGTTATCTGTATCCGTTGTTTATACAGTTCTCCCATTCCTACTACCCCCAGCCTCCTCCTATTGTTTGGTTCTGAATTCCTGTGTTTATAGTTTCTGTCGGTTTATTTGTTGTTACAAATAAACCCTGTAACCTGCCTAATATCTGTTCCTTATTCACTGCATCTTGGGCTCACACCCACATTTCTGCACACCGTGCTAGGCCAGGGTCCTAACACCTATTTCAAGACCCTTTTATAAGTAGATTGAATAAAAGTGGTCCTATAACAGACTCCTGAGAGACACCACTTGCCACTGATGTCCATCTTGACAACTTACCAATCTTTTTAGCCAGTTTTCTATCCAAGAGCAAGAATTCTCATCTAGATCAATTTTTCTTAATTTAAATAGTAGCCTCTTGTGTGGAACAGTGTCGAAAGCTTTGACAAAATCCAAGTAAATCACATCCACTGCGACCCCCTGATCTATACTTCTACTTCTTCATAGAATGCCATTTAGGTTAGTCTGACATGATCTGTGTTTCATAAAACCATGTTGTTTTCTGCTAATTACATTATGAATACCTGAATATTATCCCTTAGTAACCCCTCGAATACTTTCTCAGCCCAGATGTTAAGCTCACAGGACGTTAATTTCCAGGCAGACCTTTTGAACCTTTTTTTTGATTTTATAGGGACCACATCAGTTTTTCTCCAATCCGCTGATATGATTCTTGAAAGAAAAAGAGTCCTGAAAGAGTAAAAACAGAGGTTTAAATATTTCCACACATGGCCCCCTCAGTACTCGGGAGTTAATGCCATGCGGCCAATGGGTTTTGTTAACATTCCCTTTTTTTAGTTGCTGCAGCACTTTTCTTTTTTTTTTTGTCAACTTTAAAATTTATTAAGTTTTATCAATGATTTGCATGTCTCTTGCCATAGGTTCCTCTTTGATATGTACTGAAGAAAAATAACATTCAACATTTCTGTATTGTCTTGATCTTCAGTTACTAACATCCCTGTCTCTGATTTCAGTGAACCTAAACTTTCATTCTTGGGTTTTTTAGAATTTATGTACCCAAAGAATCTTTTAGGCTGGGTTCACACCTAAGCGTTTTACAGCGCGCTCCTGCGCGCTGTAAAACGCTCAAACAATGAAATCCCATGATTCCCTATGTGGGCATGTCACACCTGGCCGTTTCTCAGCGCGCATGAACGCGCTGATAAACGCCCTACGTCCAAAGAAGTGCGGGAGCTTCTTTGGGGCAGTTATCAGCGCGTACGCGGCCATATCATAGCCGCGAACGCGCTGCAACGCACGTTCGCGCGTTTTTTGTATGCGTGAACGCGCGTAAAAAAAAAAACACGCGCATTGCGCGACGCTGCGCTACGCCGTGGTGTGAACCCAGCCTTAGGGTTGGTCTTGCTCTCTTTGATCTTTCATTTTCTAGTTTAGCTCCTCTAATTACTTTATTACATGCTTTATTTGCTACCCTTTTATTAGCTTTATAGGACTCTTCAGATTTATCCAATTTAAAAGCTTTAAATGGCTTTTTATTTTTCATTCCCTGGTTAATCGGAGAGGTTATTGTACATGTATGCCTATTTGTTTAAAATTAAGCCGATGTGTGTAACTTTTACAGAACTATATTATCTAATCCTAATATTTTGTTACAACCTAGATTCTTAGTGGTTCGTTCTAGGGCTGAAACAACAAATCGATTCGTCGACAACAATTCTCATCGACTAAATCGGCCTGTGTGTACAGCACACACCATTTAGAGTCAGACGGAGTTAAATGTTAACCTCAGATTCTACATTGGAGAAGACGTGCTCATGCTTTACTCGTTATGATTTCGTTCTTTAATTTACAACAAGGGCCGAATTATCGCACTCACCCTGGGGTACTGCTTCTGGGTGGTTGGAGCTGTTCCGCCAGTGTTTTATTATAACCTGGAGCTTGAGTCTGCTTCCACCACCCCACCCTCGTTTCTTTCCTGTCTTGTCCCTTTCCCAAAAATCCCTCTCTTTGATCATTGTCCCTTCCCCCAAATTCCCTCACACTCGGGTCCGGTCCTTTGTCCAAATTCACACCCTCCCGTCTCTGATACTGTTACAGTTACAAGTACTTGTAAAGTGCCAATAACTTCCTTAATGCTGTACAATGGGAGAGGCAGAACAACAAATTATACACACGGAACAGAAGGAAGGAGGACCCTGATCAAGAGCTTACAATAAATCCCCTCACTCTACACTCAATGACCAAGTATGCTTTTTACGGTGGTAATGTTTTGTGGAGTAACCCACCCCCCCCCTTCCTTCTCACCCAGTTTCATCATGCCTTGATCATGTCTTTGTACTCCTAGCAATGTTCATTTGGGGAGACAGATATGGGCTTGAGCTGCGCATGCAGCATCAAACCATCATTCTGACCAGGCACTCCTATACTTCCAGTGTGAAAAGTACACAAGTGAAATACTTAACCTTTGTGTGTCCATACATAAATCCTGTACACTACACAAATTGGGTGTTGGAAGGAGCGGTTGATTTTATTATTTAGTTTTATAATGGCAATAGGGTTTATTTTTATGTAGCTGTTAATTTCTTTTCCCCTTTCAGCTCTTTCTTCCAGAGCCTTTGTGTGCTGGGCTATTGCATCCTACCTCTTACTGTGGCCATGCTAGTTTGCAGATTACTTCTTCTGGCCAGTATAAACACTGTGACTTTCATCATCAGACTGGTCGTGGTGGCTGTTATGTTTGCCTGGTCCACACTGGGTAAGGACGTTTGACGCTTTCTGACTCCTTTTTATAGCTTTTAGTAATACACGGCTGGTCACGACATTTTGTCACAAGATCCACAACAGAAAGTGATGAAAATATATGC
Organism: Leptobrachium leishanense; assembly: GCA_009667805.1. Lineage (NCBI taxonomy): Eukaryota > Metazoa > Chordata > Amphibia > Anura > Megophryidae > Leptobrachium > Leptobrachium leishanense. Next base: position 80,306,033 of record CM019071.1, read on the forward strand.
TGTCAAGTACTTTTTCAGTTGTATTAACATATTTATATTACAGAATTGGCAAGTACAATATACATACAATTATACCACGATCTCCACACTCCTCTGTTCCATGTATTGCTCTGGTGCCAGGAAAAGGGCTGCCTCCATATACTAATGCACGATATCCTGCAACACGGAGACTTGTTCAAGCATTAAAGACTTTTATTAACACTTCATTGTCAACGTTTCTGTCCCGAAGGACTTCTTTTCAAGAACAGCATTCCATCAATGAAATTAAAATATATATATATATCAAATTTTTATTTTTTTATAGAACGATATACAGGGGAAAGCAAGTTCTTTAGGGCTCATTCACTAAGCGCAGCATTCATGCCAAAAAGTGCATCTTGGCAATTACAGAGCGCTGCGCATGTCTTTGGCAACTCAATGTGTAGTGAATGGAGCCCTTAGAAATTAACTTTTTCAGACTGGAATTTCAACCATTAACTTCTAATGGCGTTGCTGGCTCAGGAAGTGATGTGTTATTCAGAGATGCCAATTTCCAGTAGTAAGGGGTTGGTGTCAGTTTTTTGTCTGCGAATATGTTATATGAAACCAGAACTGTTAAATTGATAAAGTGGTTGACAGCACATCATTTCGGTAGTCTACAATATTATTAAAGGCAATCACTTTTTTTTTTTCTTGTGAGCACACTGATATACTCCCAGAGAAAATGTAAATCTCAGAATAACTAAAAAAAAAACAAACGCCTGCTGCAAGGATTGCATAGAACATCCTGCGATGGGGTTAAGAAATTACTTTTTAGATGTGCCGGCTGGGTGGAGTAGAAGTAGCATCACTGATCCTATAACCATGGAGAGAGACTGTGGAGACACAGGTTCGATTCCCAGCAAGAGCACCTCTCCAATAAGTGTCCTTGGGTAAGACACTTAACGGTACATACTCGCCACCCAGGACATTCATTATAAAACAAGAGAAATCTCAATGTATCCTTCCTGGTAAAATCCTTTCTCAAAAAAAATAAATAAATATGCAGGCATTATTCCCCAAAATAGATATTTTGTTTACATTCTGTCCACATTTTATGGAAGCTGTGTTGATGACCATTACCTATAATAAGCAGTGAATCTGAACATTACTACTTATCTAGATCTTGTTGAATGTGTTGGTGGTTTTTTTTGCCTCTATGCTTATAATGCAGTCTGTTTGATAGATAAGTGACACCATCTGGAGTTTAGAACCTTTTTAACTCAGCAATATTTCTGTTATGTATGAATGAAAATTGGACAAAAAATTACCACAATGTACTTAACCTCCCTGATGGTATTCCCGGGTGTGGCTCCGGGGTTAACTTTCAGTGCTGAAAGCGGTAACCCCGAGCCACACTCTGCTGCATACATTACCTGTCCTGCACTACCTCGCTGACCTCCGCAATCACTTTTCTTCTCCGGCGATCACAGCGTTTTGCTTCCTGGTTCCCTTCTCGCGAGAAGGTAACCAGGAAGTGTGAAGTCGCGATCGTCCGGAGGCGACAGCGAGTGAGCGCAGGGCCAGGTAATGTATGCAGCCTGATTTGTGGCTCGGGATTAACGCTTTCTGCAATGCATTTAACCCCGAGCCACACTCTATTTACCACCGGGGGGCCAAATAAATTAAGATTCTGACATAAAATGTCAGAATCGTAATGCCAGGGAGGTTAATAATCTTTAACCATCTCTAATAAAGTGTAGGTAAAACTGATTTTATTTTAACAATTCTTGGTCATGGAGGGGTTGCTGCATTCGTTACACATTCTGTTTTAAACATTTATTGGTTCTCTTGCTGCCTGCTAAATAGGAGTAAATAGAACAAGACACTCTCATCCTGCTACAGTATTAGAGATTCATAAACTTCATTTTACTGTAAAAATTATTTTCTTCTCTCACAGCATCCACTGCCTTTTTAGCAGACAGTCAGCCACCAAACCGCAGAGCGCTGGCTGTGTATCCAATATTCCTCTTCTACTTCGTCATAAGCTGGATGATTCTGACCTTCAACCCAAGCTCCTAAATGGTGACGTCTAATGGAGCATTAAGGGACCTGGAGCTGTTGTGGACTGGTCTATATCTACCAGGGGCCTAGAGAATCACGCAGCACTTGTTTCCAGAGGAATCCATGCACAGCACCGAATGCTACAAGATTTGGATACGTGATGCTGTTTGCGGGAGCCCAAGCTGCTTTTTCGGTTGATTTTCATTGTGTATATAACCCTGCACTAACTAGACATATTTGTTTTCCTTTTCTAGCAATAAAAAAAAAGGATTAAAATAACAATCAGAAAGCTCGCTCAACAAGATTTAGGTTGCAAAAAGGGACTGCTTTATATATCTTCTGCAAGGTCCTAGGTGTTTGTAGATTTTCTAATGTCAGACCTACATGGTATCTCTGTAGTGTAATTTTTTTTCTTTGTACCACAGGATGCCTTTAACAAATTGTTGACCAAGTACCATGAAGGAGTCTTGGTGCCATTCAAGGGATATGGAAGATATTTTTTTTTTTGAGGTTTAGCAGAAGATAATTCTAAAATGTTAAACATATATATAAATGGGGTGCTACTCCTAATTAAGATGGACTGTGATTGGTGAGAAAAACACAAGTGCATGTAAGTTATACAAACTCTTTACTTGCAAGACATAAAGACCTTCAAGAAAGTGTTGGAGTATTCATAAGTGATAATACTTATGGTTCCCTGTAACCAATCTTGGAGGCATCATGCAGTCTAGGTTTGTTCCCTTCCCTGCTTTTCGCTTTATAAGGGTGGCTAGCTGACCATAACTATGGGGTGTAATTATAAACTTATAACAAAATGCACTTTGAGAGCAAAAGATTAAAATTTACTAGATCGACACCCCCCTTTTTATTTTTTTCATGCTTCTGATGGTACTCCCTAAAACGATTCAGTAAGCATGAGACAGAAGAGCCTTTGAGAAGCTTCAACTTCCTGGAGCCGGTGCATTACTATAGCTGTATAGTATGAGTCCACTTTTGAGTTAGGAAGCCATGCAGCTCATTTAAACCAGGTGGCCAACAAGAGGGAAAACGCCTCATCTCAAGCAAATCTCTGCTAATAATGTTTTTGTTTTATTTTGCTATGCCGGAACAATTCATTTCATAGATGTAGTCAGAGTCCAAAACACTGATTTATTGATGGCTAGGCTGAAGCCTTCCTGTTGATGGGTGTTTTTGTGCATTTAAGACTAGGGCTGCAACTAAAGATTATTTTCATAATCTGTTAGTTGACGAATTGTATCGCTTCATCGGATAAATTTATTTCCTTTTTTTTTTAAACCATTTTAGTGTATGTAACTTTTACGTACATCAGCAAATTTGCGTATTTTGCATACTTTTCACAAACAAGGTACACAAGATAGTGCGATGGTTTTGCACAGCTTATGCCCATGTCTGCTTTCTCCCCAAATAAACGCCGCTATGAGCACTTGGATAGACCTGGTGATGTCAGCAAGCAAAGTGGGGTGAGAAAGGGGGGTGGCACTCCATGCAGCCTGACCACTTTTAATAAGCTTAACTAAGTAGTCAGGGTGCATAGAGTGTCCCTCTTTAACAATTTTCATGAACAAACTGAGCGGGAGGAGGGTCCAGATGTGAAATGGAGTGAGTTTGGGCAAGGGTCTGAACCCTAGATTTAGTGGGTTTGGGCAAAAGACGACCTAAGTGTGGGAGGGATTTTGGGTGAAGGGACTGGATCAAACGGAGTGGCAGGGAGGGTGGGGTGGTGGTACAGGTCTCCAGCTTCAAGTAATGATAAAACACGGGAGGTACAGCACCTCTACCTAGTGGCAGCACCCCAGGGCCTGTGCTATAGTTCTGCTACTGGTGTAAACTAAAGAAAAACTGCGTAAAGGAGCTGGCACGTCTTCTCCAAAGCCGAGTCTGAGGTTATTAACTTTTAACTCCGTCTGTCTCTAGACAGAGTGTGCTATACACATTTCGATTAATCGATGATGAAAATAGTTGTCAACCATTCTCATTATTGATTAGTTGTTTCAGCCCTATTTAAGACATAGTAAGACTTAAACCCCCAGAAAAAAATATAAATATATTCTTCTATACCATAATACAGTCACTGCATTAACCTCCCTGGCTGTCTAATTTTTTCAAAATTTTGTGTCTAAAAGCGTATCAATTTTTTTTTTTTAAAAGGAAACGTGTTTTTGTACATAGTTAGCCTGTAATAATTAGGAATCACGCACTGAAATCCGTGCAATCGAGTCCTTACTGGTAAAATCCTTTATAAATTAATTAATTAAAAAAAATAGTAAATACACTGAGTCCGATAAAGTTTGAAACACGAAATAATAATTAATTATCCAAAATAATGCAAATAAATGATATTCAATAAAATACAACAAAAAACACTGAAATCTGTCTGAGAACAAGGGTGAGACGATGTATGGTCTATTTCTTATCCTGTTCTTATCCTAGTGGCCGTTCATAAACATTTCCATTTGTATTCAGTGAGTTTTGTGAATGAAATTTTCTGCGGTCCAGCGCCTCTGCATCATGTGACTCGCAGGGAGCTATCCAGGAAGCCGCTCGCTGCGATCACACTGCGGGGACAGCGAGGGAGCCAGGAGGAGGTGAGTAAACATCCAGCCCGAGTGTGGCTCGGGGTTACCGTTCCTGGTAGTGAAATTTAACCCCGAGTCACACTCGGGAATACCGCCAGGGAGGTAAGCCTTGATTTGTTGTTTAAGAATTGTAATTCTTCTTCAAGCAGCTTAAACTAGACATTGAAAACTATAAATGTGTGAGTATAGGGGCTCTCCTGGCTGACCTATACAAAGGCTTTCTATATGGCTCCTGACAGACTTGCAAGCAGTGTCCGTTAAAAATGCTCATTTTCAAGATACTCCATTTCATATAAATTCCTAAAACTGTTACTGATGGCTGATTAATGTTCAACATAACCGAGCCTTTCAAAATAAGACTCTAGCATAGGAAGAGTTTTTTTTTTTTTAAAGCGTTTAGATTATTTGTCTCCTTTTTTTTTTTTTTGCTGCAGAATGTGAATAACCTGATCAATGGCTCCCAAAAAATCAAAGCCAGGAGTCAGTCTGCAGTGTTTAGATGAATTTAGGGGAAAAACATTTTGGATGAGGACACAAACTGTGGGCTTATGCTGGAAGACAATGATTTTCTTTTTTATATGGTAAGACCAATCCAGCATAATTAACGTTGTGTAGGCTTACCAATGTGGTGAAATTGTGACTAGGGTGTATTATGTTATTGGTTGCTTTGCTACATTGTACATAGGATGATGAGGCACTGTAGGATTTACAGTTTTTGAAACCATATTTTGGTTCTTCAGAAAATCTTTCAAAAATAGTGAACCTACCAGTCTTAAATTCATAGTAGAAAGAACTTCTTGTATTTTAATATTTCATTTTCTAAACACACATATGTATTGTGCTGAATACCCTGCAGAGGGCGGAAGTATACAGCAATGTGTGTCTGTACAGGAGTGTGTAAGACGTAAGTCAGGGCAATATGCAAATATACATTGTTTTCAGTTTACTATGGGCTATGCGGTGTTTGCTGACACACAGTGGATATGTCTATTAGCATATATTACAACACTAATGTAAATGAGCTTAGTCTGTGGTCTCTGGGGTGCAGGGGAATGTAGTTTATTTTGTTTGAAACATCTGTTTTAAATTGAATCTATATTTTTAATTTATTAAAGTTTTTTTTCTTTTTCCAAAAATCATGCATTGCCAGTCTTTTTTTTTTCCCTCCCCTTTTTACTGTGTGGTTTCAAATAAGTGGTATTGATTCTTCCCCCCCCCCCTCCTCCTAAAATAGTTTTATGGAACCATATCCTGAAAGTTATAGCAATATTCTAAACTAGGGCTAGACGTTTTTTTTTTTGTTTGTTTTTTCTCACACGCCAATTACGATCATCAGTAGGCTTTCTGTCAGATAGCCGATATCTGGTGCCGATATGTTATAAATTTTAAAGTTGTGAAGAAACAACAAAAATCTGCCATTATGCCATAAAATTGTAAACATTGCACCATGTCCACTTAATTTATTCAACTTAATAAAATATTTTTATTTAAGCTTTTATTTTTACAAATAATATGGCCAAGTCTAGATTCTGGCCTTTGCAAGGACACCTCATATGACCCTGTAGGTAAGTGGTCGACAAGCTTGGCCCTCCAGAACTACATCTCCCAGGATGTTCAGCTTCTCATTAGGGTGACAGCGCCTCATGGGAAATGTAGGTCCAAAATATCTGGAGGGCCAAGGAAGTTAACCCCTGCTGCAGTAAATAGGTACCAGAAATAGAGGGTGTCACGAAAACTACGTGCGCTCTAGGCAAGTTGCAGGGTTAAGCAACTCACTATCCGTCTATCCTAGACCCAAATAATGGCTACCCGAACAACAATCCCCGCGCGCTTTCCCAACCGTCCCCAGCCACCGCAACTCACAATTTAGAAGATACTCGAGCCTAAATCAAAAAACGATAATCCAGTCCCTTCGGTTATCGTCGATCGAATCAGTCAGAGCAGAGCTTTAATTTTTGTTATAAATACAACTTATTATGTATATCACAGTGCATTTAGGGTTACAGTAAAAATATGGATATAATATTCATTACTCACAAACAGCAAATCAAAGAAACAGGATTAAAACCACAGACCCTTACGTCAGTACGCTAACAGTAGCATCCGTGTACCCCTGGGGCTGGAGATTTGAAGACTGGCACAGTTTCTCACGTTCTTAGGTGACCCCACAGAAACAAGCCCTGAGCCCATGCTTGGATCATGTGTATATATAGGCTGCCTTGTACTTCTGGAGGACAGTCCCTATTTTCTACTTTTCGTGCACTATATTTCCCAGACTTCCCTTTTCCTGAGCACGCTCAGTGCGCTTCGTCATTAACTTGATTCCCAAAGTTTGTCTCTAAGGATCAAAGGATGTGATTGCTTCTTTGAAATGGCCTGGCCCCTTGCAGCTTGATGTCACGCTGTCTGTAGCCAGGACTCCAAGGTGTGAATATAGGATACAGGACTTCCCAGTTCACCATATGGGTTCTTGCTTTTATTCACACCTTTCGATGGCTTCACAGAGAAAACGGTCACTGACCTGTTGTTTCCTTTGAACAGGCAGCTGGGCCAACTGGGCACTTCCCAGATATAGACAGACCCAGATATGAATATGCCTATGTAGAGGAGATATGTATGTACAGGAATATAGATACATAGACACAGGTAGATACGTCTATTCCTATCACGCTAGAGATACAGATCCAATCTGTCAGAGGGGACCAGCAGACCCTAGCATCTTCTGTAGAGGGAATTCCCTGCCAGATGGGAGGGAAGCCTAATTTCTGTTGTTGTCATTCTCATGTGCAATACCATAAGTGGGCAAGGGGAAGTCCTACAGCGAGGGCTGACAGCCTGCTGTGAGAGAAGCCCCGGATTGGCACTTTTCTGTGGGACCTAGTATGTCGTGATTGCATTGAGCCAACCTGTCCATTTATCGGCAAATAAAAGGCCAGTATCAGTAATCTGCCTATCCCTATTATAAACTCTGTTTAAAAAAAGGACTTTTTTTTTAAAAATTTCATTCCAGCAAATATAACCTGTAAATATTTGTATAATCTTTAAAAGATTCAAGACTGAACAAAATGGATGTATTGTGAATCTGTGGTGTACCTCGGCCAGTTGTTTTTTTCATGCTGTATCTGTCCTGCAGGTGTGAGTGGGATGTACCAATCTTGTGCAGGTGTTGTTACATGATGACACTCAAATATACCTCTCCTGGATCAAGTCACTGACTCTCTCTCTCTGCTGTCTTGAATTGGATGGCTTCCCGCTTCCTTAAAGTAAATCTTTCCAAAACTGAAATTCTCGTTATTCCTCCCTCCAAGAAGAACCCAATACCACCTGAGTAAATGGAACACTTATTAGCCCAACGCCTCAAGCTCCCTGCCTTGGTGTCACTTTTGATTCTGACCTAACATTCTCTCCCCACATCCAGACCATGACCAAATCCTGTTAGTTAACTCAAAAACAGTGGCCGTGTCCGCCCCTTCCTGACACGAGAAACCGCAAAAGTGCTGGTTCATGCTCTTGTCATTTCACAGCTTGATTGCTGCAACTCGCTCCTTATTGGCCTCCCCAACTCCCATATTGCCCCTTTGCAATCTGTAATGAATGCAGGGGTAAGGCTTATTTTTCTCAAACGCACCTCGCATACCTCCCCACTCTGCCAGTCCCTCTATTGACTACCTGTACGTTCCGGGATACAGTTTAAAATACTGATGCTCACGTTCAAATCGCTCTATAACTCAACTCCTCCCTACATGTCTTCATTACTCCGAAACACATCTCCTCTAGACAACTCCGGTCAGCAGGCAATCTCCACCTGTCATTGGTCTACACCTCCGCGGGCAACTCTCGCCTCCAAGACTTCTCAAGGGCAGCTCTGGTCCTGTGGAATGACTTGCCTCGCCCTATCAAACTCTCCCCTGACCTTCAGGCCTTCAAGAAATCCCATAAAACCCATCTCTTCAAATTGGTCGTACCACATCCCTGATGCAACTCATCCCTCTGCTCACCTACTCACACATGATTTGAAGCTGCTTCTATGGCCCCACCATTCCCAAACCACTGGCACTAATGATCCTACCGTCCAGTAAAATTCCCCTTGTCTTCCTCATCCCCAATCCCTCTAGACTGTAAGCTCCTATGAGCAGGGCCCTCTATACCTCTTGTTTCCATCCTATGTCCGTTTATCTGTATCTTGTTCCCTTTGGTTATTGTAAAGCGCTGCGGAAACTGTTGGCGCTATATAAATGATGACAAATATAATAATCTAGTCTGCCACTGCAAGGATGATCAGCTGTCCTTCCTATCTCCTTACGTGTCGCACATAACAGGATTTCTAGTTTATTTCCCTGGCCACATCTGCAGGCCTCATGCCTCCCAGTTTATGCCTACGGCACGTTCACACAGATGAGCAGGCACCCTAGGCATCCTTTTGATGTTTTTTCTGTGTCAAAGTCTCCGTTGTCTAGCGGTATTGTAAATGTGTTCTTAATCACCTATCTGCTAAAACTGGGACGCAAAGGGGAAAAATCAACTTCCCCTTTGCGTCCCGGTTTCTCCAGCAGATCGTGGGGCAAGCTCTGCGTCCGGCAGCCGGCCTCTTAGCGATTGCAAAGCTCGCGGATGCTAGGGGCAGCAGATCTACAGCGCCGTCCCCAGCAACCCCTCCATGGTGTCTATAGGACAACGTGGAGGTTTGTGCTGCTGGGCCACATGAACGGCAGCCTCACGGTCGGCGGAGGGAGACAGCGGATCGGGTCGACCAGATGCAGCGGATCGGGTTGCTGTTCTCGCCACGGGGAGAGCGGGGGAGTATGCGGTTTTTTTTGGGGGATGTTTTGAGCGGCAAGTAATGTAGTCTGCAGCAGCGGAATCTAACTTTTACGTTAGTGCCAGCTCCTAGGATCACTTGGTCCAAACGCTAGTTAATCTGTGCTTTCACTTTGCTCCCCATGTTAGGTATAGGGAGCGCAAAGTACTGTAAACTTGTGCTAACAGGCTTTTTAACCCATTAGCGCTGCGCCGCATCACCTTCGAATCGCTATGACCTCCTTTTAAGCAAACGCTGACACTAGTGTTTGCAGGAGGTGATCGAGCCCTTATCTTAACGACTTACACGTGGGTGTTGATTTTTGTTCAGAGTTTATTTTGTATTTTACAAACTATGTTATACTACATTATCCTTTCCAGTTTTCCCTTAGTTTATATACTGTGTATCAATATGACTCTTTAGTATTGTGGCTATTCTCCCTAGAAGTGACCTTCCATCCAAGATGTCTCAAAGAACACATCGTACAAGTTTCATTGAGGTAAAAAAAAGAACCCTACAGTGACAGCCAGAGCCGGAAACTGCAAAGACAGCTGCTGCTTAAAAAAATTATATATATATTCTTGCATTCTGGAAATTTGCCAAAGACATCTTGACAATCCACAATACCAGTGGGGATAAGTTTTGTAGACTGAGGAAACAAAGACTGAGTTCTTTGGAAAGAACATGCATTACTATACATGGTATAAAAAGGACAGCACATACCAACATGAGAATATCATGCCAAGAGTTATACAGTTGAGGGGGCATCCTGGTTAGGGGATGCTTTGGGGCCTGGAGCACTTATCGGAGAGAGGAAATGAATTCCTAAATTTATCAAGATATCCTGCAAGATAATATCAGGGTGGCTGTGTGCCGGTTGAAGTTCAGTAGAAGTTGGATGATGCTCTAGTGCAGTGATCTTAAACATTAAGGTAAATCAACTACAGAATGGCTTCAATAAAAGAAAACCTGCCTTATGGAGTGGCCAAGTAAGGCTGGGGTCAGACTAACGCATTTTTAACGTGCGTGTAGGCGCGCTTAGTCACGGCCGTAGTAGCAGCAAATGACGGCCAATATATGAAGTACGGCCGCACGAAAGTCCGGCCGCGCAACGCAAGTGGCAAACGAATGCATTTTTTGGAGAACGTAGAAACGCTAGTACTGACGTACAGAGTGCGCTGCGTCGGCATAGCAGCGTGTGTGCGTGATTAGCAGCGTCTGACGTCTCCTAATGTCCAGCCTACATAACGTCCAGATGCAAAAAGTGTCTTATTGACGATCCGTAAAAAAATACGCACAAAAATGCGCATCGTTTGACTGCTTTCGCGTCCACCGTAAAAAAAATATGTCTGCGTTCGGACACACTTTTTGACGGTCGATGCGAAAAATGCGTTCGTTTGATCCTAGACTAAGAGGCCAGACAAATGCTGTGAAATGACCTCCAGAGCTGACCTGCATCAGCACCAGACATGCTAAGAATATTGCTGAGCTCAAGCCATTCTGTGAGGCAGAGTGGTCCAAAATTCCTCCTAAATGTTGTGTAGGGCCATAGTTTCCAGAAACTTTTGCTTGAGGTAATTGCTGCCAAACAAGGTATTAAATCCAAGTGTCCCTGCTTCCACAGCATTGTGAACGTTTAATGTAGATGAAAGCGAATAAATGTGTTTGTCTATCAGGGTTATTCAGAGAAAGGTGAAAACCAGGAGAATTGGCAGGAGAAGAGAACAATCTAGACCAAATGGTCGATTTGGAAAGTGAGATAAATTCTCCTGGTTTTCACCTTTCTCTGAATAGACCTGAGTACTTTCGATGTTGAGATAATTCATGCAGAAAACAAAATAAATCTTAAAGGTTCACATACTTTTTCTTGCACCTGCAATGTGTGACTCCCCCCCCCCCCTTACCAAGGTGGGAGGTTATACTTAATGGTTCAGTAGAAGAAAGAGAGGTAGGGTGAGGGTGCAATTAGTGAATTAGTGGTTCGAAGAGGGTAAGGAAGCAAAATGAATGAACACGATCGCCAATACCTCCACACGTGTCGTCCCTATTGTCGACACCATACATAGGATTTAAGGTGAAAGGAAAGAGGGAGGGTGTGGCGCTTCCCAGTGATCTAGAGGCACACAGAGTATTTTTAACATTAGCTTTCAGTTTGTTTTAGAAGCAGCTCTGTGTGTTCTCAGCAGGAGTTATACCTTAGTACAAAACATAATAGACATATAGTGTAATACAGTAACTTTTTAACATATATCAAATCAGTGGACTATAGAACTCACACTCTAAAGAGCCTAGCCTGGCTCTAGTGTATACACATATGGGTTGATTTCGTATGGCCCACGAACTGGCCGCATCGTCAGTTCCATCTTCAAATACCTCAAAATATAAGGAGTAAAGACATAGCGCATAATATGATAATAATGCTTTAAAGTGTATGTAGATTAAAACCACTCTCACGTGTTTCAGATTAAATAATAAATCACACATAGGGTGATACCTCTAACAATACAGCACAATACAGAATAAATTGGTGCAATGTATTCTTAGATATAACCACTCACAGGCTATTGGTACTGGGAAGACACATAGCAGGTTCTTGAAGGTCTCCAGGTCAAGATGATAGCCTTAAGGGAAGGATAATAACAATAGTGTAGATAGCCAAGCAACCATAAAAAACAACGTTTTTAATGCACTTACAAAAATTTAAAACAAATGGAGCATAACATCACCAACTCCCATGACCCAATTCGTCTGGAGGTGTCTGAAGGTGTTGCTCGACGCGTTTCGTCACGTGGACTTCATCAGGAGCGTGAAGAGTCCTATCTGATATCCCTCTAATATACCCAAATGAAAATCAATTAACCAATCAAAGAAAGCAGAAAAAACGGAAATACGAATGGACGAAAAAAACAGAAACGGAAAAACAAAAAGCGGAAGTCACAATACGAAACGAATTGAAAACGAAACGAATCGAAAACGAAAAAACGTCCCGCAAAGTACTTCCGGCTTAATAAACCGGAAGAAATTGTCCATCGGATGGTGCACCGCACAACACATGGCTCCTGTTGGCCGGAACAGTTCTCCTCACGTCCTGGGTCTGCCAGCCATGGGGACCCTTCCGGGCAGAGATCCGACATTAGGGGCACTTCCGGTTCCAATATTTTCATGGAGATGGTCTTAATGAAAAGCCGATATGAAGTCATTGCCGCCATCTTTGAAAACGGCAATTCAAATTCGGCCAGATAATCTCTCGATATGGATAAGCCTGGTGTAAAGTCGCTATCGCCACCTTTGAAAAACGGCAATTCAGGTGCAACCAGATGGATGGACTCCCGTTGTAGATGAACATAAGATGTGATATGAAATACAATAAAATAAATTAAAATACAATACAGAGGTTATAAAACTCAATTATGAACTGATTAAAATAGTGATTGGTTATTCGCGCAAAAAGCACATTAGATCTATATCACAATTTAGCCCCTGTGGTTCCAATGTCTTGAGTCTATATATCCAATAGGTTTCTCGTCTGGACAGTCTATTAACTCTGTTGCCCCCCCTCAATCCCCCTTCACCATTTCTATCCCAAAGCATAGCAATAATTCTTCTTTAAATCTGGGACAAGCATTACAATGCACTGGCAAGGGGTGGGTTCGCATATTTTTCCAGATGTTATTCTGATGTTCCAGTAATCTACATTTAAGCTTGCGTATGGTACGACCCACATATTGGACACCACAGGGACATTGGATCAAATACACTACAAAAGTGGTATTGCACGTAATTTCACTCTTAATTGAGAATGATTCTCCTGTAGAGTGACTTGAATAACCTTTAACTGTTGCTGGTAAAAATCAACATGCTTTACATGTTCCACATCGTTTAAAACCGTTATGCCCCCCCAGAGATTTCTTATCTGGACCCTGAGGAATACTAGGTGCTAGCATGTTCTTAAAATTATTGGTTTTTCTGTAAATTATAGAGGGTTGTGATGGTATATCCTTCCCTAAAATGGGATATTGTAACAGGAGAGGCCAATGTTTCTTAACGATCTTCTCCATCTGTCTGTATCCCGTATTAAAATTAGTCAAAAAGGCATATCTACTTACATTGGTATTTCTTTTATTCCTAGTTTTGAAAAGATCTTTTCTGTGTATTTTCATCACTTCCTGCATTGTCTTATTAACTTCCCCTGGGTCATATTCCTTCTGTACTAGTTTATTTTCAATATATTTCGATTGTTCGATGAAATCGGTTAATTTTGTACAGTTTCGTCGAACTCTAATGAATTGACTCCTCGGTATAGACTTCAACCAAGACGGATGGTGACAACTACCCTGGTGAACATAACCATTGCCATCGGTAGGTTTAAAATAACACTTAGTGACCACTCTACTGGCATCACTACTTATGGTGAGGTCTAAAAAAATCTATCTGATGATCGCTAAACATGGGATTAAACTTGAGGGAAAACTCATTACAATTAATATACTCAGTGAATGCATCTAGAGTCCCTTGTGAACCCTCCCAGATGACCAAGACGTCGTCTATGTATCGTCGCCATAGACGACGTCTTGGTCATCTGGAGGGTTCACAAGGGACTCTAGATGCATTCACTGAGTATATTAATTGTAATGAGTTTTCCCTCAAGTTTAATCCCATGTTTAGCGATCATCAGATAGATTTTTTAGACCTCACCATAAGTAGTGATGCCAGTAGAGTGGTCACTAAGTGTTATTTTAAACCTACCGATGGCAATGGTTATGTTCACCAGGGTAGTTGTCACCATCCGTCTTGGTTGAAGTCTATACCGAGGAGTCAATTCATTAGAGTTCGACGAAACTGTACCAAATTAACCGATTTCATCGAACAATCGAAATATATTGAAAATAAACTAGTACAGAAGGAATATGACCCAGGGGAAGTTAATAAGACAATGCAGGAAGTGATGAAAATACACAGAAAAGATCTTTTCAAAACTAGGAATAAAAGAAATACCAATGTAAGTAGATATGCCTTTTTGACTAATTTTAATACGGGATACAGACAGATGGAGAAGATCGTTAAGAAACATTGGCCTCTCCTGTTACAATATCCCATTTTAGGGAAGGATATACCATCACAACCCTCTATAATTTACAGAAAACCAATAATTTTAAGAACATGCTAGCACCTAGTATTCCTCAGGGTCCAGATAAGAAATCTCTGGGGGGGGGGGGCATAACGGTTTTAAACGATGTGGAACATGTAAAGCATGTCGATTTTTACCAGCAACAGTTAAAGGTTATTCAAGTCACTCTACAAGAGAATCATTCTCAATTAAGAGTGAAATTACGTGCAATACCACTTTTGTAGTGTATTTGATCCAATGTCCCTGTGGTGTCCAATATGTGGGTCGTACCATACGCAAGCTTAAATGTAGATTATTGGAACATCAGAATAACATCAGGAAAAATATGCGAACCCACCCCTTGCCAGTGCATTGTAATGCTTGTCCCAGATTTAAAGAAGAATTATTGCTATGCTTTGGGATAGAAATGGTGAGGGGGGGGCAATAGAGCCAATAGACTGTCTAGACGAGAAACTTATTGGATATATAGACTCCAGACATTGGAACCACAGGGGCTAAATTGTGATATAGATTTAGTGTGCTTTTTGCGCGAATAACCAATCACTATTTTAATCAGTTCATAATTGAGTTTTATAACCTCTGTATTGTATTTTAATTTATTTTATTGTATTTCATATCACATCTTATGTTCATCTACAACGGGAGTCCATCCATCTGGTTGCACCTGAATTGCCGTTTTTCAAAGGTGGCGATAGCGACTTTACACCAGGCTTATCCATATCGAGAGATTATCTGGCCGTATTTGAATTGCCGTTTTCAAAGATGGCGGCAATGACTTCATATCGGCTTTTCATTAAGACCATCTCCATGAAAATATTGGAACCGGAAGTGCCCCTAATGTCGGATCTCTGCCCGGAAGGGTCCCCATGGCTGGCAGACCCAGGACGTGAGGAGAACTGTTCCGGCCAACAGGAGCCATGTGTTGTGCGGTGCACCATCCGATGGACAATTTCTTCCGGTTTATTAAGCCGGAAGTACTTTGCGGGACGTTTTTTCGTTTTCGATTCGTTTCGTATTGTGACTTCCGCTTTTTGTTTTTCCGTTTCCGTTTTTTTCGTCCGTTTTTTTCGTCCGTTCGTATTTCCGTTTTTTCTGCTTTCTTTGATTGGTTAATTGATTTTCATTTGGGTATATTAGAGGGATATCAGATAGGACTCTTCACGCTCCTGATGAAGTCCACGTGACAAAACGCGTCGAGCAACACCTTCAGACACCTCCAGACGAATTGGGTCATGGGAGTTGGTGATGTTATGCTCCATTTGTTTTAAATTTTTGTAAGCGCATTAAAAACGTTGTTTTTTATGGTTGCTTGGCTATCTACACTATTGTTATTATCCTTCCCTTAAGGCTATCATCTTGACCTGGAGACCTTCAAGAACCTGCTATGTGTCTTCCCAGTACCAATAGCCTGTGAGTGGTTATATCTAAGAATACATTGCACCAATTTATTCTGTATTGTGCTGTATTGTTAGGGGTATCCCCCATGTGTGATTTATTATTCAATTTGTTATTGTTGATACCGTATCTTGTCACGTGTTTCAGAGCCTAGAACTGACGCCTTTTTTTACTGATGTAGGAGGGAAATAAATTAATATGAAAACCATTTTGTCCGACAAAAATGCTGGATGTCAAAAATGCAGTCCGTCTGACTACATTCCATCACTTACACACAAAGCTTTGAGGATGCAGCGCACTCTGTGCGTCCGTTCTAGCAGATTTACGTTCTTGCCTAACCTGCGTCCGTTTGCCGCGTCCGTTATGCATCCGCAGTTCCGTGTGGACGTACTTTGCGTGTGGGGCTCCATTGGTCATAATTATATGCTATAACGGACGTACAAATGTGCGGCAACACGGACGTGATCAGTGCGCTCGTCTGACACAGGCCTGAGAGACATCACGAGCCCAACTTCTACATATTCTTCATTGTAGGAATTGTCTGATTCCTTTCTAGAGCTTTAGTTTGCTTTTGAAAGTTACCAGCATGAAGGGAAGTGAGCAAAGATCTCACCTGTCTGAGACATTCCACAGATAAATATGAGGAAGGTGATGTCATTGTTAAACCCCCACCTGCACCTCCCTCTCCTTCTGCTCTCCGTGTCTCAAAGCTATCTGTGTCTTCACACTCAAAAAACTCGGAATGTATCAAGAATATGCAGATTAAAGCTGTGACTGGAGGAGAAGCAACGTGGTGGAATACTGCATGCAAACCGTGGCCCGTGCAGTGATTGCCCTCCACCATTATGCCAACTCAAAGAAGGTGAGTCTGATGGATTTTTTGAATCTTATCCAACCTATTCCTTATAGGGAAATTCTAGTCAGTTTTTAACTTGTACCTAAGTCAAATCAGCATGTTAAAACAGTCATTTTCCTCATTTGCAGCCATTATTTAGGACTACCTTGCTAAAAGTCCCAGTGGAAGGCAGAAGCGATTATACCTGATCCTTGTTCCCACGTTAGTGACCTTCCAGAACTCTAAGACCAGTTAAAAGTTGGAAATAAATAATGGCAGTAAATTGGGGAAACTCCTGTTTTACTTCAATGAATCATTCACACAGAAAGTTTATAAAAAAATTCTAGAATGTCGCTTTAAAGATGCCACATTCTTATGCGTGCGCCAACTGAGCTAGCACATCTGCCATACAGAAGTGTTAAAACGCAAACATATGTAACCTTAAGAGCAAGGTGTCTTTAATATACTTTATTTAACCAGACAGGTGACTTGAAGCATATGCTTGTCTGTGTTTCTGTCCATTTATCATTGATAACCTGGAATTTGGCTTTGATCTATAAGGGTAAAGTGATATTGGGGCATGGGACGGTGGGACGTGGGACAGTGTAAATCCATCCCTGGCAGTGACTGATACAGTTTGAGATCGTATTTAAAATTCTTGAATCAAAAGATTGCATAGTGTAATTCTGATCCAGGATCAGCAACCTTTTGGCCATCCAGATGCTTTGGAATACATCTTCCCTATGATGCTCAGCTCTTCATTAGAGCACCATGGGAAATATACAGGGTTATTCAAAGAGCATCGAAAAGCCACCTCACATTCGGTGACTTTTCGTTCTCTTCAATTCGGTTCGATTTGGCGATCCCATTTCGGCGACCCTGCGGTGTATTCAGCAAGCACCACAGGGTCGTCGTAGTGCAGGGAAAAGTCACTACAAACCCGCCGAAAACTCACCGCAAAATGAGGGCGAACGCACACTGAAACCTGCAAAAACATCTGAATTAACCCACCGAAAATGCAGGAAAAACCCGAGCAGGAGCCAATCACAGCGCAGCCGCCGGAAAAAGCCGGCACCGCAGACGAATGGAGTGAATAAATTAAAAAAACTGTTTGCTTGAACGTTTGAAAAGTGAAACGCTGTTTGCAAAGAAACTACCGAACGAAAATGTCTGAAATTTACATATGAGGTCCAGGGAATGATAATAAAAAGGGCTGTTACAGAAAAAATACTAAAGTTAAAAAAATAATTAAAAATAAAATCGGAAATTTTGTTTTTTAAAATTAACAAAAAATGCTGAAAATATCCTTAAAAAATCTGTAAATAAAGAGACTCTTTACTGCAGGATATTATAATCAACGGTTTATTAGATATTGAATTAAAACGGGAATATTTTTAACATTGAAGCCTATGATATTCGCCTGAATAAACCTGCCGCATGAAACCACCAAATGGCAGGGCAATTCGGCAACTTTTCACTGCTGGTTTTTGTTCTCTGAATAGACTAAGCATTGCTTCTCTATGGGGATTCACTGCCCTCGAACAGGCACCGTATGTGCAGGCAATTCGCCAGGATTTGGCAAATTGCCTGCTCTCTGGATAGCCGAATGGCCAGGAAAGGTAACCGAACGCTGAATTTCAGCGTTCGGTTCCCTTTCGGGAGCCATTCGGATCTCTTTGAATAACCCTGTTTGTTCTAAAACACCTGGAGGGCCAAGGTTCCTGATCTCCTGTTCAATGGATTAGAACTAACTCAGCATTTTACAGAATAGGGTCTAGTTCAAGATGAGTTATTATGCTGTATTACAAACATAAAGTATGAGTTAAGTCTACAACTACCTAATGAACTAAAAATGTATTTAAAAGTGCATGGCCCCAGCACCAAACAGGTTAATCTTTGCAAAATCTTTTCTGCCTTTGGGCTGAATAATAATAAAATCCTTTAGATACCAGATCTGATTCTAGTCCTGCCTAAACCTGCTTCTTTTCCTTTTGCCCCTAGGCCCAGCTGCCTGACCCCTCTCATACATCGGATGAGATAATGTAGCCTGGGGTTGGGTCCATGGCTGCTGGGGGTCACATCTTCTTCCATTTGTAATAATCTATTAAATTCTTCAGGATCACACATATGAGCTGCTTTCCTGTGCGACGCAAATGCTTTAGTTGAAGTACCTGGTAGATAATATGTTATTTTGATGGTGTTCACCCCCCCCCCTCCATGCGCTTATGCAACATACTGCATTCCTAACCACTGACCTAATGAGCGTGTTATTCAAATAAAACGCTGTAGAATGTTTAATGAGACATTTGCTACATTATTATTGAAGGCTACAATATGCCACCAGGTGGAAAATTTAACCATATATCATAAAATTAACAAAATTATATATTTATATGAAGTAATGCTGCACAATTGTAATTTTTCAATATTGTTAGTGTTGTGCTATTTGCAATTTTTGTCCTCGATACAATACTCCAAATATGGTCATACAAGCGGAAATACTTTTGTTGTCACACATTTATTTCTTTCTTACCAGGGACGTCGACTCAGTCACGGACAGACATACAAGTAATAAATATGGACTGCTTCCGATACCTGTGCCTTGTACAACGTTCAACAATTCATTGGACTAACCTAGGATTTAATTACACTGACTTGCTATGAGTCTTGGACAACCTAAACCACCTGCAGCATCCAGTCAAAACCAGGCTGAGCTACAGTCTTATTATGTCACATCTCCAAGGACAAAAACCAAGCAGTGTTTTGGTGGATTATTTTGTTTCCATTGCACGTGCCATGAACTTGATGAAGATGTTGGCCACATTCCCTGTGCACATGCAATCAGCTCGCAAGGACGTTACGGGTGGTCAAATGAGAGTCACTATGATGGTCCCAGGGAGGAAAGTATCTCTAGTTCTAATGTACAATATACTCTTAAAGACATGGAGATGGATTACATGGTTGACGGCCTCCTTCCAGTTGGGGGTGACAACACAGAGTACCCAGAGTTTGATGACAACACAGTACAACAAGAAGAGCAAAGCATGGTATGTATCGGTCTAACACAATGACTTTATGATTAGTATGGTAATGTCTTTAGTACTGTTGTTTATTTTGAAAGGTAATTCAGATAAATTATACTAAACTGTTTACACATTTCAGTGAAAATGGTACAAGCAATGGCACGAAACCTATGGAATTTCAAGATGTTTAGCTTTCCAGATAGTACATGCATAAAGGTAGACGTAAATATGTATATACTAGGTGTTAAGCCTGCCCGGAGGGCAGTCTATTGTTGTAGAGGATCTGGCTGCCCAGTGTTCCCAATGATTTAGCTGCTTGTCGCACCCAGGATCTGGCTGCTCAAGTGCACCCCAGGATCTGGCTACAGGATACACCCTAGCCCATCCCCTAATATCCAACAATGACCTGCACCTGGCATCCTCCATCATTACCGCTTCACATGCCAAACTGCAAGACTTTTCTCGTGCAGCGCCGACCCTATGGAATGCGCTCCCTTGCAATATCAGACTGTCCCCAAATCTGGCTTCATTTAAACGCTCCCTAAAGACCCTTCTCTTTAGGGAAGCCTACCACCTAACTCCGTAACAAGACATCCGTCTGACCCAAAAACAGTCCTCACCTCTCCCTGCATTAGCTCATCACTGCAGTTCCCCCTCCTGTTTCTAATCCCCTCACCCATCTAGATTGTAAATTCCCACGGGAATAGGGCCCTAAAGTCCTTTTGTATCTGCTGTTAGGAATACTGGCCTGCCTCCTGTATGTATTGTAGAATTGTCCTGTCTTTACCCATTGCACCTTGTACAGCACTGCGGAATGTGTTGACACTTAATAAATAATAATACAGGATCGGGCTCTTTGGTGCTCCTCAGGATCTGGCTGCTCAGTTGCTCCCCAGGATCTGGCTGCTCAGGTGTTTCCCTGGATCTGGCTGCTCAGGTGCACCCCAGAATCTGACTGCTCAGGTACACCCCTGGATCTGGCTGCTGTCAGTACACCCCAGGATCTGGCTGCTCAGGTGCTCCCCAGGATCTGGCTGCTCAGGTGCTCCCCAGGATCTGGCTGCTCAGGTGCTCCCCTGGATCTGGCTGCTCAGGTATTCCCCTGGATCTGGCTGCTCAGGTGCTCCCCTGGATCTGGCTGCTCAGGTGCACCCCAGAATCTGACTGCTCAGGTGCACCCCTGGATCTGGCTGCTGTCAGTACACCCCTGGATCTGGCTGCTGTCAGTACACCCCAGGATCTGGCTGCTCTCAGTGCACCCCAGGATCTGGCTGCTCAGGTGCTCCCCAGGATCTGGCTGCTCAGGTGCTCCCCAGGATCTGGCTGCTCAGGTGCTCCCCTGGATCTGGCTGCTCATGTATTCCCCTGGATCTGGCTGCTCATTTGCTCCCCAGGATCTGGCTGCTCAGGTGCTCCCCAGGATCTGGCTGCTCAGGTGCTCCCCAGGATCTGGCTGCTCAGGTATTCCCCTGGATCTGGCTGCTCAGGTGCTCCCCTGGATCTGGCTGCTCATGTATTCCCCTGGATCTGGCTGCTCATTTGCTCCCCAGGATCTGGCTGCTCAGGTGCTCCCCAGGATCTGGCTGCTTAGGTGCTCCCCAGGATCTGGCTGCTCAGGTGCTCCCAGGATCTGGCTGCTCAGGTGCTCCCCAGGATCTGGCTGCTCAGGTGCTCCCCTGGATCTGGCTGCTCAGGTATGCCCCTGGATCTGGCTGCTCAGGTGCTCCCCTGGATCTGGCTGCTCAGGTGCACCCCAGAATCTGACTGCTCAGGTGCACCCCTGGATCTGGCTGCTGTCAGTACACCCCAGGATCTGGCTGCTGTCAGTACACCCCAGGATCTGGCTGCTGTCAGTACACCCCAGGATCTGGCTGCTCTCAGTGCACCCCAGGATCTGCTGCTCAGGTGCTCCCCAGAATCTGGCTGCTCAGGTGCTCCCCTGGATCTGGCTGCTCATGTATTCCCCTGGATCTGGCTGCTCATTTGCTCCCCAGGATCTGGCTGCTCAGGTGCTCCCCAGGATCTGGCTGCTCAGGTGCTCCCCTGGATCTGGCTGCTCAGGTGCTCCCCTGGATCTGGCTGCTCATGTATTCCCCTGGATCTGGCTGCTCATTTGCTCCCCAGGATCTGGCTGCTCAGGTGCTCCCCAGGATCTGGCTGCTTAGGTGCTCCCCAGGATCTGGCTGCTCAGGTGCTCCCCTGGATCTGGCTGCTCAGGTGCTCCCCTGGATCTGGCTGCTCAGGTGCTCCCCTGGATCTGTCTGCTCAGGTGCTCCCCTGGATCTGGCTGCTCAGGTGCACCCCAGAATCTGACTGCTGTCAGTACACCCCAGGATCTGGCTGCTCTCAGTGCACCCCAGGATCTGGCTGCTCAGCTGCTCCCCAGGATCTGGCTGCTCAGGTGCTCCCCAGGATCTGGCTGCTCAGGTGCTCCCCTGGATCTGGCTGCTCAGGTGCTCCCCTGGATCTGGCTGCTCAGGTATTCCCCTGGATCTGGCTGCTCAGGTGCTCCCCTGGATCTGGCTGCTCAGGTGCACCCCTGGATCTGGCTGCTGTCAGTACACCCCAGGATCTGGCTGCTGTCATACAGTACCCCCAGGATCTGGCTGCTCTCAGTGCACCCCAGGATCTGGCTGCTCAGGTGCTCCCCAGAATCTGGCTGCTCAGGTGCTCCCCTGGATCTGGCTGCTCAGGTGCTCCCCTGGATCTGGCTGCTCAGGTATTCCCCTGGATCTGGCTGCTCAGGTGCTCCCCAGGAAAGTTTGCCTTTGTGTTATAGAGAGATTATGCATGACCATTTGTCCCCAAACTTAAATAATGCTAAATTATTCACTGCTCTGAAGGAGGAGTTGCAGTTCCTTGGCTCTCCACTGGGAGTCTCATTCAGCATGGGACTCCTAGCTGCCAGCCAATGAACAGCAACTCCTTCTTCAGAGCAGAGAATAAATTAGCATTATTTAAGGTGTCCGGGATGGTCTCCTCAATCCGGGGACTGTCCCCGGAAATCGGGGGTGAATAGTCACTCTATCCCAGAGGGACAGATGATGGCCCCTGTTCTGCTGCTAGGGCTGGAGATCGCGGCCATCTCTTGCCCAGGTCCCTGTAAATTCAGCGCACAGCCGATTGGAAGGGTCCGACTGTGCTGGATGTGCTCGCATCCAGGACGGCAACGGATACAAACGTTTCATATATATAGATAAGTGATTCATAAAGTGCATTTCGCAAACACTGGTGAAAATTGTCATTATTGCAGTGGCAACAAATGCCAGGAAAAATACAAAAAGAAAAATCCAACCAGTGGCAGGAGACGCTTCACAGTGGACCCAAATTGCAAAATTAAAAGAATATTCTATGAGGACCTGTTAGAATGCCAACGCCAAAACGATGCAATTCGGCAGTTATCGGCACAATATGGCACTTTTCGCCAATGTCCGATAACTGTTTAGATGACTCCAATTTCAGCAAAATACAGTGACCATTGAATAAATAGAGAAGTCTCTGAATGTTTGACGAAATTTAATTGCCGTAGTGAGTCGAAATGCAAAACACCTAAATTACATTCAATTTCAGTGCTTTGTGAATACTAAGAAAATGAATTGCAATGTTTTGTTGATGCCCATGAACCAAATGTGTATCTCACTCCAGTCTTGCCGAATGAATTGGATTTTTCTGTGGAATTGGCTGATACTTCCAAAATATTTCAAACCATGGCAATGTTGCAAATATTTCCAAATGTACATTTAGTGAATCATTTCACATGAGTCACCAACGGATCTTGAAATATCCAACAGACGGACATATTTTTCATTGTTATTCATAAGGACTGCCATGGGCAATGCATTTTAACTATTTGGGACGCCAGCAACATTCCGGTATTATTCACATGAGGAATCAATCAACATCCGGATAAACCCTTCCAATTCCAATGGTCAGCTAACTGTGCTATTGGTTTATTGTCTTTATTCTTCCAAAATAAGCTTCAAGGTCTGAAGCCGATTTGCCAACCAAGCTTAGAAATGGTAGTTCACATTGACATGTACCTGGCCAAAAATTTCGGATTGGTTTGGATTAGACAATTTCTGAAAACATAGATTTTGGATTCGGAAATATTTTGCAAGTAGAAATTTCTGGTTTGGGCCGAAGGGAAAATACGATCAGTTTGCAGTATTCAGGCGATTCATATTTTGAAAATATGGTTACTTTTAGAATTTGTGTTAGGGCTAGGTTTAGGGTTACTTTTAGGGTTTAGATTACTGTTCCTGCTTGTTTTATAATTAGGGTTAAGGATACTGTTTCTATGTATTTGTTTTATGATTTGAGTTAGTTACTTGCAGAGTTAGGTTGCTAGAAATGCTGGTTTTATGATCAGGATCATTTACTTTATGATTAGGGTTTCCTTATTACCGTAGATACTCGAGTATAACGCGACCCGAATATAACGCAATGGATAGAGATTTATTATGGAAATGAGAGAATACTCAAGACTCGAATATAACGCGAGGAACAAAATTTTACTGTTTCGGTAAACAATTAAGATCCTTCCAGGGTCACTTAACACAGTCAGGCTCCCCCTCAGGCCGGGGTGCTCTGCTCTAGAATGATTGCAGTTGTAACTAAGTATGAAGCCACTGGCCACTTGTCTTCTTTACTAGTGATTAGATGGCCGGTGGAGGCGAGTGAGGTGAAATATTGGCTTAAACCGAGCGTGCTCTCTAGCCGTGATGGATCCCACCTCTCCCGAATACGGGAGTTCCTGAAGTGTTTGCAAGCATCAGGGAGCCCACAATCACTTCAGCGAGACTACTGGAAATTCCCAGCAGCCTTGGGATCCAGAGCAAGTCAAGGTTTTTTTTGTTTTTTTTTACACGCGATGCAGATGTCTCGAATATAACACGACCCCTACAATTTTAAGGTAAATTTTTGTCACCAAAATCTAGCGGTGTACTCGAGTATCTACAGTAATTGTCTAATTTAATTTTACATTAATTGTTTTTCCTCAAACCCAGTTTTTAAATACCGTACCAAATCTTGTAATACAAAAAATTGTTAAAGGTAAAAAGAAACAAAATGTATTTTGAAATAGTTTACAGACCCAGAGCGACTCTCAGGATTTAGGATTGTGCAAGAATTTCAATGTTCTTGAACCCAGGACATACTTGAAAACGAGAGCAATCTCAATGTATCCTTCCTGGTAAAATACTTTGCAAGGAAATAGATAAATAAATAAGTAGCAATTTGGTCAAATATAGCCACAGTGGATCTTGTGTTATTTGTATAGGAATTTGATTTTGATCTTCTCGTTATGTAACAGCTTGCTGTCCATATGAAAAAATGAATGCAGAGGACATTCCTGGAAATTTTACAGGTGCACCACCGATACCACCTCCTAGATAGACACAATATTTATAGGAAATAGAGTGCTGGTCTGAGATGTGATGGGTTCAGTACACTTCAGGATCACTACAGCAGTGATTATGGCAGCAGGAGGATCAATGGGCTTGGTCAATATCTTCAGCATAGCTGTTGAAATCAAGGTGCAACTGTTTCTGTAGGAGTTATGGTGGCATGTGTGGTTTCCATTGCAGGAGCTGATCTTTTTGTTGCAGAGGGAAGTGATAGTTCATCACGTCATGGTTTATCAGATGTTGAAAATAACCTAACATCTACAGCATTGTTCCTCAATTTTGAAGGAAGGGTTGATGTAATGGAAGCTGCAAATGTGGATGTTTCAGGTACAAGAAGGCTGTTCCGTGCAGAGCACCTGAATCCAGGACTCCAAGTGACAATGATGGCACAGAAGCTTTATCTTGATGGGCTCCATGAGTGTTTTGGCGCAATTGGCTTTGAATGTTGATAACCACATCCCAAACCAAATACTGGGGTTCTGCTGCTTGATGTACTTGGTTTTGTAGGGGAAAAAGGTTGAGTTTGGATGGAAATGCCGCCAGGTAAGGTATTTAAAGGAGGTGGATGACTGTCAGCTTCAGATTTTATGGTCGCATTATGGATAGAGCTGGCAGAAGCAGCTTCAGGTTTGGTCAATGCTGGTGTTGGATTTGTTGCAATCAGAGGAGTGACAAATTGGATAAATGGAGTTCTGGTCATTTCCATGTCTGCTATTTGTTTAGGAGCTGGGTGTTTGCTATATTCACTTGTGTGAATGTGATTGAAGTGGTGTTTGTGAAAGCTTCTTTGCCTCTTGCATTTGGACCCTCCCGAGTGTCGTCCCAGGACATTTTTCTATGGCTTGTGCAAAATGCTTTGTCAGCAATACAAGATTATCTAAAATTGCCTCAACACTGTAATATACTATTGCTAATGGAATTATTAACACTACAATACAATTTAAAATAAAGCTCTCTCTGAAATTGCCATATTTCGGTCTTTATGATTTAGGGTTTTCTATCAACTAACAACAGGAAATGCAAGGTGTCCTTTGGCCAGTGTCAGACAAGCATTTTTGAGAGCGGAAGGAACGTCCGTGAGAGTGGGCGTTCTTTCCACTCTGACGCCCATCTGGCCACGTCGCTGAGCGCAGTTAGTGCGCTTAGCGCTGCAAGGCTTGATCCTCCTATGGAGGATCGTGCTTTGCAGCCCTGTCGAACGCGCGTCATAGCGCTTCGACAGGGAGGCTTTCAGCATGGCTGCAGCACGTCCACTGCAGAGCGTGCAATTCGTGCACCCGCTACAGTGTGTGGCCGGCCCCGTCGAAGTGTCACAATGCTGCGACGAACGCCGAGAGACAGGCCAGTACAGGCGCACGTAGTGCGCACGTCTGACCCCGGCCTTAGAGTGGAGATCTATGACATCATCGACCTGAGAGGTTTCGGACCAAGAGCTGTTGCCAATACAAAACTAGAGAGGCCAATCACAGCTCTGTGTAACTAGTGACGTCATAATGTATGATCTCACATCCTGGAAATCAGCCATATCACAGGGCAAACTACATGGTGTACTTTGCTACTTGGAGATATTATAATCACAGCAGAACTTGACATTTGTTTTTGAAACTGCAAACCAGGCGAAAATGTTTAGAGCCAATCAATTCATATATTTTTATGGCATTTATTTTTCAGTGAAATGTAAATCACTGTGTAATATGTGAACCAGCCACAGAATGATATTCCAACCACTGGCGTGCGCAGCCGGTTACATTAGGGTGTGCACACATGGAATATCTATTAATTGAAAACTTATGTTTAGAAGAAAATACACATTTTTCAATAGAAATAACAAACCTGTAATTAGAGATACAAACATTTTTTATGTTATTCATTATGAACCAGATAACGGACTTCTAAAATGTCAAGGAGGAGGAGGAAATGTCAAGGACTAGGTGGTGAAAGAGCACCTCTTCACCCAACATACACACCAGGCACACCCCCTACGCACACCTCTGATTCCAACATAAACTATCAGGGTTATTCAAAGAGATCCGAATTGTGGCCGAAGAGTGAAAATCAGCGTACAGTTACCTTTCCTGGCCATTCAGCTATTCAGAGAGCAGGCAGTTCGCCAAATTCTGGCGAATTGCCTGCTCATACGGTGCCTGTTCGAGGGCAGTCAAATCCCTATAGAGAAGCAATGCTTCGTCTATTCAGAGAACACAAAACAGCAGGGAAAAGTTGCCGAATTGCCCTGCTGTTCGGTGGTTTCATTCGATAGGTTTATTCAGGCGAATCCCATAGGCTTCAATGTTAAAACATTCCCGTTTTAACTAGGGATGCACCGATACCGATACTAGTATCGGTATCGGGGCCGATATTGCCGTTTGCACGAGTACTTGTTACTCGTGCAAACGGCCCGATACATCCCGCCGATACCGGAAGCCGGCGCTGGGCCGGCTTGCCGGTATCCGCGGGGCTGGGGAAGCTGGCCGCGTGCATGAAAAACACGCGGCCAGCGTTCCCCTCCGGCGTGCCAAATACTCACCCTTCCTGAAGTTCCGGTCGCTGGGCAGTGATGCGTTCCCGCGGCCACTGGGCGCTCCTGTGACGCTGCCTCTCGGCTGGAGGCAGCGTCACAGATGCACCCGGCGACCACGTGACCGCATCACTGCCCAGAGACCGGAACTTCAGGAAGGGTGAGTATTTGGCGCGCCGGAGGGGAACGCTGGCTGCGTGCTTTTCATGCACACGGCCAGCTTCCCCAGCGTTCGAGCTGGGGGTAAATCCATGAGACCTGGGGTAAATCGATGAGAGCTGGGGCAAATCCATGAGACCTGGGGGCCAATCCATGAGACCTGGGGGCAAATCCATGAGACCTGGGGGCAAATCCATGAGACCTGGGGGCCAATCCATGAGACCTGGGGGCCAATCCATGAGACCTGGGGGCCAATCCATGAGACCTGGGGGCCAATCCATGAGACCTGGGGGACATATCCATGTGAGCTGGGGGCAAATCCATGAGACCTGGGGGCAAATCCATGTGAGCTGGGGGCAAATCCATGAGACCTGGGGGCAGATCCATGAGACCTGGGGGACATCCATGTGAGCTGGGGGCAAACCCATGTGAGCTGGGGGCAAACCCATGTGAGCTGGGGGCAAATCCATGAGACCTGGGGGCAAATCCATGAGACCTGGTGCAAATCCATGTGAGCTGCGGTCAATCTCATATAAATTTTTATATGAGGTCTGTTCCTATTGGAAAGCGTCACATGACATTAAATAAAAGTATCGGTACTCGGTATCGGTGAGTACTTTTAAAAAGTATCGGTACTCGGTCTTAAAAAAGTGGTATCGGTGCATCCCTAGTTTTAACCCAATATCTAATAAACCGTTTATAATATTCTGCAGTAAAAAAGTCTTTTTATTTCTAGATTTTTTAGGATCTTTTAGGCATTTTTCGGGATTTTTTGCGAAAACATTATTTCCGTTAGTTTTTTTTAAATCGTTTCTTTTTTCTGTAACAGCCCTTTTTATTATCATTCATTGGATCTTATATGTAAATTTCAGACATTTTCGTTCTGTAGTTTCTTTGCAAACAGCGTTTCACTTTTAAAACATTCAAGCGTACTGTTTTCCTTTTTTTTTCCCACTCCATTCGTCTGCAGTGTCGGCTTTTTCCGGCGGCTGCTCTGCACTGTGATCGGCGGCTGCTCGGGTTTCTCCGGCGTGTTCGGTGGGGTTAATCCAGATGTTTTTGCGGGTTTCGGTGTGCGTTAGCCAGGTTATGCGGTGAGTGTTCGGCGGGTTTGCGGCGGCTTTTCCCTGCACTACGACGGCCCTGTGGTGCTTGCTGAATACACCGCAGGGTGGCCGAAATGGGATCGCCAAATCGAACTGAATTGAAGAGAACGAAAAGTCACTGAACATGCAGTGACTTTTCGATTCTCTTTGAATAACCCTGATTGTGTCCCAAAATAATAACAAAGCACAAAAAAATGAAGTGATCTCTAGACTGATGTGAAAATAATAATCTATACAGTTTTATCATAAGACTGCAACATAAAATAAGTGTAAAGAATGAAGAGGTCTGAAAACTTTATGACTGCACTGCACATAATAAATGATTGCATTAAAGTGTGCAAACTCTCATTTTACCAGGAGAGGACAGTGTTTTCATAAGAGAGTCCTTACAGAAACAACGACAATTCAAAATCGTGTTTCTTGTATTTTGTAGCATTTAAAACCTATGGCTTTATTGTGTTTTGAATGTAAAACTACTCATTGTAACACTGAATCTGGAGCACAAAGCCTGAAAATTTGCTAAAATGCAGAAATTTATTCAATAGTGTCAGGTAATGCCTAAACAGACTTAAAATGGTAAGCGCCTAATTTAGAAATCAGATCAACCATTAACACTTTATCACTCAGGGTGGCACCTCATAGAGTAGGAGACCTATTGTAGGTACACCTTCAGGTTCCTAGCATAATGGTATTGATGATAATAATTTAAAATTCAGTGTTTTACAGGGATTTGAGTGATAACATTCAAAAACATTACGGCTAGACTGGTAGATACCTGGATTCATTTTTCATAAAGGGGCAAAAGCCTGGCATCTGTATTTGCTCCCAAATAAATAAACTTCAATATGATACCCTTTCTTCTGCTACACTAACAGGGTTATTCAGAGAGCGGTGAAAAGCAGGAGAATGACTGGAGAATGGAAAATTCTAGGTCAAAATAACCGATTTGGAAAGTAAGATGACCTAGAATTTTCCATTCTCCAGTCATTCTCCTGCTTTTCACCGCTCTCTGAATAACCCTGTAAGTATACAGGGCTATTCAGAGAGGTGAAAACCTTGAGAATGGTAGGAGAATTGAAAATTCTAGGTCAAAATAGTAAAACTAGAAAATTTCTCCCATTCATCTCACTTTTCAAATCGGCTATTTCGTCTAGATTGTTCATTCTCCTGCCAATTCTCAAGGTTTTCACCTCTCTCTGAATAACCCTGATAGTGTTTTTGTTTCCTTGTCAATACTCTTGTCAAAACTTAGCATTCTTCTGACTTATGGCATTTAGAAGGTTAAAAAATGTGAAGAATACAGGACAGATCAGAGCCCAGTAATGCATGCACAATATTTCTACAAAAAGGCACAAATTCTTAAAACATTTACACACTTGAAAGTAATATAATTTACAAAATACAGTCTGCGTGAATTAGCGCTTGTAGGCTTTTAGAGTTCTATGTTCTATCATTTTCTTTAACATCTGTTCTTCAAGAACAGTGGAAGTGTGGCGATGATCTGTCTAACCGTAACACATTAATACACAGAACCGTTTCATTCTGCATTCCAGATTCTGTACAGTTCATGACATAAATATTTTGTTCAGGCTGTAACAACAAGGGGTGCTTTGTGCCCCACACACTTGGTCCCATCTCAGAGACCATGGGACATTCAGGGTGGGAGGGCCTGTCGTCAGAGGTATGAAAGGAATGTCTGGATTGGGTTTGTAGGGGTTAATTTGCACAGTGCCTTATACAGTTGGCGAGATTAACCCTATACGAGCAAACAGTCATAATGGTACTGAATACAGAGCTTTCTTTAACAATTTTATTTTTTGCACCCGGGCGTTGGACCTAAAAGACACAGACGAGGTTGAACCTCATTAGGCCGGATGAATTTTTTCCAACATATATGTGCATAATCTTTAGTCAGTGTGGGAACAAGCAATGGGTTGTAATTCTAAAATTATTTTCTGTTTGTTTTTAGTTAATATGTTTATAAATATATACTTCACTGGGTGATTTAAGAGTACTAATGAAATAGACACAGACTCAAAGGTCTTGGGTTTAGTAAACTCAACGACAATTCACAGCGATATAATTGACAGGTGTATCCAGGGCAGCCATCGGGGGGTCACAGCCCATGATATGTTCAGGGGCCCAGTGGCTCAAGGGGCCCAGTGGCTCAATGGGCCCATGTCCTTACCAAAACCTGTGTAGCTTGAAGTGCCACAGATGTAAGGGTTTCTCCATTCCACCCTAGACTGATCTACTATGATACCAAGAAATTTTCCAGTGGGCCGCAGCATCTGGGGCCGGTAAGAGCACTTTGGCTATTCACTGAGGGAGCAATCAGTATGGTCAGAGGTGCAGAGCGAACACTCTCCCACCCGGAAACACTATACATCCACCAGGGATTTACCCAAATTTCTGTAAAATAAGGTAAACAGAAGAGGAGGCAAAATGTTTTATTGTTATTACTGTAGTTTATAGAAATAGCCAGCTGAGGGAAGGGGGGCCCTGACGAGTGGTTCAATAAGGGGCCCTAAGATTTCTACTGGCAGCCCTGGTTGTATCTGATTCCAGATCTAATATGATCTTCTAATGTATAATCCCCACAACTACAAAATGTTGTGATACCCCACTAGGGTGATGGATATTGCATTGTTCATAAAGATAATTGCAATCCAGGATTAGGCACAGGCATGTTTTCCCATGGGCGGAGCTAGTCGGGGACCTTTGCGCAATGCTGCTCGATTGGCCTTTAGTGATGATGATGTGCCTACAGTCAATCAGCCGCACAGAATGATCGCTGCCCTGTAGGACGCTTTTCTGCTCACAGCTGCCGCTCCCTTCCCCTGCGGCATGCCACACAGAGACATGTGACAGCAAACTAATTGATAGGAAGAGTAACGCAAAGTTTCATATATATATATATGTGTGTGTTAACAATAAATGCTAACTCATATATAGGGCTAAATCCCTTTTAAATGAACCCAACATCCAGTGTCACAACTGTGTCGCTTTAATGCATTTCCCTAAGAACGCCAGGAAGAAGCATTGCGAGTGCGTCCGAGTTTGTGGACTGCGTGTACAGTATACTTAAATGACCTGCTATCTGGTAACGTGTCTCATGGAACAGCTGCAGTAAACAAATAAACCATCAAACATTGGAATCTGAAGCATATAGTGATGTGCCACGCTTACCACTGCAATTAAAGAAAAGTTAGGTTTGCCATTTCTTCAACAAGAGCCCTGCACAGCTGCCTTGTATAAATGTGATCATTCTTCTGCTTTGGAGAAGGGTCCCCTGTTCCCTCTGCAGATTTGTCATTTTTCTGTTGACCTTTTTAAGAATTTTATGAGTAGCAGAGAGTGGAAAATCACTGAGTGTCCGGCCCTGCATGTCCGCAGCATTCTTATTGCCTACTGGGTTTGCTTAATCAATGACTGTACAGCTGAAATATACTATGATACTCCAAGAATGTCTGATTAGGATATATACAAATATATGAATAGGTCAGTATTTTGGAAGCAAAGAATTACAGTGAGATTGGAAGACAGAGAGGCGTTTAACCCTTGCTATTCTGAAGACCTTTTAAAAACAAGATGGTCAGTTGCTTAATGATGCACCAACCTGAACACACCAAGAAAAAATGTGAAATGCGTCAGGCCCGGAGTATTAGTTCTTATAGTTTTTGATGTCGCTGAGAATTTATTATCAATTCACTGTAACACAAATTGCCTACAAATAGAGCAAAAGTTGTTCTGTTGCTGCATTAGGAGTGTAGGAGTGAGCGAAAATGGACACACAGCAAAGGGGATGTGGCAAGACAGGAATACACTTGGACACAGCATAACAAGTGCAATGCATCATTAGAAATTTTCTCTATTTGTAGGAAATTTCTCTTAATCAATGACCCACCATGTATTTAGCAATATTGTGTATCCTTTTCAAGCTTGCTGCATCTCCATAATAAATTTTGTCAGGTCTTGTGAAGGCTGTTGGGATTCAAGCCCGGGTCACACCACACAACCTTCCTGAAGAATAACAGATTTATCAGCAGACAGGCTGTGTGTGACGACAGGGTGTCTGTTCCACCCATATATCCAACCTCATCTCCTTAATTGAAACACCTAACATCAAATAGCTTTTGGAGTGGTTGTTAACACAGAGCTTCACCTTATATTTTCCAGCCTTCACTGTGAATGATTGATTACTCAATATCTTCAAAGAAAATTTAAAATGTACAATTGTGTGTGGTTTTAGTTAAGTCAGACAATGTTTATTTATAATTATGGCTTAGATCAGGGGTCAACAACCTTGGCCCTTCAGATGTTTTGGAACTACATTTCCTATGAGGCTCAATCAGTCTAATGAATACCTATCACGCTAGCTATAGTTTCAAAACATCTGAATGGCCATGGTAATGAAAATCAATGTAGAAATCCAGGTAGTTCCATAGGGAAATGTTTGGGGCTGGTAATGACTAAAATTTTTGTGTTCGATTAATCGAATTCTTTTTAATCGATTAATTATAATGCACATACAAATCATACAGATCAGAAAAGAAAAATTTAAAAAAGGACATAACATCACTCCACAGTAATAAAACTCCCAGCAATGTGCAGTGTGTATGAGCGTATCACAGAATCCACAGCAATAAAACTCACTGATATTTATATGATGGATATATTGCCCCAGCTCATATGGATATATTGCCCCAGCTCATATGGATATATTGCCCCAGCTCATATGGATATATTGCCCCAGCTCACATGGATATATTGGCCCAGCTCACACAACATGGATATAGTGCCCAAGCTCACATGAATGTATTGCCCCAGCTCACACAACATGGATATATAGTGCCCCCAGCTCTCACCTTCTGCCGCCGTGTGCTTTGCTCCCTACGAGCGCCCGCCGGCATGAAGCTTGGCTGCGCACGCTCGCTTGCCTGGGAACCACCTGACCAGCCGCTTTCTCGCAAGATCCCGGAATTCACGTGTACTCCGCGATCTGGCGGCTAGTGGATCCCAGGCGAGCGGCTGGCAGCCGCTCGTAGGGACCAAAGCACTCAGCGGCCGGCGGTCAATCAAAATAAATAAATTTGATCGACCAAGGAAATTAACGATTAATCGATTAATTAATCGTTAATTTCCGCAGCCCTAGAAATTTTGTATGCAACGATATCCGATGCGTACTGACCCACATGAATATTTATTTATTCTGTAACCATAAGCTCTTCCACGTTTCAGTGATATTCATGTTAATTTAGCCTTTCTTGTACCCACCACTACCTTATTTCATTATATATTTAGTTGGTGCTAGTTTACTTTCTCTTTTATGAGGTCATGGAAATGGGTTCTATGAGTGAGACAGGATGGTGTTGACATTAGACATTCAGACACCTGCTGCATGTTTTAATGCAATTAGTACCTTCTCCCTGGTGTTTGTGTGGGCTGTGAGGTTGCCTAAAATTGTCCCACACCTGCCACACTGAAGCAGATGGGATATAAGGAGCTTGGTTCTCTTTCTAGTCAGTTAAGGGAGGTCCATTGAGGGGCATTTTGGGCATGCAGACAAACTATTTGTGGAGCTAGGCTTGAGGCTAAACAGGGATTTAGCAGCAAGATCTGTAGAACGCAAAAAAACATTCAACAATGAGAAATAACGGGTTTGGGTCGAAATCCCTACAACCAGCTTCTCTAATGCCAAAATCCTGACGGCCAGCTTCCCTACACAGACAACTGCCTGACGGCCAACTTCCCTACACGGCCACCTTCCCTACACAGACAACTCCCTGACGGTCAACTTCCAGACATCGAAAATCCCAGCGGCTAACACTGACCCTACTCCCTAACCCCCTAAACCTAGCCCTAACCCTAACCCTCCTAAATCTAGCCCTAACCCTAACCCCCTAAACCTAGCCCTAACCCTAACCCCCCTAATTCTAGCCCTAACCCCCCTAATTCTAGCCCTAACCCTAACCCCCCTAAATCTAGCCCTAACCCTAACCCACTAAACCTAACCCTAACCCCCAAACCTAGCCCTAACCCTAGCCCTAACCCTAAACCCCCTACATCTAGCCCTAACCCTAACCCTAACCCCCTAAACCTAACCTTAACCCCCTAAACCTAACCCCCCAAACCTAGCCCTAACCCCCCTTAACCTAGTCCTAACCCCCTAAACCTAGTCCTAACCCTAACCCCCTAACCCACTAACCCTAACCCCCTAAACCTAGCCCTAATCCCCCCTTAACCCTAGCCCTAACCCCCCTGAATCTAGCCCGAACACTAACCCTAGCCCTATCCCCCTAAACCTAGCCCTAACCCCACCTAAATCTAACCCTAGTACTAACCCTAACCCCCCTAAATCTAGCCTGAACCCTAGCCCTAACCCCCTAAACCTAGCCCTAACCCTAACCCCCTAAACCTAGCCATACCCCTAACCCCCCTAAACGTAATCCACAAACCTAGCCCTAACCCCCAAACCTAGCCCTAACCAACCCTAAACCTAGCCCTAACCCCTAAACCTAACCCTAACCCCCTAAACCTAGCCCTAACTAGGGATGAGCCGAACATACCCCGAGTTCGGTTCGAGCCCGAACCCGAACTTCCCATTTGTTCGGGTCCGAACCCGAACCCGAACTCCCATGCAAGTCAATGGGGCTGAAAATTCGGATTTTTAGAGTGCCCTCCAAGAGGGCATATATGCTACATATTTGCCATAAAAGGTGTATGGGGGTCCGGGTAGTGCCCTAGGGGATAGGAAACAAGGATAAAAAGTTAAAAAAAAAAAACGTTTTTAAAGGGACCGTGAGTTTTCCATGAAATAAGGGTTAAAAATAAAAACGAAAAATTCCTTCAAATATCGTGCCTAGGAGGTCCCCATAACCTGCCCGTGAAGTGGCGGATTTCTAGGATGTATAGAAACACTTAAAAACAAATAAATGACGTTTCATATGACGGTAAATGCTTTTCCTTTAATCTATCCATAAACAACTGCTTGGGGCGGCAGCCTGTATGAAAAGACATTTTAGGACGCGCAGAAAAAGTTTAGTGTTTTTTTGGGCTAAATTATTGTGAAACTTATGCAGGCTTTGGATGAAAGTAACAATAGGTGCTTTAAAATTGGGCTTTTAGCGTCGGCAACAGTACCGTCACACCGTAACCCCTCTGAGGACATGAATCTGATACAGGCGTCAATGGCAGTGCACCCAGATATTGTACCTTTTAGTGCCAGGCATGCAAGTACTATCATACAGTGACCCCTCTGTGGTATTGTGGAAGAGTGCAGGGGTGGACCATGCGGTCCTATATTAAAAAGATATGAATCTGGTAATGGGCGTCAGTGCACCCAGATATTGTGCTTTTAATGGCAGGCCATCAAGTATCATCATACAGTAACCCCTCTGTAGTATTGTGGAAGAGTGCAGGGGTGGACCATGCGGTCCTATATTAAAAAGATATGTATCTGGTAATGGGCGTCAGTGCACCCAGATATTGTGCCTTTAATGGCAGGCCATCAAGTATCATCATACAGTAACCCCTCTGTAGTATTGTGGAAGAGTGCAGGGGTGGACCATGCGATCCTATATTAAAAAGATATGAATCTGGTAATGGGCGTCAGTGCACCCAGATATTGTGCCTTTAATGCCAGGCCAGCAAGTATCATCATACAGTAACCCCTCTGTGGTATTGTGGAAGAGTGCAGGGGTGGACCATGTGGTCCTATATTGAAAAGTTTTTGATCTGGTAATGGGCGTCAGTGCACCCAGATATTGTGCCTTTGGTGCCAGGCCAGCAAGTATCATCATACAGTAACCCCTCTGTGGTATTGTGGAAGAGTGCAGGGGTGGACCCTGCTGTTCAAAAAATTAAAATGATATAAATCTGGCACAGGCGTCAGTGCAGCCAAATATTGTGCCTTTCATGGCAGCAAGTGCATTCACACCGTAACCATTTTGTGGTATTGTGGAAGAGTTCAGTGCTGGAGGTTTTGTGCATGCAGAAGACATACCCGATCTATTCCGTTACTTCGGCATCAGGGGATTGATAGCTGCTGATCCAGGACTGATTCATTTTTATAAATGTCAGCCGGTCTACAGAGTCGGTGGACAGACGCACTCTTTTGTCTGTGACAAAACCTCCAGCGGCACTGAACGTCCTTTCGGAAAGCACACTAGATGCAGGGCAACCTAGTAGCTGCATAGCATATTGGCTAAGTTCTGGCCAGTGATCCAATCTCAACACCCAGTAAGCCAGTGGATCATCTGCTGGAAAGGTATCCAGGTCTGCCCTTGCCCCTAGGTAGTCCTGCACCATATGGTGAAGACGCTGGCAATGGGTGCCTACATTTGACGTCCCTGGGCGTCGAGGACTAAAAAAATTTAAAAATGCATCAGTCAAGCGGCCCTGGCCTTCACCGCTATTCCTCTGATCACCTGCAGCCTCAGAAGCACGTGTGTCAGCAGTAGCACTTGGTAATCTAACAGTGCCTGGAAAGGTGTTACACAAGTTTCGCTTTAGAGCGTCCTCAAGTTTTGTCATCCTGTGCTCCCTCTGTGCAGGGAGGATGAGCTCTGCAACTTTCCCCTTGTATCGTGGATCAAGAAGGGTTGCCAACCAGTAATGATCCCTCTCCTTGATAGCACGAATCCTGGGGTCCTTTAGCAGGCTTTGCATCATTAGGGAGCCCATGCAGCGTAGGTTGGAGGTGGCATTAGCTGCCGAGTCTTCCTGGTCAATGAGGATGACCGTATCGTGCACTTCCTCCTCCCAGCCACGCACAAGCCCTTCTGTTTCTGGGCACACAAAACCCTGCCTTGAGGAATCCCCACCTTCAATGCCCCCACTACTTAAATAGTCCTCCTCCTCCTCATCCTCCTCCTGTCTGATCTGAGTAGGACCCGCTGGAATGCTGTCTGCGGAAAGACTGGGGCCTTGAGAGCTAGGGAAGGCCTCCTCTTCCTCCCGCTGCTCTGCCTCTAGAGCCACATCTATAATTCCCCGCAGAGTGTGCTCCAGCAGGAACACTAAAGGAATTGTGTCACTGATGCATGCACTGTCCCTGCTCACCATCTTCGTTGCCTCCTCAAATGGTGACAGTACAGTGTATGCATCCTTGATCATCAGCCACTGCGGGGGGGGGGGAAACAAGTTGACCTGAACTTGTCCTTGTGCCATACTCACACAGGTACTCGTTGATGGCCCTCTGCTGCTTGTGCAGACGCTGCAGCATTGCTAATGTCGAGTTCCACCTGGTGGGCATGTCACAGATCAGACGGTTTGTGGGAAGGTGGAATTCTCTTTGAATTTCTGCCAGGCGAACTCTTGCTGGGAATGACCGTCTGAAGTGGCTGCAGACTTTTCTGGCCTGAATGAGAAGCTCTGGCAGCCCTGGGTACTTGGTTAGGAAACGCTGTACCACCAGATTTAGGACGTGTGCTAGGCATGGTACATGCGTCAATTTACCCTTGCGTAGGGCGGAGAGAAGGTTGCTGCCATTATCGCAGACGATCATTCCCAGCTCAAGCTGGTGTGGTGTTAACCATCTCTGCACCTGCCCCTGCAGAGCTGACAAAATTTCTGACCCGGTGTGGCTCCTGTCCCCTAAACAAACCAGCTCAAGCACAGTATGGCATCTCTTTGCTTTAGCCATTGTGTAGACCCTGTCAGGCATCGGTTTAACTGCCACTTCGCCAGAGAAGGAGGAGGAGAAGGAGGAGGAAGAGGTGGTGGTGGTGGAGCAGACAGACCTCATACAAGCAGCTTTCTGGAGGTGTGGTGGATGAACAACAGCACAGAGCCCCGTCTTGGATCCCTCCCAGCTGCGATCAGAGTTACCCAGTGTGCCGTGAAGGAAATGTAACGACCCTGTTCATGCTTGCTGGACCACGTGTCTAAAGTGACATGCACCTTGCTGCTGACTGCCTTTCCCAATGACTGGACAACATTGTCTTCCACGTGCTGGTATAGTGCTGGAATGGCCTTGCGTGAAAAGTAATGGCGTTTTGGAACCTGCCACAGTGGTACAGCGCATTCAGCAAATTCACGGAAGGGAGCAGAGTCCAACAGCTGGAAAGGCAGCAGCTGCAATGCGAGTAATTTTGCTAAGCTGGCATTTAGACGCTGTGCTTGGGATGGTTGGGACTATATTTTTTCTTTCGCTGCAGCAGCTGCGGCAACATAATCTGACTGCGTAAATCTTCAGCTACTGGGATGATGTCACATTGTGAGGAAGGACCTGCTGGTACATCCATTACTGTAGCATCATCCCTGTCGGTGGAGGTTGTAGGCAATTGCATGGCAGGACATACAGTGTGGGTAGAGACAGATGAGGAGGAGGAGGACCTATGCAAAGTTTTGCCCCAATGGGATGTGTGGCACTTGTTCATATGTCGCCTCAAGCACGTGGTACCCAAGTGTCCGGTGTTTATTCCACGCTTCAGCCTCCTCTGACATAGATTACAAATAGCAACGCTGGGGTCTGATGCACAGTTCTTAAAGAACTCCCAGACAGCAGATTTCCTGCATGTGTTCTTTGAGACAACAGCGCTCTGCACCGGAGCAGCTCTGACATGTGATGCCTTGGACTGGCTAGTGCTACGGTTGGTCACAGAGGATGTTGTGCCTCGTGTTTGCTGTTCCTCCTCCTCCTCCTCCTCCCCCTCCTCCTCACTTGATTCCTCAGTTCGATCTGGCACCCAGGTGGAGTCAGTGACCTCATCATCATCAATGTCATCTTCACCCCCTATCTCCTCGTTACTGGAGCCAACTTGGCAGTATGCTGCAGCTGCTGGGGTAACATGAGTGCCAGTTATTTGTGTGTCATCACTGGCACCCCCTTCCTCTAGGTTGATTATACTCCCTTGCTCAACATCAGAGATTGAATCAGAGCACTGTACTTACTGCGCATCCTCAAGCAGCATGTCACTCTCATTGTAGTCAAACAATTCAGCTGACTCCTCCGTGTGTGATAGCGAGGCTACGGCAGGAGTAGCTGTGGACATGGAGGCTGCATTAGATGCTTTGGCAGCTGAGGTGGACTGTAAAGCACTAGAAGCCTGGCTGGCAGATGACTCGGGGGATGAGGATGGCCTGGTTAGCCAATCCACCAAGTCCTCTGTATGTTGCTGCTGCTTAAAACGGCCAGCCCCAGTTAGAAAGGACAAACGTGCCCCTGCAGAGGATGCACCACGTCCACCACGACCAGAGACACAGCCTCCCGACACTGGGGCTGCTTGCCCTCTTATCTGTGGCTGGGAGCGTCTGCCTGTCCTTTTTGTTCTTTCAGACATGGTGAGTGATATATAGATTAATATATACAGAACTCTGATTCAACTCTGGTATAAAGATTTAAATAACTCTGGTATAACTCAGTGAGACACACTGATAGCTGGCAGCCAGTGACAAGAGACAGATCACCTTAATTCACAAATGTTTTAAATAAATTAGTGAGCCCCAAAAAAAATTGCTGGCTGTGTGACGAGACACAGAAGATCACCTTAATTCCCAAGTTTTTTAAAGAAATTAGTGAGCCCCAAAAAAAATTGCTGGCTGTGTGACGAGACACAGAAGATCACCTTAATTCCCAAGTGTTTTAAAGAAATTAGTGAGCCCCAAAATACAGCGTGGTACTGTTTGTATGATGAGACACAGATCACCTTAATTCCCAAGTGTTTTAAAGAAATTAGTGAGCCCCAAAATACAGCGTGGTACTGTATGTATGACGAGCCACGGATCACCTTAATTCCCAAGTGTTTTAAAGAAATTAGTGAGACCCAAAAAGATTTGCTGGCACAGTGACAAGACCCAGAAAATCACCTCAATTCACAAATGTTTTAAATAAAGTTGTAAACCCCCAAAAAACTTGCTGGCACAGTGACAAGACACACATCACCTAAATTCCCTGATATTTGGTCGAAATGAGACCCCCCAGACCCCCCCCAGTAGCATGGCAGACCGGCAGTAACAACACACAACAACAATCTCCTATGAAATCTCCTCTCAAATGCATGCTGAAGCGGTGCGTGGAAACCTTATATAGTGTGCTGCGGGACTTAGCTCTGTGAGCCCATGATTGGGCAAAATTTGCCCAATCAGGACTCTGAGCGGTGATTGGCATAGTGTTCAACCAGTCTTGCACCAGACCTGTGGTCAGGTGCAAGGCTGTAGCCAATTAGGAGCTTCAGGCAGTGGGAAAATGCATTGTGGTCCATTGTGGTCGAACATGCGGCGAACACCCGAAAATGTTCGGGGTTCGCGATCCGCCCGAACAGGCTAAGTTCGGGTCGAACCCCGAACCGTCCGAACCTGAACAGCTCATCCCTAGCCCTAACCCTAACTCCCCTAAATCTAGCCCCAAACTTAGCCCTAACACCCCTAAACCTAGCCCTAAACCTAGCCATAACCCTAACCCCCTAAACCTAACCCTAACCCCCCTAAACCTAGGGTTAGGGTGTTAGTATTAGGGTTAGCCGCTGGGATTATGGATGTCTGGAAGTTGGCCCTGTAGGGAAGTTGGGATGTCCGGCACTTGTTCTGTCTGGAAGTTGGCCGTTGGGATGTTGGCATTAGGGAACCTGGCTGTAGGGATTTTGTCCGGCACCCAGAAATAACATGTCCATAATAATTCTGTTCACTGGAGGATCTGTTGGCAAACACTCCAGTTGTCTGATGGCATTCTGGAATCCTGCATGTCTTTCACCTGTGCAGGAAATGTGGGGATGATCTTCTCATGTACAAGCACAGAGGAAGCCACCTCGAACAACTTCACTCTTAGGGCATTATACCTTAGTGAACACTATCGTTAGCGTTCGGATGTGTAAGCGTTACCATAGGAAAAGTGACTTTAAAGCATACCCCCCCATATTACATTCCTGACGCTAAGCCCCTAAGAAATCACTTAGCGCATTGTTTTTTGTGCTAGTGTCTACGAGCTTACTGTACTTTGTGCATACTATACTTAAAATAGGGAGCGCAATCTTTAGTAAGCATTTCGATAAGTACAGTATTACAAAGTCCTAGAGCTAATTACCACAGGGACACGCAAGCCCAAATTTTAGCTATACCTAAAAGCTGGAGCTAAATGATATTGCATTTCCAAAATCATTTAACACCCCTTATCCCCCCCCCCATAAATCTGATACTCACCTCTCATCCTGTGGCAAGAACGGTGCCCCGATCCGCCGCTTCTTCACGTCGGGAGCTCAATTGAAGAGACATTCTAGACAAAAAAAGCAACCAAATGAAAAAAAAAAACCCTGAAGTTTCCACTTATAACCCCTACTAACACCACATTTTTGTTTGTGTCATGCCCACTTTTGAACGTGTAACGTAGTTCCTGCATGTGCATTGCGTGTCTTTGACGCAGAGCTCATGCACATTGTGTATTGTGTAAACCAGTGGCGTAA
The DNA here is from genome assembly GCA_009667805.1 of Leptobrachium leishanense. Classification (NCBI taxonomy): domain Eukaryota; kingdom Metazoa; phylum Chordata; class Amphibia; order Anura; family Megophryidae; genus Leptobrachium; species Leptobrachium leishanense. The sequence goes on from CM019071.1 coordinate 80,348,419, forward strand.
CTAGAAACCTGAGGGCCCCGGTGCAAGAATCCATGAAGGGCCCCCCCCAAAAAATCTATATTTTTACTTTTTTCTGCAATATAAAAAAAGATAGTATTGCCCCAGCTCACATTGATATAATTGCCACAGCTCACATGGATATATATTGCCCCCCAGCTCACGTGGACATATATTGCCCCCAGCTCACGTGGATATATATAGTGTCCCAGCTCACATGGATATATATTGCCCCAGCTCACATGGATATATATATTGCCCCCAGCTCACATGGGTTTATTTGCCCCCCAACTCACATGGATATATATTGCCCCCCAGTTCACATGGATATATATATATACATATTGCCCCAGCTCACATGGGTATATTTGCCCCCCAGCTCACATGGATATATTTGCCCCAGCTCACATGGATATATATTGCCCCCCAGCTCACGTGGACATATATTGCCCCCAGCTCACGTGGATATATATAGTGCCCCAGCTCACGTGGATATATATATTGCCCCCAGCTCACATGGATATATATATTGCCCCCAGCTCACATGGGTTTATTTGCCCCCAGCTCACATGGATATATTTGCCCCCCAGCTCACATGGGTGTATATATATGTATACATATTGCCCCAGCTCACATGGGTATATTTTCCCCCCTGCTCACATGGATATATTTGCCCCCCAACTCACATAGATATATATTGCCCCAGCTCACATGGATATATATATATTGCCCCTAGCTCACATGGATATATTTGCCCCCCAGCTCACGTGGACATATATTGCCCCAGCTCACGTGGATATATATAGTGCCCCAGCTCACATGGATATATATTGCCCCCAGCTCACATGGATATATATATTGCCCCCAGCTCACATGGGTATATTTGCCCCCAGCTCACATGGATATATTTGCCCCCCAACTCACATGGATATATATTGCCCCCCAGCTCACATGGATATATATATTGCCCCTAGCTCACATGGATATATTTGCCCCCAGCTCACATGGGTATATATTGCCCCAGCTCACATGGGTATATTTGCCCCCCAGCTCACATGGATATATTTGCCCCCCAACTCACATAGATATATATTGCCCCAGCTCACATGGATATATATATATATATATATATATTGCCCCTAGCTCACATGGATATATTTGCCCCCCAGCTCACATGGGTATATATTGCCCCCAGCTCACATGGTTATAATATTGCCCCCAGCTCTCATGGGTACATAGGGCCCCCAGCTCTCATGGGTATATAGGGCCCCCAGCTCTCAAGGGTATATAGTGCCCCCAGCTCTCATTTGTATATAGGGCCCCCAGCTCTCATGGGTATATAGGACCCCCAGCTCTCATGGGCATATAGGCCCCCCAGCTCTCATGGGTATATATGGCCCCCAAGCTCTCATGTGTATATAGTGCCCCCAGCTCTCATGGGTATATAGTGCCCCCAGCTCTCATGGGTACATAGGGCCCCCAGCTCTCATGGGTATATTTTGCCCCAGCTCTCATGGGTACATAGGGCCCCCAGCTCTCATGGGTATATAGGGCCCCCAGCTCTCATGGGCATTCTTCCTGTGAGCGGCTGCTGGAAGCATGCAGCGTGGCCGCTCGCCGGGGACCACCTGACCAGCGCAGAGTTCTCGCGAGAGGATCTCGTGCGCTGGTCACGTGGTTCCCATCCCACGCAAGCAGCCAAGCTGCAAGCCAGCAGCCGCTCGCGTAGGGAGAGGGACGGCCAGCGCGCGGCTCCCAGATTCCAGCACTGATTGCCAGAATCTGGCGGGCAGCGCTGGGCCCCCCTCCAGTGGCGGAATGCCAGGGCCCGGTCACAACTGCGACCGCTGCGACCCTGGTACTTCCGCCACTGGTGTAAAACTCACTGAACGATATGTTCAAATAGGTTACTGCTGCATTACAGCTGCCAGCGATGGGGCAGAATACAGGGAGAGCTCTGGGGTTACTCACTGCTGTAGTAGCTGTACAGGGATAAGCTTCAGAGGGTTATAATGACTGAAAATCCCTGTACAGTACAGATACAAGGTGTTATTGTAATTTCCATATATACTCATTATGTCACATACAGATATTCTTTTTATATTCTATTGGTATTTATTGGAAGCTGCATTGCTAATAATCTCATTGTGATCACCACAAATCCCCATAAGCAGGAGATCTGAAATTTTTTATTATTTTTATTTATCACAGATACTGTATCTAACACAAAGGATATAGTTTGTGGAGTGTGGATTATTTTAGATGTTTTTTTCTTGTATGTATGCGTCTGTCGGAGTATTTTTTTTATTGCAGAATTTGTAAGAGCTGAACATATCTATCTTTTTACAGTTTTCAGCAGTAAATGTAACCGTGTTCTGACAAGACATCTGGCGAGATGACCGACTAGTAAGGAAAGTGTTAATGTCGATGGGACCAGGGTACACCATGGATAAGGGAAAACTTAGAATTTCTTTTCTGACTTCCTGTGTCTTCCACATGGAAGGAATGTGTTAGCACTTGGCCGGTATCCAGGGACAAGTGGACAGATGCCGTTATGAAGAGGTTCCTCCTTGTTCCCAGGCTACACAGCAACTGCCAACTCTCCATGAGACGCAAGAATAACATGCTCGGCCTTAATACTATAGAGACCTGTGGAATGGCTGTAAAAATGACATGTAAAGCCCCTGTAAGAGGCACATTGAGGTTAATGCGTGTTAGAGCAGCTGCTAATAGCTTGAAAATGACTGAGAGAGATAAGCAAGTCAAGAGCAAGGTATAAATTAACATAATAAAGCCAAATGGTTATCAATGCTGTTTTCCAGATTTCCCGCAATATTAGATATCCGGCAATAACAAAATAGTATTACGCCCTGGAGAAACTCTTCAAACATTTGCTTATATATATATGGATATCTAATCATATTGTGAGGAAAAAGAGAAACTATCAGGTCTATTCAAAGAATGGTGAAACTCAGGAGAATGACTGGAGAAGTGAAAATTCTAGGTCAAAATAACCAAACCAAAAAAATTCTCCCATTTATCTCGCTTTCCAAATAGGCTATTTGTTCTAGATTGTTCTCCACTCCAACCAGTTCTCCTGATTTTCACCTTTCTTTGAACAGACCTGTAATAAAAAGAGGGGAAAGATAAATCTGAGAATGCCCTTCTGCTAAAGGAGGAAAACATGTGGGTATTTACATTTGTTTTCCCACGTGGTGGTGCATGGCATATATGCATTCTAGCACAATAGTGTATATATGTTACTGCTAAAGTCCGAAGTGCGGTTAATTTTAGGATTACCCGGGTAATACTGACATTACTCAGGCATCATTAGCAAAAGTTCGAAGTGAAATGAAATTTCGGACTTTATCCAGGTAATCTGCAAAGTATCCAGAGGCCTCTGGGTACTCTAGTTTTCTGCTGTGTTTTACCCGGGTGAAACAGACATTACCCTAGTGGTGTTGGATAAAGTCTGAAAGCCTCTGGGTACTCCAGTTTTCAGCAGGTTACAGGGGACTGAATTCCGATGATTACCCGGGTAAAAGCTGCAAACTGTTATCTGACTGATAACAAAATTTGTGTTTTTTTTTTACAAAATTGTATCCAGTCACATACCACACTAAATAACCACCAGGATACTCTGTGCGTTAATTGTCTGAAAATCTATTTATAAAGATTAAAGATATTATATAAAGAGTAACCTAATGGCTATTATGTTTTATAAATGATATACAGTGGTACCTCGGTTCACATACTTAATTGGTTCCACGACTCTGGTCGCGAACCAAATCACATTTACCCATAGGGTTCAATGTAAATCAGGTTAATCCGTTCTGAGCCATATGGGGAAAAAAAATGTAACAAAGTACAGTATGAAGATAGTGAACACTTACCTTTCTTGGGGCGACTTCTGGCATGGAGGACGGAAAGGTGGGAGGGGAGGAGGTTATTGGTTGGAGGGAGAGTCCCCCTCCATAATGACATCGGGGAGATCTCCTTCAGGGGTTTCCTCTCTTCTTTGTCTCTTAGCTGCAGGGTCAATTTTGGTGAAAAATCTGTCTAATGTCACTTGTTTTTTCCAACGGTGCAGAAGACTCCGGAAATGAGAGACCATGTTTTCGTTCATCATATTCAAGACTCTGTTCGTCACAGTTATGTTGGCGTCGTGCTTCTCAGAGAAATCCTGGCACTCATTCCATTTCTCCATTATGGATGTTATCACATCACTGCTAACCTCCTCCTTTTCGTCCTCTTCCTCGGTGGAATGCTCCTTAACAAATGCCTTCTGCTGCTCACTCTGGAGTTCAGCAAGTTCTTGCATCGTCAGCACCTCAGCATGGTCCTCAACAAGCTCCTCTATGTCTGCACCATCGACGTCCAGACCCATAGTCTTGCCCATGGACACAATCTCCTCCACTACCTGTGCATCAGACTCTTCCATGTCACGTTGAGCGACACATTCTGGCCACAGTTTCCCCCAGGCTGAGTTCAAGGTCCGGTACGTGACCTCTTCCCACGCTTTGTCAATGAGGTTGATGCAGTGCAGTGAAATGTTTCTTCCAGAACTCTTTCAGAGTCAAAGACGTCTCTTCAGTGACATTAAAACACCTGGTGAACCCTCCGGGTTCGGGCCTCCAATCTTTATTCTACAATCCGAAGTTCCCAGAGGGTAACCCTCCTAGGGCGTTCGGTTGGTGGCTCAGATCTGATATTACGGAACTGTGCGATCTAATTTTGCAGGGTCGCCCGGTCACCCTTGGTTATCTAAGGGAGTTGAAAGCGCTACCCCCCTCGGAGACATTCAGAGCCCTCCAACTGCTACATTTTGTCACGGGAACTCTTAGAGAGACACCGGACCGCAGACTGACCCTCTATGAGACCTGCTGTCGTCGGAAGTATAGAGGGCACGGCTTGATATCCTCGCTCTATTCCCATATCCTTGATGCGACCTTTCCGCAGGAGGCGCCTTACGTTACACGGTGGGAAGATGATTTAGGGAGCTCTCTGGATGGCGATGAGTGGGCAGACATTATTGACAGGACCTCCCGGGTCACAATCTGTACCGGGGTTCGCGAGAACTGTTACAAGGTCATGGCGAGGTGGTATATCCACCCGCGCCGCCTCGCAAAGATGTACCCGGTGTGACAGGGTGAGGGGTCGTAGAGGGTTGTAGACCACAGGGATATTAGGAGTCTGAGGAATGCTATTTTACCGCTAAAGGGTTAAATTCTGAATCAAGGCCTAATTAAGACTGCCCTGCCCATATAGGTATGCGTGTAATTCCAGGAGACACAGACAGACAGACCTACAGACAGAGAGAGAGAAAGCTGTTGTATGGACAGGCTCTGTGCTGACTGCAGCAAGGAGAGCAACTCCTCAACGTGAAGGGAAGTACCTTTTGTATATTTGGTCCAAGTTACTGGCAAGCAGCCTACCTGCCCAGTAGATAGAGAGGGAACTGTATTTGTTCAGTTAGGCTCCATAGACGGAGTAGGCGTTTATTTGATGTTTTGTTTATTTGATTTGCTGCTGTATCCTTCTGCTTTTGTGAGTTGAATAAAAGAAAGAGGGACAAACAACCCTTGCATCCAGTGCCTTTATCACAAGTGGTGGCAGCGGTGGGATCAAGTGTACTTGTGTTGCTGGAGTGGACACATTAAAAGGTACTTCCCTTCACGTTGAGGAGTTGCTCTCCTTGCTGCAGTCAGCACACAGCCTGTCCATACAACAGCTTTCTCTCTCTCTGTCTGTAGGTCTGTCGGTCTGTGTCTCCTGGAATCAGACGCATACCTATATGGGCAGGGCAGTCCTAATTAGGCCTTGATTCAGAATTTAACCCATTAGTGGGAAAATAGCATTCCTCAGATGCCTAAAATCCCTGTGGTCAGGGCCGCCATCAGGGCATTATGCCCCATGCTGCCGTAAGGGGCCCGGTGGGGGCCCAGGCCGCCGGGGCCCGGGGGGTCCCGGGCCCCCGTCGGCAGCGGCCTCGCCCTTTGACAGCTTCGTATCGGACTCGATGAGTCCGAATCCAGAGCTGTGTCTCTGCTGCAGGAGCCAGAGGAGACGCTGTGTCTCCTCCGGCTCCTGGCAGCTTCACTGGCTGGCTGGGCGGGGCCAAGCAGCGTGTGGGGACCTCCAAAGCACATTGTTTTGGCTCCGCCCCCTCCACTCAGTGAAGCTGCGCGCCTGAGCTGGAAGGCCCGGGCTGAAGAGCAGAAGACAGAAGAAAATAAGACAGAAGAAAAACAGAAGAAAAGAAGACAGATGAAAAGAAGATCGAAGAAAAGAAGACAGCGGAGTGGTGAGCCAGGGGTCTTGACCCCAAGGCCCAGACCCCAGACTCCAAGGCCCAGGGTCCAGACCCCAAGGCCCCAGATCCCAGGGACCATACCCAGAGCCGAGACCCAGGGACCAGGCCCAGCCTAGACCCAGACCCCAGGGACCAGACCCCAAGGCCCAGACCCAGGGTCCAGACCCCAAGGCCCAGGGCCCAGAACCCAGGGACCAGACCCCAGGCCAGACCCAGGGTCCAGGGCTCCATCATTTCTGATGGCTGCCCTGCCTGTGGTCTACAACCCTGCCCCTCACCCTGTCACACCGGGGACGCCATTGACTTGCTTCAGGGGATTTTTTTTTTTGATGCTTCTCTCACTGTCTTTATCTTCCAACATTAGATGTTGTAGCTTTGTCTGAGTTTTGCTCTTTAAACTATAGAATAATTGAGGGAGTAGTTTGATATGTCCGCTAGTATACATATTTTGGTGACGGGTCTCTCGGATGGCGCATGCACCGTATCTGATACGAGACTCTACTGTATTTTCTCTTTTCTTTATTGTTTATTCTCCCTTAATAAAAAATCTATTGAATTTAAAAAACACCTGGTGAAGAGCGCCTTTGTGTAGAGCTTCTTGAAGTTGGAGATCACTTGCTGGTCCATGGGCTGCAGAAGAGGTGTCGTGTTGGGGGGGGGAATTTGACCTTTTATGAAGTCATACGCAGCGTCCATATCATCCACCAAGGCCGGAGGGTGTGCCAGGGCAGTGTCCATCAGAAGAAGGCACCTCTCATGCAGTTGGTTGTCAGAAAGATATTTTTTCACGGTGGGTGCGAACACCTCATGCAGCCATTCCATGAACAATTGTCTTGTGACCCAAGCTTTCGTATTGGCCCTCCACATGACAGGCAGTCTGGCCTTGTTCACATTCTGTTCCTTGAATGCACGAGGAGTCTGGGAATAGTACACCAGTATTGGCTTAATCTTCAGATCGGCGCTTTCGCACACAGCAAAAGGGTCAATCTGTCTTTCATAGGCTTGTGCCCTGGCAGTGCCTTTTCCTCCTGCGTGATATAGGTTCTGTTTGGCAGCTTCTTCCAAAAGAACCCTGTTTCATCGCAGTTGAAGACTTGTTGAGCGACGTATCCCTCTGCCTTCATGAATTCCGCAAAGTCTTTCTTGTAGGCTTCTGTAGTGGCCTTGTCAGAACTGGAAGCCTCACCATGTCTTATCACACTGTGGATGCCACTTCTCTTGAGGAATTTTTCAAACCACCCTCTGCTGGCTTTAAATTCATCACTCGAACTTGTGGAGGGGTTTTGCTGCAGCAAATCACTGTGTAATTTCCTGGCTTTTTCACTGATCATAGCTTCACTAACACTATCACCTAACAGAAGCTTTTCCAACTCTTCCAGTACTTGTGTCCTCTGCTTGGTTAACATGGTTAACTCCTTTTGCCATATCAACTGCTTTGATGGCATCTTTATTCTTCAAAATAGTCGATGTTCGACTTCACCATCTTGTACTCCGAGGCCAGATCTGTCACACGAATACCACGATCATGCTTTTCTACAATTTCCTTCTTCAATTCAATGGTTATTTTCGTTGAAACCTTCTTGTTACCATTCTTGCTCTGCACTTTCTTGTTACCCTCTTTATTGTGCTGCATTTTCTTTTTACCACCATTTTTGCTCTGCACATCCTCGTCACCTTCAATAACGCTCTGCACATCCTCGTCACCTTCAATAACGCTCTGCACTTTCTTGTCACCTTCAATTACGCTCTGCACATCATCCTTGTCACCTTCAATAATGCTCTGCACATCATCCTTGTCACCTTCAATAACGCTCTGCGCTTTCTTTTTCCCCCACGCTTGTTCTGCACTTTCTTGGGAGCCATGCTGGATTTAAAACTTCACACCTTCAGCCCTCTGCGACCGCGATCTCGAGTACAGGAAGTACGTGTACAGGAAGCCACATGGCCGCAGTCGTGTTCGTAACCTGTTCGTAACCCGAGGTGGAGTTCGTGAACAGAGATAGAATGTTGACGAACTTCCTGGTCACGAACCGAATTGGTCGTGAACAGGGGCGTTCGTGAACCGAGGTACCACTGTATAATACATATGACAAATAATAAAAATCATGTTACTCTTTTGCCTTTATCGTGACAATATTCTTAGATAATAGCAAAATTCACTTTTACCCAATTAGATGCTCTGCAGATTACACACGTGAAGCTGTGGATAGTCCTCAGATTACACGGTAAAGCTTCAGACTTTTATCTGAGTGATAACAAAATTTGGTTTTCACAATCCCCACACGGGTTGGATAGTCTGCAGATCATCCGGGTAAAGTGCGAAATTTTCAGCTCTTCCAGACTGTTACCCAAGGGTGGCTGGTTAGTCCTAAAATTACCCAGGTAAAGTCTGAAATTTTAATTTCTTTGCAGCTTTACCTGGCGGTTTTGGGTAATGTCAGGATTACCCGGTTAGTTTTAAGATTAACCACACTTCAGACTTTAACCGTAACATATATCTGTCTGTGGTACATGAAACAATGTTTCTCCACTTACCCCTAAAATCATATGCCATATGAGAGCAAATGATGAACATTTTGAGATAGATGAAGGGTTGGCATATGCCAAAGATAAATTCAATGTAAACTGTATATCATAGATCTCAAACTCCGCCCCCCCCAGATGTTAAATGCCCACATTTCTCAGAAATCTTTGCAATAGGTAGCCAGAGAATCATGGGAGTTGTAGTTCATCATCATCTGGGGACTAGAGTTTAAGATCCCTGCTGTAGAGTATGACCCGAATTTGCGGTAAACATTGTAAAAACTGTAAAATGAAATTTGTAAACTAGAACTAGAATCTTAGTTATTGAGTTAATTTTATGCATTCCCAATGAACATAACATCATACTCATATGAAATGTCTCTTTTTAAGCCTCGTATCGCTTTTTCCTCTAAAAAGGCAACAGCTGGTTCTAAAGAGACTAAATGAGACTAAATATCCAGCGGTTACGTGAAGGAAAAACTGGCCACTCTTTGCCAAAATGCTTCATCCAGAGATGCTGTTCCAGCCAACAGGATAACTGTGCAGGATTTGAATTCTCCTCTCCGCCTCTCCCCATCTCCCTCCCTCATTCCTTCACTGACAGATCCTCTCACAGCTGTCCTGTTTCCCATGGAGCTGCCTGAGGCAGGCCAGGCTTCACATTAGCTTCCACTGTGTCCTCGAGCCCATTCTGGGGGATACCAATAGCTTCATATAATGCCACTGCTGGATGTATTCTGGGCGTGCTTCAGGCGTGCAAAGGTAATGTGACAAGAGCAAGGGACAAGGCTGGCCTAAAATTTCATGGCTAGTTATATCAGTCACTTCAGTGTTTGTTGTAGCATGTATGTATGTATATATATGTGTGCACATTTATACTGTGTGTGTATATATATTGCTTAATCATTTCAATGGATGCACTTAAAGATTTAACTAAAAATACATACTTTTATTTCACTATAACGTTTAGCATTTTATTATATCTTATGTATACAGTCTGAATAAATGTTGTCGTGTGGGTAGTATCTATCTACTTTTATGTGTGTTATAGGTGCTGAGAGTCCTAATTTTCCTGATGTGGTCCCAGGTTTATCAGTCACTTAATTGTTCCAGGACTCTAAACTTAACTGTCACAAGACTAAAACCCTGAGGCAATAAATGAGTTGAGCACAAACCCAGGATTCTTCTGGGAAAACTAGGTCTGTTGGCATCGATGCTATCTTTGTTTGAGTCTTCATTCGATGATACATTGAATCATAAGGAATGTTTAGCCTTACCTCATCTCCTTTTGTTGTAATGTGATAAGTGGACAAAAATACAAATAAGAAAGAGGGTTTAAAAAGAGCTTGTAATGATTCTATGTTTCTTAAATTGTCTTTTAGTCATGTTTATGTTTTTTCTGATTATTCACATGATTTTGCAATCTTACATTTTAACGCCATGCCACCAGGAGCTCCCGGTGGCAAGATGGTATCTTAACGCCAAGTTGCGGCATAGCTTGCCCCACTGTCAGAGGCCGGCCTTCGGCCCGCCTACATCGTGCGTGCACTGATCGGGTCACTGGCAGCCATGGGGTGGCAGTCCAGCAGCAGCCATTAACGCAATCAGTGTGTGTGCAATGTAGGTGGGCCTATCACGTCTATGAGGAGGCCGCAGGATGTCACTTTTATTACAAAATTAGCCACTGCAACAATTTTGAATAATGAAACATTAAGTAGTTATAATGGTATTACAGATGATAAGAGGTTATCAGGGAAATGTAATGGAAATATGGTAACAGATCTCTGTACCCCGACTGGGCCACATATGTTAATGCCGCTGCCTTGCCGGACCCCCGTTCTCCCACCAGCAGTCTATCATGCCTTTCTCCTGCCCTTAGCCGAAGCTTAAGGACGGTTACACTGAAATCTTGGTTATAGCATTACCCAGAAATGAGATAGCACACAGATCTTGAGGTTAGAACAGTCAGACTGAGAATCAGCTTTTAATTAGCGCAATCTATACAGTGCATTCAGGGGCCTAGAGGCCCATGGGAAATCCCTCCCTGATGTCTTACTACGATACATCAGAAATTCCTGCCTGGTGTCTGGGACATAATTAGACCAGGGACAGATATTGGAATTAACTCTGGTCACCAAGACGCATTCCGCAACATTCCAACAAAAACCCATCAATAGGATAATAGCAGATTGTGAGGATAAACAGGGGATTCAGATTATACAGCATCAGATAATGGGGTAATGTTTGCCAGACAAGACAAACAAACGAAGACCACTCCAACCTTTAACAGATGTAAACATATTCTAGATATGGGGAGCAGGAAAAGGCTACAGTGACCCACACTGTAATCCTATTAGCAGCATCAGATAAACTTAAAAAATAGCGATAATAACAATAACAGAATTCATGCGTAGCACAGACACCCTGCACCTAGAATCAGTGGTGTATTTAGGTTTTGTGCTGCCCTAGGCCTGACTAAACTCGTGCACCCCCTAATTTAAATTTGAGGCACCTCTTCCTGTCAAGGGCATACCTCTTCCTGGTTAATCCCCACCCTTCCTCTTTAAGCTCCACCTTTTCCTCTCTTTATATTAAAAGTGGATACCAAGTGCCTACTTGTATATTTTGTATACCATTTCAAATGTATCTATTGAGATAAATAAAATTATAAAATGTTTAAATTCAAGCATTTTTACAAAGAACAGCCAGGCATGTCAAGTATACTGGATCACAGCCGCTATAATTGGTTGAACAATAAAATCCACAGAAACGTGCACTGCATATGAGCGTATCACAGAGCTGCACAGCAATAAAACCCACAGAAATGGGCACTGTGTATGAGCATATCACAGAACTGCACATAAAACTCACAGTAATGTGCAGTTTGTATGAGCGTATCCCAGAGCTCCAGGGCAATAAAACTCACCGTAAGTGTAGTGTGTATCACAGAATCCACAACAATAAACCTCCCAGCAATGCAATGTTTGGTGTGTGTCAGCGTATCAGAATCCACAGCAATAAAACTCCCAGCAATGCAATGTGTAGTGTGTGTCAGCGTATCAGAATTTACAGCAATAAAACTCCCAGCAGTGCAATGTGTGGTGTGTGTCAGCGTATCAGAATCCACAGCAATAAAACTCCCAGCAATGCAATGTGTGGTGTGTGTCAGCGTATCAGAATCCACTGCAATAAAACTCCCAGCAAACAGAGTGAATATGAGCACACAGCAATTATTTATTCTATATATACCGGCCTCCGTCCGCGGTAGGGCTGCAGGGACTGTGTATGGACTCAGCAGGAGGTCCCTCCAGGCCATGTTAGGATCGCGGCTGTGCCTGTGCATGGAGCCATCTTGTCAGCAGTGAGGTGCCACTGCCAGAAGGTGCACCGTGGCTTTGATTCCCTTTCCGTGTTAATGAAAGAGCGGGCAGCTGCGTGCGTGCTTGTCATGTGGTTCAGCCAGTCAGGTGGTACTGAGACTCAGTACCACCTGACTGGCCAGACCGCGTGACCTGCACGCACGCAGCCTCACCAGGAGCCAGACAGCTCAATGAAAAATTTCTATCACTGCAGTGCTGGTTAAGGAAAGGTCCACTTTAAACAGCAGTAAGCAGACAGGGCTTCATATTCTGCTGATACCCCCCCTTTACCTGCCGTTTACTGTCATCTTCTCTCTCTGCACACAAATCACATCCCCCTCCCCTCTCCTAGAGTTGCTGCGGGGCAGGGGAGGAGCTATGGAGGGAGGAGAGTTTTTTTTTTTATTCTATTTGACTTTATTCCTTATGCAAACGCCCTGCTCCGCTGCTCGTTGTTTGAGAACACAGCTCAAAGCTGACACACAGTGACAGTGGCACCTCCTAGTACCCCCTAATGACACCCCAATAATCACTGGTACCTGGGGCAGCCCATCCCCCGCCACTCCCCTAAGTACACCACTGCTCTGTGATATGCTCACACACAAGTTTGGCGAACTGCCAGCAAGTACGGTGCTGTTTGAAGGCAGTGCAAATCCCCATAGAGAAGTAATGGTTAATCTATTCAGAGAACACCAAACAGCAGAGAAATGGCAGTGAAATGCACTGATGTTCGGTGGTTTCAATCAGCAGGTTTATTCAGGCGAACCCCATAGGTTTCAATGTTAAAAATATTCCCGTTTTTATGCAATATCTAATTAACCATTTATTATTTTAATCTGCAGTAAATAGTCTTTATTGACTTTTTTTAGTACCTTTTAGTCATTTTTCAGGCAAAATTTCCCCCCCTTTTTTTTAATAGCGTTTTTTCTTTCTTCTCTAGCAGAACTTTTTATTATCAATCATAGGATCTTATATGTAAATTCCAGACATTTTCATTCAGTAGTTTTTTTTGAAAACAGCAGGCCACGGGTTTGCGGTGGCAGCATTCAGCGGCCGACTCCCTGCACTTTGGGGACCCTGCGGTGAATGGTGAATTCACTGCAGGGTGGGGAAATTTTATTCCCCGAAGTGCAGGGAACTACAGAACACCAAAATGTTGGCGTCATTTCGGTGCTCTGTGAGTAACCCATTTAGTGTTTTTTTGCTGCCCCCTGGAAAGTGAATGCCTAGGCCTTGCCTACCCAGGACATACTTGAAAATTAGTGAAATCTCAATGTATCCTTCCTGGTAAAATACTTTGCAAAAGTAAAAAAAAATAATATCTATATATATTTTTGGGGGTGGGGCACCCCGGTGCGGGCCGCCGCCCCCTGGAAAGTGCCACCCTAGGCCTAGGCCTTGACGGCCTAGGCCAAAATACAACACTGCCTAGAATTATAGGTACTGGGTGAATTAAACATTAGAGTGGGCAGGGAAACAATATAGAACTTCAGGCCTGCACCTCCCAAATTATTTTTATTATTGTCATCATTTATATAGCGCCAACAGTTTCTGCAGCGCTTTACATTAAACAAAGGGAACAAGATACAGATAAACGGACATAGGATGGAAACAAGAGATGTAGAGGGCCCTGCTCATAGGAGCTTACAGTCTAGAGGTATTGGGGATGAGGAAAACAAGGGGAATTTTACTGGACGGCAGGATCATTAGTGCCAGTGGTTCGGGAATGGTGGGGCCGTAGAAGCAGGTTCAATCATGTGTGAGTAGGTGAGCAGAGGGATGAGTTGCATCAGTGATGTGGTACGCTAATCTGAAGAGATGGGTTTTGAGGGAGTTCTTGAAAGCCTGAAGGTCAGGGGAGAGTTTGATAGGGCGAGGCAAGTCATTCCACAGGACTGGAGCTGCCCTTGAGAAGTCTTGGAGGCGAATGCATCTCCAGGTACTCTAAGTTCAAGCTGACTCTTGTCACAGTATGATACCTGGAAGGTAGTATATAGAATAACATGGCAACATATACAGTAGGCAGGGGTCAAGTCCTGGGAAAAAAAGTGAGGGAACTCACCCACGAATTCCACAACCCCCATTACCTGAAGAAAATAATATATATATATATATCACGAGTATAGCAGCGCGTGCCGGTGATACCATTTTTATTGGGTTAACTTTACATTTAAAAGACAAGATTTCAAGAGAGTAAACTGGAAACTATACTGATCAGTGAAAGGTATCACTACGTACAGGTATACTCGTGATTGTGGCAACTGGACTAACGCATTATATATATATATATATCTCCAGGCACAGACCCCCAGAATAATATACACAGTGCTGAACCCCCAGAATAATATACACAGCGCTGAATCCCCAGAATAATATACACAGCGCTGAGCCCCCAGAATAATATACACGGCACTGAGCCCCCAGAATAATATACACAGCGCTGAACCCCCAGAATAATATACACAGCGCTTAGCCCCCAGAATAATATACACAGCACTGAGCCCCCAGAATAATATACACAGCACTGAGCCCCCAGAATAATATACACAACATTGTGCCCCCAGAATAACATACACAGCACTGAGCCCCCAGAATAACATACACAACACTGAGCCCCCAGAATAACATACACAGCGCTGAGCCCCCAGAATAACATACACAGCACTGAGCCCCCAGAATAATATACACAGCACTGAGCCCCCAGAATAATATACACAACATTGTGCCCCCAGAATAACATACACAGCACTGAGCCCCCAGAATAACATACACAACACTGAACCCCCAGAATAACATACACAGCACTGAGCCCCCCAGAAATATAACACAGCACTGAGCCTCCAGGATAATATACACAGCACTGAACCCCAAGAATAATATACACAGCACTGGTTATATGGATATATTTTCCCCAGTTCACATGGATATAATTGCCCCAGCTCATATGGATAATGCCCCCCCAGCTATCATGGATAATGCCCCCAGGTCTCATGGATAATGCCCCAGCTCTCATGGATAATGCCCCAGCTCTCATGGATATTGCCCCCCAGGTCTCATGGATATTGCCCCCAGGTCTCATGGATATTGCCCCCAGGTCTCATGGATATTGCCTCCAGGTCTCATGGATATTGCCCCAGCTCTCATGGATATGCCCCAGGTCTCATGGATATTGCCCCCTGGTCTCATGGATATGTCCCCAGCTCTCATGGATATGTCCCCAGCTCTCATGGATATTGCCCCCGGTCTCATGGATACTGCCCCAGGTCTCATGGATACTGCCCCAGGTCTCATGGATAATGCCCCCTGGTCTCATGGATAATGCCCCAGCTCTCATGGATAATGCCCCAGGTCTCATGGATATTGCCCCAGCTCTCATGGATATTGCCCCCTGGTCTCATGGATATTGCCCCCTGGTCTCATGGATATTGCCCCCTGGTCTCATGGATATTGCCCCCTGGTCTCATGGATAATGCCCCAGCTCTCATGGATAATGCCCCAGCTCTCATGGATAATGCCCCAGGTCTCATGGATATTGCCCCCCTGGTCTCATGGATATTGCCCCCCTGGTCTCATGGATATTGCCCCCCTGGTCTCATGGATAATGCCCCAGCTCTCATGGATATTGCCCCTGGTCTCATGGATATGCCCCAGCTCTCATGGATAATGCCCCAGCTCTCATGGATATTGCCCCAGCTCTCATGGATAATGCCCCAGCTCTCATGGATATTGCCCCCTGGTCTCATGGATAATGCCCCAGCTCTCATGGATATTGCCCCAGCTCTCATGGATAATGCCCTCAGCTCTCATGGATATTGCCCCCTGGTCTCATGGATATGCCCCAGCTCTCATGGATAATGCCCCCAGGTCTCATGGATAATGCCCCAGCTCTCATGGATATTGCCCCCTGGTCTCATGGATAATGCCCCAGCTCTCATGGATAATGCCCCAGCTCTCATGGATAATGCCCCCAGGTCTCATGGATAATGCCCCCAGGTCTCATGGATAATGCCCCCAGGTCTCATGGATAATGCCCCAGCTCTCATGGATATTGCCCCCTGGTCTCATGGATATTGCCCCCCCCCCAGGTCTCAGGGATACTGCCCCCAGCCCAGCTCACCTTTGCTGCTGCTTCTGCTCCTCTGCCAGCGGCCGCGTGCTTCCTGCTTCAGTGGCCGCTGACAGGAAGTGCAGCCGCTCGCCTGGGAACTATGAAACAGCCAGGCGAGCGGCTCCACCTCCTGTCACTGGCCCTTGTAACAGGAAACACGCCGGCCGCCGGCAATGTGCGGCGGCGGCGTTCGGGCTCGGGCCACAGCGGGAACGCTGCGTTCCCGCAGCGTTCCCGCTGTGGGAAAAGTGCGGGAACGCCGTTCCTGCGCGTTCCCGCTCGACTCGAGCCCTGACAGTAGGACAATAACACATAAAATTGACCTTCTTATTGACAAACGTGTACCTAGAATATACTGATGATTGAAGGCTTCACCATACCTCTTTACCAATAGAAACCAAAACACACAAAAGACGCGAAAATAAATCTTCTAAAATATAGAATTTTATTACACCACTTATAATAATTATACACTATATTGCCAAAAGTATTCGCTCACCTGCCTTGACTTGCATATGGATGGGTGAGCGAATACTTTTGGCAATATAGTGTATATACACAGAAGTGAGTACACCCCTCACATTTTTGTAAATATTTTATTATTTCTTTTCATGACAACACTGAAGAAATTACACTTTGCTACAATGTAAAGTAGTAAGAGTATAGCTTGTATAACTGTGTAAATTTGCTGTTTCCATCAAAATAACTCAACACACATATCTAAACCGCTGGCAACAAAAGTGAGTACCACCCCTAAGTGAAAATGTCCAAATTTGGCCCAATTAAGCATTTTTCCTCCCCGGTGTCATGTGACTCGTTAGTGTTACAAGGTCTCAGGTGTGAATAGGGAGTAGGTGTGTCAAATTTGGTGTTATCGCTCTCACTCTCTCATACTAGTCACTGGAGGTTCAACATGGCACATCATGGCAAAGAACTCTGACGATCTGAAAAAAATAATTGTGCTCTACATAAAGATGGCCTAGGCTAAGAAGATTGCCAAGACCCTGAAACTGAGCTGCAGCACGGTGACCAAGACCATACAGTGGTTTAATAGGACAGTTTCCACTCCAAACAGGCCTCGCCGTGGTCGACCAATGAAGTTGAGTGCTTGTGTTCAGCATCATATCCAAAGGTTGCCTTTTGGAAATAGACGTATGAGTGCTGCCAGCATTTCTTCAGAGGTTGAAGTGGTGGGGGGTCAGCCTGTCAGTGCTCAGACCATACGTCGCATACTACATCAAATTGGTCTGCACGGCTGTCGTCCCAGAAGGAAGCCTCTTCTAAAGATTATGCACAAGAAAGCCGCAAACAGTTTGCTGAAGACAAGCAGACTAAGAGGACATGGCTTATTGGAACCATGTCCTGTGGTCTGATGAGACCAAGATAAATTATTTGGTTCAGATGGTAACAAGCGTGTGTGGCGGCAACCACTTCAGGAGTACAAAGACAAGTGTTTCTTGCCTGCAGTCAAGCATGGTGATGGGAGTGTCATGGTCTGGGGCTGCATGAGTGCTGCCGGCACTGGGGAGCTACAGTTCATTGAGGGAACCATGAATGCCAACATGTACTGTGACATACTGAAGCAGAGCATGATCCCCTCCAGTCAGAGACTGGGCTGCAGGGCAGTATTCCAACATGATAAACACACCTCCAAGACGACCACTGTCTTGCTAAAGAAGCTGAGGGTAAAGTTGATGGACTAGCCAAGCATGTCTCCAGACCTAATCCCTATTGAGCATCTGTGGGGCATCCTTAAACGGAAGGTGGAGGAGAGCAAGGTCTTTAACATCCACCAGCTCCATGATGTCGTCATGGAGGAGTGCAAGAGGACTACAGTGGCAACCTGTGAAGCTCTGGTGAACTCAATGCCCAAGAGGTTTAAGGGCAGTGCTGGAAAATAATGGTGGCCACACAGAATATTGCCACTTTGGCCCCAATTTGGACATTTTCACTTAGGGGTGTACTCACTTTTGTTGCCAGCAGCTTAGACATTAATGTCTGTGTGTTGAGTTATTTTGAGGGGACAGCAAATTTACACTGTTATACAAGCTGTGCACTCACTACTTTACATTGTAGTACAGTGTAATTTCTTCAGTGTTGTCACATGAAAAGATATAACAAAATATTTACAAAAATGTGAGGGGTGTACTCACCTTTATACAAATTACAAATATATTTCTATAGTAAGCAAATATACTGTAGCTCATAAGGTACAATAGTCCAAACAACAAGCAGTTATTCGATAAAATTTGATAAAATTCTATATTTTAGCAGATTTATTTTTGCGTCTTATGTGTGTTTTGGTTTCTATTGGTAAAGAGGTATGGTGAAGCCCTCGATCATCAGTATATTTTCGTAAGCCACAAACAGCTATTCATTTTTGCTTTTGTAGGAGTGGAAGCCGGATCAATGAAAGGTACTCTTTAAATGGTGTTTAATTCTTTAATTCATCTGTCTGTAACAAATTTTATTACTCTGATGCATAAATATATTATTATTGCTGTCACATTGCTGCTTGAAAGGCCGTGCTCCTTCTAAATTTAGGCTCAGGATTACTAGTTAGGATTTTTATTTCTGCCGATTTTAGGGTTAGGATTACATTTAGCGTTAACTCTAACCAATAGATTCTACTCCATTTTCTTTCATTTTTAGACAAAAGATTTTTCTCCTTCTTTTGACCTTAACCGTAAAAGTAACTCATAACCAAACCCTAAAAACTAACACAACTGTCATTTTTGCACTGTGCTCACACCAGAAAAGTGACACAAGTATTGTGCTAACTTGCACCAAAAAAACAATGCAATTGCTCTGACTATACACGATCTTCAAAAGTACCTGCTGAATTTCTATTAATGTGTAGCGCTGTTAAAGATTGTGTTGCTGCATTTGCTCGTTATGGCCACCAGAGGGAGACCGGAGCCATATGGACTATGCTGGACCTAAACGAACTACAATTTCCATCAGGCTTTGCGACGGATACAGGAAGGGGGTTGGAGAGAGGGGAAGGACGTCAGCAGTCTCGTGCGGAGGAGAGCCAGAGTGAGCCGAGCGGCGAAAGGTGGAAGACGCACGTGAGACTGCCAGGGATCGTGACCAGGCCGGAGAGCAGGCGCTGCCTCGCGAGTGCTGGATAATCGGGACAGTGACTTTGCAGAGACCTACCTACGCACCGCTGAGAGGTTTGCGCAGAAATTTAGTTCCGGTTGGACCCCGAGTAAGGAGACCGTGATGATCCATTGGGAGAGCAGGCGGTAGGCCGTAGTTTCTCGTTGTGGAGATCGGACAAGCAAGGGAGCGGATCCGGTGGCACAGAGTCCCAGTGGAAAAGTGGAGAGACATCCTTGATCGGGCAGCGGAACAGATTGTTTAACGGATGGGTGAGAGGCCTTCCAGGCCGCAGTTCCAAGTATAACAAAGCACGCTGCATTATTGTTTAAATCTACAGGGCCCCAACGTGACTAGTCGAAGATTTGCTCATTTCATTCACTGAGCCAGTTGAATACAGTACCCGGGTACTCGAGATCATACACATACACCTTTTTGAGACATTACTTTCACGGGACTTACACTCCAGAACTGAAGGGGTTAAACTTTTCTTTTGCCGCCGCGTGTTTTTCCCGCATTACGAAGCCTTGTCGTTCATATACCGTATCTACATTATATATGCCGCTTTATTGGGATCAGTAAAGTATATAATTTATAAAATCCACAACAGTGCTGGTGTATATTTATTCCCTAGTGCGGTGAGACTAACCCGAGGTTAATTCAGCGGCTCCTCCGGGAGTGAGCGTTACAAATGCATACAAAGTTTACTTACAAATGAGCATCAAAATATGCCCCTGAAATTTCAACACACTGGACATCTAAAACCTGATGTTAAGTGAGTTTTGCATTTGCACTTAATACACTGACCTAACCCCTCTAAAACTCCTATACTCACCTCTAATTCTGCACTGGAGAGGGCTGCGTGATCCACCACTTCCTCTCGCTAAGAGCAGAGTGAGACTGACAACTAATAGTGCTTAGTCTTCCTCAGCAGCGCTGCATGTTCTCCAATGAATGATCTTGAAGCCGGGTTGCACAGGGCTCAAAGGAGTCCTATGGACTCCAGGAGCCGATAACTGTGGCAGCGCGCAGCAGCACTGCCGGTATCTACCTGCCCTGCACTTCGTTCTGGGGCCAAGCCAGTGCTGTATCTTGGCCTAGGCCGACAAGGCCTAGGCCTAGGGTGGCACTTTTCAGGGGGTGGCAAAAAACTGCCGCTATGCGTCCGGCGGGGCAAGTTTATTGGTCGAGGGTAGGCTGAAGCCGATCAGAACATCTCGCCAGACGACGGTGTGTGTAGAAACACTCGAGCAGCCTGCTCGATTGCTTGTACACACACTGCAGGCTGTCAACAGTCGCAGACCCGCAGAGTAACATGCCCCTGCTTTGCGCGCTCCCGGCTTCAGCTCCTCCATCCCGCTGGCGCGACGCACAGACGACATTCCTTCTATCACGGGGGAAAGCAGCAGAATGAACGAGGGCGCTGTGTGTGTACATGCTAGAGCAGGCTGCACTTGTCCCGTCCTCCGTTCCTTGGCTCCGCCCTCTCATCATTGCACGTCGGGATGTCCTAGACATGTCATTTCTAAAAGAATCACATTTAACAGTAAGGTTGTTCTCCGTTCGGCAGTGTTCCGATAGTTCCAAGCACTCCAAAAATAAACTCTCAGATGGACTCAAATGTTCTTTACAGGCAGGAGTCTAGAATTAATAAGTATGTGCTCTGACTGAATATTTAGCAGTTTTCATCATCCTTTGCAGTGTTTTTTCATAAGTCTCTATATTTTCCTGTGCTAGTGATGCAAAACACCTGATTGAGATTAATCATTAGGAAAATTCATCTACATTTGAGGTGTAATTTTAGTCATTATAGCATTACAGCGGGAGGTACATTTCCATAATGGTTCCTTTTTAGAATTCAGTATTTATTCCTCCCTTTTTTCTTTCTATATGAAAGGAAGAGGACGTTACCACTAATGTGGAGTCCACGATGTGGTGTGTGTTGCCGAAATAATGAACGGAGGGTAAATGCCAGGTCCATGCAATGTCTTTGAAAAATACCTTGCGAGCCTTGGCGTTGTTGAAGCCTGCCACGATGTGGCAGGTAAAAAACTGGTAAAAACTGACTTGTAAAAAAACCCGGCCACTTTTAAGAGCTGTTTGCAAAAAACCTGCACGACAATGCCTGAAAGTGATATGAGGTCCTATGAATAATACTAAAAAGGCCCGTTACAAAAAAAAACAATTTAATAAAATGCCTATAAAATTCTGCAAATTAAAATAATAAACGGTTTATTAGATATTGCATAAAAACGGCAATATTTTTTTACTTTGAAACATATGGGATTCTCCTTATTAAACCTGTCGAATCAAACCACCGAACATCAGGGCATTTTACTGACATTTGTCTGCTGTTTGGTGTCTCTGAATAGATTAACTTTTTTTTTTTGAGAAAGGATTTTACCAGGATGGATACATTGAGATTTCTCTCGTTTTCAGGTATGTCCTGGGTGGCGAGTATGTACCGTTGGGTGTCTTGCCAAGGACACTTACTGGAGAGGTTGCTCGCTGGGATCGAACCCATGACTCCACAGGCTCTCTCCATGCAGAGCAGTGACATTACCTCTGCTCCACCCAGCCGGTACAACCATTGCTTCTCTATGGAGGATTTCACTGACGCCGAACTGGCACCGTATTCAGTGATCTCAGCATGTAAAGGCTGTCTGAGAGTGATAGGACTCCTATCACTCTGAGGCAGCTGCTGCACGCTGGGATTCCCATATTCCCCTATTACCATGACAGGGAATCATAATTATAATAAAGACACGGAGGTGAGTATTATGCTATCTTTTCTTTACTTTAGCCGATAGCAGCAAAGAACATCTCTCAAATACAACAATAAAATATTTAGAGAGAGAAAAAACAGTTTACAATACATATAACAGTATAGCAATAATAGGTATAGTCGAGTCCTTTCTTGACCAATCGTCGTGCAGACCGCTCTATAAATCCTTCCGGTAACCCTTGGCAACCCTTCTTTTCTGCAGCGAGACGGACGAACATCTCATCCAATAAGAAGAACAATGGAAGAAACCATTCGCCATCCAATTAATGCCTCGAAGCGCAGTTTAAGCTGTCGAAAAAACATATACATTAGAGATCACCAAGGATTATTTTAAGATCGATCAATAGATCATTAATGACTGTTCAACTCAATATGCTTAAAATTAAACAAGGATGGGAATAGACCCAAAAAAGGGCAGGATAATACTCGCCTCCGTGTCTTCATTATAATTATGATTCCCCGTCATGGTAATAGGGGAATCTGGGAATTATCCCACAAGACACGGAGGCTCCTATTATGCTAGTTCAAAGCCTAGTTAATCAATGATTGGGACATGTGAACCACTGGTTTAAAGTAGAATTTCCTAAAAGTGGATTCTCTGAACCAGTCTGTTGTTTTCATGATGTTTTCAAGACGACATCCTTTGGATAAAGCTCTGGAGGCGGCCGCGCTCTGAGATGAATGAGCTCCAAATATGGAGACATCTATACCAGCCTCAGACATGATCCATTTAACCCACCTGGCCAAAGAAGTGGACGTTACAGAATTATAAGGTTTACGCAAAGAGATAAACAAATGTTGGCCCTGAGGTGACCTATTGGGAGCAGTAATAGACTCATATCCTTTTAAACAACGTACCGGGCAAAGACTGGGACATTGTGGAAAAGACGGATAAAAAACTTCTGACATGGAAGTTTTAGTTCTATTAGAAATTGAGAATTTCACTCCTGTAGGAGCAAAAACACGACCTGACAAATCCAGGGTCCTGACATCAAACCCTTTTACACGAAATTAAACAAAATAAAATTGCTAACTTAGCCGAAATTAGTTTTATTGATAATGCATCATTATCTGGCCACGCTTCTAATAAGTTAACCACCAAATTAACATCCCAGGTGGACGTATAACGGGAACGTGGGGGCCGATTACATCTTATACCTTTTAATAACCGACATACAATGGGATGTTTACCTGCAGGGACCCCATTAAACCCTAGATGATAAGCAGAGATTGCAGATCTGATATTATTTACTGTGCGATATGTCTTCCCATCTTCAAACAACAGAGTGAAAAAACTCAGAAGACTACTTAAAGGAGCTGATATGGGATCAATTTGTTGTTCCATGCACCTAGAAACCCATAATCTCCATGCTCTATCATATCTCCTTCTAGTAGAAGGAGCCCCGGAACTTGACAACAATGAAGCAGTTGCTTCCGAAATATTTTCTGAAGGCCAATGACCCTGATATTCTCCAGGCTACTAGCTGAAGAGATTGTAGAAGGTTCTGCAATGTTCCCTCTGGATCCTCCAAGGTGGTCAATGAGACCTGAATTATCCTCGGAATTTCTACAGATATTTCCAGAAGTTGTGGAAACCAAGGCTGTGATCTCCATAGGGGTGTTCGCAACACCACTGTAGCTAACTGTGCACGAACCAAACCTATTACAGCCGGAATGAGTATGAATGGAGGAAACGCATAGAGAATTTCCAATGGCCAGACTTGGACCAGAGCATCTGTGGCAACAGCCATGGGATCTGGTTTCCAACTGTAAAAGCGAGGCACTAAAGTGTTGAGACGTGTGGCAAACAGGTCCATAGCAAAAGGTCCCCAAAGGAATGATAGATTGGAGAAGACCCTGGGATCTAATCTCCAATCGCTGGGATCTATCAGATATCTTGAATTCCAGTCTGACACTACGTTGCTGAGCCCCGGAATATTTTGTGCCTGAACCCAAAAATTGTGAGACAGGCAAAACCCCCGAAAGGATTTTGCTGTCTCTGCCAATAGTCTGGATCTGGGACCACCCAGGTGATTGATGTACCGCACAGCGGACAGATTGTCCATCTTCAGAAGAATGGATTGAGCTTGGAAATGTTTGATAAAACTTTGAATAGCAAACAATCCAGCTATGAGATCTAGACAATTTATATACAATTCTGTTTCCGTGAAATCCCATCTGCCGCCTGTGGATAGAGATCAGCAACGCGCACCCCAACCAGATCTGCTGGAGTCTGATTCTAGAACTAGTTCTGGGGTAGGATGGATGATAGCCGCTGTCGCACAAAACAACTCATACACGCCCTGGTAATCTCCCGACTCGACTATTGCAATAATCTCTTATCTGGCCTCCTCTGTCCCACCTCTCCCCCCTACAATCCATCCTGAACGCCTCCGCCAGGCTAATTCACCTCACCCGCCGCTCTGTCTCTGCCGCCCCTCTGCGAGTCCTTCACTGGCTCCCCATCCACTGCAGAATTAAGTTCAAAATCCTTATCCTTACCTACAAAAGCCTCACTAACTCAGCTCCCACTACCTGTCCTCACTAATCACCAAATACACCCCAGCCCGCTCCTAAGGTCAAACAGTGACCTGCGCCTAGCTTCTCCCCGCATCACCTCTTCCCATGATAGACTGCAGGATTTCTCACGCGCAGCCCCACTCTCTGGAACGCTCTCCCTCGTACTGTCAGACTTTCCCCTAACTTCTCTTCCTTCAAACGCTCCCTGAAAACATTCCTATTTAGGGAAGCCTACCACCCAACTCACTGACGCAACCATCAATCACTCTCACCTTACAGTCCTCTCCTCCTGTTTCCAACCCCAACCCTCCCAGATTGTGAGTTCCTACGGGAATAGGCCCTCATCTCCTCCTGTACTGTTTGTCAAATGTTGTTCAATGTATTGTAACCCTGTCTATACTGTGCTTATTGTACAGCGCTGCGGAATATGCTGGCGCTTTATAAATAAAGAATAATAATAATAATAATAGCCTTGCCATTCCAAGTCTCTATGTGGTCTAACCACCATTGCATCTGCAATTTCGACTCGCCGTCCAAGGAGATGCAGGCGGGATACAGCCATCCCCTCCGCAGATATTTTGCTTTCAGACGTTGAAGAACACGGTAATACAGTGGTCCTGGAAGGACAGCCTGTATTGCAGTGGAAAGCAGACCCAGAAGGCGAGCCAACCATCTTAAAGGGAACTCCCTTGGTACTAAAAGTCGTTTGATTTCTTTGCGGATCAGCCAAACTTTGGCTGACGGCAGAGAAAGAGACATCTCCTCTGAATCTATTAAGAATCCTAGAAATTCGATGGATTGGGTCGGTGTTAAGATCAATTTCTTCTGATTTATAATGAACCCTAGGTTGGACAGAAGATTGATCGTCCAATCTCTGTGAGCTATAAGTGAGAGATGGTCCTACGCTAAGAGGAGTATATCGTCTAAGTAGATTACTAGACGTACTCCTCTGCCCCGAAGGTACGACACCACTGGTCTCATCAGCTTGGTGAAACACCTCGGAGCTGATGAGAGGCCGAAGGGTAGGACCTTGAACCTCCATAAGGGTGTTTTCCCACCGGAATTGAAGAAAATCTCTACTTCGTAAATCTACTGCAATTGCCAGATATACATCTTTCAGGTCTATTTTGACCATCCAATCTTGCGGAGATAAAACTCCTTTTAATGCTGGAATGCCTTCCATTTTGAACTGGTTGTACACCACGTATGCGTTTAGCTGTTTTAGATTGATCACCGGGCGAAAATCGCCATCTTTCTTTTTCACCAGAAAGGTATTGCTCACAAATATTTCCTTGTGAGGAATGACCCTCTCTATTGAATTTTTCTTTAGAAGTTTTTCTACTTCTAGTGTATTAACGTTTTTGTCCTCCTCGGACATTATCATAACTCCCGGAGGAATTTTTGGAGTTGGTTGAGCAACAAAGTCTATTCTGAAACCCACAACTGCCTGAAGGATCCATGGATCTATTGTAATTAGTTTCCAATTGTGGAAAAAACTTGACACTCTGCCCCCACCTCTCCTGGGAAAGAATGTTGGAGTAACACCATACTCACCAAACGATCCTGATCTCCTTGAACCTCGGGAACCTCGCTGACGAGGGAATCTGGACCTCTGATGGTATGAATAGGGAGTCTTGACACCCTCTGAATATGAGGATCTAAAGGAGCCTCTGGACGTAGCGTAGGAGGTACGGCTGGGAAAATGGCCCCTGCTTTTCCTGGCCCTATCAAAAATTCTATTTGCAAAAGCTTTCCGAATATTGGCCCTTACCTTTTTAACGGTAGAAAAAGACCCTGAATAGTCGGTCATATCCTTAAAAATGCCTTCCCCAAAAAGGAGGCCCTCGGCCATGGGGCCCGGTTCATTATGAGCCAAAGTTGCCAATTTAGGGTCAACTTTTAGGACCTCCTTCTCCTTTCGCTTGATCGGGCCGTATTTATGTTCCCAAATACGCATATGAGTCTATGCACCCAGCCTCTATATTCGAATAAATCAGGCTTCTCATTAGTGAGAAGGTTTCTTTCAATTGAGTCCGGCTGGGTGGAGTAGACTCAATCACTGCTCTGCATGGAGAGAGCCTGTGGAGTCACGGGTTCAATCCCAGTGAGCAACCTCTCCAGTAAGTGTCCTTGGGAAAGACACCTAACGGTACATACTCGCCACCCAGGACATACTTGAAAACGAGAGAAATCTCAATGTATCCTTCCTGGTAAAATACTTAAAAAAAAAAAAATTGAGTCCATAAATTTTGTTAAAGGACCTAAGAAATCAAACAATTTTTCGTGGCACACCTTTAAGGTGGCCTCGAAAATACATAAATTTTCCTTTTCCAATAAACTGTACTGCGTTGCTGCCAATACTTATCTTTCCTCGGCGAGCAGCAAAGAAGAGAAGGGTTGCCAAGTGTTACCGGAAGGATTTATAGAGCGGTCTGCACGACGATTGGTCAAGAAAGGACTGGACTATACTATTATTGTTATACTGTTATATGTATTGTAAATTGTTTTTTCTTTCTCTAAATACTTTATTGTTGTATTTGAGAGATGTTCTTTGCTGCTATCGGCTAAAGTAACGAAAAGATAGCATAATACTCGCCTCCGTGTCTTGTGGGATAATTAGTAAAATTCTAGCGTGCAGTGACATTTTACTGAATGCTATAACATTAAGAGGTGTGGCCTTGTCAGGAAGGGGTGTGTCAAATTTAAATTAGGGGGTGCACGTGTTTAGTTAGGCCTAGGGCAGCACAAATCCTAAATACACCACTGGACCAAGCGCTAATAAACGCATATCCCAGAATAACTACAGTAAAACAGAGACGATAAGGAAAGACAGCAGGGCAGATTTTCTCACCATCTCCGTTTAACAGACAACTGCGGAAAAGGACCCCAGATGTGCATTAATCGTGCCCAACGTCTTTCTGGTATACGCACAAGATAGAGACGATGGAGGGAAAGAGAGAATGTACTCTAAGGGTGGAAACTGGAAAGAGATACGTTTAGTTTGCAAAATTAAATAGCGCTAAGCTTAATATGTTTTGACAAGAACTTTGTTTTTGCATTAGCTTTAGAACAATTGCATGTTTATTTAGGGGTATAAAACCATATTGCATTACACTCTCCACCCAAGAATAACTAGTACCGGATGGGACAAGTCTATATTTATCATCAGGTCTCAAAGGGCACATCTGGAGGAGATTTTGCCTGTGTGTGCTGGTATGTGAACAGGCAGACCCTCTGGTCTAGGGCAGAGCAAGGGTTGCTAGCTCATTAACTCTCCAGGGCATTGGTCATGCAAACATCTAAATGTCATGGTGAGCAAAGCCCTGCTAGGAAATAAGTCTCCTTGATGTGCCTTGGAAGAAGTGTCAAAGCTTTAACAGCACTTTGTCAATCTATATGTGATACAAACACATATATCTAGCCATGCGCAATCTAAAATGTAAAACAGTAAACAAACAAAGATTTTAATTCAAATATAACAGACATTTACAGGCATCACAGTGGGAAAAACACTATGCAATTAAAAAAATCTAAGCTTTAAGATTTAAATAAATTATAATTTTGCAATAAATAGTTAACTTTCTCATGATGGAGCGCGCTTGGTTATTAATGACTCCTTATTTAAGGACAATATATTAAAAAATTAAGCAAGTATATAAAGGAGTGCTTTGAAGAACCTTATTCTGTCTTTCAGTACATAGGGGGAGTACCTCGGAAAAAATGAAATCTGCATAGTGCAAAGTAAATGATGATATCTAATGGTGATATTTAACCAATATATAGCACACTCACGTGGTGAAGAGCCTATAGGGTTACCGGCTCAAGTGTATATGCTGTTAGATCCATAAAGGGGATCTCCCCTTCTTTATGGAGGCAATATAGCAATGCTCCGTACCTCGAAAAAATTACGGGTCTGCAGTTTGTTTCTATATATATAAATGCGAAGGAATTTATATATATAAATGCTTGCAGCCTCGAGCATCCACTCGAGTCCATAGGACTCCATTGCGCCAGACACCGGCAGTCACATGACCTGCAGATCTCGCCTCACGAGATCCGGCCGGTCGGCGTAGCGATACGCAGGGGGAGACTGAGGAACTTTTCCCCCCAGTCTCTCCCTGCTCCCGCCGAACGGAGGAGGCGGACAGAGACGCAGTCCTCGCCGTGGGACAGGAGGTGAGTATAGGATTGTTTTTTTGGTTTTTTTTTGCTGGTGACTGTTAACGGATTCTGCAGAAGCGGAATCCGTTTACACCAAGGCCTGGCTCTGGTTAACTTTCCGCTAACCAGAGCCGGACGTTAATCAGCGTTAGGACTTTGTAATCCTAACGCTGATTAACACTTTGCGCTCCCCATGTTAAGCATAGGGAGCGCAAAGTACAGTAATCTCGAGCTGAAAAGCGCAAGGTACCAAACGGGTTACTTAATCCATTTGCGTTTGGATTGTAGTATGCGGTAGACACCGCAGCTAACGTTAATGTTCATGCAGGTGAGCGTTAACGTTAGCACATAGATTGTAATGTGGCCCCTGGCCTTTGGATCACCCTTTAGGATATCGTGAATACCTCTGTCAATCTGGCCACCGAGTACTAGATCCTGAACTCCAAGCAAAGTCACAAACTTGACACCATGTGAATACAACTCTGCCTTGTTGTACTTACTAACATTCACCTAAATAGCACTCCTGTAGTTGTTTACTATGCTCTACCAGGAGAGCTGTATAAACATATCTAATTTACAATATGTTTGGATATTTCATCATTTTTTCCCGTACCGCCTCATTTTGGAGTTTTATGTTATTCAGAAGAACATGATAAAATTACAGTGACATTAAGAATCTAGACATTTGCAGTGACACCGATAACGTAAAGATGGGACAAGAGAGTTTTTAGTTTTGGACATAAGCGTTATTCAGTTTTAACATGTTTTCATTTTAAATCATAATCTAATCAAGGAAGCAAATGTTATCTATTTACTGTAGACATATTTTAGCAATAGAAAAATATGGAAAATTCATTTCTATGGTTCATTTTTTTTAGGTTTGCCTGTTAGCTTTCTTGGTTTTTTTCACCAATTTTCTAAATGACCAATTCTACTTTTCTCTGTTTCTTGTTAGGATTTTACTTGCCGAGGGGATAAAAAGGATTTTGGTAAGTGCTGTGCCAATACTATCAAACTGTGCTATTATTTAGAATGGTTGGTGTTTAAAAAATACCCCCTGCACATGGTTCCTACTGGGTTCCTACTGGGTTACCTCTGTTTAGAGGTTGAGATTCCCCGGAAGGCTGTCCAGTGACCACCAACTTACAGCTTTCTGAACAGAACAACTATCGTGGCAGGTGCCATACTAAAATCCACATGACGAGTTAAAATAACTTACATGGTCATGGTAACTAGAGTGTCCTTTTAACTTTCAAAATTTAAAACTAGATAAATTAAATAGAATGAAAACAAGCAATAAAAACAGAATTTGAGATTTTAAATCAACTCAAAGCTAACGTAAAATGTTCACTATTGGTTCATAAAATTCACTCCTTGGATACCGATGTAGAATAAAACTATAAGGGCACTATTACATTCCTAACACTAACGTTAGCACTCAGCTGTGTGACGTTAACGTTACCTTGGTGGCCCTAGCGCGGGCGCACCATATTACAATCTGAACACTAACGGGTTAAAAAAACCTGCTAGCGAGTCGGATCTTGCGCTTTTCAGCGTAAATTTACTGTACTTTGCCCTCCCTATGCTTAACATGGGGAGCGCAAAATGTTAATTAGCGTTAGGATTACAAAGTCCTATTGCTAATTACCGTCCTGCTGCGGTTAACTGAAAAGTCATCCACAGCTAGGACCTGATGCTAACGGATTCCGCTCCTGCGGAATCAGTCAGCACCAGCTGAAACCCCCCCCCCCAAAAAATACACACTTCCCATCCCGCGGTGAGAAAGGTATCTCCATCCACTTCTTCTTGCTGCCGGGATCAGAGAGAGACTGGGGGAAAAAGTCCCTCAGTCTCCCTCTGCGAATCACTACGCCGAACTGCCAGATCTCGCGAGGCGAGATCCTGCAGGCCATGTGACTGGCAGCGGAAGCCTCAATGAAGTCCTATGGACTCCATGGATAGGATGCTCGGGGCAGCTCTTAGCGCTGCCCCGAGCATCCCGAGGCTTAGCGCCGTGGTTGAGATGGCCATATAACATACATACATAGACACCACCACACACATTATGGTTCACAATAGTTAATTACTAGTTCCACTCATGTTTCTCCTCACAGAAAATGCAAAGCAATACTGTACTCAATGTTCTCTGGGATTTGGGGACAGGGTTTAACTAGAAATTGAGTAACACATTGCTGCTCTCATTACATATTATCTTCCAGACTGATCAAGTTTTTATGAGGTCCCCACCCTCACCATTTGAAAGTGAACATACTGTAGCTGCCTAGTAATCTTAAGGGTTAAAACCAGTTCCTTCCTACCCTGTATTTGTATGATCAGACACATGATATCACGAGAGAAGCCCAAGATTATTTCTGGCACATTGTCCCATGTGTAACTGAAACAATATCTGCTGGTTTATTTTTTAAAACATCAAAGCATATCTCAGTATCTAATTGTTTACCAATCAAAAAGCTTTTAATTATACTTTAATTTTTTTCTACTAATCCGCTAAAGAAACAATTTATCAGTCTGGTTCCTAGACATTTAACAGGCATGTAATATAATTCATGTTTAGGTGTGGCAGCATCCTGCAGACTCTGTGGTTCATAATTAACCCCTTCACTCAAGTAATTTTCCAAAAATCTACTGCCAGGAACCAGTAGATTTTTGGAAAAATCTATTTAATTAATTATACAGTAAGAAATATTTGAGGATATTCCCAATGTATTTCTTATTGTAATAACCTATTTGGCATGCAGATGGTGCCATCTGCTGGACAAATAGTGTTACTGCAGTTAGTACTGAAGCGCGTGTCTCTGTCAGCTGGGGAATGCTTGATATGTCAGGGCATTCCTTAGTCGACTTTAATCAGTTTTAGCACCTTGGGCATTATGCCCACAGGGCTAAAACTTTGAGGGCATCTTCTACAGCCCAAAAGCAAACAAAATTAGTTTGCAATCATACAGCACAGCCGTAGATCGTGTTTACACAATCTCAGGCTGCTGAGTCTGCTACCGATGATTATGTATACAAGATCAGGCCCAGACTGGCCAACGGGCATATCGGGCGTTTGCCCAGTAGGCTGCTGGCCTCCCTGGCTGGTCGACCAGTCAACATAACCAGCTGCCCGGTGAGCCAGCCTAGGCCGACTGAAGATGGCGGCCAGCCATTCGTTGCCCCTATGACCTAATCATAGGGAGCAGGCCAGCCATCGGCCCCCACTACTACTGCACATTACTATGGAGCTCTGTGACATCCTCATAATGTGCAGTGTTTATGAGGGTGTCACAGAGCTCCATAGTAATGTGCAATGTTTATGAGGGTGTCACAGAGCTCCACAGTAATGTTCAGTGTTTACTGTGGAGCTCCATGACACCCTCATAAACACTGCACATTATGAGGGTATCACAGAGCTCCACAGTATTCTGCAATGTTTATGAGGATGTCACAGAGCTCCACAGTAATGTGCAGTGTTTATGACAGTGTCAGAGCTCCACAGTAATGTGTGGTGTGCATGAGGGTGTCTCAGAGCTCCACAGTAATGTGCGGTGTGCATGAGGGTGCTACAGAGCTCCACAGTAATATGCAGTGTGCATGAGGGTGTCTCAGAGCTTCACAGTAAGGTGCGGTCGCATGAGGGTGTCACATAGCACCACAGTAATGTGTGGTGTGCATGACGGTGTTTCAGAGCTCCACAGTAATGTGCGGCGTGCATGAGGGTGCCACAGAGCTCCACAGTAATATGTGGTGTGCATAACGGTGTCACAGAGCTCCACAGTATTGCGCGATGTGCATGAGGGTGTTTCATAGCTCCACAGTAATGTGCGGCATGCCTGAGGGTATCACAGAGCTCCACAGTAATGTGCAGTGTGCATGAGGGTGCCACAGAGCTCCACAGTAATATGTGGTGTGCATAACGGTGTCACAGAGCTCCACAGTATTGTGCGATGTGCATGAGGGTGTCTCAGAGCTTCACAGTAATGTGTGCGGTGTATGAGCGTATCACAGAGCACCACAGCAATAAAACCCACAGTAATGTGCGCTGTGTAGAAACAAAAGTGGGCTGCTCAGTCCAAAATGCCCGGGCCTATTTTTTTGTCCCAGTCCGTGCCTGAACACGATCATGGTAGTGAAGGTGTTAAGGGTGTTATGTCACATTGAATAGTAACCTTGATCCTAGACCATGAATGGTCCTTATGGAGAGCTCAACAGAATGGCAATAGTTAAGTAACCTTTTTCTTCTTCCTCCTGGATATATAACTCTACTTTACTCAGAAAATTACTTATTCTAATTGGCCACTAACTACTTGTGAAGATTGGTGTTTTTTATCCGTGATTTTAACTGCAAGCTTAAAAATTCCGATGTAATTCCATGATGGCTGTCTCCAAAGTGTTATGTAATCCAGATTCATGCCAATTACCGCTCAACATTCTACAATTTTGTTGGGCGATAATTGCTAAGATTATTTTTTTCATCTGATTGTTGGAAATAATTCATTTTGAGAGTGTCACTTTAATGGGCTGTGATTGAATGTAATGGATACATAGAGAGGTTGTTGGGGCACATCTACTATAGGAAGGTGGAGAAGGAAAGGGTCAGGGGCGTGTGGAGGATGAATTGGAAATGATCTCTGTGATGTAAAACATGTCAACACTTCAACCACAGGTCACCTCTCACTTCAACATTTCAAAGTCCTATAAGTGCTTGCACAGAACACATGACTGCACATCACATACTGGTTACTTTCACTATGATCACTCTTGTTTTAATTAAAAAGAATCCAGAGAAATACTCTAGAGAGTAATAATAGCTCACACGTATGAAGCTAAAATATATTGTCCTAGTTTAAATTGCCTGTAAAACGTTATAAGGTCAAGACAAGGCCTATTTGTGTGCCGCACATTTCATTAGGTAAGCATTTCATTTAAAAAGCTGAGGTACAAATGATACACTTTTTGCCAAGCTTACAGAGTTACAATCAATAATAATTTTATTTATTTTAACCCAGTTAAAAAAATATATCAAAAATGTAGTTTGGGGTAGAATTGTGCAGATTTTTGAGATTTGGCAATTGATCAATGTGATGGACTCCGCTGCTCGGGCTGAGTAGATCCACTGCTGAAGTTTTCCTTGCTCTGGAGATGCCAAGGAGAGGTGTTGAATAGCTCTCAGCTCACCCAGTCACTTGTCGAGACGCAGTGTAGGGTGAAGAAATGGAATATTTTTAATGAGGGCTAGCCGCTTTTCATACAGAACAAAAATCAGATAACAATGTGATTTTATCACATACAACCTGCCCTCCTCAGCATTCCCCAGTCCCTGATACACCTAGTAGGTACACATTTCTGTATTTTGGGGTGATCCCCGGGGAGCGGCATTACTTCCAGGGCACTGTTAGAAAGCTCTGGTCCCCCTGATGATAATGTCTGAAAAGCGCCGTAATACGTGGAAGGGGGACCGAGCGACACCGTTGACAAGGTTCTTGGATGCAGCCTGGGTGTGCCCGAGATGTAGCTCCATAAGCACAGCTGTATTCCTTGGTGGCAAAGGGTAGCTGGTTGATAGTGTTCCAGGTGGAACTCTCTCTAGATAATCACCCCAGGCCAGACCCCACCTGTGACGGATAAATCCCGGCTAATTGAGCAGCCAAGAGGACGGTAGTGGGGGTCTGCCGGGTCTTCGTTGACGCACAGTTCCAGCTGATCCTGGCTCAAGCCCGCTAGGTGTAGTGTTTGAAGTCACAAAGTACAGTACAATTGAACAAAACTTAACAAATAGTTGTGAATGACGGATGTTCGTCACAATCAAATTATGAAGCAACAAAGCCTCATATGAGCAAAATGAATGAATCACAGAATGGATGATTTTTTCGATTTGTTCGTAGTGCCAAAAAGAAGAAGGAAAAGAAGGAGTAGTGCAGTTCATTTGGCAAATTGGCACCTTAGTTTGCCATGATGTATGAAAGGTGTAACCAATGATCTCAGGCTTTTTCAAACCTCAAGTAGAAACAGGCCAGCCATCAGAAATTTTGGGGCCCCTTGCTGACCCTTAGAATGGGCCCCCATGATCCCCTCTTCCCATAGAAAATACAATATTTAGTGTGAATTGTGATCATATTACAGAGTGGTAGTCCCAATATCTTAAAATCACACATATTGCTCACACAACAGCACATTTAACATAAAAAAGTATCTATCTGGTTCAAATAATTTAAGACAGTATGTAATTGTGATTAAAAAATATGAATCAAGATTGTATTACAGTGTTGCTCCCAAAACCTTAAAAATCACATAAAATGTGTGTAATTTTCCATTGGTGTCTAGGTCAACCTGGCACAGTATACATATATTGAACTCAATAAAGGTGTTCAGTGGTAGCTGTTCAACTCCCAGTTCTACAGCATTGTCTCATTTCTGGGGGATGATAGCCAGGCTCTCTACATGTCCCGATCCTTAAGCTTCGTCTAAGGACTGGAGAAAGGCACGAAAGCCTGCTGGGGAGAGAACGGGGGCCCGGCAAGGAAGCGGCAATAACAGATATGACCCAGTAGAGATACTGAGATCTGTTACACAGCCCAACCTTTTCACAGTACATCTTCCTCTTCATGATGACTAGAGTAGGTTTTTTTTGTCCAACAACCATAGAGTTGTAACTTGTCTTGAGCATGCAGTTAAAGAACATTCTACAGTAAATATATCGCCCCTCCCCCCCCCCATTTCTGATTTTGCAGAACGTAAAAGTTCTTTTAGTTAATCAAAAACACTTTGGGCTACATTACATTGAATCGTGCTAAAATGGGGACGCAAAGGAGTAAAACCTGCACCTGCAGGTTTCTCCTTTGCTCCCCCATTTTAGTGCGGAATTACGATGCAGGGGCTAGAAAAGCTGCCTGCATTGTTAATGGGCGCTAAGCCCCGGGATGCGCGCAAAGTGCTAAGTACCACCTCGCGCATCCTCTCCATGCAGGGACGGATCCAGGGGGGGCAATGGGGCAATTGCCCGCCCCCCAGCAGTGCAGTCACCAGGCCAACCTCCAAATTAACTCACATCGCGATGAGTGCAGTGAATGCAGACATCGCGATTTGCAAAGGCAGAGGCACACACTGCGCAGAGGCGCACACGTGACTGATAATCATGTGACCTCCACTCGGCACCCTGCAACTGGAGCGAATAAATTGATGTGCTGGGGGGTTGGGGGCTGAATAAGTTGATGTGCTGGGGGGTTGGGGCTGTATAAACTGATGTGTTGGGTGTTTGGGGCTGTATAAATTGACGTGCTGGGGGGGTTGCGGGCTGTATAAATGTCCTGGGGGGGTTGGGGGCTGTATAATTTGATGTGCTGGGGGTTGGGGGCTGTATAAATTGAGGGGTTGGGGCTGAATAAATTGATATGCTGCGGAGGGGGTGAATAAATTGATATTGGTACATTACATTGAGTTTTATTACTGTGGAGGCTCTGTGACACCCTCAAACACTGCACATTACGGTGATACCCTCATATACACCACACATTACTGTGGAGCTCTATGATACCCTCATACACACCACTCATCACAGAATGACCCCATTGTGTATCTGGCGAAGTACACAGAACATGTGCCAGAGCGCATATTATTGCTGTACGGTGTCAGTCAGGTGTCACATGAGCCACACGAGGACAGACCCTAACGAGCACAGCCTGCAATTAGGCGCAACTCTGCATGTCACTGCAAACCCAACACCTGCTCATAGCCAATACTGGTAGAGTGCCCCCCCGAAACCTGTGTCTGGACCTGCCCCTGTCTCCATGGAGTCCATAGGACTCCATTGAGGCAGACCCTGGCAGTCACATGACCTACCGGATCTCGCCTTGCAAGATCCGGCAGGTCGGTGTAGTGATTCGCAGGTGGAGGCTGGGGGACATTTTCCCCCAGTTTCTCCCTGCTCCCACCAGACAGAGGAGGCGGACGGAGCCGTGGTCCTCTTCGCGGGATAGGAGGTGAGTACCTGAATTTTTTTGGGGGTTTTTGGCTGGTGTTAACGGATTGTGCAGAAGCGGAATCTGTTAGCACCAAGTCCTGGCTGTGGTTAACTTTTTGCTAACCGCAGCCGGACGTTAATCAGCGTTAGGACATTGTAATCCAGCGCTGGTTAACACTTTGAGTTCCCCATGTTAAGTATAGGGGTCGCAAAGTACAGTAACCTCACGCTGAAAAGCGCAAGGTACCAAACGCAAATGGGCTTCTTAACCCATTAGCGTTTGGATTGTAATATGGTGCGCCCACGTTAGGGCCACCAGGGCTAATGTTAACGCTCACTCAGGTGAGCGCTAACGTTAGAACCAACTATGTAATGTAGCCCTTTTTCTCCAGCACCGCTGGGCTCTCCTTCCTCTTCTGCTCCAGGGCTCCTGCAATGTTGACGTCCCTTGACCAATTCCTTAACTTTTGCTCACAGGCTATGAATGTTATGGGATCGATGCTGCATGCGCAGAACCAATCCCTGTGAGCAGCAGAGTACTCTGGCAAGCATTTGGTCCGCCTAGCACTTGCACTTGGTGGATCAGTGCAGTGCATGCAGCACCAACCCACGACTGCGATCTCCCCAAGCGTCGCTCTTTTGAGCTCTTGAGTAGACCCACTGATGTCAGCATGCAGAGCAACAGGGGATTAAAACCCATGTCTGTGAGTGTCAGGACTGTACAAGCTGGCAGGTGAAGGACCCAGGATACAGTAATACACAGGAGGCGCTCGGGACCGGTGCAAGAATTTTTGTCTACTCAGGCGGAGGTGTGTTTGGTGCGCCCCCCCCAGTTCGTGCCATGCCTATCAGCATATACAAAAAGAAAGTGGCTTGATCCTCATTTTCCTACAGAGCACTGCAGTTATGGAATAACCTCCCAGACGCCATCAAATCTTCCCCAGTCTAAAGTCACTCGAGCTCCCTTTTATCATACCTCAATACAGAATGCACCTGTAAACATGTAACATAGTGACTATATTACTTACATATTTATTTTCTGTGTTAATCTGTATATTTGTGTTTTGTTTTTAATATCTTGCATTTTATTACTTTGTATTTCTGTAACAACTGTAAAATTTCAATGCTCTTGAACCCAGGACATACTTGAAAACGAGAGAAATCTCAATGCATCCTCCTGGTAAAATACTTTACAAATAAATAAATAGAGATGCTTAATAATATTCTCTATCGGGAGTATTTGTCTTCTCACCGAGAGTAAAGGACACTGAATGTTGCTCTTGCAAGAACAACCTCTAGCGGTGGTCTGAGTCACTGATTGATTGGCACTGTGGCACAGGAGTGGCACAAAATCTATGCTGTGCCTGGTGGTGCCCCAGCTGTGCCACAGTGCCAATACCCACAATATATTACCACCAGTACCACAGCTTCCCTACCTTACCACTCTGTCACACTTTTGTTGTGGTGGGCCTGTGGATGCCTTTCTCATTCGGGCCATTGGTGTCCAGTCCACTGTCCAGCAGGGTCCTCCTCAGGACGTCAGAGTGCGGCCGGCACCTGCCACAATTACTGCTAGGGAGTCAGGATGCAGGGCGGTGGAGGTCGCGCTCTGCTGCCATCATTGGCAGGGCCACCCAGCTTGTTGCCATCTTGGTGGAGACAGTCTGTAGTTACTGCCCCCACTGGGAGGCTATTCTATGTAACAGTGATATTGAAAGGGTAATAGATACATGGAATATCCTTCCAGTGGGGGCAGTAACAGTGATATACAAAGGGTAATAGATACATGGAATAGCCTCCCAGTGGGAGCAGTAATAGTGATATAAGTGTGAGAGATCTCCCCCGCTGTGAAGTAGAAGCTTGTTTTTAACTCCTGCTGGACCAGGTATCTGAGCACCACATTACAATGTGCTTCAGCTGTGCTTTTATGCCATCATTCCTGCTGCTCCTGTATGATCTGTCAGTGTGCTGTAAATAAAATAAATAAAATAAATAACATAGATGACCTTTATAGCACCAGGAAGGATGGCATAAAAGCACAGCTGAAGCACATTGTAATTGGGGTACTCACTAGGAAGATGGGGGTGACATATGGGGGTCCTCACTTGGAGTAGGGGGTGATCGTTTGGGGCCGTCGTTGTGAGCCTCTCGCTTTTACAAACATAAACACAAATCTCACACAGCCATCACACACACATAAAACTCAGCCACCACAATTTAATATGTTGGAGCTCAGTGACAGTCACACTTTAATTTAGATTTCGACGTGTTCAATAGATGTGGAGCTCTGTTATTCCCTTATACACAGGGCAAGTTACTGTGATTTTTATTGCTGTGGATTCTGTGATACGCTCATACACACAGCACTTTTTTTTTTTGTGAAAGGATTTTACCAGGAAGGATACATTGAGATTTCTCTCGTTTAACCCTTTCACTGCTGAGGACGTGTGGGGAACGTCTTCATTGACTCCTAAGGAAAGATAGGGGTGGAGATAAGGGTTCATTTGAACCCAGATATCTCCCGACTGTTTTCAGCTAGCAGGGTCATGTTTGGTATCATTAGAAAGGCCAGAGCATGTCCTTTCCAATGATACCAAACATGACCATGTTTAAAGTAAAGAACAAAATAACAACAATAATAATACAGAAAAGAAAAATTTCTTTTTTTAAGACGTGAAATGGCTCAGCAGTGAAGGGGTTAAGTATGTCCTGGGTGGCGACTGGCGAGTATGTACCGTTAGGTGTCTTTCCAAGGACACTTACTGGAGAGGTTGCTCGCTGGGATCAAACCCATGACTCCACAGGCTCTCTCCATGCAGAGCGGTGACATTACCTCTACTCCACCCAGCCGGTACATTACTGTGAGTTGACATACAATTTGTGCAATAAATATTTAATAACATTAAAAAAAGTGTTAAAGTTTTTTTATATTTTAAAGTGGGGGGGGGGTGCCAAATATAGGATCCGCCCCAGGGGCCAAACGCTCTAGGTACGCCCCTGCTTATGGTTGTCCTCTTTATGTTTCACCCCCTATTCTTAATTTTTTATCTGGTGGGGCAGTAAGTGATTACATTGTTGTTTTTGTT
Organism: Leptobrachium leishanense; assembly: GCA_009667805.1. Taxonomy (NCBI): domain Eukaryota; kingdom Metazoa; phylum Chordata; class Amphibia; order Anura; family Megophryidae; genus Leptobrachium; species Leptobrachium leishanense. The sequence goes on from CM019071.1 coordinate 80,388,336, forward strand.
TTTTAACCTAATAGCAGATCACATGATGTTAATACACCTTGATAGAGATTCCTCAGTGTGTCGGTCACTCTGGTTTGTGTCCAAGACCTGAACTGATTAAATAAACGTCTCAAATTACCCGCTATGGAAATGTTTCCCCCGGCGTCCCTCCTAGTGACCCCCTATGATATATGCAATAAAGAAACCACCTCCGATGGTATATACAGCCAGCAGTACAGTGAACACCCAGATATTAACCTTCTGAATTTTGCTGCGTGAGCATTTCTAAAAACCTATAACCTTCAGATTTATTTATGGAAAATAATGACAAAGAAACAAATCTAAAATTAATTATTTATTTAAAAATATTTCACAATGTCATTAAAAAACCATGTCCAAAAGAAGCTCTCCTAATCGATTCCAGAGGAAGGCAAAACGACTCAGACATCCTTCTAGCAATGTGTCACGAGCAAAAAATTCCTTCCTGACCCCATGTAAGGCGGTCGGCTATACAGAAAATCTGTCTGTCCCTGGAGCCATATTTAAAATGAAAATAATCTTTTGGACAAGAAAAAAAATAATTCTTCCGATCCTCTACAACCGATGTGCTGCTCCGAATTCTTCGATCACACAAGGGACAAATACTTTACCGTCTCATGTCTGTTGTGACACATCAGCCAGTGATTCTTTCACGGATCCCCCTTGGGTCTGAGATGTTGGTCCCTTTACACAGAATCCTATCTACCCTTCCGATCCTTGAATGGTCGGCACAGCTAGCTATCATCAGGGAACCAAACGATATAAAACCAGCAAAGGGGTGCCACTCCTAATTCCTCTATCCCACTGCGGTTGAATACTTTACCATCTCATGTCTGTTGTGACACATCTGCCGGCGATACTGTCACGGACAGGGGCTGACTGGCAACTTTTGGCCCAGGGGGCATTATGACCCAGAGGCCCATAGTGCAGCAACTCAGACCCTTAGGCAGGGCCGCCATCAGGGCATTACGCCCAATACTGCCGTAAGGGGCCCGGGCCCGGTGGGGGCCCGGGCCGCTGGGGCCTGGGGGGAGGATCCCGGGCCCCCGACGGCAGCGGCGTCGCCCTTTAACAGCTCCGGTATCGGACTCGATGAGTCCGAATCCAGAGCTGTGTCCCTGCTGCTGCTGCAGGAGCCGGAGGAGACTGAGACACTGTGTCTCCTCCGGCTCCTGGCAGCTTCACTTCCTGGCTGGGTGGGGCCAAGCAGCGTGTGAGGGGCCTCCCAAGCATGTTGCTTTGGCTCCGCCCCTCCACTCAGTGAAGCTGCGCGTCTCAGCAAGGAGGGCCCTGGCTGAAGACAAGAAGAAAAGAAGAGAAGAAAATTAAAGAAAAGGTGAAGAAAAGAAGATAGAAGACAGCGAGTGGTGAGCCAGGGCCCAGACCCTAAGACCCAGGGCCCAAGACCCAGACCCCAAGGCCCAGACCCCAAGGCCCAGACCCCTAGGCCCAGACCCCAAGGCCCAGACCCCAAGGCCCAGACCCAGGGCCCAGACCCAGAGCCCAGACCCCAAGGCCCAGGACCCAGACCCTAGGGCCCAGGGCCCAGACCCTTAGGCCCAGACCCAGGGCCCAGACCCCAAGGCCCAGACCCCCTAGACCCAAACCCAGGGCCCAGACCCCTAAGCCCAAACCCAGGGCCCAGACCCCAAGGCCCAGGACCCAGACCCAGGGCCCAGACACTAGGGCCCAGGGCCCAGACCCTGGGCCCAGACCCCCTAGGCCCAAACCCAGGGCCCAGACCCCTGGACCCAAGGCCCAGACCCTGGGCCCAGACCCCCTAGGCCCAAACCCAGGGCCCAGACCCCAAGGCCCAGGACCCAGACCCCAAGGCCCAGACCCCTAGGCCCAGACCTCTAGGCTCAGACCCAGGGCCCAGACCCAGGACCCAGACCTCTAGGCCCAGACCCAGGGCCCAGACCCCAAGGCCCAGACCCAGGGCCCAGACCCCAAGGCCCAGACCCAGGGCCCAGACCCTAGGGCCCAGACCCTAGGGCCCAGGGTCCAGACCCCTAGGCCCAGGGCCAAGGCCCAGGGCCCAGACCCAGGGCAAATGCCCAGGGCCCAGACCCCAAGACCCAAACCCAGGGCCCAGACCCTAAGGCCCAGACCCAAGGCCCAAACCCAGGGCTCAGACCCTAGGGCCCAGACCCTAAGACCCAGGGCCAGACCCCTAGGCCCAAACCCAGACCCAGGCCCAGACCCTGGCCCAGACCCCCTAGGCCCAAACCCAGGGCCCAGACCCCAAGGACCAGGACCCAGACCCCAAGGCCCAGACCCCTAGGCCCAGACCTCTAGGCTCAGACCCAGGGCCCAGACCCAGGACCCAGACCTCTAGGCCCAGACCCCAAGGCCCAGACCCAGGGCCCAGACTCCAAGGCCCAGACCCAGGGCCCAGACCCTAGGGCCCAGGGTCCAGACCCCTAGGCCCAGGGCCAAGGCCCAGACCCAGGGCCCAGACCCAGGGCAAATGCCCAGGGCCCAGACCCCAATACCCAAACCCAGGGCCCAGACCCAGGGCCCAGACCCTATGGCCCAGACCCAGGGCAAAGGCCCAGGGTCCAGACCCAGGGCCCAAACCCATGGCCCAGACCCCAAGGCCCAGGACCCAGACCCTAGGGCCCAGGGCCCAGACCCTAGGGCCCAGACCCAGGGCCCAGACCCCTAAGCCCAAACCCAGGGCCCAGGGCCCAAGGCCCAGGACCCAGACCCAAGGCCCAGACCCTGGGCCCAGACCCCCTAGGCCCAAACCCAGGTCCAGACCCCTAGGCCCAGGGCCAAGGCCCAGACCCAGGGCCCAGACCCAGGGCAAATGCCCAGGGCCCAGACCCCAAGACCCAAACCCAGGGCCCAGACCCAGGCCCAGACCCTATGGCCCAGACCCAGGGCAAAGGCCAGGGTCCAGACCCAGGGCCCAAACCCATGGCCCAGACCAAGGCCCAGGACCCAGACCCTAGGGCCCAGGGCCCAGACCCTAGGGCCCAGACCCAGGGCCCAGACCCCTAAGCCCAAACCCAGGGCCCAGACCCAAGGCCCAGGACCCAGACCCAAGGCCCAGACCCAGGGCCAGACCCCTAAGCCAAACCCAGGGCCCAGACCCCTAAGCCCAAACCCAGGGCCCAGACCCCAAGGCCCAGGACCCAGACCCAAGGCCCAGACCCAGGGCCCAGACCCCAAGACCCAAGGCCCAGACCCTGGGCCCAGACCCCCCAGGCCCAAACCCAGGGCCCAGACCCTAAGGCCCAGACCCCAAGGCCCAAACCCAGGGCCCAGACCCTAAGGCCAGACCCTGGGCCCAGACCCCCTAGGCCCAGACCCCCTAGGCCCAAACCCAGGGCCCAGACCCTAAGGCCAGACCCAGGGCCCAGACCCTAAGGCCCAGACCCAGGGCCCAGACCCCCTAGGCCCAAACCCAGGGCCCAGACCCCTAGGCCCAGACCCAGGGCCCAGACCCCTAGGCCCAACCCAGGGCCCAGACCCTGGGCCCAGACCCCTAGGCCAAACCCAGGGCCCAGACCCTAGGGTCCAGACCCCATACCTAGGCCCAGACCCAGGGCCCAGACCCCAAGGCCCAGACCCCAGACCCTAGGGCCCAGACCCAGGCCCAGACCCAGGGCCCAGACCCTAGGACCCAGACCCCAAGGCCCAGGGACCAGACCCAGAGACCAGGGCCCAGGCTAGACCCCAGGGACCAGACCTCAGGGCCCAGACCTCAGGGACCAGACCCCAAGGCCCAGTCCCAGGGACCAGACCCAGGGCCCAGGCCCAGACCCAGACCCAAAGGCCATCATACACAGCCCGTTTCTGTGAGATTTATTGCTGTGGATTCTGTGATATGTTCAGACACACCGCTCATTACTGTGAGTTTTATTGCTGTGGATACTGTGATAAGCTAATACACACTGCACATTACTGGGAGTTTTATTGCTGTGGTGCTATGTTATGTCCTTTTTTTTGAAGGGGGAGAAAAGCTGTTAGAGGTTGAGGGGGGGCCCTGGGGGGCCCCATCGTGAGGTTTAGTAAGGGGCCCCATCATTTCTGATGGCTGCCCTGCCCTTAGGGCCCAGCCAGTCCCCCAGGGTCCAGCCAGACCATCAGGGCCCAGCCAGACCCTCAGGGACAAGCCAGACCTCCAGGACACAGCCAGACCCTTAGGGCCCAGCCAGACCCCCAGGACCCAGCCAGACCCAGTGCCCAGCAGACCTCCAGGGCCCAGCCAGACCCCAGGGCCATCTGGCGTGGTCTCATCTGGTTTAATCTGGGGGTCTGTGATAGTATGAATTGTAATATTCCCAGTTGCGAATGTACTTAAGTTCATAGGGATTGCAGCAATTGGAATATAAATTGTCTCTGGGTGCAATCTGCTGCACACCCAACACGCTTTCTGTCCAGATTTCTTGGCGTAAGCGTATTTAAATTTCACGAGTAAGTGTCCTCTTGGCGTGGTTTCGGAACCCAAGTCATGCTTCTGTCTCCACATGGTACGGATCTCCATCACTGGGTGTGTACAATTCCAAATGTGGGAGATATCCACTCTCCCTGTCATACTTGGACACTTAGGACCAGTTCCCTGTGACAGTCCATAGATCATATTGGCAAGGTACAGTATCAGTACCAAAAACGCTCCCAATGTCAAAATCCCTTGGGCAACGCTTTTCACAGTCACATAAACCCAATCCCTCCCCACTGGTATTTCAAAAGTAAAGGTCATTTCAGGTTGGGCTGGGGTGGGCGGAGGTGCCCGAAAAATAGCCCGTGGGGTTTCCCTCTGGGTATTCCCATTCTCCCTCGTTGGTGGGTGGTCAGGCATTATTATGGCCTTCAAAACACCCACTTGTTGAGTTTCTTAGATGCTCGGGACTGTAGCCTTTGTCAGCTTTAGCCTGAGTGGATCGGTTTCACTGGAGATGACTTTCCACTCTGGTTCAGGGTTGGCTGCAGCCGCTTTCAGTCTGGAGTGATGTATCCACAGGACCACCTCGGCAACTTTTACTGCTGTGGGGGTTGATAACAGGACAAGGTAAGGACCCCTCCACTTTGGGCCTAGTGGGTCATTTTTCCACTCCTTCACCCAAACCGAGTCACCTGGACAATACTTATGCAGTGGGGGATATAAAAAGTGAGGTAGATTATTTCCCACCCAAGTATTCAGCTTTTGCATAGATTGACCCAACAACAAAACTTGTTCATTCAATTTGGTTTCACCCAATGCCCGAAGGTCCCCCCTTAGCCCATTAATCAGAGGGGTAGGCTGCCCGAACATGAGTTCGTATGGACTTAGCTTTAATTGGGGGGTTGGCCTGCATCTATTATGCAATAAGACTATCGGCAGCACCTCCACCCAGCCCAGTGACGTTTCTTGGCACAGTTTTGACATCAGAGTTATTAGTGTTCTGTTCATGCGCTCGCCTTTTCCTGAACTTTGGGGCCTGTAGGCTGTGTGTAGTTTCCAGGTTATGCCCAACAGGCGTGCAAGCTGCTGCAAACAGTTCTGTACAAAAGCTGGGCCATTATCTGACCCGATTTCAAGAGGAAGTTCATAGCGTGATATGATCTCTCTCATTAGACTTTTCACTACTACTTCTGTCTTTTCAGTCCTTGTGGGGAAGGCCTCAACCCACCCCGTTAGAGTGCACACCATCACAAGCAGATATTTGTATCCTTTGCAGGGGGGTAGCACCGTGAAATCTATCTGTAATGATGCCATTGGGGACAGTCTTGGGTTGTTTTTGGCACATGTCACACACTGCTGGGCTATTGCCTTACAGATCACTGACAATCCAGGCACGTAAAAGTGTGGCTCCAACTGTTGCTTCATCATTTCTCGTCCTCCGTGTGTGCTGGCATGTAGTGCTCTCACAATCTCAGGTGCCAATGTTGCAGGTAGGACTATCTGTTTGCTGGCCAACTGGAACCATCCGTCTTCTCCATATTCTCCTGGTTCTTCTGATAGCCATTTCTTCTCTTTTTCTGAATACACGGGTGTCCATTCACTCAGCAGAGCTGGTAACAGTGGGACCACCATTGACGGTGTGGTCTTGTATCTTTCAAGTTCCTCTTGTCTTCTCCACATGAATTCTTCTTTTGGTTGGTAGTGTCGCCAGGCGAACTACAGCAGGTCCTGCCTCTTCTGCACATCTCTCACCGCTGGCACAAAGAAGTTCATTGCACTTTTCTTCATTCTTGTCAGATTATGTTCGATAAGGATCTCCCTGAGGAGAAACTTCACCAGTGGGGCTTGATATTTTTCAACTCCTAATTCTCCCAGGCTTAGCAGAACACGAGTAATTCTCAAGTTATTATGAGTGTTGATTGTCAGATTGTCAAAACGCTCGGTGAAATTTTCTGCTGGTTCAACTTCAGCTACTTCTGTGTCTTCTCGATCCTCCCCCACTGAACTTCAGCATCATTTTGTATGCACAACGGAGTCTTTGCTGAATTTCTGAGGCGTTACACATTAGGTACTTTTCATGTGGGTTCAGCGGGGTGGAGTAGAAATTTCGGCCTTGTTCTAGGGTGGGGAACAGCCATTGAATGTAGTCGTGGTTATCTTCAAGCAGTTCGAAGTTTGCATCCCATTTTCTTAGAATAATCTCGATGAATTCGCCATTAGGTTCGAATTTTCTCCAATTCATGTAGAATTCATAGTTTGGCATTGGAACTTGGTCATCTTGCTTGCAGAGGAGGACTCTAGAGGCTTGACAAGGTGGTAGCAGTGGTTTTGCAGCAGACTTTGCAGCTTGGTCTGCTCGTCTATTACCTTTAGGAATTTCGTCATGACCCTTCTGATGACCACGGCAGTGCATAATACTGACAGCACTCGGCTTCCACACAGCATCTAGGAGGGCTGAGATTTCAGCAGCATACTTGACTTACCAGTCGGTCACGCTTTTCTCGTGGTGGGCCTGTGGCTGCCTTTCTCATTCGGGCCATTGGTCTCCAGTCCACTGTCCAGCAGGGTCCTCCTCAGGACGTCAGGGTGCGGCCGGCGCCTGCCTCAATTACTGCTAGGGAGTCAGGATGCAGGGCGGTGGAGGTTGCGCTCTGCTGACATCATTGGCAGGGCCGCCCAGCTCTTCGCCATCTTGATGGAGACAGTCTGTAGATACTGCCCCCACTGGGAGGCTATTCTATGTAACAGTGATATTGAAAGGGTAGTAGATACATGGAATAGCCTCCCAGTGGGAGCAGTAACAGCGATATAGAAAAGGTAGTAGATACTGCTCCCACTGGGAGGCTAATCCATGTATCTACTACCCTTTCTATATCACTGTTACTGCTCCCACTGGGAGACTATTCCATGTATCTACTACCCTTTCTATATCACTGTTACTGTCCCCCGCTGGGAGGCTAATCCATGTAACAGTGATATAGAAAGGGTAGTAGATACCTGGAATAGCCTCCCAGTGGGGGCAGTAACAGTGAAATGGATAGGGTAGTAGATACATGGAATAGCCTCCCAGTGGGGGCAGTAACAGTGATATAGAAAGGTTAGTAGATACTGCCCCACTGGGAGGCTATTCCATGTATCTACTACACTTTCTATATCACTGTTACTGCCCCCACTGGGAGGCTATTCCATGTAACAGTTGCATAGTTACATAGTTATATAGGCTGAAAAAAGACATGCGTCCATCGGGTTCAGCCCTCCCACATAACCTACTGCTGTTGATCCAAAAGAAGGCAAAAAACCCAGTCTGAAATGCTTGCCAATATGCAACATACCGGGAAAAAATTCCTTCTTGACCCCAGAATGGCGTCAGATTTCTCCTTGGATCAAGAAGCTTTTACCCACATATTAAATATTATAACCCTTAATATTCTGTGTCTGCAGGAAGTCATCCAGTCGTTTTTTTAAAAGTTCCACAGCTTTATTGTTCTCACCGTAAAATAACCCTTCCTATGCTTTAAGCTAAATTTTCTTTCTTCCAGTCTAAATGGATGACCCCTTGTCCTATGTATAGACCTGTTAATAAATAGGTTATCAGACAATGGTTGATAATGGCCCCGTATATATTTATATAAGGTTATCAGATCCCCTCTAAGGCGCTGTTTCTCTAAACTAAACAGGTTTAAGCTTGTTAGTCTTTCCTCATAACTTAACCCTTCCATTCCCCTTATTAAATTAGTTGCCCGTCTCTGCACTTTTTCTAACGCTATAATATCTTTTTTAAAGACAGGTGCCCAAAATTGCACGGCATATTCAAGGTGCGGCCTGACCATTGATTTATACAGAGGCAAAATTATGTTTTCATCCCGTGAGTGAACTCCCCTTTTAATGCATGCCAATACTTTGCTGGCCTTGGCGGCTGCTGTTTGAAATTGCACATTGTTACTTAGTTTGAAGTCTATGATTATTCCCAAATCCTTCTCCTGCTTGGATTTCCCTAACTCCGTACCATTTAGGGTATAAATTACTTGTTTGTTCTTCACACCAAAGTGCATAACTTTGCATTTATCTAGATTAAATCTCATCTGCCATTTAAGTGCCCAGTCCCCCAATTTATCTAAATCCCTCTGCAGCGAAGTAACATCCTGCTCACATTGTATTACTTTTCCTAGTTTTGTGTCATCTGCAAACACTGATACATGACTTTCAATGCCTATCTCAAGGTCATTTATAAATAAATTGAATAGTATTGGTCCTATAACAGACCCCTGAGGGACACCGCTTACCACCGGTGTCCATCTTGAAAATGTACCATTTATGACCACTCTCTGTACCCTATCTTTTAGCCAGTTTTCTATCCAAGAACAAGTATTTTCATCTAGACCAATTTTTCTCAATTTAAATAGTAACCTTTTGTGTGGAACTGTGTCGAAAGCTTTGGCAAAATCTAAGTAAATCACATCCACTGCGACCCCCTGATCTATACTTCTACTTACTTCCTCATAGAACGTAATTAGGTTAGTCTGACATGATCTGTGTTTCATGAAACCATGCTGATTTTTGCCAATTACATTATACCTCCCAATAAATTCCTGAATATTATCCTTAGTAACCCCTCAAATACTTTCCCAGCCACAGATGTTAAGCGCACAGGTCTATAATTCCCAGGCACAAATTTTAAACCTTTCTTAAATATAGGGACCACGTCAGCTTTTCTCCAATCCTCTGGTACTATTCCTGAAAGAAAAGAATCTTGAAAGATTAAGAACAGAGGTTTACATATTTCAACACATAGCTCGCTCAGTACTCGCAGGTGAATTCCATCTGGCCCTGGGCTTTATTCACATTCACATTGTTTAATTTCTGCAAAACCTTGTCCTGAGTCAACCAGTCACTTTGTATTAGTAAGTTTTTATGAATGAATTTCATGTCTCCTGTTATAGGTTCTCTTTGATAAATACTGAAGAAAAATAATCATTTAAAATTTCTGCTTTATCCTGATCTTCAGTTAACAATAACCCTGACTCAGATTTTAGTGAACCTACATTTTCACTCTTAGGTTTTTTGGAATTTATGTACCTAAAGAATCTTTTAGGGTTGGTCTTGCTCTCTTTGGCTATTTCTTTTTCATTTTCTAGTTTAGCCCATCTAATCGCATTTTTACATGCTTTATTGGCTGCCCTATATGCTTTATAGGATGCCTCAGATTTATCAAATTTAAAAGCTTTAAATGCCTTCTTTTTATTTTTCATTTCCTTAGTTACCTTCCCACTAAGCCACATTGGTTTCAGTCTGTTTCTTTTATATTTATTAACCAGTGGAATATATTGTGACGTGTACTTTTCTAGTGTTAGTTTAAAGATATTCCACTTATCCTCAGTGTTTTTCCCGTGAAACAGTTTCTGCCAGTCAATGACATTGAGAGCTTCCTTTATTTTAATAAAGTTGGCCTTTTTAAAATTATATGTTTTAGCTGCCCCTTATGAATGTGTTTTTTTTTATATAACAGTGATATAGAAAGTGTAGTAGATATATGGAATAGCCTCCCAGTGGGAGCAGTACCAATGATATGTGTGAGAGATCTCCCCTGCTGTGAAGTAGACGCTTCTGTGTTTAACTCCTGCTGGACCAGGTATCTGAGCACCCATAGATCCACAAAAAGCGTGCAACACAGATATCTCCATCGGAAAGTTTATTGAAATTTTTTTTTAAGAATTACCCAGCATAAATCGACTATACGCACTGGCAAGATAGATTTACCAGTGCCAGAGCATTTCTTAAAAGAACATCACACTATATCAAAACTATGATTTTTGCTGATAGACTGGGTTCCTCCGTTACGGAGAGGAGGGGATCGATTAAAGTTATTAAAAAGAAAGGAGAAACTGTGGATTCATAAACTTGACACATTGTGGCCTAGGGGCCTCAATAGGGAGTTTAATCTTGATGTATTTTATTGAGTGTCTGTTAATTATTTTATGTGTGTAATTTTCTATATGTACTATACTTGCCTTGTGATTAAAGAGACAGATGGGAGACTAAAGAGTTAACAGCATACACCCCAAGTAAACTCCACCCCTGTTATCCAATTATTTTGAGAATGATTTGGTCTATTTAAGGTAGGGATGTGGGTTTCGGAATTTCGGAATTTTCACGAAATTTCCCGATTCGTGTTTTCGGATGCGGCCGAATTCCGAAATTTTTTAGATCCGAAAATGGCAGATCCGAAAAGTTTTCCGAGCCGAAACGAAATATATTCGGAATTTTCGAATGGACTTGAAATGTGTCAAATCGAAATTTATTGCTTTTAAATGAGGAGAACAGATGTTCCGAAAAAACTAAAATTTCCGAAATTACGAAAAAGTCGATACAAAAAACGAGCTAAGTGACACGAAAATACGAAAAACGGTCGATATTCCGAAAACATGTACAATTCCGAAAAACGAAAATTTCCGAAATTACGAAAAGTCGATACAAAAAACGAGCAAAGTGATACGAAAAATGGTCGATATTCCAAAAAAAGAATGTACACGAAAAACGAATCGAGCCGAACCGAATCGAAACAGAAATCGGTCGAAACGAGCCGAATCGAAAAGTTTAAAAATCCGAAAAATCGAACCGAATCGAACCGGAAAAAAAAAATCGGTGCACAAGCCTAATTTAAGGAACTGCATTTGTATGTACATCAATGCATGATTAAGGTCCTGTAGGATTGAAACGTCGCATTTTTACCTGATGCATTTTTTCAATAAACTTTCCAATGGAGATTTCTGTGTTGCACGCATTTTGTGGATCTATGGATGTTCTTTGAGGTTTGGGCGGACTTCGCTGGCGTTTGCACCAGGACTTCTCCACTAGCCGGATAGAGCTCTCCCTTGGAAGGTGCACCACGCTTTCTTTGTTTTGATCTCAGGTATCTGAGCGCCACAATGTGCTTCAGCTGTGCTTTTATGCCATCATTCCTGCTGCTCCTGTATGATCTGACAGTGTGCTGTAAATAATATAGAGGACCTTTATAGTAGCAGGAAGGATGGCATAAAAGCACAGCTGAAGCACATTGTAATGTGATGTTCAGATACCAGGTCTAGCAGGAGTTAAAAACAGAAGCTTCTCCTTCACAGCAGGGGAGATCTCTCACACTTTTGCTCCCGCCACCTTGGCGAACCCACATCTCGCTTTTTGACTTTTTGCCGCAGTTGAGTTCATTGTCAGGTTTAAGTACTAATCACAAGGCATCCGATTGTGTTACTATCTGCCATGCGAGGAGATCAAGGGAATTTACCAGCGGTTTGTATTCTGCCCTGTTCGGTTGCTACCAAACCATTAAGTCTGCTGATTGTGTGACTGCCCTGCAGACTGCACAATTCATTAACCGCATCAATACTCTGTGTATAAACCACTGTGCAAATAACTACATTCATGTACCCAGGCTATCTTTACATTTGACTGAAGTTTATGTGTCTGCACTAAGCGATTCTTTCGGTCTTGAAACCGTTTGCGCTTAGGTGATACTCAGGTTTGTCATTATACTCCCTGACTAGGGAGATCAGGTCAATTAACACATTCTGCTCTGTAACTTGGTATCTGATAAGTCTGTCCATTATGATCCTGACTACGCTACCCCAGTATGAGCGCTATAGCGCCCGTTACAATATGTATTGTGTGTGTAATATATATGTATGCATGTGTGTAATGTGTATATATGTGATTAGGGGCAGGGTTATAGATCACCGTTTTGTTAGAAGGCGGATGGAGAAAGCCCTTTTCCCCTATAGAGTTAATACCCAACTGCCTGCTGATTAAACTGTGATTTATCACACTGTCACAGTAATATATATATATATATATACTGGGATCACGCTCTGCTGCACAGGTATAAGATTCAGATGGTTATAATTGCTGAAAAGCCCTACACAGCATATGCACTTACAATAGTGACCAATAGAGGGCGCAAATACCACCCTCTATTGGTCAGTATTGTAAGTGCATGCTAACTTTACTTTAAAGTAAGAGGTGTAATAGCGCCCTCTATTGGTTGCTATTGTGAGTGCACACTCCTAGTACAGAAAAAACAGTTTGTGAACTTAGTTCAAGAAGTAAAAAACATAACTGGAATTATTTTGGCAGAGAAATGGTGGGAAAGGGTGTCTCTATAATAAAAATGAGATCCTAACGATCCGGTGTAGCAACAGTGCCCGAAAGGGGTTGCAGGGAAATTGGAATATAGTTTCAATGAAGCAGTAGTTATTTGTGTGATGTTCCTGATCAAGGATGATCTATTTTTTATTTTTTTGTAAAAGATTTCTTCAGATATGTTTAATTTAATATACACACAAAATATATATATATATATTTGTATGTAACTATAAATGGTGAAACTCTATTCTCCTATATAACGATAATCAAATGTGTAAATTGCGACTGCGTAACCCTGTGTATATCTGGCTCTGATACCAGCCAGTGCCTCACCAGCCACTGACCTCACCCCACGTCACTGATACAGGGGAACTGAAGACGAGGCTCTGGATGGCAGAGGTCACAAAGGCAAGGGATAGGTACATCAAGAAACCAGAAATCATCTTCTTGGCTTGCTGGTTTTGTAGGACAATCCTTTTCTTGTGTTCTGATGTCCACAGGTCACAGGTGCACTCTTTAAGGCTAAGTCAGGCAGGGAACAGCAGGAGTGGGAGGTGGGATCTGGAGTTGGTAAACGAGGCCACTCTAAAAACCCAGGCTAGAGTTCTTGTAGGAAAAGTGTTGCAGAGGTTTCAGGTACGGGCATGAGCACATTTGCGGCTGGGTTCCTGACAGAGTGACAGTTATGTGGGTGGTAGAAATATTCTGCTTCACATGGCTGTAACAGCCAAATGGCATCAAAGGTGGGGGTACTCTACGCCGCCTAACCACTTAGAGAAGGTAAAGTGATCATTGTGCATAGAGTGTCCCTTCAATAACTTTTGTATCTTTTATCTTGTGGTTACTGTTGTGGAATAATTTTGACAGCTGGTTTGGCTAACTTTTGGTCACTCCACCAAACCCAAAGCCTGTGGCAAGATTTGTTCCTTCACTTTCTAAAATAGGCTTGGCAGGATATGACCTGTAGAACTTTTTGTGGTTCTGGGAAGTGTTACACGATATCTGGTAACAGACCACACACATTAACACTTCTGATTATTTGTAGGAACACTATCTTTGTTGAAATTAGTGCACACGCAAAATATTAAAAACAAAAGTAAGTTGACATTGAAATATTGAACTGAGATATGCTAAGATTTAGTTGTAATATATGGCCTTAATGTGTGAAGCCAACTTACCCACCACTTCTTCAAAGTACTCAAGTTGATGGTTCTAAGGTATATTTCCTGGCATCCCTCTTACAATTTATGAACTTTGAAGAACATATGTAATGGGGCACCTACATCTGTACGGATGGATTGCTAACCCAAAGAGCCTGTTCACTGGCGTGTACAGTCCATTACAGTAGGGTGTGCACCCACAGAACATTTATTAATTTGAAAGTACAAAATGCACATTTCCATTAGAAATAAGCCTGTAATCCAAGAGTCATTTTTATGCTTTTCATCATGAACCAGATAAGGGACATCTAAAATGTCAATGTATGAGGTGAAAGAGGACCTTTTCACCCAACATTAGGGTGTGCCATGCAGGGCCGGTGCTAGACTATTTTGTGCCCTAGGCAAGACCAACTACTTGCGCTCCCCTCAGAATAAATTGTTAACTGTTGAAATGCACACACACACACACACTGTGGGCTGGGGGGTTGGACATACTGTGCATGGACACACACTGCAGGGAGGCACACACGCTGTGCACGGGGACGCACACGGTCATTCGGTGCCCATCTTATCCCTCAGCTGGTCGGGCCCGGGATCGGTCTGTGCCTCTTTCTTCTTTCCCTTGCCCTCTTTGCCTTTCTCTTTCTTCTGTGCCTCTTTCCTTCATCTGCCTCTCTTTCCTCTGCCTCTTACTTTCATTTGCCTCTTTTGCCGCTGCTTCTCTGCCTCTTTTTTTTCTTCCTTATTTCTTCCTTTCGTGCCATTCTTCTGTGCCTTTCTCGCTTTCTTCTGTGCCTTTCTTTCTTTCGTGTTTTTCTTCTGAGCTTTTCTCACTTTTTTTTTCTGTGCCTTTTTTCGCTTTCTTCTGCCTCCTTTTTCTTTCATCTGCCTCTGGTAGTGCCCGCACGTCATCTGGTGGCACCTGCGCATCACCATAAGATATCCACCACCTTCTGCGCCGCTAAAGGGGATCCGGGAGTCGACCATGTCAGCTTTGAGAGCTGCCACTGCCGGCTAAACAAGCCACACAATGAGGAACGGGTACAATAATGGAACATGGGTTGGGGCCGGCTGCGCCCCTAGGTGGCAGTGCACCCTAGGCGGTTGCCTAGCTTGCCTATTGGGAGCACCGGCCCTGGTGCCATGGACACACCAGGCATCCCCCTGCGCACTCCTATGAGCCTGTTCAGGGCTCACTATACACACTCAAAGTACAAATATTGGGCAGTAGAACACAGAATATATCTGATTTATTGGTGCTGCTTAAGTGACCTCCGCTTCTGCGAAATACACGCCATACGATCATACTGTGTACAGTAAAGTCCACCTTTGCAGTTTTGTTAGTTATACACAGATCTGAACTTATCTTCATTAAACTCGATAGAAAATAAATAATACATGAAGACAAAGGTACTAAGCAAATTGAAAGTGGTGGACAGAATATATCGTAACACTATTTTCACTGTAAGAGCAGATCATCACAATCTCATGTAAGATTCAGGGGACGGTCCTAAAGGAACCGATGATGCTCCCTGTCAACTGAGACAGCTTCAATATTATAATTTTCCTTGAGTTTTGCAAAGTAGTAGAATTTCATAGCTAGATTCGTCATAGATTAGCAACAAGTCATCTATTTTTTTTTTTTTGAGACACAAGGACAGGATTGACCTTAAAGCTCAGGGTAAAAGTGAAACTGCGGTGTAGGGAAGTGCATTCGTCAGGTTCAGTAATGAAATTGGGGAAGACACATTAAAGTTACATAGACTTATGTTCTCAGATGACCTAAGTCACTGTTCGAAGAATGATGGGGGAAGTTGCTGGTGCATCTGTCCATTGAATTGAGGGGAGTGTATGTGTAAGGAAGGGGTGGACTCAGTCTACATTTAGCAACAAGGAGAGACACTAACAAATGTCATGTGGCAGGGCAGTCCTATGATCAAATATTAGGTTCACAGATGCATGTACAGAGAGGCAGAATTACAAACATACAATGCATACATACATACGCACAGATGCATTGAGAAGTCATTAATATACAATCTGAAAAACAAATGTAAGAGCTGCAGCAGAAGAATTTAAGATACATCTTAATGCACTGGTTGGAAGGGACAGATATTTATTACAGATTAGAGACAGTTCTAAATTACATTTAACAAGCACATCCATATACATTTAAAATACAGGGAAGCAAACATAGACATTTGGCATTTAATTACAGAGCACAGGAATCAACATACAGGTATTATTTTACCCATAGAGACATAATAACAATAACATTTATATTCACAAATAGACCATTAGAAACAAAGCTATACATTTATTAGGAGGTATAATTAGAAACAGGCTTATGTAGGTAAACATGGGCAAAGCGTTATAAATAAACACAGATTGTAAGAAACACACAGATTGTAAGAAATCTATAGACACATTTACAGACACAGATTGTAAGAAATTTAGAGATACATTTACAGACTATCAGGGTTATTCAGAGAATGGTGAAAAACAGGTGGACTGGCAGGAGAGATAACAATCTAGACCAAATAGCCAATTGGGAAAGTGAGATAAATGGGATACTTTTTCTGGTTTGGCTAATTTGACCTACAGGGTTATTCAGAGAGTGTGAAAAGCAGGAGAATGACTGGAGAATGACTAGGTCAAAATATATAAGATATTAAAAAAATACAAATACACAGATTAACACAGAAAATAAAAATGTAGGAAATATATTCACTATCAGGGTTATTCAGAGAGCGTGAAAAGTAGGAGAATGATTGGAGAATGAAAAATTCTAGGTCAAAATCGCCAAACCAGAAAAATTCTCCCTTTCATCTCACTTTCCAAATCGGCTATTTTGACCTAGAATTTTTCATTCTCCAGTTATTCTCCAGTCATTCTCCTGCTTTTCACGCTCTCTGAATAACCCTGCTAGAATTTTCACTTCTCCAGTCATTCTCCTGAGTTTCACCTTTCTCTGAATAGACCTGACAGATTGTAAGAAATCTATAGATACATTTACAGATACAGATTGTAAGAAACAGACAGACACATTTACAGACACAGGCTGTAAGAAACACACACACACATTTACAGACACAGGCTGTAAGAAACACACACACACATTTACAGACACAGGCTGTAAGAAACACACACACACATTTACAGACACAGGCTGTAAGAAACACACACACACATTTACAGACACAGGCTGTAAGAAACACACACACACATTTACAGACACAGGCTGTAAGAAACACACACACATTTACAGACACAGGGAAGAAGAAATACACAATTCTAATACACAATTCTAATTCAAAATCAGAAAAAAAGAAAATCTCAGCTCAACATCACACACAGAGACATACACACATACAGACACGCACTCCCAGCTCATGACCAGACGCATACATTCATAAAGACACACATAGAAATATGAGTGAGCCACAGGGAGGTCTGTGTCATAGTTTCCATGTTACCCTCCCATCCTGAACTCCAGATGGCTGCTTCTGACAGTCTCTCCTGTAAGATCCCTCTGCCTTGTGAGATCTTTGCATTTTGGGGAGCACATTGAGTATTGAGTGAATCTGTGGGGACCCAGCATGGATCAGATGACAGAAGCAAGAATGCAGGAAGGAAGCAGGATGTATGGGGCTCATTTCAGGGACAGAGCTACAAAGACTTGGAGACGCCTGAAAAATAGACTGTCTGCCCCTCTGGAGTATGGTGAGTGAGGACAGATAGTCTATGCTGGGTTTATTCGCTGAATGGTGTTTCAAGAACTGGCTTAGAAAAAACACGTCGCTGTATATGCATAGATTTTTGAGAAAAAAAGTAAAAATTTAACTTTTAAAATTTTGCAACTTTGTCGATGATAGACTGTGTCTGACAGTTTAACACGTGTTAGCTCTGTCACTTTACCTATATCGTCTAGCACTATAAAAATCAATAATATATATATATATACACACACACCCAAATGCAAATAGTTATAGCACAAGCTCAGTATATCTGTTAAGTACACAAAAAATAATTTGTCTATCTGCTGTGAAAGGGAGCTCTCAGAGGCTTCCACTATAGCTTTTGTTTACACTGTGTGCAGAGAAGCATGATCAATGTTTCAGTCCTTCATACTGGGGCTTTACATGAGGATAAGGCTGGGGTCAGATGAGCACACTATGTGCGCCTGTACTGACGTGTCTCCCGGTGTCCGTCACAGCGTTGCGATGAATTGCGCGCGCGACAGGGGCCGTGCTGTGGCCGTGCAGCAAGCCTCCCTGTCGAAGTGCTATGACGCACGTCCTTAGGAGGATCGAGCCTTGCAACGCTAAGCGCACAAATTGCGCTCAGCAAGGTGGCCATCAGACGGGCGACAGAGTGGAAGGAACGTCCACTCTCACGGATGTTCCTTCTGCTCTTAAAAACACTCGTCTGACCCCAGCCCAAAACAGTGTTCCATTTTCTGAATTTATTGACTTTGACCAATTAAACTTAATTCACCCCTCTGCAATTTCCTAATGATTCCTGGTGCCTTGATGCATAGGTCAGTATCAAAATGTACAATTTTCACCAAAATGTACACTCGAGTGTTTTTTTTTTTCACGCGAAAAATAAACTTTTTAATATACTATAACCAACGTTGGGCTACATTACAGCTGGTGCTAACTTAGGCTAGGGACAGATGAGCGCATTTTCTGCGGCCACCGTCAAAATGTACGTCGATGCGTGCGCACGCATTTTTTCACGGAATACGCTTAAGTGGTCAGACGATGCGCAATTCTGGACGTATTTCATGACGATGGGGTGAAAAGAAGTCTAGGGAAATCCGGCTGTTTGAACGTTATGTTGGCCGCACACTAGCAGCGTCTGACATCTCCTAATCACGCACACACGCTGCTATGCGGCCGCAGCGCACTCTGTACGTCAGTACCAGTGGTTTAACGTTCTCGAAAAAATGCGTTCATTTTCCACTTGCGTTGCGCGGCCGGACTTTCGTGCGACCGTACTTCGTATATTGGCTGTCATTGCCCGGCATCTGCTGCTAGTGCGGCCGTGATTATGTGCGCCAGAACGCGCGTTCGCACTGCCTCAGTCTGACCCTAGCCTTAACCAGAGCTGTTGTAAACTTCCCAGAGCCATTATAGTCTATGGAGGTTTTAAGTTTACAACAGCTCTGGTTTAGGCTAGGGTCAAACGAAAGCATTTTTACACGCGAATGGATTGATGTATTTTATCACGGAATATGCGAAAACGGTCATACGATGCGCATGTTCGTGCGTGATGTTTTACGAATCCAAACCAGGAAACTTTTTGCGTCTGGACGTTATGTTGGCCGGACATGAGCAGGGTCTGACGTCTCCAAATCACACACACACGCCGCTAGCGGGCGCAGCGCACTCTGTACGTCCGTACTAGCGGTTCTGCGTTCTCGAAAAAATGCGTTCATTTTCCACTTGCGTTGCGCGGCCGGACTTTCGTGCGACCGTACTTCGTATATTGGCTGTCATTGCCCGTCATTTGCTGCTAGTGCGGCCGTGATTAAGTGCGCCAGAACGCACGTTAAAAATGCACTGGTCTGACCCCAGCCTAAGTTAGCACCAAGTATGTAATATGGCCCAAAACCTCCATAGGTTATAATGGCTCTGGTAAGTTTACAACAGCTCTGGTTAAGTTAGCAACAACTATGTAATATGGCCCGTGTTATGTCTTGATTATAAAACATTTGTCTGATTTGGAAACTGAAACCCACGACTGTGTTGTTCATTTTTGGTAACATAACATGCATATAAACATATATTACTGTAAGAGATTGCCATCTATCAAATCTACTGTTTTTAATAAAATAATATACTTTATGCTATAATATTCAAACAAGCTTGATCTTGCTACGTCCTTATGCTTAAGAAACCATTAAACTGAACCTGACATTTAGGGGAATGTCCAGTACTCATGTTTGGCTTTCACTCTTGCTATAAAAGTATATCAGCATGTTCTGCGTTATTGGCGTAGATTTCATATCACTGTCAGTTTAGCGTATTTGATTCCTTAACCCTTTCTGTGCCGGATATGTATGTACAGATATGAGGAGTGTGTGTTGTCAGTTGAGTAAATATTATGAGTGTGAGCTCACTGCCTGGGTGAAGGTGACTCACTCCTCTACTCACAGCCTCTGTAGCAGGATGTTGGCATAGTGAGCCAAAAACACCACCTTTCTCTGGACGTTGTATTTAAAGCGACATTACCACTTACATAGGCAGTAACTAGACTACGTGTGCAATACAAACTGCTGACTTTTATTTAAGTAATTGCATGTAAATAGCAAAAATAAATTAAAGGGTTTGATCTCTTGTTTCCATTTTGTGTATTTTTCCCATGATGCAACATTTACCAAAAAAAGCTTTGTTTTGTAGCTCTTGTTTATTTAATCTACATTATTTAATAGTTTATGAGGTGGAGGAGGCAACATTTTGGTAAGACAGCAGGGGGTGTATTGTGTGTCTCCAGGCTAACTGAGATAAGAGCTTGCAGCAGAATGAGATATGACAGGGAGCTTAAAAGACATCTAATATAACCTCTGGTGATGTCCTTTGAATACATCCCACACATTACAATGATGTGAGTCGGCTGCCTGACCCATAGATTCTGTTCTATGGCCAAAACCGACACAGTGAGGAGCAGCTGATGTAAAGATACTTGGGGGGGGGGCAGTTTACAACACAAAAGATCACACAATGTATGCACCCAGTGACACATATAGAGGAAAATATTTTCTTAACTAAACAGACAAGAGAAAAGCAAAACGCATGTAAGTTATCAGATTCAGCAACATAACAAACAAAATAAGGACATTTCATTTTTAGGTAGTAGTGTCTCTTTAACAATAGTGAAGGGATGGACGTGTTCATTGCCTGAGTGTTAATGTTTTTTTTTAAAAAAAAAATAATATGAAATATTTATTTGAAATTACGGAGAGGAGGAAAGGCCAAAAGTGAGATTAAAATCCTCCTTCAAGACATTACAAGAAATAATAAAAATAATTGTGAAAAACATAAAATAACGTAGAAGGAAATCAGAGTGCTGCCACAAGGTTAATTTGCTATACTGCCATATGAAACAAGGAGCTCTGAGCAGGACATGCAAATGAAGTCATCAATTTCTCACTTTTTTGCATCTAAGGTTCCTCACTGTATACGGGAGTGGAGCAAATGAGCTCTGTGGGAAAAGCAGTTCTCTGAATTGCTTGGACATATAGATGTTTGAAGCAATTTTATATATATATATAATATATAAATGATAAACCCCTCAGGAGGGTGAGAGGGAGCAGGAAGCTCACGGAAGTGTGACCACTCATAAGGTTGATGGCTCACACTGTGCAAAAATGACTTTTTTGGGGGGGATGTCAGAGCATTTACACATTTAGATGTCATGTATTTGTTGAATTCCCAGTTTGGCCTCCAACAACCTGCTGCCACCCCTGCCACAGTATTTTTTTTTTTTGTTACCTTCTTCAATCATTTTAGTCTACCTTTCCAGTATTCCACCAGCAGTGCTAAATTAAGTTTTGAGCTTTTTCTCTATTTGTGCTTTTTTTAATAAAGAATTTACTAATTCTCTTTTATTTTATTATTTGCTCAGAGTACTAGTACAACAGTTAAATAAATATATAACTAATCACAGGTTTATTCAGAGAGTACTGCAATGTCACCGACATTTCGGTGCTCTCTGATTCACCACACTTTGGTGAGTCCGATTCGCTGACCCTGCGGTGAATTCAGCATTTACTGCAGGGTCCCCCAAGTGCGACGAACTGGTCGCCGAACGCTGCCACCAACCTGCAGGACAGTCGCCGCCAACCCGCCGGCTGCCTCCACCAGTCTGCCGGACAGCCGCCGCAAATTCAACGGACAGCCGCCAAACGCAGCCGACGACCTGCCGAACGCTGCAGAAAAAAGCCGGGTAAAGAGCCAGGTAAAAAAAAAACGATTGAAACTTTAAAAATTTTAAACCCTGTATGCAAAAAAACTACTGGACAAAAATGCCTGGAATTAACATATAAGGTCATATGAATAATAATAAAAAGGTCTGTTACAGAAAAAAAAACGCTATTTGAAAAAAATCTGGCATTTTTGCAGAAAAAAAATTCCCGAAAAATGGCTAAAATATCCTGAAAAAATTAAATAGACTTTTTGCTGCAAATTAAAAGAATAAACTGTGTAATAGATATTGAATAAAAACGGGAATATTTTTAATATTGAAACTTATGAGATTCACATGATTAAACCTGTTGAATGAAACCACCGAAAATCAGGGCATTTCACTGACATTTCACTGCTGTTCGGTGTTCTCTGAATAGATTAACCATTGCTTCTCTATGGGGATTTTCACTGCAGCCAAACAACACCATATTTGCTGGCAATCCCACAAAATTTGTCGGGCTGCCTGCTTTTTGAATGACTGAATGGCCACAAAATTGCACCGTACAGGGAAATTCCCTGTTCAGTGCAATTTTGGGGCCAGTTCAGCTGTGTCTGAATAACCCCTATAGTCAAGAACAGTGGTTCCCAACCGCGGTCCTCAAGTACCTAAGGCCAGATTTTGCAGATCCCCTTGGGGAAATGCAGACTGAATCCTGCAATCACTGAGCAGCAAATCCTATCACCTGTGCTGTGCTTCAGATATCCTGCAAACCTGACCTGTTGGGGTTACTTGAGGACCGCGGTCGGGAACCACTGGTCTAGAATGGTGAATTATAATTAAAAATTAAATATCAACTAAACCGATGGACAACCCAATGACCGAGATGTCATAGTGATATGTTTGAAGACTATAGTTTGCTAGAGAATTGTCTTATTGAACTCGAGAAGGAAAATATAAGTAAATTATTTATTTATTTATTTATTTATTTATAAAGTATTTTACCAGGAAGGATACATTGAGACTTCTCTCGTTTTCAAGTATGTCCTGGGTTCAAGAACATTGAAGTGTTACAGTTACAGAAATACAAAGTAATACAATGCAAGATATTAAAAAACAACACAAATATACAGATTAACAGAAAAATATGTAGGAAATATAGTCACTATGTTACATGTTTACAGGTGCATTCTGTATTGAGGTATGTTAATAGGGAAGTCTTGAGTGACTTAAGACTGGGGGAAGATTTGATGGTGTCTGGGAGGTTATTCCATAATTGTGGTGCTCTGTAGGAAAATGAGGATCGAGCCATTCTTTTTATATTGTGGTATTGCAAGTAAGGTGCTGGTTCTGGATCGGAGGTTATAGGATGAGGGAGCTGCTGGGGGAAGCAGTCTATTCAGGTAGGGTGGCAGCTTCCCAGAGATGCTCTTAAACACCAGGCTGGAAAGGTGAAGGGTGCGTCTAGATTCCAGCGACGGCCAGTTTAGCTCTTTTAACATGTCACAATGGTGGGTCATGTAGTTACATTGTAATGCAAAGCGACAGAATGAGTTATACAATGTGGTAAATTTATGAAGGTGTCTATTTGTTATAATAATTCTTGTTCCTGTTTTGTTTTTAAAATGTCTCGCTCCCTTTGGTTATTGTAAAGCGCTGCAGAAACTGTTGGTGCTATAAAAATTATGATGATGATAATAGTAATAATAGACCTATATGTATACATACAGAAAAAATGGCGTTGCGCCCATACTCAGAGGGGCTGCAACGGCCAGGAGTAACAGCCCAGTTCATGTATAAACATAACAAGAGAAAAAAGGTGTCATCTGCGCTCGTTTCTATGTATTTCCATGTACACTATCAGGAGGTAGTGTTTTGTTGTACATGGAAATACATAGAAATAGACCTATATGTATGTTCCCTTAGTGTTGGTTCTGCTGTCTTTTCCCGAAACCTTTTCCAGGCTTTATTAATGTATATGCGAGCATACTAAAATGAATCAATTGCCCATTTCCTCCAGGGCCTCTCCAGATGGCATTTAGATTTTGCTTGTTAATCGACTGATATCGTATTAGCTAAACCGGAACTGGTTGCGTATGGCGTGGCAGACGATATGGGATTTTAATAGAGGTGTGTGGAGAGTGTCATTTTATTGTCAGATCAACTTATCCAGTGGCAAATGGCAGGGTATGGAAAGGAGATTGAAGGAAATCGCAGCCCTGCTACCAGGAATAGCAGACGTCTGGCAAAATATTAACAAAAAACCGCCCTTGGCAGAATTCATACTGTAGCCTTTCTTATTTTTCCAAAACCCCCACAGTGTAAAAATGCACGTAGCAATTTATGTTAGACACTACATATGAGTGTGTGTATGTGTATTTATATATATATGTGTGTATATATAATAATTAATATATATATTAATTAATATATATATATATATTAATTAAAGAGTTGAGTGGGAAGTTAAAAGGAGAAATTTTCCTTTCTGCTTTCGACACAGTTGCACACAAAAGGTTACTATTTAAATTAAGAAAAATTGGTCTAGATGAAAATACTTGTTCTTGGATAGAAAACTGGCTAAAAGATAGGGTACAGAGAGTGGTCATAAATGGTACATTTTCAAGATGGACACCAGTGGTAAGCGGTGTCCCTCAGGGGTCTGTTATAGGACCAATACTATTCAATTTATTTATAAATGACCTTGAGATAGGCATTGAAAGTCTGTGTTTGCAGATGACACAAAACTAGGAAAAGTAATACAATGTGAGCAGGATGTTACTTCGCTGCAGAGGGATTTAGATAGATTGGGGGACTGGGCACTTAAATGGCAGATGAAATTTAATCTAGATAAATGCAAAGTTATGCACTTTGGAGTGAAGAACACGCAAGTAATTTATACCCTAAATGGTACGGAGTTAGGGAAATCAAAGCAGGAGAAGGATTTGGGAATAATCATAGACTTCAAACTAAGTAACAATGTCAAACAGCAGCCGCCAAGGCCAGCAAAGTATTGGCATGCATTAAAAGGGGAGTTCACTCTCGGGATGAAAACATAATTTTGCCTCTGTATAAATCAATGGTGAGACCGCACCTTGAATATGCCGTGCAATTTTGGGCACCTGTCTTAAAAAAGGATATTATAGCGCTAGAAAGAGTGCAGAGACGGGCAGCTAAATTAATAAGGGGAATGGAAGGGTTAAGTTATGAGGAAAGACTAACAAGCTTAAACCTGTTTAGTTTAGAGAAACGGCGCCTTAGAGGGGATCTGATAACCATATATAAATATACACTGGGCCATTATAAACCATTGTCTGATAACCTATTCATTAACAGGTCTATACATAGGACAAGGGGTCATCCATTTAGACTGGAAGAAAGAAAATTTAGCTTAAAGCATAGGAAGGGTTATTTTACGGCGAGAACAATAAAGCTGTGGAATTCTCTGCCTGTTGAGGTGGTTGGGTCAGAGTCTGTACAGACTTTTAAAAAACGACTGGATGACTTCCTGCAGACACAGAATATTAAGGGTTATAATATTTAATATGTGGGTAAAAGCTTCTTGATCCAAGGAGAAATCTGACTGCCATTCTGGGGTCAAGAAGGAATTTTTTCCCGGTATGTTGCATATTTCAGACTGGGATTTTTGCCTTCTTTTGGATCAACAGCAGTAGGTTATGTGGGAGAGGCTGAACCCGATGGACGCATGTCTTTTTTCAGCCTATATAACTATGTAACTATGTAACAGTTAAAATATAAGACTTGTGCATTTTTAGAGACTGGCATATTCCTTGCCCCCTATACACTTTAGGGGTTATTCAAAGAGAGCCAAATTGGCTCCGAAATTGCACCAAACAGTGAATTTCCCTATACGGTGCAATTTCTGAGTCATTCGGTTATTCAGAAACCAGGCAGCTCCCCAAATGTTGGCGTATTGCCAACGAAATACGGTGCTGTTCGACGTCAGTTAATCCCCATAGAGAAGTAATGGTTAATCTATTCAGAGAACACTGAACAGCATAGAAATGTCATTGAAATGCCCTGATTTTCGGTGGTTTCATTCGACAGGTTTAATCAGGTGAATCCCTTAGGTTTCAATTTAAAAAATATTCCCCGTTTTTATCAAATATTTATTGAACCGTTTATTCTTTTCAATTGCAGAAAATTACTATTTATTTTTTAGGGTTTATTTAGGCATTTTTCAGGATTTTTTTTACCGATAAAGTGTTTCCATTTTTTTTTTTCTTTACTGTAACAGACCTTTTTATTATTATTCCTAGGACCTGATATATTATTTCTAGCCATTTTCGTTGAGGTGTTTTTATTTGCAAACGCGTTTGAAAAGTTGCTGTGTTATTTTATTAATTTTTTTACTCCATTCGGCGGCTGGTCGGCTTTTTCTGGCAGCTGAAAAGCTCTGTATTCGGCAGGTCGTCAACTTTTTTCAGATGTGTTCGGTGGTTTTGCAGTGGATTGTTGGGTGTGTTTTGGCGTTTATTCAGTGGCTTATCAGATCGATCCAATGTTTTTTTGGTGGTTTTGTGGATGCGTTCGGCAGCGCGTTCCCTGCACTTCGGGGACTTTGCAGTGAATTCTGAATTCACCACAGGGCGCCGAATTTGACTCCCCGAGGTGCGGTAAACGAAAGAGCAACGAACTTCCGGTGGAATTTGAAGCTCTTTGAATAACCCTGTATGTCCTCTTGTGATTCAGCTGTCAATTGCACATAGTACAAATGTCATTCTTATCTGCAAGCGATAACAGGCAACTGCTGGTCCCCAATGAATCTCAAGCTTCAACACCTCTGGCATTCAGAGAGTGAGGATGAAAGGAGCAGCATCAAATGCCTATTCTCTTATAACCTCGTGAAGACATTGCTGTCAATTGTTTCTTTGATTTTTTTTTGAAAAAGGATTTTACCAGGAAGGATACATTGAGATTTCTCTCATTTTCAATATGTCCTGGGTGGCGAGTATGTACCGTTAGGTGTCTTTCCCAAGGACACTTACTGGAGTGGTTGCTCGTCGGGATCGAACCCATGACTCCACAGGCTCTCTCCAAGCAGAGCAGTGATGTTACCTCTACTCCACCCAGCCGCCCACCCAATTCTTGAAGATATACAGTATGGAGCCTCTTTTCTGCAAGGGTGAACGTTAAAGGTTATCATACACCAAATATCACAAATAATAAAACAAAAAAACAAATTAAAAGTACCGGATTTCGATAGATCATTCTATGATAATATCAGATTTATTATTGTCCAGCAAGAACAAAAACAGAAACCAACTGGTACAAAATAAGACGTCCGTTGTGTTGTCTAGAGAGGAAATGAAAGCGATAGACATGACATACTATGTGGTAAGATGCATTGGAAACATGTCACATGCTTTATCTTGGTTTTATAATTTAGCGTATATTGATCCGTATGATTGTGCTCGTAACGTCTTTCTCAGATGAGGAGGGTTATGGCTGCAATGATATTGGACAGATACAGTGGCGTAACAACCGGGGGGCAGCCGGTGCAGGTGCCCCGGGCGCAGGGCCGAGGGGCTGGCACCGGCCGGTTCTCATGCTACTGCCATCGCCCGAAGACCTGGGCTCGAGTCCTGCGGGAACGCAGGTTTCTGCTGTGGCCCGAGCCCGACAAAGTGGGCGCACAGCATGCTGCCTCGCACTGCCGCCGGCCTTCTGAAGGCTGTGATGCGGCCTACAGCAAGATCTCACGCGATCTCGCGAGAAGGCATCAAAAAGCCTTCAGAAGCCGGCGGGCCTCGTGGAGGAGCATGAGGGCGCACGCGGGTCCCCGTCTGAGGTCTGTGAGTGGGGGTCCTCCTGTGTCTGTGTATATAATTTTGGGGAGTCCTCCTGTGCCTGGGTATAGAATTCTGGGGAGTCCAGTGCCTGTGTATATAATTCTGGGGGTCCTCCTGTGCCTGTGTATATAATTCTGGGGGGGTCCTCCTGTGCCTGTGTATATAATTCTGGAGGGTCCTCCTGTGCCTGTGTATATAATTCTGGGGGGGTCCTCCTGTGCCTGTGTATATAATTCTGGGGGGGGGGGGTCCTGTGTAGGGATGAGCTGTTCGATTCGATCAGTTTGGAGTTCGATTCGAACTTTGGCCGTTCGCAAGTTGGCGGCCCCCACCGGAGCTAGGCCGCACTTCGGCGCCGCAAGGCATCTCTATACACAGCCCCATCAGCATCTCTATACACAACCTCACAGCATCTCTATACACAACCTCACAGCATCTCTATACACAGCCCCATCAGCAAATCTATACACAGCATTTCTATACACAGCCACACAGCATCTCTATACACAACCTCAGAGCATCTCTATACACAACCCCATCAGCATCTCTATACACAACCCCATCAGCATCTCTATACACAGCATCTCTATACACAGCCTCACAGCATCTCTA
This sequence comes from Leptobrachium leishanense, assembly GCA_009667805.1. Taxonomy (NCBI): domain Eukaryota; kingdom Metazoa; phylum Chordata; class Amphibia; order Anura; family Megophryidae; genus Leptobrachium; species Leptobrachium leishanense. The sequence goes on from CM019071.1 coordinate 80,416,376, forward strand.
TACATAGCCACACAGCATCTCTATACACAACCCCATAAGCATCTCTATACACAGCATTTCTATACACAAACAGCATCTCTATACACAACCCCTTCAGCATCTCTATACACAAACAGCATCTCTATACACAACCCCATCAGCACCTCTATACACAGCATCTCTATACACAACCCCATCAGCATCTCTATACACAGCCACACAGCATCTCTATACACAACCTCACAGCATCTCTATACACAGCATCTCTATACACAGCCACACAGCATCTCTATACACAACCTCACAGCATCTCTATACACAACCCCATCAGCATCTCTATACACAGCCACACAGCATCTCTATACACAACCTCACAGCATCTCTATACACAACCCCATCAGCATCTCTATACACAACCCCATCAGCATCTCTATACACAACCCCATCAGCATCTCTATACACAGTATCTCTATACACAACCTCACAGCATCTCTATACACAACCCCATCAGCATCTCTATACACAGCATCTCTATACACAACCTCACAGCATCTCTATACACAACCCCATCAGCATCTCTATACACAGCCACACAGCATCTCTATACACAACCCCATCAGCATCTCTATACACAACCTCACAGCATCTCTATACACAACCTCACAGCATCTCTATACACAACCTCACAGCATCTCTGTGAACCCTGAAATGAACCCCCTATCTCCACCAGGGGATTCCGGGCAGCTAGGGGTTCCCCGGCTATCTGACGTCCTCACGCTATGCGTGAGGACGTCAGGCAGTGAGGGGGGACGCTTATCATATATGGTAAAGTGGGCATGGCTTTGTCTCCAGCATGGTAACAGCACAACAACATAACAACAATATATGGAAAACAAAGGCCTCGCACAGCTCTCACTCTCGGCCACATGAGATGATGCGAGTGTGGCAGAGCCAGGATGCAAAAAATTGAGACAGATGTCATTTGCACGTCTTACCCAGAGTTCCTTTCTGCATATGGGGAATGTAGCACAGGAGCTGTGCGTTGCAGTTATTCGATTTTGCTGTGATGTGCAAATGGCTTCTGCCATAATAAACCTTATATATTAAATATATATATTCTAAATCATGAGTATAGCAGTACGTAGTGATACCTTTTTTATTGGACCAATGTTACATTTAAAAGACAAGCTTCAGAGAGTATGTCCTCTCTTCTTCAGGTCTGGACGCTATACTGAGCAATATCTAGAATTCTGCAAATGACGTCTGCAATTTGTGGCTTTGACCAGTTGCATATACCTGATCTCTGCTAAAAAAAAACGCCATCTAGTATGGTATGGCATTGATTGAAGGGTTCTGTGTAAAAGCAGACTCAGGATGCAAAAAAGTGGGAAATTGCAGACGTCATCTGCACGTCTTACCCATAGTTCTGTGCTGCATATGGGGAATGTAGCACATGAGCTCTGTGATGAAGTTTTTTGAATTGCTGTGATGTGTAAAAGGCCTTTGCAATAATAAAATATATATATATATATTTGGTTGAATGGCCTCCACTATTTTCTGGAAGCCTCTGTATCCTGAAGTTGACTTTTAAAAGCTGCTGCTTAAAAACATATTCTCGATGCCGTTACACCTAAATCCGCACACGTGGCCTCTCACACCCACGTCTGAAAGGTGATCCTTCACCAGCAATCTTAGAGGTGTGTCCCTCACACCTACATCAGGAGATGGGGCCCATCACGCTCATTCCACTAGAAGTTGCCCGTTCAAACACAGCTGTCCTTGTTCCAGATTTTGGACAGAGGAGGGGCTCAGGACCCTTCAGAAATGCGTTGTGAACTATTAATAGCTGTGAGCGCGCATGCCTCAATGCTGGCATTCACACCAACCAGGCCGGACCTGGGTAGGGCACTATAAATGTACTAGGACAAAAATAAACACTTGGGCCACAACGTCCTCACCAGTACTTGACCCATTTCTTAGAATCACGACCTCTGCATAAAATGTGCGGTGGCGAGCACACAATATTCATCATATTATAATTCAATTAACAACACAAGAAACATTCAGAATCCAGCCTGACAGTCAATAAATGAAAATATTTTTTCTGTATTTTTATATAGAAATCAGTGACTACATAGACCATTCTTTATTAATGGAAATCATATGAGCAGGTGGCTTTTGTGGCGATGGCCTGGCATTTGTTTTGTTTGAGTTGTTTGAAGTTCCAGACACAAAGCAGGCATTTTTCATCCATTCTTTTAAGTGCCCATTTTAGGCTAGGGTCAGACGAAAGCAGTTTTAACGTGCGTTTAGACTCACGAAATCACGGCCGTGCTAGCAGCAAATGACGTCCAATGCCGGGGAACATACGAAGTACGGCCGCACGAAAGTTCGTCCACGCAACGCAAGTGGCAAACGAACGCATTTTTTATAGAACGTGAAACCGCTAGTACGGACGTACAGAGTGCGCTGCGTCCGCATAGCGGCGTGTTTGCGTGATTGGGAGACGTCAGACGCTGCACACGTCCGGCCAACATAACGTCCAGACGCAAAAAGTGTTTTATTGATGATCCGTACAAAATCACGGACGAAAATGCGCATCGTATGACCGCTATCGCGTGTTCCGTGAAAAAATACGTCCATTCGTTCGAACGCACTTTTTCACGGACAACGTGAAAAATGCGTTCGTCTCACCCTAGCCTTAGACCTTAGAGTAATTCACTTGCGGGGTTATTCAAAGAGCATGTCGGTGATATTTCGGTGTTCTCCTTTTCGCCACGCTTCGGCGAGTTCGATTCGCCGATCCTGCTGTGAATTCAGCATTCACCCGAAGTGCGCCAAATCGACCCACTGAACTAATTGAAAAAACGCCGCAAAACCGCTGAATCGATCCAAACAAATGCAGAATCGATCCGAAAAACCACTGAAAAGTAAACCCACCAAATGCATCTGACCATCCGCTGCAAAAGTTCTGAAAAAAGCCGCCGACCCGTTGAAAAGATGCCGACCAGCCATCAGAAAAAGCCAACAAGCCGCCGAACGGGGTAAAAAACCAAACATAAACCACAATTTTTAAAAGGTGTCTTTTCAAAAAAACTACTGCATGAAAATGCCTGCAAATAATACATAAGATCCTATGAATAATAATAAAAAGGTCTGTTACAGAAAAAAATGCTATTTTTAAATAAGTTTGCCAAAAAGCCTACAAAATCAATAAAGACATTTTGCGCAAATGAAAAAAATAAACAGCTGAATAAATATTTAATACAAAAACGAGGAATTTCTTTGAAACTTATGGGATTCACCTGATTAAACCTGCCGAATGAAACCACCGAAAATCAGGGCATTTCAATGACATTGCGGTGCTGTTCGGTGTTCTATGAATAGATTAACCATTACTTCTCAGTGAGGATTTCACTGCCCAAAGTCACTGTATTTCGCTGGCAAATCGCCAATATTTGGCGAATTGTCAGGTTTTTGAATAGCCGAATGGCAACTAAATTGCACCGGACGGGGAAATTCACTGTTTGGTGCAATTTCAGGGCCAATTCGGTGCTCTTTGATAACCCTGATAGTGAAAAGAACACATTCAGGGTTATCCAAAGAGATCCGAATTGCTTGAGAAAGGTAACCGAACGCTGAAAATCAGCGTTCGGTTACCTTTCCTGGCCATTCGGCTATCCAGAGAGCAGGCAATTCGCCAAATCCTGACGAATTGCCTGCACATACGGTGCCTGTTCGGTGCCTGTTCGAGGGCAGTGAAATCCCCATGAAAAAGCACTGCTTCGGCTATTCAGAGAACACAAACCAGCAGTGAAAGGTTCCCCTAATGCCCTGCCATTCGGGGGTTTAATTCGGCAAATTTATTCAGGAGAATCCCATAGACTTCAATGTTAAAAATATTCCCGTTTTAATTCAATATCTAATAAACCGTTCATTATAAAATTCTGCAGCAAAAAGTCTCTTTATTCATAGATTTTTTAGGATACTTTAAGCATTTTTCTGATTTTTTTTTTTTTTTTTTTTAAAAGTCCGATTTTTCAGTTTGCTTATTTTTTTTGTAACAGCCTCTTTATTATCATTCCCTGGACCTCCTGTGAAAATTTCAGACATTTTCGCTCAGTAGTTTCTTTGCAAACAGCGTTTCTTTTTCCCAGATTCATACAAATGGTTTTTCTAATTTATTCACTGCCTCCTCTACGTCACAGCTGCTTCGGCTCTGTGTGATTCGGCTCATGTTCGGCTCCTGTTCGGCTTCTTCAAAGGTTAATCCAGATGTTTTTGCTTGTTTTCAGCGTGCATTCGGTTAGTTTTCGTCAGGTTTTCGGCAGCTTTTCCCTGCAATTCGGGGATCCTGTGGCGTTTGCTGAATACACCGCAGGGTCACCGAAATGCAATCGGCAAAAGGAACCGAATTGAAGAGAACGAAAAGTCACCGAACGTGCGGTGACTTTTCGAATCTCTTTGGATAACCCTGATTATCTTATGTTAGGAAAACAATCCCTTGGTCAAGTAAATTGTTTTTTATTTCTTTTTTTTTATTATTTATTTATACCCCTGCCACTTTGTTTATCCTTCTTTTTAATTTCATACATTTTTTTTTTGGGTCAGACATGTTTAGCTCCGCACAGAAAACTTTCAATTGTTTATATATATATATATATAATCATATTAAATGTCAAATGATTGCAACTTGATTGAAGACCTATATTAGAAAACTATACAGTTTGTAGGCCAAACAATAACCTCCTCCTCCAAATTTAGTGGTGGAAATGCGTTTCCATATGTTCTTGCTCTTCAAGAAACCTGGATACATTCCATAAGGATATGTTGTTTAGCTCCGTTTATCACATATATATGGATGCTTACATTCTTTACACAGCCTGAGTGGACATGATGGACTCTATTCCATAGTTGGTGCTAATGTAGCGTTTCGATATTTAATCGTTAGCGCTAGGATAAGTATGTTTCACGTCTGCCATCGATAATCCAATCCTGACACTACACCAGGATAAAAATGTTTTGCGTTTTCAGCTTGCACAAGCTTACTGTATTTAAACTAGGGATGTGCATGGCTGAAAAATTCATTTAGTTTTGTTTAGTTTCGTTATGTTTTTAAATAATTTTGTTTTCGGAATTTCGTAACTAATTTCGTTTCGTATTTTGTTTTGTTTTTTGCATCGATTTTGTATCGATTTCATATCGATTCGAATTTCATATATCTTTTCGATAGTTGATATCAATTCGAATTTTGGATCACTAAATAAAACCCCAATTAATCAAATTTTGTTGTTAAAAGAAAAGCTAGGGTTAAATTTTAAGCTGAGTCACAGATTTAGTATTTGAGTCAAATTAAACAGTGAAACAAAATTAATTTGTTTCATAAAGTCCTTTGCTGACTATTACTTGTATTTTAAGTTAAGATCAATTTGATAGTTGATATCAATTTGATAGTTCATTTCAAATTCGATAGTTGATATCAATTATTAAATGTTTTCTTTTATGATAATGACACAGTGTAAAACGAAATAAATTTATTTTGTTTCGTTTCGAATTTGTATCGTATCGATTCGTTATTAGGAAGTACTTCCAAACTACGAATTATCAAATTTCGTTACAAATTCCGAAATTTTCCGAAACAAATGCACATCTCTAATTTAAACGTTTCCTATACCTAACATGAGGAGCGCAGTATTTTTTTTAGTATCTCAACAAGTGAGGTATTACAATGCGCTGGTGCAAATTACCGTCCAGACGAGCAAGGCTAAATTTTAGCGAGTCCTAAAAGCTGGTGTTAAATGATTTTTCATTTGCAGTAACATTTAGTACCCCATAAAACCCTGCATTAAATCCCATGCTCACCTCTCATCCCACGGCGAGAAGGTTGGCCCAATTCGCCACTTCTTCTGGCTGCGAGCAAATAGTCTCCAGTCTCCCTCTGCGACCCCCTCCGTGGCACTGCACGATCTCATGAGAGCGAGGTGAAATAGGGCTCACGGCCCAAAAGCACAACCCTCCATGGAGTTCTATGGACTCTGGGAGGTGATACTCGCAGCAGTGTGGAAACACTAGTATCGCGAGTATCACTGTGTTTAGTGCAGCGTTCCAGGGCGAGCTGCTCAGATAGCGCCTGCCCTGGAATACCACGCTACGGGAAAAAACTGCAGTCCTAGAATATTGAAATATTGCCCGATGAAGGAATGATGGTGTCCTAAGAATGAGGGTGGTTTTCTATTTTCTGGCTCACCATGACACTGAATATTGATTTTAATGGTCTGCTGTAAAGAGCCAACAGAAGGTTGCTGTTCCAGGCGTCCAAAAGGTCTCACTTGCTCATAGTACCTGTGCTATATAATAGTTCTCCAAACAATAATGTAGTGTATGTAGCTGCCCCGCAAACACAGCTTCATAAACTTACTACATTGTATAACTCATTCTTCCGCTTTGTGCTACAATGTAACTACATGACACACCATTGTGACATGTTAAAAGAGCTAAACTGGCCGTCGCTGGAATCCAGACGCACTCTTCACCTTTCCAACCTGGTGTTTAAGAGCTTTCCTGGGAAACTACACCCTACCTGAATAGACTGCTTCCCCTAGCAGTTCCCTCATCCTATAACCTCTGATCCAGGACCAGCACCTTACTTACAATATCACAATACAAAAAGAAAGTGGCTCCATCCTCATTTTCCTACAGAGCACCGCAATTATGGAATAACCTCCCAGACACCATCAAATCTTCCCCCAGTCTAAAGTCCCTTAAGAGATCTCTATTAATACCTCAATACGGAATGCAGCTGTAAACATGTAACATACAGGGTTATTCAGAGAGCGTGAAAAGCAGGAGAATGACTGGAGAATGAAAAATTCTAGGTCAAAATAGCCGATTTGGAAAGTGAGATGAAAGGGAGAATTTTTCTGGTTTGGCTATTTTGACCTAGAATTTTTCATTCTCCAGTCATTCTCCTGCTTTTCACGCTCTCTGAATAACCCTGATAGTGAATATATTTCCTACATTTTTATTTTCTGTGTTAATCTGTGTATTTGTGTTTTTTTAATATCTTGTATTTTATAATTGTATTTCTGTAACTGTAACACTTCAATGTTCTTGAACCCAGGACATACTTGAAAACGAGAGAAATCTCAATGTAACCTTCCTGGTAAAATCCTTTATAAATAAATAAAAAGTGAGGTCAGCTGCACAATAACCAATTTCAGTTATAGTTCAGTACCAGCTGGGGTCACATGGAGGCGCCTCTCCACATAGAAAGACACTGGTTTTAATAGCTGCCGTATAAAAACATTTTGTTTCGCTTATTTGGATTCTCCTGCCCAAAACATCATATTTTGTGCATGAGAACATTTCAGAAGTGGATTCACATACGCTTGGAGCAAAGCATCTGTTTAGATTTAAAGAAGTGACCGTCAGGGCTTGGGGCAGCTGTGCGGGGTAGGGGTGGAGGGGCAGAACAGGTGTCAGGGCTGTTGCGCTTAATATTACAATATCAACAGTGTTCTGTTAAAATCGACTTGTCAGTTGCATACTTGACATTTACTTTTTCCTTAAGCTCTCAAGAATTTTTTCTGAAGCTTAAAAATGTCTGAATGTAAATTTTTTTTAAATTTCCTCTTAAAGTGACCCGGTCATCTTTGTCATGTGCAAGGAAATTTATAAGCACTATCTATTATACAATTTCATGTAATTACCTATCAGAGAGTATCACCCACAATTTTCAAAAAGATCAAAACTTGACATTGAAAAAAATGGCTGTACCGACATACAAGTGACTTTCCCATGAAGCTGCCATAAGTAAAACATGAAATCCTTGCTGTTAGATCAGTCATTCCGGTGAGTAGTGGGCTATCTTGTCTAGTGCAGAATATACTATTGTCATTTTCCTTGGCATTAGCGGTTTGCCCACGTTAGGGCAATGTGAAGCATTGTGATTTTGGAGATTTTCTTTACACCACAGGTGGCTGCCATTCTTCTCATACAGAGGCAGCTGCCCCTCGTTAAAACCGGGACGCTAAGGGGAAAAATTAGCGATTGCTACTTTCCCTTTTGCGTCCTGATTTTACCTTTAGATTACAGTGCAGACGCTGCGTCCAGCAGCTATTGCTAGGCTCTCAGATGACCAGGGCGGCACTAAAGCGCCGTCCCAAGCATCCCCTCCATGGAGTCCATAGAACTCCATGGAGACTTCTCTTGCTGTGTCACGTGATCGGCAGGATCTCGCCTCTCACAAGAGCCATTTATTAGGCTTGTGCACCGATTTTTTTTTCGATTCGATTCGATTTTTCGAATTTTCAAACTTTTCGATTCGGCTCGTTTCGGCCGATTTCTGTTTCGATTCGGTTCGGCTCGACTCGTTTTTCGTGTACATTTTTTTTTCCGAATATCGACCATTTTTCGTATTTTCGTGTCACTTAGCTCGTTTTTTGTATCGACTTTTCGTGATTTCGGAAATTTTCGTTTTTCGGAATTGTAGATGTTTTCGGAATATCGACCATTTTTCGTATTTTCGTGTCACTTTGCTCGTTTTTTGTATCGACTTTTCGTGATTTCGGAAATTTTCGTTTTTTCGGAACGTCTGTTCTCCTCGTTTCAAAGCAATAAATTTCGATTTGACACATTTCAAGTCCATTCGAAAATTCCGAAAATATTTCGTTTCAGCTCGGAAAACTTTTCGGATCTGCCGTTTTCGGATCTAAAAATTTTCGGAAAATCGGCCGTATCCGAAAACACGAATCGGGAAATTTCGTAAAAATTCCGAAATTCCGAAACCCGAAACGCACATCCCTACCATTTATCTTGCTCTGATTTTCTTTTCCTGGATTGCGGATCAGGGATTGCTGTCCTCATTGCTCCACTGATTGGTGGAATGTAAGCGTCCCTTTTCCTTTGTTTTCTCACAATGGGATCTGGTCCACTTCCATCATTTTCTAAAGTGTGCTTTGCTAACGGGCAAGCCCCTGGATCGAAGCTTGACACTTTAGAGTTGGTGATGTGGCCATTCCTTGGTGAACTTGCATGTTTTTCTGCACTTTTCACTTTTTTGTATGTTTGCAAACATGTTGGAGACATACAGGTAAAACTCGAAAAATTTGAATATCGTGCAAAAGTTCATTTATTTCAGTAATGCAACTTAAAAGGTGAAACTAATATAAGATAGCGCAAGCCGTGATTTGTCATAATTGTGATGATTATGGCTTACAGCTCATGAAAACCCCAAATCCACAACCTCAGAAAATTAGAATATTGTGAAAAGCTACAATATTCTAGTCTCAAAGTCCCACTCTAATCAGCTAATTAAGCCATAACACCTGCAAATGGTTCCTGAGCCTTTAAATGGTCTCTCAGTCTGGTTCAGTAGGAATCACAATCATGGGAAAGACTGCTGACCTGACAGTTGTGTAGAAAACCATCATTGACACCCTCCATAAGGAGGGAAAGCCTCAAATGGTAATTGCAAAAGAAGTTGGAACTTCTACCCAATGACAAACGGGGGTGGATTCCTATACTTGTAAAAAGAAAACTGTTAGCCGGCTGGGTGCTCTTGGAATCCAGGATGGCCTAAGTCATTATTGAGATATTATGCAGAGAAAACCAGGAAATTCAGGTTCTCCGATTAGCTTTAAAAATTGGGAGCTTTATTCAGAAACCTGCTGCAACATTACGACCTCGAGCGGCCTCTCTCAAGGCTTGAGAAAGACTGCTTGCAGACAAAACGTTGCAGCCGGTTTCTAAATAAAGTTCCTTTTCCTTATTGCTAATCAGAGCACCTGGATTTCATCCTTTTGTCTGTTTTGCTAGTGACAGTGTCTATGTCTGTCTCTATCCTGTGCAGACCCGATTTGTTGGTTGTGCTAATGCACAACTTCTAAATATGGCAAATCCACAGCTCCGGGGGCTTCCTGTGTCACTCCCGAAAGAATTTAGAACTTGCTCATTGGATAATGGGCCCATACCAGTTGCTAATGGTAGTCAGTCCCCCCCCCCTCTGTAACAATCATGACCTCTAATTGGGTAACCAGATACAAGAATTATTACAGTCATGCCATGAGCTAATACAGATAATGCGTTAATCAGTTATCATTATACACAGCATATTGCTTAATCAATGCTTACATTTGGGTTGCCAGCGTCCTTCTGTGCCCTCTGCTCAGCATGTTGACGCCGTGCTTCTCAGGTCCTCTTCAGTTCATGCTTATAGCAATAATGATGTTTCTCGCTGCTGCGTCAATCCGCTTTATACCCTTTCACTTTTGCTTCATTTTGAGGCACCTACGTCCCATATGTCTATATGCTGGTGTCATTGTAGAACGTTTTGGCACACAATAATGATGCCATCCAGTCCAATTACTGTTAGCACTACTTAAGCCAGCTTCTATCTCAGACCGACACCCTGTCGTAGTCTTTACGTGAGAATGCATCATGTATTGTTTGTCTTTTTGTGTACTGGACTGGATTTTTCCCTTGTCTTTGCTCATCTCCCCAATCCTGACTCCTGGCTTATTTACTTGTATTGTGTGAATTTCTCCTGTCCCGATTATTGGCTGCTTTATATCGCTTCGCTATCATCTAGTGTTCTCCTTCCTGACGTGTATATTATAGCGGGATTACCCAGCCATTCTAAGGACCATAGTAGTCAAAAAATTGGGTCAATGCACCAACTTTCAAAACGCAGCTGGAAGGGTCCTCACTCCATGGCCCAATATACATCGACAAAATAAATCAAATAATTCCAGCATACAGTGGTATTTGTTCAATGGGTTTATTCCTTCAACACAGCAGAACCAAGGACCATGTTAAGGTTTCTGATTCATGGCTGGTACTCTGTGAGCTGGGGTCAATAGAAAACATGACACATATTAGCCTGGATGACACATTTACAATAGGAGTTTTGTTGATTAAAAATGTTTAATAAATGTAATCTCAATCTCATAAGTGTTAATTATACCTGCTAGTCTTATCTAATGGAGTGCTTTGCATTTCTACTTTTTTCACTAATAGGTTTTCTAAATACAAGTAGGGCTCTATTACATTCTCTACGCAATTGCGCTCCTGCAGCGCAATTTTTTTGCGCACTGAAAAAAACATGATGGCGCGAAAATTTACGTGGTATTTCGATCCGAGTGCATTTTTTCATCCATCAAAAATTTTCGTGCGTAAAAACGACGCACAAAACTGTGCCAAAGTACGTTGCGCGTAGAAATCTGTGTTCGAACTGTTTTTTTCATAGGATTCAGCCAATCACAATTAAGAACCACCATTTTCTAATGTTAGGTTGTTGCGCCTGTAAAAGTCAATCTGAGTATATATGCTGCAGGAAAACTAAAATAAAGCAATTTTATTGTTTGAGTATGTATGTGTAGAATGTGTAACTGTACTGTGCTGTATTTTTTATTATGTGCTGGTGTATTTCGTTTCGGCCAGGACGATCAAGTTTAGGCTAGGGTCAGACTAACGCATTTTTCGCGTTGTCCGTGAAAAAGTGCGTTCGAACGAATGGACGTATTTTTTCATGGAATACGCGATAACGGTCATACGATGCGCATTTTCATCCGTGATTTTGTACGGATCATCAATAAAACACTTTTTGCGTCTGGACGTTATGTTGGCTGGACATTAGCAGAGTCTGACGTCTCCTAATCACGCACACACGCCGCTATGCGGCCGCAGCGCACTCTGTACGTCAGTACTAGCGGTTTGAAGTTCTCAAAAAAATGCGTTTGTTTGCCACTTGCATTGCGCGGCCGCACTTTCATGCGGCCGTTCTTCGTATGCTGCCTGGCATTGGACGTCATTTGCTGCTAGCACGGCCGTGATTAAGTGCGGTTAAACGCACGTTAATACTGCGTTTGTCTGACCCTAGCCTTACAGTTACCACCTGCTTTTCAAAGACGTTACGAAAATTCTCGCAAACCTTCGTTGCGCGCAGATTGTAATACCATCCGCGTACCAGCGCACGAACGCCTTTGCGCTGACAATGTTAAGTATAGGATGCGCGCACGCAAATATACGACGTTGCACGCAAATGTTTTTTCCCCTCGCGCAAATGCGCATTTGTGCACGCAAAACCACTTGCGCGAAGAATGTAATAGGGGCCGTAATGTTTTCTTCTCCATTAAAATCAATGTCCCTCTATTATGTCTATATCCCTTTAAAAAGTTCACTTTGTGCAGTTGACCATCAATTCATTGCCCACAAGAATATAAGAATCCCACTGGGTGTATTTGTGGTTTCTGCCATACCCTTGTTCCGTTTTTATAGCGTGATGTAGTCACCGTTGCTGTAAAAACCAAAACATCCTTGTTTGAAGGCCAGGAATTCCTTTAGTGCAAACATTTCACTACAGAAGTTCAATAAAACTGAATTATATAGGATTACTTCCTTGAGGGTGTGTAGGTATATATGACATATTGAAAAATTATCACCGGAAAGATCAAATGTTATTTGGGTTTATACACAGGTATCTTTTCATGATTGTTGAGCAGGTGCACCTAAGGTGATAAGGACTAAGGTGACGAAGGTGGCCAAGAGATAAGGTCAACAAGCTGTTCTTGGCATTTTGGAGAATAAGCGGGAATGCCTCAAGTATATCCTGTGGGATGTCGAATTCATAAACTCTCACTGCCATAATTAGTGAATGATTTTCCTCCTGTAACAAATTAATTCTACATACAACATGGGAGCGGTTTTTAGTGCCTCCTAGCATCTACAAGCTTTATGGCTCTCTGGAAATAGCGTTGATATTGCTGGCCACCCTAACTCACATGCAAAGAATTCAAATCCTGGAAGACTTGTAAGCAACTGGAACAACTTGTGTTTACTTCTCAGTTTTACTCGGATTGTCCCACATGTTCTTTAATTTGATGGCTTTGAATAGACACCATTATTTAAGACCAGCGAATGAGTGCCAAAGAGACAGCTGGAAACTTGTTATCTGATAGCAGATATACCATTGGTTGCTGTATAAGCCTCGACTGTTCTTTCTGAAGAATACTTATTGTAGGGCGAAGAGCTCAAACTACATGTCGTAAGAAATGTTTTTGATCAGGCCAACATCTGTCTGCAGCTGTCTTTCATTGATACCACCAGCAACGTCCAACATCGTAAACGCTAAGACCGTGACTGTTCCTCAAGTCCAGTATGTACAATAGGACAGTAAAACATGGATAGCACAACCATGGACACGTATTTACACCCTGGGTTACGGGCTTTTTACTGGCCTGATATTTTTACGAAACCGAGACATTTTATTGGCTCGTGTCATGCCCGGATACCAGGGTGGCACCGGGATGTAGGGAATATGAACCCAGTATGCAGTTTCCTGCAGAGATGACCAGATGGGTAAGGTTAGGAAGGGGATGACAGATGGAAACTGACCGGATGAATTCTGCAGGATGGTGGGAAGCGTGGTGGAAACAAATGCAGGAACCAGGAAAACAAGATGAACAAATAGGTTTTTTTGCAGAGCAGCAGGTAACAGAACTTCTCTCATTGAACACAAGAGCTGTAATGAACCAGCAATTGGTCAGTGTGGGGCAGAGTACTTTATTTTGCGTGTGTGTGGTGTGACGTGCTTTGGTGTTAACTGTTTAACTGCTGGTTGCTGGATGTAGGATGCAGGTTACAGGGCAGGAACAACGCAGGGAATGAACCACCAGGGTGGGTGTCAGGATGGTTGCAGCCATGGGCATGACAGCTCGGGACGAATTTTATCAACTCAATCCCTGATATTTCGAAGAAAATATCAACAGCAAGATTTTTTCCAAATATTGGCCGATAGAACTAAATCAAGCCCCTATTGACCGAGCAAAGATACTATCCCATCACTAAAGGAGTGTAAATATGCTAATGCTAAGCAAGAACCCGCGCAAGATAAATGGACAGCGCGCCATGTTGGAATCTAATTTTTAGTCATCAAATTTAGCCATTTTTCCCTGGCAAAAAAAAGAGACCTAAATAATAAACTTTCTCAATGTCTGGGCCAAACGGTATCCCAGTACTCTCTGAAAAAATAGTGGTAGGGCTTCATTCCCGATGAACTTGGCCCCTGGGTTTGGTGAATATAAATTAGATTACCTCATGGCACATGGATACTTTATCCATTTAACTTGAGGAGGATCTTTCTTACGAATAATGTATTTAATCTCTTCTTCAGTGATGGGATAGAAACATGGTTAATACTTAAACACATTGGTGGACAAAGGCTTTACATTACAGAGTCCGGCATTATGTTCCATTCTTCCAAAGCTGAAAACCATGAAGTATACAAGTCAATAACACCAACGGCCTATAACATACTGTATTTGAAAACTAAAGAAGCTAGATGGTTTCCTGTTGAATGATATGAGATTGAATATTATGACATTTTTCATCATGTAATAATTATTTCCCATCAAAGATATAGGGATTTGGTCAGCGGTCCAATCCAACAAAAAAGAAGTGTGGGAACTCACCAAGATTTCTGCCCACCCCTACAAGTAATCATTTTCACATTGCCTTTAGCCTTTAGAATATTTGATACAGTCCTAACCTCAACATCTGAGGAAAGGGATTTAGGGGTTATTATTTCAGAGGATCTAAGGGTAAGTAGTCAATGTAATAGAGCAGCAGGAAATGCTAGCAGAATGCTTGGTTGTGTAGGGAGAGGTATTAGCAGTAGGAAAAGGGAAGTGCTCATGCCACTGTACAGAGCACTGGTGAGACCTCACTTGGAGTACTGTGTGCAGTACTGGAGACCGTATCTCCAGAAGGATATAGACATCTTAGAGAGAGTTCAGAGAAGGGCTACTAAAATGGTGTACGGCTTGAAGGAGAAAAGTTACCAGGAAAGGCTTAATGATCTTAACATGTACAGCTTGGAAAAAAGACGAGACAGAGGAGATATGATAGAAACATTTAAATACGTAAAGGGAATCCACAAGGTAGAGGAAGGGAGTATATTTAAACGGAAACAAAGTAGCAAAACAAGAGGACATAGTCTTAGATTAGAGGGGCAAAGGTTTAAAAGTAACATCAGGAAGCATTATTTTACTGAGAGGGTGGTGGATACATGGAACAGTCTTCCAGTAGAAGTGGTAGAGGCCAAGACAGTATTTGAATTTAAGCAAGCATGGGATAGGCATAAGGCTATCCTAAACAAAAGATAAATCCAGGTAAAGTATCCATGTAATTGGGCAGACTAGATGGTCCGAAAGGTTCTTATCTGCCGACATTTTTCTATGTTTCTATGTTTAGCCCACACTGACATTGTATATTGTTAATAAAACTATAGCCATACTAGGTTTTGGGGAATCATTGTAATAATTACTAACATATCATACCTTTTGTACTTGGAACGCTATGACTGAAACCTAAAGCAATTAAGGTTTTCAAGGCTAAATGGGAACCTCCTTCACTCCGCAAAAATAGAAAATAGTGCAGTAATTTCATTCCTGATGTATCTGACCCCCAGGTCTGCTGTATAGAAATAATGTTTAGGTTGCAGATTTTAGAGTGTTACCAAAGTGATCATCCACATGAAAAGCTTTCTTGTTCTTTTTTGTCCCCCATGTATTTATTCTCTCAATTTGGTAACAAAAATTGGCATGTACAATCTCGGAAAAGATGCATCTGTCTCAAAACTAGTATTATAGGGGTTATTCACAAACATGATGTTCACTGGTCTTGCAAAAAATGAAGTCTTTAACACATAAGTAACATGGATTTTATTTTAAGTTCACCATATGTTTATATGGCTTGAATTGAGACTGGTTGTTTTTTTTGAGTTTCAGATTTAAAGGGACACTATGACCAAAATATGAATTGTCCTTATTTCACTGAAATTGCTGTGCTTTCTGAATAACCCCTTTTTATGTTTTTTTTTTACATGATCATGTTTGGTATCATTAGAAAGGCCAGACTCTGACCTGTCCAAGGATACCTAATATGACTTTGTGGGGTGTAAAGAAGGGAAAGACAGGGTTCCAAAGTACCCCCACTCTCCTCGCAGCGGTGAAGTGGCTTGTATTTTAGATGGACCAATGTGTCATAACGCTTCCTGCCATCACCTTCACATTTGGTCCCGGCATGGGAAATGAGAAGGTGAGTTAGTCCTGTGGCAAAGTACCGGCTGGGTGGAGTAGAGGTAACCTCACTGCTCTGTGACTGTGGAGACACAGGTTTGAATCCTGGCAAGAGCACCTCTCCGGTAAGTGTCCTTGGGCAAGACACCTAACGGTACATACTCGCCACCCAGGACATACTTGAAAATGAGAGACATCTCAGTGTATCCTTCCTGGTAAAATACTTTAAAAAAAAAAAAGGTTTGCTTTACAAGTAAAATCACAAAATGCCACCACTTTAGAACAGAGGGGGGAAAAAAGTAAATTTTGCCAATAATTTTTTTTTCTATTTTAAAAATAGAATTCCCAGAATGGGTCTCTAAACTATAATGAATGTTGTTATTTACTTGGTGTAAATAAAATGCTGCACTGTTCTAAAGTATATTAATATTAACATAAATCGCCCTAATAGGTTGTGAACAATAGGTTTCATTTCATGTTTATGTACAAGTTCATAGTTATTTGATAACAGGTGAGGGGCCAGCAGAAAATATCTCGAGCAGGGTCTTCTCTCCTACTGTTTGGTGTGTGTAATGTGTATGCATATTTGTTATTCTGTCTCTCCCATTGTACAGCACTACAGAACCTGTTGGCGCTTTTTAAATGCTTGTAACTGTAATTGTTATATAGAGTCCCTAGGGCACTAGCTTTGGCTTTTAAATACACCGCTGAGTTTGCAGCGTCTTTATCAGCTAGTGACAGGTTAATGTCCCCTGTCGCATGTGCTTTGCCAAGCGCCTTAATTGCCTGGGACACCCTTTATTTTCTGTAGAGCTGCAGGTCAGGCTCTCATTGGCTGAGCAGCAAGAAAGAGGTGGGTCTATTGTCCCTCAAGGACTTTTCACTGATCACCTCTAGGTTTTTCACACTCAGTGACAACAGCTCAGCGGAGTCATCGGCTGAGCTGGCATTTAGTTTTATTTCTATATTTTATGGCATCGCCTGCGTGGCTTCCTACCCATAGCATTCACCTCCTGGAAGATCATTCATTATACACCTGTAACCTTTACATTCAGCGCCGAGCAGATGGAGAGAAAGCAGGGATCTGGTCACCTCCACAAAAACAACAAAAATATATCAAGGTGTGCAGCTCTGTCCCAGTGAAATCAAATCCAGCATCAAGGTAAATCCACTTTAAAAGCTTAATCTTTAACCCGCTTGGAGTAAAACTGAACAAACATAAGATATTCCGCACCGGAATGATATTGAGGACACTATATGCAAGTTTCCGTATCGTGACAAGCTTTTATCAGTACGGAATGCGCACAATGTTTGATATTTGCGTACATGTTGCACGCAGAATTCCTTGTAATATGTCATTTCTAGCTCTAGCCTGATCTCCTCTACTCTGTGCTGTCTGTCTTGCAAGGAACAAAAATTGATTTAAAAAGATAGATTGTGTATATGCGTGTTGTTTATAGTTTTACACTTTCTCAGTGGAAAGAGTTAAGTCAGCTGTGTGTCTCATTCTGAAGTCCACACACTCCATCTGATGTGGAATTTTCTGCGTATGGGGGATTGAGTCAGAGGCAGTAGGAGATTTCCACTTTGTTACACATATTTCTCAATTCTGATCAGACATTAAGTTGGCTAATCATTACAGCTGGCTGCCAGAGACACATGGGCCGCAGGCCTGGAACCATGGAGCAATCAAAGAACTTGCAATGCCACCACAGTGAGTTGGCAAGACACCACAACCACAGACTTTATTACTATTTTACAGAGCATGTAGTGGTTTCACGATGTAGCAACCAGGCAGAGGTGGCAGAACGATATACTATTGAATTATCACCCAAGGGTATGAAGTGCAGTGCCTATCCAAGCTTTGTGTTCTCTTGCAATGTTTGCAAACATAGCTGCAACATTTTAATCAAACAACCCGTTAAAGGAACACTCTAGGCTAAAAGTCACCCCCTTTTTTTTACATTATATTATACCTATTGCCCTACCTAGTTATTCAGTATTTTTTTTTTTTTTATGTAATACTTACTCTAAGGCTAGGGTCAGACGAACGCATTTTGCGCGTTGTCCGTGAAAAAGTGCGTTCGAACGAATGGACGTATTTTTTCACGGAATACGCGATAGCGGTCATACGATGCGCCTTTTCGTCCGTGATTTTGTACGGATCATCAATAAAACACTTTTTGCGTCTGGACGTGATGTTGGCCGGACGTGTGCAGCGTCTGACGTCTCCCAATCACGCAAACACACCGCTATGCGGACGCAGCGCACTCTGTACGTCAGTAGTAGCGGTTTGACGTTCTCGAAAAAATGCGTTCATTTGCCACTTGCGTTGGGCGGACGAACTGTCGTGCGGCCGTTCGTCGTATGTTCCCCGGCATTGGACATCATTTGCTGCTAGCACGGCCGTGATTTCGTGTGGCTAAACGTACGTTAAAAATGCTTTCGTCTGACCTTAGCCTAAAAACCACTTGTTTCCAATGGCGTTTTTTTTATTTTTATACTCCCCTCCCTCCTCTTCCGCTCCCGTCGTGGTAACTCTTCAACTTGGCTAATGGTTTACGTGAGAAGCGCGCAGGCGCGCCTCTCACGTAAAGCAGCCAATCAGCAGGCTTCCTCCCGGCTCCACCTTCTTCTTTGATTAGCGTTACGCGCAAGAGGATGCGCGCAACACTAATCACAGCCGCTGCCGCCAGCTACTGCGGCGAGTTGGAGACGTCATCGCGCTGAAAGCGTGATGACGTCTCCTACTCGGCAATAGTCGGCAGAAGCGGGAAATACAAATCCCGCTCTGCTGACTGACAGCTGGGAGGGCGGAGTAAAGTCCTTTGCGTCTCTCAGCTGTCTCTCAGTGGAGGGGGGAGCAAAGAAGAGGGCATACTTAGGTCATCATGACCACCTAAAAAAGCTTACGTGGTCATGTTGCCTAGAGTATCACTTTAACATTCATTGTCACAAGAAAATAGATTCGTCTATTGTCGCTCTTGAAACGTAGATCTGTGACCGTTCTCTCCCACCAATAACTGACTTTGATGTTTGTATCTTTTAATGTGGAGCTGAGCCTCGGCTTTATTTTGTATTTCAGGCTGTAAAATGTAAACGTAAACCATAAGTAACAAAAGACTTTTATATATTGTAACTATATAACAGTCTAGATTATGTTTAAATCACATGACAATCTGCTTTTTTGTTCCAACCTCTAAGGCTGGGGTCAGACGAGCGCAGTGTTAACGTCCGTGATTGCCCCTAAAAGTACGTCCGTGATAGCATGACAGAAAGCCCATCGGAGCCTGTTACACGAAGTACGTCCGCACTGAACTACGGACGCACAACGGCCACGGCCCACGGACGCAAGGCAGGCAAGAACGTACAACCCCCAGAATGGCTGCACAAAGTGCGCTACGTCCGCAACGTCTGCATAGCTTTGTGTGTGAGTGATGGAACGTGGTCAGACGGACTGCATTTACACGTCCAGCATTTTTCACAGACAAAATGGTTTTGCTTTTTATTGTATTTTCTCTCCTACATCCGTCAAAATATACAACAGTGATAAACGGACTGTGTGGCCACTACTGCGTCTTCCGTACTGACATACGTCCATGTACACGGACGTACAGTCCGTAGAAATCACGCTCGTCTGACCCTAGCCTGAGTGGAGAACACGTCTTTCCAAACCTTCACTTATCCCACCAACTACTGCACTGAGATGTTTATTGCCTACAATTCCCAGAATTCTTTGTATGCAAAAAATGGCCAGAAAGTCATGGGAGGTGTAGTTAAGAAATCATCACTGATGATTACATTGTGTCAATGTTTTTCTTTTTTTAATCTACATGAGAAAGGGTGTCGGAAATCTGTAGACCAGGGAACTGAAACTCTGCACTAGGGATGAGCATGACTTTTATTTTCGTTTTCTCTTTTATTTTCTGGGTTTTTTTTCGTTTCAGACAGTTTTTCTTTAGTTTCAGATCGATTCGGATCATTTCGGCGATTCAGATAATTTCTGGTCATTCGGATCAGTTGGTTTTTTGCTTTTTCTTAGGAGTTCTTTTTTTTTATTTTTTATTGGTTATTTAAGAATGGGAAGTAGATTACTACCAATAGAATGTAAGTTTCTTTACTTAATTATTCTTTTAGGATCTTTTAGGCATTTTTTTGGGTGAAATTTTAGGTTTCCTAACTTTTTTTTAAAGAAATAAGGCTTTTTATCCCATAGGTTTCAATGCAGCATATGAATCCGCACACTGCCGGGCAGCACCTCTCTGCAGTATAATTAATGCAGCATATGAATCCGCACACTGCCGGGCAGCGCCTCTCTGTAGTATAATTAATGCAGCATATGAATCCGCACACTGCCGGGCAGCACCTCTCTGCAGTATAATTAATGCAGCATATGAATCCACACACTGCCGGGCAGCACCTCTCTGCAGTATAATTAATGCAGCATATGAATCCGCACACTGCCGGGCAGCGCCTCTCTGCGGTATAATTAATGCAGCATATGAATCCGCACACTGCCGGGCAGCGCCTCTCTGCGGTATAATTAATGCAGCATATGAATCCGCACACTGCCGGGAAGCGCCTCTCTGCGGTATAATTAATGCAGCATATGAATCCACACACTGCCGGGCAGCACCTCTATGCGGTATAATTAATGCAGCATATGAATCCGCACACTGCCGGGCAGCACCTCTCTGCGGTATAATTAATGCAGCATATGAATCCGCACACTGCCGGGCAGCACCTCTCTGCGGTATAATTAATGCAGCATATGATTCCGCACACTGCCGGGCAGCACCTCTCTGCGGTATAATTAATGCAGCATATGATTCCGCACACTGCCGGGCAGCACCTCTCTGCGGTATAATTAATGCAGCATATGAATCCGCACACTGCCGGGCAGCGCCTCTCTGCGGTATAATTAATGCAGCATATGAATCCGCACACTGCCGGGCAGCACCTCTCTGCAGTATAATTAATGCAGCATATGAATCCGCACACTGCCGGGCAGCACCTCTCTGCGGTATAATTAATGCAGCATATGAATCCGCACACTGCCGGGCAGCACCTCTCTGCAGTATAATTAATGCAGCATATGAATCCGCACACTGCCGGGCAGCACCTCTCTGGAGATCGATTTAATTTTTTGATCAGTTCTTCGTTTTTTATGAGTTATAATTAATGCAGCATATGAGTCCACACACTGCTGGGAAGTTCCCGGCAGTGTGTGGATTCATATGCTGCATTAATTATACTGCATAGAGGTGCTGCCCGGCAGTGTGTGGATTCATATGCTGCATTAATTATACTGCATAGAGGTGCTGCCCGGCAGTGTGTGGATTCATATGCTGCATTAATTATACTGCATAGAGGTGCTGCCCGGCAGTGTGCGGATTCATATGCTGCATCAATTATACTGCAGCGAGGTGCTTCAGCATATGAATCCGCACACTGCCGGGCATCGCCTCTCTGCAGTATAATTAATGCAGCATATGAATCCACACACTGCCGGGAACTTCCCAGCAGTGTGTGGACTCATATGCTGCATTAATTATAACACATAAAAAACAAGAAACTAACTGATCAAAAAATGAAATTGATCCAAAATGTTCCGTTTCACTGAAATGAATCGAGTCGATCTGAAAATTTCGGATGGTCGATTTTTATTTTGTTTTTGGAAATGCTCCCGAAATAAGAAAATGGTGAATTTTGTCCGAATTTCAATTCAGGATGAAACGAATTGTACATCTCCACATCTCTACTCTGCACCAAGAGATGTTTATTGCCTACAATTCCCAGAGTTCTTTTGTATGCAAAAAATGGCGGTGGTAGTTAAGAAAGAACTGGGGGGGGGCAGAGTTTTAAATCCATGCTTTAGAGCAGGGGTCAGCAACCTTGGCTCCCTGGTGGTTTGGGAACTACATTTCCCATGTGGCTCAGTCAGCCTAATGGGTGTAGGATTCCGGAAGACTCCCTATAAGGCAGTGTAAATGAAAATGATAAATAAACCAAAATCAGTAATTTTAGGGTGGTAAAATAAAGCTTAAACTCAATCCCAGGCACACACTGTGCAAATATATATATATGAAGATAACTAGGAGTACTGCCTCCTCCACTACCGATGCTTGAGAGGGATAGGATACTAAAATTCCTTGCAAGAATATTGGTGACATACATAAATATTTCATTCCCATCATAGCTACCTTTTATCATATTTTCCTGTGAAATGGCATTTTAACTGCTAGCCCCCCCCCCCCCCCACGATTAGCAGCCAGTGTTATGCAGCACTGTGGTACAGCCATTATAAAGAGGCTCAGTAATGCCGTTTCCATATGCTGAATTTCACTGTAGAGAGAATACCTTTTCTGGGGCATAATTCCTTAGGATGCAGCTGTTTTTTGTGGTATTTTTTTCTTTTTTGAAAGCACACATGCTCTCCAAAAAAAAAAATTGTGTGTTACCGGCTGGCGTACAGATGTTGTGCCTATACAGGACAAAGTGGCATTTTTGAAATGGTTTTATAAATGATGTTAAGTCTGCAGCTGCTGGAGATCCAGGTTCATTCCAAATATCTAACTGGACATGGAGGTATCATTGGCGTTTGCATGGGGTATTCTCGTGGTGTCCAGGCACACCCTAATGCAATGCTTGTAGCCCATTTAAGGATTGAACACACTTCACTTGGATGGTCCTCATCTGTTCTATGATCTACAGCATTCAAATTTACTGAATCTCTATCAGGTCTATTCACTAAAGGTGAAACTCAGGAGAACTGACAGGAGAAGAGAACAATGAATCTAGACCATGTTGCTGATTTGGAAAGTGAGATAAATGGTAGAATGTTTCTGGTTTGGCTGTTTTGACCTAGAATTTTTACTTCTCCTGTCATTCTCCTGTGTTTCTCCTTTGGTGAATAGACCTGTAAGAGTGATAATCGTTAAGCAAATAACGTCATAGGATAAACCTAATGAATGCACAAAACTTCCCTCCAGTGGAATTATCTTGCATTTGGAAGGACTACATTTTTGAAAGCCTATATAAAAATGTCTGTAGTTAATCTTTAATCACTTGGCTGAGGATCACATTCTGAGCTCGTCCTCCGCTATCCTGCTAGGGTGTGGACAACACACTCAGCGTCACATTGTAGACCCGTGGCATGTGGCCCTCTCTGGCACTGACTGCTGTGTTCTACCCAAAAAACTTCCTCAGCTAAGGAATCCACAATTCGGCGAAACGCGTCCTGGTTTGGTTTATTTATTATCTATTTGATTTTAAATGATATATTAAAGTTTTACTTTGTTGGTAATGAGTGTGAGTTTTGTTGCATTTGAGCTCTGTGATACGCTCATAGACAAATGCACTATTGAGGGCTTTATTGTTGTGCGGCTCTGTGATACACTCAGACTCAGAGCCTTTTACTGTGAATTATACTGATGTGAGCTTTATTGGTGTGGAGCTCTGTGAGACACTAACACACCACACATTCCTTTGAGCTGTATTGCTACATACCCGGGGGGGGGGGGTGGTGAATGGTTATGTATTTTACTATTTTGACAGCAAATAACTGGTTGCTGTTTACCCAGCTGGGAAATCCCTTTACTGGAGATAATGAGCATCTGTGGGGTATCCTTAAACGGAAGGTGGAGGAGCGCAAGGTCTCTATCATCCACCAGCTCCATGATGTCATCATGGAGGAGTGGAAGAGGACTCCAGTGGCAACCTGTGAAGCTCTGGTGAACTCCATGCCCAAGAGGGTTAAGGCAGTGCTGGAAAATAATGGTGGCCACACAAAATATTGACACTTTGGGCCCAATTTGGATATTTCCACTTTCAAGGATGAAACCTGGCTATCGTTTGTTTTCCTTGATAAAGGCTCAGTCTGAGCCGAAACGTCGGATGTATATGTGAATACACCAATAAAGATTTTTTTCTCCTTGAGTGCATCTCATATTGATATATATACTATATTGCCAAAAGTATTCGCTCACCTATCCATATACGAGTCAAGGCAGGTGAGCAAATACTTTTGGCAACATAGTGTGTGTGTGTGTGTGTATATATATACACAAAAAAACATGGGGGGTAGCACTCAGCCTTAACTAAGCGTTTCAGTGCGGGTGCGTCTCGAAATAAATACAAAACAAAACCATGGAGAGAGCACTCCAGACAAACACATTCAAAAACCTGCAACAACAGCTCCATGCATGGGTACATAATACCAGCTTTTACCACATGGTGAAAATTTCATAACTCTGAGCTTTGCTGAATAAAATGGTGGAAGTTTGGTTCGCAATGAACGGCTGTGAATTGCTTAAGCCTGCCAACAGCGTCAATGTAATCCACCCTCTGTCAGGTCCTACTCTGCAAACCTAATGACTGCCATAATATATATACTTGGATGCAAATTCATTTGGCACTTTAGAAAAAGAACAAAAAAAGCCTTATGGAAAACATTCTCTGGCTTCTTCAAAATGACCTTCTCTGGTCAGTTCATATTGCCTCTGTTTTTCCCTGTGTCACTCGGCTGGGTTGGGAGACAAAGCACAGACGGTTTAACAAGTGGGAAAGTCGTGAGCTTCATTGTATCAGTCTGTAACAGTGATGTGAAGACACACATTAAGCAGTGAATAAGAAAGGTCAATGTGTTAACAGGGTCATTAGGCCTTAGGACTGATCACAGACCTCAACTTTCCAAAGATCACACATTCTGGAATGTCACCATCAACTCCTACACTTGGCCACAGAAACAAGAGCGAGACTCAAGATCTCCGCATGATTTATGTCACCAAAACATATTTTCCTGAGCCCCTTTCAAACCCACTGGTTTGCTATGTCACTGGGATTTTCGAGCCGGGTACACAATTACAAAGACCAAAAATAGGGAACATTTCTTTAGACTGACACTGGTGCCTGAAATAGTTACATAGCACTTGTGTGATCTTCACTGGTTTATCCATCAACATATTATTGTTTGGCGCCTATCGCTGAGAACAAAACGCAGAGTTGACACATGATTTTATATGCAATTTTACTTGTTGGCAACGAATGAAATAGTTTGTATATTGAAGTCACCTCAGTTGCTTAAGTTTTTAGGTGATTTCCATTGAAAACAAATTTCATATTCTACAAAAGTATAATTACATACATTGTATCAGAGCAGGACTACTGCTGCCATGAAAAACAAGACACTTCACTATAGAGCACTAAAAAAAATTCTCTAGGGTTTATACAGGAAGAAGAGAAACAGAGGGGTTAAACATTAACCCCTCTACATTCCTCCACCAGTTTTAACCCTTTACTTAATTTTTAAACTCACCTGGTCTAGATGAGACATGCTGCCGCTTTCTGCAAGCAGCAGCATGTCACGTGACCGCGGGGAGGCAGCCAATCCAATGGCTCTCATTACCAAATACATTGAAAGCCATCGATGCTAGCCAGGTCCGGCACTCCCTGAACTTGAGCTCTGCACCCAGGATTGGACAAAGGCCTGCAATTGCAGCGGTCACAATGCAGTGTTTACCTTTTAATAATGGTCAGCTCTTCTGAGCAGGTCCCTCTTCAGAGCTTATGTCTGGTTTCTATTTAATTTTATTATGTTGTTGGTTGAATTCTCCTTTCTTTTTGTAAAGTGTGGCGTTGTATGAATGATGATGATCATAATAATAATAAACAGGATTATTCGAAGAGAGCTGAATTGGCTCCGAATTTGCACCGAACAGTGAATTTCCCCATACGGTGCAATTTTGTGGCCATTCGGTTGCTCAAAAAGCTGGCAATTCGCCAAATATTGGTGAATTGCCAATGAAATCTGGTGATCTTCGATGGCAGTGAAATCCCCATAGAGAAGTAATGGTTATTCTATCCAGGGAACACCGACCAGCAGAGAAATGTCAGTGAAATGTCCTGATTTTCTGTGGTTTCATTCAACAGGTCAGGCAAATCCCATAGGTTTCAATGTAAAAAATATTCCTCCTTTTTATTAAATATTTATTCAACTAATTATTCTATTCACTTGCAGCAAAAAATCTCTTTATTAATTTATTATGATTTTTTTTTTTTTTTTAGGCATTTTTCGGAATTTTTTTCAGCGAAAATGTAACAGACCTTTTTATTATTATTCATAGAACATTTATATATTATTTTTGTGCACTAGTTTTTTTGCAAAAACCTTTTAAAAGTTGCATATCTTTTTTGTTTTTCTACCCATTCGTTGGCTTGTCGGCCTTGCGGCAGCTGGTTGGCACTCTGTTCGGCGGGTTTTGTCAGATCGATTCAGCGCTTTTGCAGTGGTTTTTCGGATGCGTTCGGCGGCTTGTTCTCTGTACCTTAGGGACCCTGCGGCGAATGCTGAATTCACCGCAGGGTCAGCGAATCGGACTAGCCGAAGTGTGGGGAACGGGAGAGCACCGAAATGCCAGTGACTTTCAGTAACCCCGAAAGTGACATCACAGCAATATGCCATACTTCACATACAACATTGTTCTAGGAGGAAATCGTGTTTGGGATGGTTAAGATTGCAGGGATTTTAAGGTTGTAGTCACGTGTTATGTGATGTTAGGTTTACTTAGAATTAGGGGTTCGTAGGATTAGGGCAGGGTGTAACGTTGGGGGCTTCCAGTGTGCTTGAGGGCAGCATGTCTGATGCTGCTCGCTGACCAATGCCCGGTTTAGGCTGGGGTCAGACGAGCGCAGTGTTAACGTCCGTGTTGCCCGCACATAAGTACGTCCGTGATAGCATACAATTGTTAAATGGAGCCCCACACACGAAGTACGTCCGCACAGAAGTGCGGGGGCTGACGGACGCTGCAAACGGACGCAGGTTAGGCAAGAACGTAATACTGCTAGAACGGATGTGCGGAGTGCGCCACGTCCACAACGTCCGCATAGCTTTGTGTGTGAGTGATGGAACGTGGTCAGACGGACTGCATTTATACGTCCAGCATTTTTGACGGACAGAATGTTCTTTCATTGTAATTTATTTTCCCTGCTACATCAGTCAAAAAATCCGTCAGTGAAAAAAACGGACTGTGTGGCCACTACCTTGTCGTCAGTCAGTAAGTACGTCCGTACTGCACGGACGCACAGTCCGTACAAAATGCGCTCATCTGACCCTAGCCTTAAATGGAGACTGGCAGGGAGGTGGCTGCATGAGGCGCGGCTTGAGTGGGGGGTGCGGTCTGGTGAAGGTCTTTAAAAACCCTCAGTTGCTTCTCAGCAGTGCCAGATCGTGGTTATCCATACCTGAGCTCCTTGTACCTGAATTCTATTGTGATTTAACCTGTTATTGACCGCTGCTTGTTTTCTGACTATTCTGCCTTCCGTTGCCCTAGACTATTTTCTTGTACTACGCTACTGCACTGCTATCGACCCGGCTATTCCATTTGACTATTCTATACTCTGTATTCCTGATTTTAAGGACCAGACAGGGATTCAGGGCTACTCTGTTGGTAGCTTTTCGGCTCTGTGGAGTGTTGGGCGTTAAGAACTGCGTGGTGGGATCCGGGAATCGGGATCTCAAATTCATACCTTATGGTGTGTGTACTGGAACATTTATTTTCCAGGTCAGATAATGTAATAAAATAATGTGCTTACTGTTTGAATATACTTAAAACTAGAAAGTAGAAGTATATCTCTGATATTATATAGTTCGAACACTTCCCGTTTCAGATTTACAGAAGATGTGTATTTAGAAGATGGTGTGCTGGTGCTAGCAGCTTTGATTTAATGGCCCAGTGAGTGACTAGTGAGATTTCATGGTGACACGGACGTTCACACGTCAAAACGTCACATTATTCTCAAGCGGTAAAATGTGACAGGTCCCGTTTATGTGCATGAGACAAGGATACAATCGTCAAGTTCCCACAACGTCAACGTATAGCTCGATTACTAGTTATATTGGACTTTCTCACGGATGTGTCTTGTGGCATACAATATCTGCTAATAATCAAGAATCCTCCTATTAAAACCTATTGGAACAATCCTGTAAAGATGCCTCCTCTGAACTTGCCTTATTTTCCCGAGACTCCCTTTGGGAATCATCAAGTCTTGGGGAATTTTTGGTATGTGAAAGAAAAGATGAAGTCTGGATTTAGCTGGATCTGCAGACCTGGGACTTTTGTTTTCACTGCTGCCCTGGAGTTAACCTTTCTTAAAGGTTAATTTTAACAAGGAAAAAAAAGAAAGAAAGAAGCGAAGAAAGGAAAGAGCGAGAAAGATGGGATGTGGAAAAAAGAGATGTAGGGAAAAAATGGGTGGTATATGATAGAGAAATTGCATGGATTGGGGTGTGGGAAAGAAGACTAGCGATGGGTCAGGGATATTACTCATCCAAGGTGCATTACATTGTTTATTATTCTTACATCATTTTAATGTATCGCTTGTGTAAAAGAGTGGAGAAACTCTTTGTCAGTTGTGGGAAACAGATGTTTTGAATATGAAATTGGACTAGTGAAAATCACGGAAAAAAACAATATGTTCTTTAAAATAATGTGAAGTATCCAACATTTTTATATTTTTCATAAATTGTTTCAGAAATCTTACAGAAGCCATACGTATTAGTCTGACACCTCCCATAAGATAGAGAACTAGTACAAATAGGTTAGAATTATGTCCTGTACAAAAATCTAATTTAAAATGATCTTTAACATAAACCTTACAAACCCTACTTCTTGCACCATAACTGCTATTATTGTCGCAGGGCCGCGCAAGGCAACATTTTAGCAAGTCCTAAAAATCATTTCGCACCCCCTAAATCAGTGTTTTCCCAAATCTGTCTTCAGGACCCTCAACCAGGCCAGATTTTGCAGATCACCTTGGGGAAATACAGACTGAATCCTGCAATCACTGAGCAGCAAATCATATCACCTGTGCTGTGCTTCAGATATCTGGAAAACCTGGCGAGGCGGAGGGTCCTGAGGACAGGTTTGGGACACACTGCCCTAAACCCTCCCCCAATAAGTCCAATACTCACCTTTCATCATGTGGAGAGAACGGTGGCCCTATTCACTGCTTCTTGTCACCAGGAACAAATGTTTCCCAGTCGCCCTCTGCGATAACTCCACGGCGCTCTGTGGGGTTGCCCAGAAGCACAACCCTCCATGGAGTCCTATGAACTCCAGGAGGTGATACTCACGGCAGTGTGGAAGCGCTAGCCCGAGTATCGAAGCGGTTAGTGCTGTGTTCCAGGGCGAGGTACTCGGCTGAAGCCTGGCCTGGAATATCGCACTAAAATGAGGATGCTATGGGGAAACCAGCAGGCACAGATTTTCCCCATTAGCATCCCCATTTTAGCATGAAGTACGAAATCGTGCCCTTCATATCTCTAATTCCTTCATGTAGGGTAAACACTTCCTGTGGTCCATTTCGCGGTCTACCTATGTGTTTTAGGATGCTCTTATCTAATGATGAGGAAGATCACGAAAACGGATAATATTTTGGTATGAACTTGATTATTGCTAAATTACTATCTCCTGAGCGTATGCTTGTAGTAAATGCTCTGCAGGTGCACAGCGTAAAAACATTGGCTCTGCATACCAATGTTACATGACGTTTACAAGGACATAATTCCAAATGCACACTGTTTACTCTACCAATTGAAAAAGAGGGTTAATATGTAGATGCTTTAACCCTTTCATGCCCAGTTGTTTCAAAAACCACAATTTCAGATTGAAACCACTTCAGGTTTCCAAATTACATTAGTGCAGTTCATGTCTTTAGATATGGATTTAAATAAAAATAAAATTTTTACTTTCCAATTTCCATTTCATGCACTTGCAATGGTTTGTTGAATAGAGAACAATATGAGGAAACACAAGAGAATGAACCATTAGAATGCGCTAAAACTGAGGAAATGCAGGGACTAATGACAAAATTAAAAATAAATAATTGAAAATTGAGTACTTCGCGGACAAAATTACCACATAGGTCTTTACCATCAGGGTTATTCAAAGAGATCCGAATGGCTGGAGAAAGGTAACCGAACGCTGAAAATCAGCGTTCGGTTACCTTTCTTGGCCATTCGGCTATTCAGAGAGCAGGCAATAAGCCAAATCCTGGCGAATTGCCTGCACATACGGTGCCTGTTCGGTGCCTGTTCAAGGGCAGTGAAATCCCCATGAAAAAGTACTGCTTCGGCTATTCAGAGAACACAAACCAGCAGTGAAAGGTTCCCGAAATGCCCTGCCATTCGGTGGTTTCATTCGACAGGTTTATTCAGGAGAATCCCATAGGCTTCAATGTTAAAAATATTCCCGTTTTAATTCAATATCTAATAAACCGTTCATTATAAAATTCTGCAGTAAAGAGTCTCTTTTATTTATAGATTTTTTTTTTAGGATTTTAAGCATTTTTCTGTTTTTTTTTTAAGTAATAGCCCTATGTAAATTTCAGACATTTTCGCTCAGTTTCTTTGCAAACAGCGTTTCACTTTTCAATCATTCATGCAAACTGTTTTCCTAATTTATTCACTGCCTTCTTCTGCGGTGTCGGCTTTTCTGGAGGCTTCACTGCGTGTGATCGGCTCCTGCTCTGTTTTTTTCTGGCGTCTTTGACGGGTTAATCCAGATGTTTTTGTGGGTTTTCGGCGTGCATTCGCTGGGTTTTCGCCAGCTTTTCCCTGCACTTCGACAGCCCTGTGGTGCTTGCTGAAAACACCGCAGGGTCGCCGAAATGGGAAAGCCGATTTGCACCGAATTGAAGAGAATGAAAAGTCACCGAACGTGCGGTGACTTTTCGAATCTCTTTGAATAACCCTGCATGTAACCACTTTTTCAGTATCTGCTTTTCTTCACTGAAGGCGTTATCCAATGAGCACCAGTGTGAAAACTGAGGGTATCGCAGTGCCGGCAAATGCCAGGATTTCACAAAGAGCGAGAGGAGAAGCTTCACACTAAAATAATGGCAGCCTCCGGTCTGCCTTAATGTGTGAAATATTTTTAACACTAAACTAAACAATTCACCGTGTTCCATGACCTCCACATATTTCTGGTTTCTACTAAATGGTACCGTTAATAGAAGATTAATGTATATTGAGTCGTTAGTCTTTTATATGAATAAATCTGTAGAATGCGGAGTAAAAGGAATTGGTCTGATGATGAATTAATGCCTGAGAGAAAAAATGTTTCCAAGGACAAAACCAAGCGTTAATGAGTGACACATTAATAGAGGTTGCGTGTGCTGGATAGTCACAGCTTAAAGGGATATTACTTGTGTTTCTTATCTGTGACAGGTGTCACTGGGCTACTGCAGGGACATAAAAATAGTTTCATAATGGGAGACACAACCGAAAACCAATTGATACATTTGCTTTTACTTAGCTTCAGCCTTGGAATTCGGGGAAATTCTTTTTAGATCAATAATGATTAACTTACAGGTGTTGTGCGTACAGATGGTACACTGTAAGTATAAAATTAGATACACACAAGTCTATTCAAAGAAAGGTGAAACTCAGGAGAATTGGCAGGAGAAGTGAAAATTCAAGGTCAAAATAGCCAAACCAGAAAAATTCTCCCATTTATCTCACTTTCCAAATCGACTATTTGGTCAGATTGTTGTTCTGCCAATTCTCCTGATTTTCACATTTCTTTGAATAGACCTGTTGGTGAAGTAGGTGGTAGTTCCTCATGGAAAAATGTCCTGAATACTTTGAAGGGTTTCCAAGTAGATGTCCAGATAGATACATTTCTCTTTAAGGATAACATAGGCATATAGGACACCTAAGCCCGAATTTGTTACGGTGGGTGAGGTGTGCTTGCCCAGTTTGCTTTTTAATGATGATCCCCTGTCTGAGACTTGACCATATTACTTAGGCTTTCAAACCAGGAGAAATCTGACAAGGGATTATGCCTATATATTTCTTCATGTTGGTTATCCTCAAGCTTCCAATGCGTGTTATATAAAAGCACATAGTTGATATCGTAAGAAAGGACCACAACTAGCGGCCTGATTTAATTCAGTCAGCCGAATTATTATTATTATTATTATTATATTTTTTTTAATATATAGTCTGCTTGTATTCAATATATACTGTGTATATGTATATATATATATATAATTTTAAATATAGTCTGACTTTGTTGAAAAAATTCGGACGGAATGAACTGATATTCGTATAATGCACCTGGTCCAAACGTGGTCGATAAAATGCCTGGAAAGGCTTATTTTTAGCCAGATTTGTGCCTTTTAAAAATGCCAATTAGAAAATTTTTATGTTTTAATAAAATTTTCAGTCTTATACCCTCTATTCAAACTGAAGCGATATAGCTGACATTTCTATTGAAAAGTATAGCTGCGAGAGCTGATATTAAATTCATATTTTTGTCAGAAAACAAAAGACCGGTATATCTGCATTTGAATCTCCTGAACCGAAACATGGCTGAAAATAGGTCCCAATTTCAGGCATAGGGACAAATTAAATTGATCCCTAAGTTGGACATTTTGAAATTTTGTTATTAAGACCTCCTGCTGTAGAAGAATAAGAAGCCGGGATCCACGCGTTGTTTCACCATATTAAACTTGTACAATTTAGATCCCTGAGAACTATCAGGTTTTCAGGTTTGGTATCCACTCTGTCAAACAACATTCCATATAGTAATTAATGAACATATTATTATGTTGCTGTACTGCTTTTCTGCACTTTAGGAATGCTGGATGTTTATGTGTTATCTATGCGGATGGTTATAATTTTGGCTTTGGTTCCTTGTAGTTTTCCCCTTGCAAATGACTCAGGTTTAGAGCCTAAATACAGATATCAATAAACGGCTCCCATCAGATCAACACTGTTTGACCTTTGTTGTGTGCTAAAATTGTGGATTTCCACCTTGGATGTGTGGGACCTGTGGTTTCTGCTCCAAAAAGGTGTGTGCCCTTCTTTGTGGCTATCTACTGGGTTTCATGTAAAGGCAAAATTACCAATCCTTCCACAAGTAGTGACCTTCCAGTGCAAAAAAATTTATATTGTCCCATGACCATGAGGTGGAAGCCAGCCTGAAATTCTCCACCGTTGTAAAAAGCAATCAACTACCTATTCAATAGGTGCTGCAATGGTCCACAGAATAATTTATGTCTAGTTACGTCATTAGATTGGGGACAAACGAGACTAGATGGGAAACCGGCTGGGTGGAGAAGAGGTAACATCACTGCTCTACGTGGAGAGAGCCTGTGGAGACATGGGTTCGATCCCAGCGAGCAACCTCTCCAGTAAGTGTCCTCGGGCAAGACACCTAATGGTACATACTCGCCACCCAGGACCTACTTGAAAACAAGAGAAATCTCAATGTATCCTTCCTGGTAAAATCCTTTCTCAAAAACAACCAAAAAATGAGTAGAACCGTGTGAGTGATGAGGAGTTCTCGGGAAGAGAAATGGTATTTATAACCTCTGAAGGGATACCACTAATAGAGTTAAAGGGACACTCTAATGAAATTTTACCCCATCCCTTTTTAAGCCCTTAAAAAATTGGACAGATTTAGGTAAGTACTTTTTGACAGACAGGAGGCTCTGGGCCAAAAAGTGCTACTACAAACGATAAACAAAACCTTAGGTGCAAAATATTGTAAATTATACCAAGTGCACTGTGAAAGATAGGTGTACAAACATGCAGTGCTTGATCAAAGTGTGTTCAAAAACTTATTACATAAACAGTGTAGCATATAAAATGTCACACTATGATATGTGACATTTGTACCTGTTGGTCAACTTGTGCTCATATGTTCTGGATCACTTGTGCACATGGAAAAAAACAATGAAAAAGACAAATAATAGTGCAATATTGTTTTGAAAAAGTGGAATGTGTAAATCAATTATAAATTTCCCACTCACATAGATCAGAGTCTGTTAGAAACTGGCTCTGTATATAAGGTAGTGTGTCAACTTCTATGAGGTGGCACAGAACACTCCGTATATCTTGATGTTCCTCTAAAAAAAAATAAACAGAACAGACTTCATAGCGAACACGTAATCCAGAACATATATGCACAAGTTGACCAACTGGTACACATTGGTTTTATTTTAGTGTGACATTTATACAATACGGAAAGTCAAACACAGCGTGGCTAACACAGGGGGACTCCCCAAATGCCGGGTCAGCGCCAGGTTGCTCCACTGTCTGGGATCTGCAGTCCACCAATAGTATATACCAAAAATCAGCAGGCCACACCAATAGCTTGACCATATAAATATATTTATTGTGGAGCGACCACAGGGGTACTGGATTCAAGTCATGACTAAGGCACGACGCTGAAACATTGCTTGAATCCAGTACCCCTGTGGCCGCTCCACAATAAATATTTTTATATGGTCAAGCTCCTGGTGTGGCACGCTGATTTTTGGTATATTTTATACAATACACTTTTTATGCAAGTAAGGCTGCTGTCAGACGAGCGTAGTGTTCACGTCCGTGATTGCGCCTAAAAGTACGTCCGTGATAGCATGACAGGAAGCCCATCGGAGCCCGACACACGAAGTACGTCCGCACTGAACTGCGGACGCACAACGGCCGCGGCCCACGGACGCAAGGCAGGCAAGAACGTACAACCGCTAGAACGGCCGCACAAAGTGCGCTGCGTCCGCAATGTCCGCATAGCTTTGTGTGTGAGTGATGGAACGTGGTCAGACGGACTGCATTTATACGTCCAGCATTTTTCACGGACAAAATGGTTTTGCTTTTTAATTTATTATCCCTCCTACATCCGTCAAAATATATACGTCAGTGAAAAAAACGGACTGTGTGGCCACTACTGTGTCTTCCGTACTAACGTCGTCCGTACTGCACGGACGTACAGTCTGTAGAAATCACGCTCGTCTGACCCTAGCCTTATATATATATAAGTTTTTGTACACACTTTGATCAAGCGCTGCATGTTTGTACACCTATCTCCCACATTTATTTTGCGCCTAGGGTTCTGTTTATCCTTTTTACCTTGTTATTCTTGCCTTAAGATTTAGCAGTGGTGGGAGTATCCACTGCTCAAAATCCCTATTGTCTGGCAGCATACTCCATATTATATTTGTTCTCTTTCTATTATTATCTACTCTGGAGTTTCTCTTTATCGCATACCTTGAGTGGCGTTTTCGTGCACAATTTTGTGCTAGCTTTAAGAAGTGCTACTACAGTTACATTTTAGCATGAGCTTTATGGCTCCATGCATGAAAAATGGATTTTAAGGCTTTTCAAATCATTTCAACACATGTTCTTGAGCCCATTTGCAAATTAATTTGTTGGCAATAAACAGAATTCCTTTGCTTTGCTGCAGAATTAGACCACATTGAGTATATTTAAACCCTTTCTGTCCCCGGACTTGCTATGGCATCCTGGCGGCGGGAGGGCTTTGAAGACGCAGGGCGTACAGGTATGCCCCGCTGTCTTCAATGGGCCGACTTGGCCTATCCCCGCAGCCTGCACGTGCCGCGCGTCATTGAACTCAGGCTGCAGCCAGTGAAGCACGCTGCAGGTCAGGCTGCGATCTGCAGCTCACAACGGCACCTGTCGGCGAGGCGTACCTGTATGCCTCACCGACGTTAAGCCACCCACAACGGGAGACGCCCACCCATCGTTAAGGGGTTAATATCTGGGCACCTTTAGGTGCTTTGGCAGATCAAGTATACTCGATATTGGTAGTGAAGGGGATAAGCTAGGTCTAGGCAAATTAGGAGTGACAAATTACAGTCTATTATTCTTATTATGCTTTTTTTTTGTTACTGATTGATCCATCAATCTTATTATTAATTCACCTCTCAGTGATAGTTGCAAAGGAATAGATAGAGGAGGTATCTTTGGCTTTTGTAGCTAGCATTTTGATATTTTGTTTTTCATTCCAGGTTATTAAATTTAGTATAATTTGCTTATAAAGTACTTTTTTCTTAATCAGTTGCTTCACGGAGCGCATGATTTGCTGGCAATGCTGAGCCTTTGCAGTCTGATACAAAGTGCTGTTCCCCATGTTGCAATGATGGGGACCTCCAGATATAACTGCGACTCAGTTTGATTTCCTCATTTTTTTTACAGTATCCCGATCAAGAAGATAGTTGAATGGGATCTACGTCAAAATGCGCCATGAAGCACCACCACTGTGTGATATTGCAAATTAGCTGATCCCGTACATGATTTGATTGGACAGGGATTGTTACTAGTTACACTCATGACTCCTGGATAGAGTGAGACTGGATGGCCACTATTTTATGGTTTGGCAGATGTTATAAAGAGAAATAAGCTGAAAAATACATTTAAAATAATTCACCATCTTCATCATCATGACTCACTCGGTTATCACAATTGCACTTTGGAGTTTGGTGATGCTAAGAGTGGTGGGTAGTTTCCGATCAAACAATTAAAACAGCTTTATTGGCTGCCAACACCTCAGTGTTGATGCAACATGTTCTGAGTACAAAGAAACATAAAGTATTAAACATTCATTAAACAGATTGCGAGGAACAAAGCAGCATTGTACATGACATTCAGAATTGATTAATTTTTGACTTTTAAATGTTATGCTTTGTATGCTCTATGCTGTTGACGTGGTGTGACTGGAAGAGGGTTTTGGAAGTTGTAGGTCAATGTAAGAAATCTGGGATGGCTATTCCAAGTACAGCAGTAAAATACAAGCAGTGCCTTACAAGCAGGTTACCATTTTTTTTTGTATATGAAATTTATTCGTTTTTCAAAAAAATTACTCAAAGAATAACAGAAAAATACAATTATAGAAATCAGGAACATGCGAATAAAACTAGTACAGTGTGTGAAAGAAAAAAAAGCAAAGGAATCCAATTCTCCACCTTGTGTGAGTACCAAAATAATGGCACAGCTGTATACGTAAAGAACATAAGTTACGTCATCAACCAAATACAATGTAATAAATAGACCAAGAGGTCAACTTTAAAATTCCAAGAAAGTCAAGTTATCAAAAATACATCCCAAATTTACCAAAACTCCGATTTTGTCAGCGTAACACCTGACACAGAGGCGGCAATGGCATCTATGGATCTAATGTCACCTAATTTGCGTCTTATCTCCACGATGGTAGGGAGCGTGGTAGATCGCCATTTGGAGGCCAAGAGGCTCCATGTGGTGGTGAGTATATGTGCTATAGGAGTTTTCATAGTGCTTAGGATAGCTCTTCTGGAAAGAGTAGGAGGAGAAAAGTTGCCGGGTCAGGAGTCAGGGTAGTTTTCTAATACCTTATTTACAAAATCAGTGAGTTCCCCCCAGGTCAGACGCCAAGGGCTCTGCCACCACATGTGGAAAAATGACCCGTAGGCCTCAGAACATCGCCAACATTGGGAAGATTTGAGAGGGGCCGAAGTGTAGTCTGAGGTCAGGTACCACCGGTATAGGAGTTTCTTTCTGGACTCATGGAGTGTGGCACAATGGAATTTCCCTTTGTTTCCCGCCAAACACTTCGCCCACTGTTGGGATGTTAATTCCCTGTCCAAATCTCTGTCTCACTTTAACAGATACCGGTTCTTATGGTTCGGGGCAGGCATTGTCAGTAGCCGGTAGATAAGGGAAAGCAATTTAGTGGAGGAGGAGGGCATGACACAATGGTGTTCAAGGGGCGTCACAGTTGGTTTGGGCAATGCCTGACTTCTATCCTTTCCTTATTTCCGTAGCAATGGTTTAAATTGGAGATTATCATGAATTGCCAAAACTTCCAGAATTGACACATGGAGTAGCACAACAACATCAACAAAAATAATAGTAACAGTTAAGAAATGCTTCACTGCCCCTCATTGCGGCTTCCTCAAGAGTTTGCAATTTTGGCAATCCATGTGTGATTTAGTCAGCCATCTGATTCTGGCATAGGAGATTTCGGCTTTAAATTATAAAATATATGTAGGCTCTGGTATTGATATTTAATCTTTGCTACTTTCCTGACAATAGTAGGGGGATATGTAAGGTCTCGTAATAGACAGATATATATTATGGTGTTGGCACCTCAAAGTGCTGTTTTGCTAGGTGTTGTTTGATTCATTATTTACTAATATATACATTTATATATATATATAATGTCTGGTGTGTTAGATGGATTAACAGGACACGGCTGTTTATGGTCTTATATTATTGATGAGACCTTGGATGCTGATTACTCCCCATTGTGATCCTATTGAGATTGAAGGTGCGAGGCACAGTGATTGAGTCATGAACCTGTGCCGGTCTTCGTTCTATAATCCTTTTATACCAGTATGATTTATGCACATCCATTTTAGACTATACATTTTTGTCTTTTGTTATCCATAGCCTTTTGTCTTTTATATACAACGTAAGCATAAAGAAATTTCTATGTCATCATGTAGTACAAATTAGAAATGTTTTATATATGCCTCTATATACTCACATTGTACATATGGAGACATGATTGACTAAGGTCTAAGGCTAGGGACAGATGAGCGCATTTTCTGCGGCCACCGTCAAAATGTACGTCGATGCTGCGCACGCATTTTTTCACGGAATACGCTTAAGTGGTCAGACATGCGCAATCTGGACGTATTCATGACGATGGGGTGAAAAGAAGTCTAGGGAAATCCGTCTGTTTGACGTTATGTTGGCACACTAGCAGCGTCTGACGTCTCCTAATCACGCACACACGCTGCTAGCGCCCGCAGCGCACTTTACGTCAGTCCAGCGGTTAACGTTCTCGAAAAAATGCGTTCATTTTCCACTTGCGTTGCGCGGCCGGACTTTTGTGCGACCGTACTTCGTATATGGCCGTCATTGCCCGTCATCTGCTGCTAGTGCGGCCGTGATTAAGTGCGCCAGAACGCGTTCGCACTGCTCAGTCTGACCCTAGCCTAAAACGTGCATGCTCCTTTTCTGATTTTGGAATAAACACCGTTTTCCCTGTACTCACCCTTGAGCTGGCTTCCTTATTTTTCATTATTTTGCCGCTGTGTACTAGTGCATACAGAGGACCACATCTCTAGGGGCCGTGGTAGGGAGCGATTTAGATTTGGGGGCTCAATGAGCCCGATCCATCATAAGCTCTGAGGATGAGAGATTGGGTAGTAAAGATAGGAATAAGGTCTGTAAATACATTGGAAGGTCAGGTTGTTTCACAGTTTCAGGAATGCCGCAAATGCGGATGTTGTTACGGCGATAGCAATCCTCTTGGTCCGCCATTTTCAGCTTTAAGGCTTCATGGAAGGATTTCAGGGTTTGACATGCATCAACTAATTCATTATGGGCTAAGGATAGCTCATCAGTTTTTGATTCCAAATGATCCATACGATCAACCAATTCTCTGATTTCCTTATGGAGGTCTGCAGTAATTTGTCTATCAGTTTGGAGTGTCATGCATAGTTTTTGTAACATGGAATTAATTACCTTCTCTGAGGTTGGTATTTCATCTGAAACGTGTGTCATCTCATCATCCTCATCGACCGAGCTGGGAAATCGTGTACTGTGGGAGCCGCCATCTAGGCGCCTGCAGCCTATATTCTTTTTTGGTCGATTGGGCTGGTTCTGTGGCTCGTTGCCACTTTGGGGGAGCCATGGAGGTGTCAGCGATGTCACTGAGGCGTGCAGGGACAGTTTCAAGGCAGTTCAGAGCAGAAGACAGCCTCAGCACGGATAGATGTGGCACGGTCGATTGGAGCTCCCAATACATGCAGCTAACCCCCACAGGTTACCATTTTAAATGCAAGACAGAAGGACAGTCTAAACACCACGGACATTTAAGCGATCACAGGACAGCTTTCTGGGGCTTGGATGCACTTTGGTTCAAAAACAAGAGCACACTAGTTTCAGGAAGAGCCAGCTGGTTGAGCAAGCATTCAGCCAGCAATGCATCTCAGTGTTTGTCATTCAGAGGTATTTGACTGACTGCCTGTGATGTAGGTGCCATAAGAGCTTGGGAGATGTGTGCCACTAGGAGCAAAGAAACTTTTACTTCTTTTAAACAAACAACAAAAAATAATGGGGTGGGAGTAGGAAGGGTCAATAGTAAACCCTCTGTTTTTTTTATTTATTATCTACATATAGTGCTTCTTTGAGTATTGATAAGTGACAGCCAATCACTAAAACCACTAATAGTAATTATACTATAATACAAAAACAACTAATCATAATAATAATAGTACTATAATTCTAAAACCACTAATAGTAATATTACTATACCAGTACTACCACACTAATACCATTACTAGAAAACAGCTAATTATTTTCTTGCTTTTACATACATTTCTGAATGTAGTTATTCAAAACTAGGGTCATATGCATGGGCTGCCCATATTACCGGTTACATCCATTACTTACAAACTGTTCATTTTTGAGTTCTTGAAATGAGAAAAATCCAAAAAGTGCAGATAGGAACTTTAAAAGGTAGAAAACAGGAGCTATTCAATGAGCAGCCGCAACATTCTGCATATGCATATGACCATTAAAACATTTGACCAATGGCTATTACTGGTGCTACAGTTATTACTCGGGCACAGTGGCGTCACTAGGGTTGGTGTCACCCGGTGCGGTAATTTATGGTGTCACCCCCCCCCGAGTTTTACAGATTTTTTTTAACTATTCTTACTCCTAAATCAGTACTCCCATATAACACTGAATGCTCATACACACAGCGCACATTACTGTGAGGTTTATTGCTGTGGAGCTCTCTCATATGCTCACACAAATTTTAGCCAACTGCCAGCAAGTACGTTGCCTGTTCGAAGGCAGTGAAAGCACACATGGATATATATTGCCTCCAGCAGCTCTGGATATATTGCCCCCAGCAGCTCTGGATTAGACTGGATATATATTGCCCCCAGCAGCTCACCCATGGATATATATTGCCCCAGCTCACATATGGATATATTGCCCCAGTTCACAGTTATATATTGCCCCCAGCAGCTCACCCATGGATATATATTGCCTCAGCTCACATATGGATATATACTGCGCCTCAGCTCACACATGGATATATTGCGCCTCAGCTCACACATGGATATATTGCCCCAGACCAGCTCATACATGGATATATTGCCTCAGACCAGCTCACACATGGCTATTGCCCCAGCTCTCATGGATACTGCCCCCAGCACACATGGATATGCCCCAGCTCCTCTCATGGATATTGCCCCAGCTCCTCTCATGGATATTGCCCCAGCTCCTCTCATGGATATACTGCCCCAGCTCCTCTCATGGATATACTGCCCCAGCTCCTCTCATGGATATACCGCCCCAGCTCCTCTCATGGATATACCGCCCCAGCTCCTCTCATGGATATACTGCCCCAGCTGCTCTCATTGATAATACCCCAGCTCCTCTCATGGATTTTGCCCCAGCTCATGGATATGCCCCAGCTCATGGCTATACTGCCCCAGCTGCTCTCATTGATAATGCCCCAGCTGCTCTCATGGATATGCCCCAGCTCATGGATAATGCCCCAGCTCATGGATAATGCCCCAGCTCCTGGATAATGCCCCAGCTCATGGATATACTGCCCCAGCTCATGGATGCTGCCCCAGCTCATGGATATACTGCCCCAGCTCATGGATATACTGCCCCAGCTCATGGATATACTGCCCCAGCACATGGATAATGCCCCAGCACACATGGATATGCCCCAGCTCACTCATGGATATGCCCCAGCTCACTCATGGATATGCCCCAGCTCACTCATGGATATGCCCCAGCACCTCATGGATATGCCCCAGCTCACTCATGGATATGCCCCAGCTCACTCATGGATATGCCCCAGCTCACTCATGGATATGCCCCAGCTCACTCATGGATATGCCCCAGCTCACTCATGGATATGCCCCAGCTCACTCATGGATATGCCCCAGCAGCTCATGGATATGCCCCAGCAGCTCATGGAATGCCCAGGTCACACATGGATATGCCCCAGCTCACACATGGATTGCCCAGGTCACACATGGATTTGCCCCAGCTCCTCATGGAATGCCCCAGCTCCTCATGGAATGCCCCAGCTCACACATGGATTTGCCCCAGCTCCTCATGGATTTGCCCCAGCTCCTCATGGATATGCCCCAGCTCACACATGGAATGCCCTAGCACCTCATGGATTTGCCCCAGCACCTCATGGAATGCCCCAGCTCACACATGGATTTGCCCCAGCACCTCATGGAATGCCCCAGCTCACACATGGAATGCCCCAGCTCACACATGGATTT
Source organism: Leptobrachium leishanense (assembly GCA_009667805.1). Lineage (NCBI taxonomy): Eukaryota > Metazoa > Chordata > Amphibia > Anura > Megophryidae > Leptobrachium > Leptobrachium leishanense. The sequence goes on from CM019071.1 coordinate 80,458,546, forward strand.
GCCCCAGCTCCTCATGGAATGCCCCAGCTCACACATGGAATGCCCCAGCTCCTCATGGATATGCCCCAGCACACACATGGATTTGCCCCAGCACCTCATGGAATGCCCCAGCTCACACATGGATTTGCCCCAGCACCTCATGGAATGCCCCAGCTCACACATGGATTTGCCCCAGCTCCTCATGGAATGCTCCAGCTCCCTCCTCATGGAATGCCCCAGCTCACACATGGATTTGCCCCAGCACCTCATGGAATGCCCCAGCTCACACATGGATTTGCCCCAGCTCCTCATGGAATGCCCCAGCAGCTCATGGAATGCCCCAGCACATGGATACTGCCAGGCCCCCAGCTCACCTCCGCCGCGTGTTCTGTTCGCTCCCTCTGAGCGTCCGGCGGCGCGCAGCTTGGGCGCTCGCCTGGGAGAGCCACGTGACCAGCCGCGATTGGCTGGTGACGTGTTTCCTCCAGGCGAGCGCCGAAGCTGCATGCTTCGGACGCTCGCAGGGAGCGAATACGCGGCGGGGGGTGAGACACCCGCCCTTAGGGTGACGGTGTCACCCTAAAGGCGGGTGTCACCTGGTGCGGGCCGCACCCCCCCGCCCCCACGTTACAACGCCACTGCTCGGGCATCCTTTGCAACACATAATATGCAGAAAAGTACTGTAATCACGCTGAGATTCCACAGCGGTAACTCCTTTACCAAGAACATGCAGGTTCTCTGACAGTTTAGGTAAGAAGCACCACTTGTGAAGTTGTGTTCATTTTTCATCCTACTACACTGTCCATAATGTAATGAGATGGCAGGGCCTGGTGTTGGAACTGAGGTCAATGATCAGTTCAATATTCTTACCATGAAGAGTTAAGCTGTGAACTGTTAGGGGTTTTATTTATTCATTTTTTTTAGATTATTTTATCAGGAAGGATGCATTGATATTTCTCTCGTTTTCAAGTATATCCTGGGTGGCGAGTATGTACCGTTGGGTGTCTTGCCCAAGGACACTTACTGGAGAGGTGCTCCTGCTGGTATGGAAATTAAGATTTTAGTGGATAACTGCCCCATCTCTCACGCACATTGCGCCGCTGCCCTATCCCTCTCCCCTGTACTGCTGCTTATTACCTCTCTCCCATATTGTGCCGATGCCCTATCCCTCTCACCTGTACTGCTGCTTATTACCTCTCTCCCATATTGTGCCGCTGCCCTATCCCTCTCACCTGTACTGCTGCTTATTACCTCTCTCCCATATTGTGCCGGTGCCCTATCCCTCTCACCTGTACTGCTGCTTATTACCTCTCTCCCATATTGTGCCGCTGCCCTATCCCTCTCACCTGTACTGCTGCTTATTACCTCTCTCCCATATTGTGCCGGTGCCCTATCCCTCTCACCTGTACTGCTGCTTATTACCTCTCTCCCATACTGTGCCTCTGCCCTATTACCTCTCTCCCATACTGTGCCTCTGCCCCATCTCTCTCACCAGCCACACATCTGACTTATTTTTCTCAGTTGCGAAAGAGCCTCTGGACTTATTAAAGGCTCTGCAGCTTCACTAGCCTCTGAAATTTGGTCCCTTCACAATTATTTCTTATTGCCTGATCCCAGAGGGACCAGAACTCTTTTAATGGACTGAATGCTGTTTATTGTTCTGCCGCGACAGACTAATAATATGATGCTATTTGTCTGTGACATTGGAATTGCCCAGGAGGCAAACACGAGGCTTACTAAGGAATTCTACTAAAGGCATCTTATTACTTTTTATCTGTTACTGCTTTATTGTTTTTATTTACATTTAGAATATGGTCTGTAAAGCGAGTCTGTGAAAAGACGAGAAGATCCATCCATAGATCTTAATACATCAAAAGAGAACATGTTGTAAGATGAAAGCGATGCAAATCAACATTTTATAATGTTCAGATCGTTTTCAGAACATCCATGCACAAACCCTGTAACAAACCATGGGCTGACAGCAAATGTCAGATTAGGAACCTATTGCCTGCAGACACACTGTTAAATGATAGTCGTACTGCCATGTGAATAAATAGATTGCCACAAACTGGATCGTACAGGATTAACTGGCACTTGTAAAAACCTAATCTAATGCAACCATTTCATCCCCAAATCTAATACATATACAATTATATACATTACAGTTTAGCCTCTATCACACTCACATCATCTCATGTGGCCGAGAGTGAGAGCTGTGCGCATGCGTTTAAATTGACGCATTCAGAGGCGGCCTGCAGCCTGTTGGTGGGTGATTTAGCCAAATTGACAATTTTCTCAGCAGGACACCGGCCAGCGGCTCATCCTTTTTGCTTTGGACCTATTTTCAGGTAGCAGCCTGGAGCGGCTGCTCCATCCGCCCCTACATTACTCCAGCCCTGTCCGCTGACTTCAATGGACCTCCTCCACTCAGCCCCCCTTTCTATATCACTGTTACATTGTACTGTTACACCCAGTGGCGTAGCGTGGGTTGTCAGCGCCGGGGCCAGCCAAGAATTGTGCGCCCCCCCCCAACCTGTGGACACGTTATCGATATTGCCCCAGCTCACACATGGATATGCCCCAGCTCATGGATATGCCCGAGCTCACACATGGATATTGCCCCAGCTCACACATGGATATTGCCCCAGCTCACACATGGATATTGCCCCAGCTCACACATGGATATTGCCCCAGCTCACACATGGATATTGCCCCAGCTCACACATGGATATTGCCCCAGCTCACACATGGATTTGCCCCAGCTCACACATGGATATGCCCCAGCTCACACATGGATATTGCCCCAGCTCACACATGGATATTGCCCCAGCTCCCACATGGATTTGTCCCAGCTCCCACATGGATATTGCCCCAGCTCCCACATGGATTTGTCCCAGCTCCCACATGGATATTGCCCCAGCTCACACATGGATATTGCCCCAGCTCATGGATATGCCCCAGTTCACACATGGATATGCCCCAGTTCACACATGGATTTGCCCCAGCTCACACATGGATTTGCCCCAGCTCACACATGGATATTGCCCCAGCTCACACATGGATATTGCCCCAGCTCACACATGGATATTGCCCCAGCTCATGGATTTGCCTCAGCTCACACATGGATTTGCCCCAGCTCACACATGGATTTGCCCCAGCTCACACATGGATTTGCCCCAGCTCACACATGGATTTGCCCCAGCTCACACATGGCTATTGCCCCAGCTCATGGATATGCCCCAGCTCACACATGGATTTGCCCCAGCTCACACATGGATTTGCCCCAGCTCTCACCTGGATATTGCCCCAGCTCCGGATCCAGCAGGGGTTGAGGGGGCCCAGATGCCGGGCAGCGGAGTGCCTGCCCGGTCCTGAACAGCGTGTGAGTCCATCCGTGTTGAAGGGGAGGCGGCTGCGTGCGTGCGTGCGCAGGTCACGCGGTCCGGCCAGTCAGGTGGTACAGAGACTCAGTACCACCTGATTAGCCGGACCACGTGACCTGCGCCTGCACGCAGCCGCCTCCCCTTCAACACGGACGGACTCACTGTTCAGGACCGGGCAGGCACTTCCGCTGCCCGGCATCTGGGCCCCCTCAACCTGTGGGCCCTTGGGTGGCACCCGAGGGCCCGGCGGGTCAATCCAGGCCTCAAGTTTTAGGGGCGCAAATTTCTTTTGAAATTATGCGCCCCTAAGAAAACTGCGCCCGGGGCCACGCCCCCAGCCCCCCCCCACGCTACGCCACTGGTTACACCGCATATTGCAACAAATCCCAAAATTTTATTAACGTGAAAAAGCTACAATGGACGTAGAGAGACCCCTGCACACAGCTTTTTTTTTTTTTATTCTTCTCAACGTCAGTCATAACTAACTGATACAATGTAACCACATTCTCATCCGTTATAAAGTGAATCCATTTCAAAGGACGCACTCTTGTGACCGCAGCCTAAATAACATATCTGTGATGGCAATGGCATTTTAAAAATACGTTACATTTTGGGATTCAAATAATTTTTCTGTTTTCCTACACCATTACATTTGAATAGGTAAGGGGAATCTTCTATTGTCCGGTAATATTATTTACCCTTTTGCTGGTGGTGACCATCCAAAGGATTTTCTTTGAACTACTTTGTTAAACAAGCTAGATCCTAGAGGTCAGATACTTCTGGAAACAATTAAACTCCAGGAGACTGGCTCCCAAGATAAGAGTAAACCAAAATACAAATACTTATTACCTCCCTGTTGTTTAAAAGAAAACACTTTTACTTTTCAAAGGTCAACCAGGCAAATCGGTAGGGTGAATGTTCTTAATGCTGAAAGCTCATGACAGGGATGCTTTAAAGCAGAGGTTCCCAACCATGCTTCAGATATCCTGGGAAACCTGACTTGTTGGGGGTACTTGAGGGCCGCGGTTGGGAATCACTGCTTTAAAAGCATTAAATTGTGTGTGTAGGACGGAGGAACACACGTACTACAATATTGTGCTATTGTCTCCGCTATTGGTTTGACCCAGGATAGTTACTGTATTTGTCAAAATTTGATAAAGGAAATTTTCCCCGATTATTTTTATTTTTGAAAGGATTTTACCAGGAAGGATACATTGAGATTTCTCTCGTTTTCAAGTATGTCCTGGGTGGTCTTGCCCAAGGACACTCACTGGAAAGGTTGCTCACTGGAATCGAACCCATGACTCCACAGGCTCTCTCCATGCAGAGCGGTGACATTACCTCTACTCCACCCAGCCGGTACTCCAAAATACATTCCACACGTAGAGCATCTTTGACCTTATATTTCATGACACCCATAATCAAAATCCCACAAGGATTTCTATCCCACAATGAATATTGCACCCTGTATTGTTGCGCCCACAATGGAATTTGTTAAACCTGGGAGTTGTCGGACTGTATTCAAAGTCCAACTATTAGTGTGCAAAGCATGGTATTTCCAGTTATACAATGTTTTCTGCTCCATAGGGTATTCCAAAATGAGTGGTAGCCCTGAAAATCGGCTTTTGTACCTAAGATTTATTCTATAAGAAAAGCAAGCGTGTATGGAAATAACTACAATGTTTAATGTCACTGTATACTTATTTGTACTCATTGTTTTACTGCTTGAATATTCTATTGTAAACATTTTATGAGGTGGATGGAATTCTTCCCCCTCTCTCCCTCACTTTCCCTTTTTTTCTTTCTGTATCCCTAATTAGTTGACTGCTTTTGTTGTGAATATTTCTTTTTGTGACCAGAAACAGAAAAGGTTTTTTAAAACCTTCAATAAATATTAATTTGAAAAGAAAATCAAGAGTGTCACTGACATGAGAACAGTGAGCAATTTTAAGGCCCTCACGACTCTTTCTGGTAGAGCATGACTCCATTTGTCATTTCACATTCAACTGGCAATACTTCTGACACAGATTTGTGTTGCCATTCAGATACTTATACCAACTCCAGTTGGCTTCATTTTAACAAATCACATAGGTAGTCCGTCTTGGGTCAAGGTAACTATTTAAGCACCCTGGCGCATATCCTTAATGTCCTGTTTTGGTTTCTCATTTTGAGCCCATTAGAACATTATTTACTCTGTTCCTGATTTCTTGATTTAGACCTGATCTACTGACTGACCTTGACTTTGTCTTTCGATACTGTGTACCACTGGTTACTCTTGGCGCGTCCTGGCTTATCATGTCTTCTCCCCAGACTTCGTGATATTTGTAGTTTTGCATCTCCGCCTTCTATTTTTGGGCATTTGCATTAAACCCAGCCAGTCTAAGGACTGATGAGCTACCTTTTTGGTGGGCGCAGGATCTGATGATTGCTGGCCATAGTCTGCTCTTGACAAAAGGACAGAGAAGGAATTCCCATACAGAAAAAACACAACAATAAACAACCTAATTTTGGCGACTTAATATCACATATTTTCTGTTCAAGCTGTGTAAAGCATAACTCCTGTACAACATAAATCATTCTACGGTACAATGGAGTAGGATTTCTTCTCTGACCTAGTGTCAACAAAAACCGAGGTCACTTTGCTATTATGCATTGACTGCCAATAAACATTTTAATTTCTTTTCAGATGTGTAGAGATAGATCTATGAGTCTCAGACAAGGTCAGCATCACCCACATCTAAAAACTGTTCTGTTTCTGAATCCTCACCAGATTAGTTCTAATATCCAATAAACACATCCCACACACTCATTTTGCGAAATCAAAAGGTAGGACCCGAAGCATTTTGTTCTGTATTTTTCTTTGGGGAAAATGCTAATCTTCTAATGGCGTGTGTGGGGAAAAGAGAAATACAAATAAAGATCTTTGTTACAACGCGGTGCTTGGTTGGGGTGTGTCTTTTCTCCGACAAAGCCACCTTTTGTTGATGTATTAAGTAGAATACTACTAGATCTCTTTGATATTTAAAGTTGCTTTATTGTGTTTAATCATATGCATGTTACTGTGTGAAAATTCCTCCGATACACCTTCTAGATGTTGAGAGTCATACAGAAAATACTCTTGCAAGAGTCGGCAAATCTGTGTTACCATCTCAGATAATTTCTTAAATACTATGGGCCACATTACAATCTTGGTGCTAACGTTAACGCTCACCTGCGAGCTTTAACGTTAGCCGCGGTGGCTACCGCATACTACAATCCAACCGCAAATGGGTTAAGAAAGCTTCTAGCTTCTGTCTTTCTTTAGTCTTGCAACCGTGGACAAGTAGACAGTGGTTGTTTCTTCAACGTCTGAGGTTGTACGCGCCTTAGGGGAATTTAAGCTTGCGGTAGGTGGTTTAGGTGAAAGAACAACACTTACTATTTTTCCTTTTTGCTCCACCACTACCCGGTACCGAGGATTGGGCAGGCATGGTTACTGTGATGCCCGTCTTCGTGCCTTTCTGCACCCAACGCCCTTACCCTGTTTGTGCGCCACAGTGGTTGTATATGACTCTTTTCTGATATGATTGTATCTTTCAGTATTGTATTTTTTATACCTGTCTTGATACCTCGTATTGTGTTTCTCCTTTCTGAAATAAAAATTTAGAATTAGAGGGGAAAAAAAAAAAGAAACCCGTTAGCGTTTGGTACCTCGCGCTTTTCAGCGCGATGTTACTGTACTTTGCACTCCCTACACTTAACTTGAGGAGCGCAAAGTGTTAATCAGCGTTAGTATTACAAAGTCCTAACGCTGATTAACGTCTGGCTGTGGTTAGCAAAAAGTTAACCCCAGCCAGGACTTGGTGTTAACGGATTTAGCGACTGCATTGTAATTCCACACTAAAATGAGGGCGCCAGGGGGAAAACTGCAGGCGCAGTTTTTCCTCCCTAGCGCCTCCGTTTTAGCGTCAGGAATGTAATTTAGCCCTATATATTTGTCATAAAAGGAATGCAATGAGCCACGATTTAATGATTCGGGATCGATTCTAATTTTTAACTTATGTCTTGTGAATAATGTGTGTATTCTGGGAATATAAGTGTATAATTCCCAACAATGGCCAAAGTAGAGGTTGCAGCACTGCTTCACTGCTGAAGTACAATAAGTGAGAAGATCAGCCATAATGGAGATAAGTGGCCATGTAATATTTTTTTAGAATAATAGAAGAAATATAATTCACAAAATTCTATGACTGAAACCAAAGGGAGTTATTCAAAGCGCTGGTGTTTGCCAAAGTTGTACACAATGGCATCAAACGTCAATGGTTCACAAAAGGGAAATCCAAACGGTTGCAGGATAAGCTCAACAGTGGTCTTAGAGGGTTATTCAAAGATACAGAACTCACAGGATGCCTTTTACTAAGTACCACATTGCCACTAACAAGAGCAACTTTGCTGCAATCACATTGTACTTGGCACCATCAGCTCAACCAAACATGTAAGGAAATGTTTTCCTAAATCAGAAGCATAAGCCCGGGCTCACACGAGTGTGGAGGGAACGTCCGTTAGAATGGACATTCTTTCCGCCCGTGTGACCACCTCACTGATTGCACGTTAGTACGCTCAGCCCTTAAAAGTGTGAGCCTCTCATGGAGGATTGTGCTTTGTAGACCTGTGCAACCTCCACTGTAACGGGTTGTTGGGAGGAAACTGCACGCCGATACTAGTACGCACGTTACACCGTATGGCTCTCCCAGTTGAGCTATCATAACCCTACGATGGATGTTTGGAGTAGGGGTCACTACAGATGCACTTAGTGCGCTTGTGTGAACCCGGGCTAAGCCGGAATTTTTTAGGCCATTAGCTGAGTCAATTTATATATAAAACAAAGAAGTGGTTTGCGCATAAATATATACTTCGGATAGATGCATGACGATAACAGGGCTAAGGTAGATCTATTCTGCAAAATCAAGAACCAATAGTGCAATATGTGCATTCCGACAAGGAATTCCTTGAGTAGGGGTGTAGAATAATGCTCACTCGTTCATGAGCTCTATAAAGCATGCTCAGACTGTAATAGCATGGCAAGAAGAAATATATACAGCTGGCTTTCCAGGATCGCTCTGGCAAGCCTCAGCACACAACAGCAGCTCCCAGATATGTTGAAATGGTAATTTATTGAAGAGCAATATAAATGGTAAAGTAAAATAAAAACCATTAGGACAAAGTGGTATAAACAATCACGGAATCTGCACGACACATTCCTATGTATATCCCGATAACTTAAAGGACACACTTTTGTGTCTACAAAGCTATAGGGGTTATACTCTAAGCCTAGTTGTGACAGAGAATTTGACTGTGGATGCAAAAGACAGTAGAAATCACCATTGTTTAAACTATGATGAACTTGGGCTTTCCAGACACCCAAAAATCAACACAGGCAAAGGTGCTGCAAACAATGCTGAACAAGGGTACCACCGATATTCATCCCTAAATGAGTGAACAACAGTTATTCTCCATTTCACATTGTTTCATCATTGTTTGCAACAACATTGAACATAATTCAGTGTTTTAATGTGGTGATCTTCATTGTACTCCCTTTAATAGAAACGGTAAAAATAATGGTAGTCGACTTCAACGGAAACAGTGGAAACTATGGTGAAATCTATAACTTTGGTAAAACTACGGTGGCAACACCAGTGGGAACCCCTCTGAAAATTATGCTATACAACGTCGGCAGAAACTACGGTGGAAAGAATGGTGAAACTACGAATAATGGCGGAAGTTCCTTAAATAGAGAATTCACTGTGGTTTGACTGTACTTGATCCATTGCAGTTCTCCAGAAGAACGGTGGTTAGTAAATAACCCCTTATAAGTTTGATACAACATATTGATGATTCAGTCCTTCCTAATGACACCATTCTAATCCTGACCATCACACCCCTTAATTCTAACCCTTATGAACACAGGATTTCTATCTGCTCTGATTCTGAAGGAGGGTGAGCTGAGCAAATAAAGCATTTAGAAACACTTTGTCTGTATTCCGTCAATTTTGTATAAAAATTACAATATCGCTGGAAGCTAGCACTATACATCCTGTTTTGTAAGGCTTCCTTCTCATTCCTGGAATTCTTTGGCTTTTGGATGGGAAGCTGAGGCTCTATTAAGTTTCTTTTTTTTATGATTATTATTGTTCTGTTGGTTTAACCCTGCGACATCCTCCTACAGACTTTTTCCCATAAATTATCTCATCTTATTCTGGTAACAAGGAAACCAAAGAAAAGGATGAGACCTGTGGTTGAATTGGCTCGAAAAAAAGCCACAGTTCGGAATCAACATCTGTTCCTCAAGCATTAACTTCTCTGAGAAAGGGAAACGCTGAATTAACACGTAGACCTGGACAATCATTAGAATTATTTGCATATATATGGTTTTTGTCATATAAGAGGTTATTCAATAAGCACCAGTGTTGCAAATACCATTAAAAATTAAGGCTTCTGTGAGGGTCTACCATTATAGATTCATCTGCCGGACATGCTGGCTTGCGCCATTTTGCTACTCATCTTGCATTATTGTCCTGCATGGGAGATCCCTGAACAATCATGCACGCTATTGATTTTGATGCGGAATGCGACCACTGTGTGTGTCATTTTATAACATCTCTGAGCATCAAAATGCTAACCAACAAAGGTCACTGCAACACCAGTGCTCGGATGTTCTGGTGCACATGGATGCGCCGGTCAGGGATCTGGTGAGGATATGAGCCCAGGATGCAGTGATTACACAGGAGACGAGGATACGATGGATAAACAGGGTTTATTACTAAGGCACACACCGTAATGAAGGGTGAAGCAGGAATAGGGCTGACTAGGGATACAACTGGGTAACAGACAGCACAGAACACAAGACAGAAATATAGGGGGAACTTACAGAAAGACACCAGGCAGGACAGGAAAAGGGCTGACAGGGATGTTTGGGACCCTGTGGGCTGGGTGGCAGGGTTACCGGAGACACAGTTGGGATTCAATGGAGGAAACCCAGCAGAGCACAGTGTATAGCAAGATATTCAAGAGTGTTGTCCATAAAGCATAGTCCAGGGGCAAATCCTTTGGTCATTGGCAAGGAGAAAGTAGTAAAGTCCGCTAGGGATAGCCAGATGTTCTGGTTCACGATATTGCAGGGAGATCTGGATACAAGCAGGCAGACTGGAACTCTGAACAGCATACAATGCACCAGTATGGGAGGAATGGTGTGACCTCCCAGGAAGGAGACCTCCATACAGGGAATTGCTGACTCCTGTGGAATCTGCCAGGGAGCTGCTGCCAACCGAAAGTCCAGCAGGGCAGTACTTTTCATGTAGGAGTAGCACTGGATTTATTCTTATTGTGCCAGCGCCGGTGAGGGACCTGACCGTGCCAAAGTAGTTTGGAAGATTCTTGCCTATTTGATGCTTGGCCTGTCCAGGGCACACTGCCCTGTTGTGGTTTTCCATAGTACCCAAAAGCACTTGTATTATTTGTCCTGTGTTACTGTTACCGACCCGCCTTCCTTATCGACCACGTAGTACTCTCACTCCCTGTGTATCGACCCGGCTTTCTAATGACCATGTTATTAGCCGACTTTATGCGTACCAAGACGATTTTCCCTTTGTCTCCTCTTTCATTGTCTTTCTGCATATCCAGCCTCTGTAATGACTAGTATCGGACCTGCTTTTGGCTCTCGCTATAATAAGACGAGCCATTAAAAGGACTGGTATTCGGATCCGGTTCTCAGTTCCTTTTCCTTTCACTATTGCTTACCCAACCACTTTAGAAACTGATACCTTTCCTGGTTACGAGGGTTTATGGTATTTTGTGTAGGGGTCTCCCGGTCTACCTTACAGCTTCATAACAAAGTCATGTCAGAGTCATACTGGCACAGGCCCTCCTACAATTCTGCTGTGCCCGTCTGCTGGATTCCTGACATGAATATTTATAGTAGATTTTTTTTGTCAAATAACATCACTTTTATTGATGATGCAATAAATGAGAGGTATATGTGAAACCTTTATTTGCAAAGTATTTTACCAGGAAGGATACATTGAGATTTCTCTCGTTTTCAAGTATGTCCTGGGTGAACATGAGGCAGGATTATAATTTATAAACTGATATATTAATGTGGGGAGCAAATAATATTGGGGCGAGGGTTTATGCGGCACGGGTGGGAAATTAAAAGTAAGGTAGACTTCACCAGCAGAGCTTCAAAGGCTGAAATATTGATGGAAGAGGTGATATTGATATTACTTACATTTTAGTTCATGCCATGGCTGTTTGAAATTGGGGAACAGGAAATGTACTCCATGTAAAAATGCAGATTTTTATATTCAAGGTCAGATGTCAGAGAATGTCAGAATTTTTGCCAAAATTAAATTCACTAAATTATATGTTGGATGCTATCGGAGTATAATCTGCATATTTATGCAGATTATACTCCGACAGAATCGTTAAACTGAAAGAATACCAATGTTTGATACAATTTCAGCCTTTTTGGACTAAAATGTAAATTTCCTTAAAATGTTTCACCAATTAACTTCCCAGTGTAATGGAATAAAGCTTGAAACATGAAAGCCCACAAAGCAGATTTCCATTTCTAGCCTGAAAATTAACCCTCTTATATGGGCAAAGAAATTGGCACACTTCCAGCTCACAGGGGAGCCAGGTAATCCAGTGTTTGCGATGATCTGGGCCAGTTCTTCCCCATGTCTGGTTCAGGAGTTTGCAATCCAATATTTCACCTTAAATTCCATCAACCCCCTCAAAATTCACAGAAATAATTAGTGATAGAGTCCGCATAAAGCAATCCATGTTTCAAGATTTAAGGGGTTATTCAAAGACCGCCGAACTTGACATCAAAGGTTGAATTTCACCATATGCTGCAGTTTCGTGGCAATTCATCTATTCACAAAGCTGTCAATTTGCCAAATACTGGGCAACTGACAGAGAAATACAATGCAGTTCACCGCAGATCGTTGCAGTTCGCCGATCGTCGGCGGCAGGGATATTGTCCCACAGAGAAGTAATGGTTAATCTAGTCGGAGAAAGCCAAACTGCACCGACGTGTCAGTGAAATGCCCTGATTTTTAGTGATTCAGTTTGTCAGGTTTAAGGCCTGTGTCAGACGAATGCAGTGTTCACGTCCGTGTTGCCGCACAGTTTAACGTCTGTGGTAGCATAGAATCATGATCGATAGAGACCCACAAACGAAGTACGTCCGCACCGAACAGCGCATGCACAACGCACATGGCAAACGGACGCAAGTTAGGCAAGAACGTAAAACTGCTAGGACGCGCAAAGTGCGCAACGTCCACATAGCGTTCTGTGTGTGTGATGCCACTATGTCAGACTGACCGCATTTGCGACGTCCGGAACCTTGACGCACAAAATGGCTTTTCATATAATTTTAAACTTTTTATCATTTTTCATATTAATTTTGCTTCCCATAATCCCCTTGTTTGTTCCTCGTCTGTCAAAAACAACTGACCGTGTGGTGTCTACAGCATCTTCCGTCAGAACTTACGTCCGTTGTGCACGGACGCAGAGTGCGCTCAGAATGCGCTCGTCTGACATTAGCTTTAACAGGCGAATTCCATAATATTCAATGTAAAAAAATATTAGCTTATTTTATTTTTTATTTAACCATTTTTTTTTTTTTTTAGCAGGCTTATTTATTTATTTATTTTTTTGCAACATTTTGATGTATTTTTTTATCCTAAATTTTTGATTCCCAATTTTGTTAAATTCTGTAACAGACCGTTTTATACTCTATTATAGGACCTTTTTTTTAATTATTGCCACACCTTGTCATGCATTTTTATTGGTTTAAACCCCTTTCTAGAAGAATTCGTTTTTTTTTGGGGGGGTTTTCTGCGGTTCGGCGGCCTGATCAGCGGTCTTCAGCGGCTCGACGTTCGGCGCACTACGGGGACCCCGTGGTAAATAGCGAATTCACCGCAGGGTCGACAAACTGGAATCGGCGAAGCACACTGAAATTTCACTGAAATTCGGGTGCTTTCTGAATAGCTGCTTAAAGAAGTGGAATTTTTAAATGGGGTATATAAATATTTAGACTGCAGTAAATGGTTTTTATTAGGGAATTCCATTTTAGCACTTTCCAGATGCAGCAGAGCAGGATTGAAACGGTTAATATGTGCTTCAGCTAAAAGACACAGTTATATTGGTAGAAGACAGGTTATTGTCATCTGATGATTTTTCGGGCAAGTGGTATATAGACATCTGAAGGTCTTATAAACAATTGCATTCCCAGACCTCTTTCTGCATATAATTCATCAGGTAGTCTGTGTATGCAGCACATATTACATGGTCTGAGACACCGCAGTATAGCAAACCTGCTTAGATTTAGAATTATGCTTCATTTCAGCAAATGCATTAGATCTAAGGCTAGGGTCAAACGAACGCATTATTCGCAGCGACCGTCACAAAGTGCGTCCGAACGCATTGACGTATTTTTTTCACGGAATGCGCGAAAACGGTCATACGATGCGCATTTTCGCGCGTGATTTTTTACGGATCGTCAATAAAACCCATTTTGCGTCTGGACGTTATGTTGGCCGGACATTGGCAGTGTCTGACGTCTCCTAATCACGCACACATGCCGCTAGCGGACGCAGCGCACTCTGTACGTCAGTACTAGCGGTATCACGTTCTCGAAAAAATGCGTTTGTTTGCCGCTTGCGTTGCGCGGCCGCACTTTCGTGCGGCCGTACTTCGTATATATTACCCGTCATTGGCCGTCATTTGCTGCTACTACGGCCGTGATAAAGTGCGGTTGCACGTGCGTTCGCGCTGTGTTCGTCTGACCCTAGCCTGAGATCTTGATGGCCCGTTCTCTTGCTCCGTTTTCTCCCTCTTTTCTAGGATCTCGGATTATTGTATGTACTTTAGTCTGTGGTTCTCAGGATTAGCTTGGATACCTTTTTTGTTATGTTGTTATCTATGGAAATAAAAATGTAAGTAAATCATTTACATACAGAGTTTTTCAAAGAGCTCCGAATTGTGGCCGAAAGGTAACCGAACACTGAAATTCAGCATACGGTTAGCTTTCCTGGCCATTCGGCTATTCAGAGAGCAGGCAGTTCGAGAAATGTTGGCGAATTGCCTGCACATACGGTGCCTGTTCGGTGCCTGTTCGAGGGCAGTGAATGCCCCATAGAGAAGCACTGCTTCGGCTATTCAGAGAACAAAAACCAGCAGTGAAAAGTTGCCGAAATGCCCTGCCATTCAGTGGTTTAATTCGACAGGTTTATTCAGGCGAACCCCATAGGCTTCAATGCTAAAAAATATTCCGTTTTAATTCCATATCAATAAACCGTTTATTATAATATCCTGCAGTAAAAAGTCTCTTTACTTTTATATTTTTTTTAGGATCTTTCATGCATTTTTCGGGATTTTTTGCAAAAAAAAATTAGTTTTATCATTTTTTTTTTTTAAACGTTTTTGTCTTTTCTCTGTAACAGCCCTTTTTATTATCATTCCCTGGACCTCGTATGTAAATTTCAGACATTTTTGCTCAGTAGTTTCTTTGCAAACAGCGTTTCACTTTTCAAACATTCAAGCAAACTGGGTTTTTTTTCACTCCATTCGTCTGCGGTGTCGGCTTTTTCCGGCGGCTGCTCTGTGCTCTGATTGGCTCCTGCTCGGGTTTCTCCGGCGTGTTCGGCGGGTTAATCCAGATGTTTTTGCGGGTTTCGGTGTGCATTCACCTGGGTTTTGCGATGGGTTTGCGGCAGCTTTTCCCTGCACTACGACGGTCCTGTGGTGCTTGCTGAATACACTGCAGGGTTGCTGAAATGGGATCACCGAATCAAGCCGAATTGAAGAGAATGAAAAGTCACCGAACGTGCGGTGACTTTTAGATTCTCTTTGAATAACCCTGTAAATCTCCCAAATGGCTAACGCAAAATACCATTATTAGAAACGTATCCTAATTTTACTGGTTATTTGCCAACTTCCCTGATTTTGCAGAACAGTCCTTAATTTGGGACTCTGTGCTGCTGACCTGCACTGATGCATTTGGTGATGCCAGGTCCCATATCAGAGGCAGAGCATGTCAGGAGTTGTTTTTGCCATGTTGGTGGGAAGCCTGCCATCATAAGCATGCGCAAGACATTTTATTAGGGCGTGCACCCCTGGAGCATTCATTCATAACAAACTAGGTCATAGTTACATTTGTAACTAAACAACTGAACGGATAAAATGGGAAAAACAATGCAATACTAATACATATATACCTGATCTCTGCTAAATAAGCCATCTTGTATGGCATGACATTGATTGGACGATTCTGTGTGAAAGCAGACCCAGGATGCAAAAAAATGAGAAATTGCTGATTTCATTTGCATGTCTTACCCAGAGTTCTGTGCTGCATATGGGGAATGTACTGTAGCAGATGAGCTCTGTGATGCAGCTCTTTGAATTGTTGTGATGTGTAAATGGCGTCTGCAATAACAAACTTTATATAGGTTTTTAATCTCACGTTTTGCCCTCCACCACAACTTAAATAAGTAATGATTTGCCCTCGGTGGTAACGCATCAAACTGCAACTAGTCATGGTCTATCTCCTGCTGATGAAGGTATAATAAGCCCGAAACAGTTGTACAGGAGGAGCTGTGACTTGTTGCATAAACTTGACCTTTGCTAAATAGAAAAAGCCATCTAGTATGGCATGGCACTGGCAAGGAGCATTCTGTGTTAAAACAGACCCAGGATGCAAAAAGGTGTGAAATTGCAAACATCATTTGAATGTCCTACCCAGAGTTCCTTGCTGCATATGGGGAATGTAGCATATGAGCTCTGTGAAGCAGTTTTCTTTCTTGCTGGGATGTGTAAATGACTCCTGCAATTATATATATATCTCAAATTAAAAGGCATAGTTTTCATGTTTTTTTTTGCCTTTGAACCGTATGAGCAGTATATGAGGGGCAATTAGTACTTCCAAACAAACAGCTCTTTGCTGTCACTCAGGTTTTGGGAGGACAAAGGAAAATGGACCATGAATGGTTGCTTAATGGCACTTGTGGTGCTTAAATAGTTAAAATCAGGGCTTTGTAAGTCCATACATGAGAGCTAATACAGCACTTGTGTATTAGCAGCCCTAATTGGCAGTTCAGGCGGGCAAGTGGTCATCCTGGTCATCATATGTGCAGGGATGACATGGCCCCTTGTGGACCAAGCAACACAAATTGTGTCATGACCTCGCAGTTCTCCAGTGGACACACCCCACCCTCCAAATTTCAGTCCTGACATAGTTGGCATGTCTGCTTCAGCAAACAAGGTAGTCCCAAGCACATGTCTATGCCTGACATCCTGGTATGTACATGCTAGGATGACACTACTCTTTTATAGCAAGGCACGCGAGTGCCGCTTCCAAGTCCATGCCATCACCACTTTCCTTCTATCTTAGCATCCCCTTGTCAGTCCTGGAGAATATTTCACTGAATCTCCTTGTGCTGTTGGACAAAGTACTGAAACTGTAGCAAATTATTTACTGTGGAGAGTTGCCTCCTGGTCCTTCATTATAAGATATGCTTCTACCAGCAAATCAAGACCCTCTTAAAACAGCATGGAGATCCAGGTTGAGGACCTTACCAACCTCTGTTGTCTAGGATTTTCCATTAGTTTGGCACAGGAATAACAATGACAGTATTTTATTTAAACCACAACCTAATTAATTCTATGAGTATCCTTAGGTTGTGAGTGTGACGTCGCCATGAAAGAGCCCTGTGATGTGGTTTACTAGCTCCAGAGTCATTCAGGAAAGATGCCCAAACTAACCCTGAATCAAAGACATGACTAGTTAAGCAGCTAGCAAGCTCTGCATGAAACTGAATGAAAGCAGCTTGGTGGGTGGCACCTCAATAACCAAGAAGAAGCTGACCTAGTGCCCGCCTCTTCCAGTTCATAGCAGGAGGGAAAAGAAACAGATACTGCAGTTATGGCCTCTGGTAAAGTCAGCAGAGTGCGTTCCAAGGAAGACCGATAAATGGTTTAGCCCTTAAAAAACAGAGGTCCATATTCTGATCTTTTTGATAACAACTGGAGCTGCTATTCTGACCTTGCCACAAGCTTAGCTAGCAGCCTGGAATTAGTGGCTACCCATTGTACATTACCGGCTCCTATACTTCAGCTTCTATTGATTTTTTACATTAAAAATGGCGTGTCACGATGGCCCTTGGCTTGGGCCATGGTTGGGCCTTGGTTCAGGAAGTAATGAAGCCCTTGAGGCAGGTTAGCTGCTGGCAGCATGAACAGATCCCAGCACACCAATATAGACAGATACAGGACAGGATATAACAGGACTGTAACAAGAAGAGCAGGAGGGCACAATCGAAATCTATAGGAATCCCTAACACTGGGGTAAGATCCTTGAATGGACTTCTGCCTATCGAAGCCTAACAAACGAATAACAGAGTCAGGAGAACAGGAAGGGCGAGGGTCAAACAAGAAAACCAGCAACAACACACAGGAAGCCCTAAATTGAAATAAGGTCCTTATACTGGCCTCTGTGCTAAGGATAACTATATTCTGCTGGGTACATACACAGAACATGAAACAAGGATAGAATAGTCAGGACTGGAGCCAAAGGATACAGAACAGGAAGGAACGTCAGACTAGCAGAGGTCAGTACACCGATCAATAATATATAGAGTACAGGGAGCAGACAGAAAGAATAGTCAAGATTCTAACACAGTAACTACGCTCAGTGAGGTGGCCAGACAGGCGTCAGAGTGGAAAGAACGTCCACTCTCACGGACACCAACCTTAATTATTTACAGGGTTATTCAAAGAGAGTTGATCTGACGGCGAAATGTAACCGAACACTGAAATTCAGCGAATGGGGACATTTCGGGGCCATTCGGCTAGAGCAGGCAGTTTGCCAAATGTTGGCGAATTGCCTGAACGTACGGTGCCTGTTCGAGGGCAGTGAAATCCCCCATAGAGAAGCAATGCTTTTTTCCACAGCCTAGCTGAATTATTTACTTTATTTTAGATACAGGAGGTAAACCCAGAATCACCAACCCAAAGTGACAAATCAGGGACAGTTTGGCATTCAAAGTCTAAGTTCTTAGAATTCACTTGGAACCCAGTCTTATTCAGAAATGTTTAATTAAATACTTTTATCAGACACGAAAAATTGTTCTAAGCCGACTATGTACATTGTGGACCCAACTCCAAAAAGGCATCAATATTGCTGTCAACAAATAACCGGATTACAATTTTGGGTCATATACAGAGTTTTTTCCTCATATTTTCAGATTTGGAGCTTATAGCAGCCCTTAACTCCCCCCCCCCCGGAAGTTTGCCTTATGGCTACCATATATAGTGAGACCTAAGGTAAATACATCCATATACTGCGGTAGAATTAAAAACAGCTGAGGGGAAGGGTAGCGGGAACAGAGGCAAAGTATAAAGAAAGCAGGCAGACGGTTCCTAGAAGTGAAATTCGTTCTTTGAAGCGTGGGAGTCACAGCGAATCCTCAATTTCTTTTTGGTTTAGGAATGCTAAATTCTTAATTAGTATCTCTGCACAGTTTTAATTAGCGAGGGGGAGCGGAGAGGAGTCTGGGGATTGTGCATCACTTAAAAAAAATGGATTTTACAGTCGTGCGGTTAAGCTCATTCCTAAATTACTTCAACCCGCCTCTGCAAATTGTTGTAAATGTCCCTGGCATGCAGCTAGTTAAATCGCAGCCTACAGGAATATAGTTTTTTTTCCTCCCTATCCCAGCCTATGGGCTGTCCCAGCGCAGCTTGGTTTGTGCATGGAACATTTGTTCTTGGAGGAAGGGAGTTTGGTGAGGTCAGCTGGGCCAGATGCTGCTATTAGCAGAGTGGAAGCCTCACCCTCTATGTTCTGGCTCGCCAATACCCAGGATCTGCCACACAGAACCAGCGGATCAACGCCTGCAATGCAATGAATAGGATTAGGACCAAGAGGACTAAGAATGGTAAGATTCTGGTGATGGTGGATATTCAATTTTTTTATTAAATATTGTAAAACAAGTTTCTGTTTTCTGCTACGGTATGACTTATTCACTAAACTGTGAATTACTATGACCTGACAACCATGTTTTTGGAAACCGATCCCAAGCTTGGAAAAATAGCACTTTTTTGCCATAATTTATGAATTTTCCCTTACTATTATTATTTTTTTTTTTATTTTTATTTTTTTTAATATTGTACAATATTTCTTATTTTAAAGAATTACTTTTTTTTTTTTTCGGTTTTCGGGAACTTATTAGTAGAACAGAAATTCACAGCAGAGAGATTGTGCTGGGGTTTGTCCCCTCTCTTTTACAGAATGCGAGCGGGGTGCTCTCTTGTAAAGCATTGCTCTGGCGGATTACGTCAGTGAAGCGATAATCGCTGTAGAGGGAAATTTAAGATAAATTGGGCTTTGCGCAAGTGTAACCTTACTAGGAAATTGTCTCTGCGTGTTAAAGGCATTTTAGCATTCAATGTAACATAAAAGCAGCATGCTCACGCTTGTTACTATAAAGTGACAGAGGGGTTTACTTACTAAACAGCGAATTGCAGTGCGTTTACAACACCGCTGATTTGTCCATTCATGGTGGAAATTCATTTTTTCATTTGCGATAAAATCAAATTGATTATTGTTCTGAAGTTTAACTTCAGATTTCTGTTGGCCACAAGTTTACTGTTTTATAAATCTACGCACATTCAATCCTTTAGGCTAGGGTCAGACGAACGCATTTTTCACGTTGTCCGTGAAAAAGTGCGTTCGAACGACTGGACGTATTTTTTCACGGAATACGCGATAGCGGTCATACGATGCGCATTTTCGTCCGTGATTTTGTACGGATCATCAATAAAACACTTTTTGCGTCTGGACGTTATGTTGGCCGGACGTGTGCAGCGTCTGACGTCTCCCAATCACGCAAACACGCCGCTATGTGGCTGCAGCGCACTCTGTACGTCAGTAGTAGCGGTTTGATGTTCTCGAAAAAATGCGTTCGTTGGCCACTTGCGTTGCGCGGACGAACTTTCGTGCGGCCGTTCGTCGTATGTTCCCCGGCATTGGACGTCATTTGCTGCTAGCACGGCCGTGATTTTGTGCGGCTAAACGCACGTTAAAACTGCTTTCGTCTGACCTTAGCCTTAGGCCTACCTCCATTAGGAATACATCTTTTCTTTTTTCGTTCCTGTGTACATTTGTTTGTGTTTGGCCTGTTCTTATACCTGCTGGCATGTTAAAGAGTGGTGTCTTAGATTGTAAGCTCTCGGGCAGGGTCCTTCCCTCCTACTGTTCAGTGTATGTATATTCGTTTTTCTGTCTCTCCTATTGTACAGGAGGCTCCCGGGAGATCTCGGCTGGAGGCAGCGTCAAGGCCTCCACGGCCCGGCAGCGACGTGATCGCGTCACAGCCCTTTGACCGGATCCACCGGCCGGCATCCGTGGGGCAGACGCTTCCTCCGAGCGCTCTTCCTCCAAAGGGCTGCCGCAAGATCGCGGATTTCACGTGAACACCGGGATCTCGCGAGACCACGGCATGCGTGGTTCCCAGCGGCCGGGCTGCAACCCGGCAGACACTGAAGGAGGAAGAGCGCTCGGAGCCTGGCAATCTACTCACATGTGAGCTGGGGGCATTTTTATAGGAGGTCTGTTCTTATTGAAAAGCGGTCACATGACATCAAATAAAAGTATCGGTGAGTACTTTTAAAAAGTATCGGTACTTGGTCTTAAAGTGGTATCGGTGCATCCCTAAAATATATATATATATATATATCTCCTAGCTCCTGCTGAAGAGGGTCCAATAAACCTGAAACAGCACTGTCCAGGAGTGGCTTCGACAAGTTGCATAAACCTGATCTCTGCTAAATAAGCCATCTAGTATGGCGTGACATTGATTTGAAGGGTTCTGTGTGAAAGCAGACCCAGGATACAAAAAATGGGAAATTGTAGATGTCATTTGCATGTCTTACCCAGAGTTCCTTGCTGCATATGAGCTCTGCGATGCAGGTCTTTGAATTGCTGTGATGTGTAAATGGCCTCACAAAAAATGTGAGCCGCTGTGATGGAGGTATATTTTTAATGTGTACTAATCTAGTTCTAATTCGTGAATCCTGTTAAAACGTAAAACAAAAATCACAAATCCATCTTTACATAATGCCTGTTAAACTACTAGTGTCAAAACGAGAGCAATCTCAATGTATCCTTCCTGGTAAAATACTTTGCAAATAAATTAAATAAATAAATGTGAAAAATAAAAGGAAGAAACTGTATTTAACATCACATTTGTGGTTTCCATGGTGATGAAAGGAGGAGAATATACAGGTTTCTTTCACGGAAAGAAAAAAATTCTTCTGGTTTCCAAAATCCAGTTTTCAGAGTTCTGCTATAGCAGGAAATACTTGTGTAGGAAAGGCAGAGTTGCCAATATTTAACATTTCCCTTTAGGAGCTTCCCATCACCCCTCTCCAACGTGTAGGAGTGAAGGGACAGCCGGAAATATAATTTTTCCAGAACCATGGAGAGAGGGGCAGGGCAGCTGCTGTCTGAAACACTATGATTCTTTTTAGATTTTTTTTTCTTTTTTTTTTTTTTAAAGTAAAACCTACTCCATAAAGTATCATTGTCCAGTAATCCTGACATCCGTCTGACCCACACATAGTTGGATGATGGCAGTTGGAGCTCTGGGAAGCTTTGTAGCCGATGCAGGATATTTGTATGAAGTAGGATTGTGACTGTATACAGGATGTGGGAGGCAGATGGAGCCTGGTATGGCAGAAGCTGGCAGGATGTGAGTGTCACATGCTTAAAGAATCAACGGGAGCCTCCAACTCTGATCTGTTTGGCAACAGTGACAGACTTTGGACCTCTTGCTACATGAATCTGTTTACCTTAGATGTTGCTGACTGTTGACAGTTTGCAATACATTACTCAACAACAAATATTCAAACACAATTTTTACTAGGAAAATATTTTTATTCCTAGTACTATAATTCCTATATTGCTTTTTCCTGACCTTGGAATTGGCTGTTATTATTATTATTATTATTATTCTTTATTTATAAAGCGCCAGCATATTCCGCAGTGCTGTACAATAGGCACAGTATAGACAGGGTTACAATACATTAAACTACATATTTATTTTTCTGTTAATCTGTATGTTTGGTCTTCTGTTAATATCTTGCATTTTACTATTTTGTATTTCTGTAACCACTCAATGTTCTTGAACCCAGGACATACTTGAAAACGAGCAAAATCTCAATGTATCCTTCCTGGTAAAATCCTTTATAAATAAATAAATAACATTTGACAAACAGTACAGGAGGAGATGAGGGCCCTATTCCCGTAGGAACTCACAATCTGGGAGGGTTGGGGTTGGAAACAGGAGGAGAGGACTGTAAGGTGAGAGTGACTGATGGTTGTGTCAGTGAGTTGGGTGGTAGGCTTCCCTAAATAGGAATGTTTTAAGGGAGCGTTTGAAGGAAGAGAAGTTAGGGGAAAGTCTGACAGTACGAGGGAGAGTGTTCCAGAGAATGGGGGTGCGCGTGAGAAGTCCTGCAGTCTATCATGAGAAGAGGTGATGCGGGGAGAAGCTAGGCGCGTCATAAGATTGGCAGTTGTACAGTAGCTGGGCATATGACCTGTAAATTTAAGCTTGATCCTTTGTGTACAACTGCTTGTTGTGTTGTGGTCGTGTTGTTGTTTTTTGTTTTCCCTTCCTTTTGTAGGGTGTTTAAAGTGAATCCGTGACACTCTAGCTCAGGGCTATCAAACTTTGCCCACCCCTGCGCCCCTGTAGTTGGCCTACAATTCTCTGAGTGCAGAAGATGGCCAGAGAATCATGGGAGTTGTATTTCAGAAACCTCTGAGGAGTCGTTTTGAGATGCCTGCTCTAGCTACTATCATGACTTAAATTTATTGATGTGACCATGGTGACAGTAGCCTGCTGGCTGGCCCAAGGTCCCAGCTACTGTCACTCCGTGATGTGTTGCCCAGGACTGGCATGGCTAGCCACTACACAGCGCGCAATAGGGCTCCTGGACTCCACAAACTAATAACAACAGTAATTGAATTTAAGCAGGCATGGGATAGGCATAAGGCTATCCTAAACAAAAGATAAATCCAGGTAAAGTATCCATGTAATTGGGCAGACTAGATGGGCCGAAAGGTTCTTATCTGCCGACATTTTTCTATGTTTCTAATTTCATCTGATGCAGATCTGATTTCCGTCCTGTCCTGCAGGTCTGGGTCAGAGGGAGCCCAGCATTTAATGCATGCAGTCTGCTGTCCCAATGCTAGTGGCAACTGACATTGTATTCAACTCCTTTTAAATTATAAATTAAAGATTCATTAAAATCTAGTCTGAAAGCCTTACATTTAAAATATATTCATGCACAAACCATCTTTTTCTTTGACCTGGCTGGGCAGAACCAGAGGTTTGGCGTCTGACACGTCTACAGTTACACGTTTTTATAAAGCGGTAACAAGTTCCGTAGTGCCGTACAATGTCTATCCTATCGCAGAGCGTTACAGAATGAGCTTGTTGCCACTATGATGAACAAGACCTCAAGCTGTTAAGTCAATGCATGTGGCACCGGTCCCTGGACAGTACATGGTTACATAGGCTGGAAAAAAAAACCAGGCGTTCTTCGGGTTCAGCCTTTCACACATCACCTACTGCTTTTGATCCAAAAGAAGGCAAAAAAAATTCCGCCTGAAGCGCTCGCCAGTACTTTCTGGCAAGTAGTAGGAAAGCAAAGGACTGTCTTAAATATCCTTTAATACATTTTTGGAATAAATGTCTTCCTACAGATGGTTCATCCTTTTTATTTATTTATTTTTCCCCTTTCCCTAAATTTTTTTAAATTTATTATTATTATTATTATTATTATTATTTAAAATATATATATTTTTAAATGTCAAATGAAAGTATGGAGAAGGTCTACTCATACCCAATTTGAGCCAGGTTTTAGAATTCCAGCTTCTGGCATTCTAGCTATGAATATTTTAATAGGAAGATATACAGGGTTATTCAAAGAGATCCGAATGGCTGCCGAAAGGTAACCGAACGCAGAAAATCAGCGTTCGGTTACCTTTCTTGGCCATTCGGCTATCCAGAGAGCAGGCAGTTCACCAAATGTTGGCGAATTGCCTGCACATACGGTGCCTGTTCGAGGGCAGCGAATCCCCATAGAGAAGCCATGCTTCGTCTATTAAGAGAACAAAAACCCAGCAGTGAAAAGTTGCCGAAATGCCCTGCCATTCGGTGGCTTCATGCGGCAGATTTATTCAGGCGAATCCCATAGGCTTCAATGTTAAAAATATTCCCATTTTAATTCAATATCTAATAAGCCGTTGATTATAATATTCTGCAGTAAAAATTTATTATGTATAGATTTTTTTTTGGGATATTTTAAGCATTTTTCGGGATTTTTTTTTTTTTTTGCCAAAAACTTTTTTTCCGATCTTATTTTTTTTTTTTAAAACGTTTGTTCTTTTTTCTGTAACAGCCCTTTTTATTATCATTCATTGGATCTTATGTAAATTTCAGACATTTTCGCTCAGTAGGTACTTTGCAAACAGAGTTTCACTTGTCAAACATTGACCACCATTGGCAGCAAGAACTGCGATAACCTGCAATGAGTCTGTTACAGCGCTGTGGAGGAATTTTGGTCCACTCATCTTTGCAGAATTGTTGTAATTCAGCCATATTGGAAGGTTTTCGAGCATGAACCTCCTTTTTAAGGTCATGCTACAGCATCTCCATAGGATTCAGGTCAGGACTTTGACTAGGCCACTCAAGTCTTCATTTTTTTTTTCTTCAGCCATCCAGAGGTGGACTTGCTGGTGTGTTTTGGATCATTGTCCTGCTGCAGAACCCAATTTCGCTTCAGCTTGAGGTCACGACCAGATGGCCGCACATTATCCTTCAGGATTTTTTGGAAGACCGCAGAATTCATGGTTCCATTTATCACAGAAAGTCTTCCAGGTCCTCAAGCAGCAAAACAGCCCCAGACCATCATCATATTTTACTGTTGGTATGATGTTCTTTTTATGAAAAGCGGTGTTAATTTTACGCCTGATGTAATGGGACACACACCTTCCAAAAAGTTCAACTTTTGTCTCGTCAGTCCAGAGTATTTTCCCAAAAGTCTTGGGGATCATCAAGGTGTTTTCTGAGACGAGCCTGGTCAGTTTTCTGAGACTGACCTTAAGGCTAGGGTCAAACAAAAGTATTTTTACACGCGAACGTAAAAAAGTGCGTCCGAACGCATTGATGTATTTTTTCACGGAATATGCGAAAACGGTCATACGATGCGCATTTTCGTGCGTGATGTTTTACGAATCCAAACCAGGAAACTTTTTGCGTCTGGACGTTATGTTGGCCGGACACGAGCAGGGTCTGACGTCTCCTAATCACACACACACACCGCTATGCCGCCGCAGCGCACTCTGTACGTCGGTACTAGCGGTTCTACGTTCTCGAAAAAATGCGTTCATTTTCCACTTGCGTTGCGCGGCCGGACTTTCGTGCGACCGTACTTCGTATATTGGCTGTCATTGCCCGTCATTTGCTGCTAGTGCGGCCGTGATTAAGTGCGCCAGAACGCACGTTAAAAGTGCGCTGGTCTGACCCCAGCCTAACTGAGGCCTGCAGTTCCTTGGATGTTGTTGTGGGGTCTTTTGTGAATTCTTGGATAAGTCGTCGTTGCAGTCTTGGGGTAATTTTGGACGGCCGCACACTTGGTTCACCACTGTTCCATGTTTTATCTATTTCTGGATAATGGCTCTCATTGTGGTTCGCTGGAGTCCCAAAGCCTTAGAAATTACTTTAGGAGCACTCCCTTTAAGAAGAGGTTATAATCTCAGCTCATTACCTGTATAAAAGACACCTGGGAGCCAGAAATCTTGCTGATAGGGGATCAAATACATATATCACTCATTAAAATGCAAATCACTTTATAACTTTTTTGAAATGCGTTTTTTTTTTTTATTTTGTTATTCTCTCCCTGTTAAAATAAACCTACCATTAAAATTATAGACTGATCATTTCTTTGTCAGTGGCAAACGTACAAAATCAGCAGGGGACCACATTCTTTTTTTCCCCTCGCTGTAGGAGAAAATACATTTTATATAGGGCAAAGATTCCGTTTTAGTGTACACAAACCGTGAGCCCTTCAAAGCGTCTGTTTTGCATTCATTTGTCTTTATTTGTTCTATCCAGTGGATGGGTCTATGTGCAGCTATACACAAGATCTCCATTATTAAAGGGAAAATATTGGACTTGCGTGTTTTTGTTTTGTGTGGTGGTGTTGTGTTTTTTTGGTTTTTTTTTTCACTGTAGGTGCCAGTGTGCTCCTTTTTTGACTTGCTACAACATGAACCTTTTAAATGCGTTTCGTATTGATTTCATTTTAATGCCTAGTGTACATGGCACTGTGCCCTATACACCGATTACACACACACACGTGCTCATTGTTAAGTGTAATCATATTCTTGCCTAGGCATGTTCTACTGAAGTTTAGGAATGGTTTTTCTTCCAAAAAAGTATTTACTAGACATCTTTGTTTATAAATAGGACTGTCCCATAAAGGTACTTTCAGATGAAGTGAAATTATATATATATATATATATATATATATATATATATATATATATATATATACACTGTGGTGTTTGCAGTTGGGCCAGATTACAGGTCTTCATAAAATCAATTTTTATTTCATGATTTAAATATATGCTGTCTTTTTCAGTAACGTATTGAAATGTGTGTGAGAGATGTATATATCCAGGACATACTTGAAAACGAGAGAAATCTCAATGTATCCTTCCGAGTAAAATATAAAAAAAAATTACACTTTTTTCTGAATAGTATGAGATCATTATAAATGTTACACTAGAATTTAAATTATAGGCTGCCAGGGATGACCGAAGGAGTTAACAGGATGATGGATCTGAGAATGGTGGTGGGGTCTTTTAGCCTCCCTGACCCCCCCCCCCCACTCCAGTGTCGCCTCTGTAAGGAATGCTCCTGGGGCTTCCAGCACAGGGTTGAGTCTGTGCAGGGGTTAATTACGTGCCCTTGATGACATTTTCGGGAGCCGAGGCGGGTACATGCTTGGAAAGAGTAGAAAGGACCCTGTATGTTTTCAGTGTGTGGGATCACATCCCACCCCAGGCCGCGTCTGTGCCCCTGGGGGTGAGCAGGGAGTGTCCATGTCAGCATGGGAAATAACAAGGCGATTGTGCAGCATTCACATCCCAACATCATCATAGGCTCATTTTGAAACTGAACAGGGGTACACTTGGCTCTTTATTCTTCCAACAAGGCGGTAACCACTTCTTGCTCAGCGTTGCCGCAGCATACTCGTCTGTACAGACAACACGCAGCTCAAATTATGAACTTATGGCTTAATTCTCTGCTTTTAGACTCTGAGCTCATAGGTTTTCATGGAGCTTTGCTGACATTCTAGTAAATATTTTACTTCTGTGACCATGAGTGTTCAAAAGGACATGACCTTTGACTTGTAAAACTGGACACTTGGAGCTCTATTCCTTCCACCCAAGTCCATTAGCATTAATGAGTGAGCCATGAAGTATAATAATGGCTCCCCTGCTATTCCGGTTGAGCCGCAAGCATCGCCTGCAGTAGATTAATGTACATTAAATGCTTCCTATACTTAATATTAGAAGTTCAATGTGCATGCAGCCATCGAGTAATAAGGGATTCCAAATTCACTTCTTGCTCTTCTAGACAAAGATTCTTGAAGCTGGTCACTTAAGTGATTTTTGTTTTTTCGAAAAAGTGAGTGTGTGTGTGTGTGATCCTTGCTCCCCTCTATTCCCACATTGCAGAGGATGTCATGATCCGCTTCCCTCCGATGACCCCGCATACATGCGCACTTTCTAAGTGCCTGCAATGGAATCCCATGGAGCCCAGGACGGGATATGAGTGGCAGGGCATGGCGAACCATCGAGGTGGTGATGGGGAACCTCAAATGGTTAAAAGTTCCCGCTATGTGAGACTCTAATGCTGGCTAGGCCAGAATGGAGTCCCTGGTTGCTCAGTGAGTCCTCCAGTAACTTCAGACATGTCCTAGCTTTATCATCCTCGTCCTCCTTTATTCTTTGAGCAGCTTTATGCAAGTACTAAATAATGTACAGTTTTACTCATGTAGCAACAATTTTTTTTTATCTGGGTCAGCTTTGGGTCATATGAGTTCAAATCGTAATTAATGTAGCAGGAGTCACAACTTTATAGTATGCCTATTAGTACGGTCATCTGGTCTATTCAAGATTTCGAGGACATCAAAGTCCTTCTGCCTGTTTTTGAGAAAACTCAGATGTCCTGTTTTTATAAACTTTATCAATATTTTAGAGTTTTGTACAAATCACTCTATGAATCTCTGGCAAGGGGTAAGCATAACTATGTTGCCCTCAACAAATATGCAGGTTGTGTTTGGCACCACAAGAATTTGTGTATATTTTACTTTTCTTGTGCATGATTTAATTACTGTTCTGTCTAGATGTCCTATGACACAGGCTGATACCTAATTCAACCCCCACCCAGCCTCATTTGATCCCTCCCTAATGGTTTCACAAATTGAACTACTATGTTGCCATGTCAAATCCACACAGTTACAAGTATCACAGCCAACAATTTCTAGCGCTGTACAATGGCAGAGACAGAATAATAAATATACATGCACATTACACACACAGAACAGGTAGGAGAGAAGACCCTGCTTGAGAGCTTACAATCGAAGAGGAGATGGGTGGCACACTAGGTGAGAACGAATAGCAGAGTATGTGAGGTAGACTAGTGGGGAGCGTGTGAGCTGAATGGGAAGAATGTGCATGAAATCTACAGAGTGGGATTAGGGAGTGAGCCGATAGGCTTCTCTAAAGTAATGTGTTTTCAGAGACTTCTTGAAGGACTGGGGAGATGGAGAGTCTGTTGCGGGGGAGGGAGTACCCTAGAAAGGGGGCAGCTTGGGAGAAGTCCTGAAGGCGAGAGTTGAGGGTGCAGGCACGAGGAAATGATGGTATCAGATCATTGGCCGAGTGAAGTGGTCAGGACGGGATATACATGCTGTGACAGACTGCCTGGCACACCGACCATGTGCCTCTGTCAAACACTAGCTTTCTTCAAACTGGACCCTGAAATCCAGCTTTAGCAGCCCCCAAGCCTTCTCTACAAAGCACCAGACCTGTGTTGTGGAGAAAACAAAACAAATACTGGCTTTTTATTTGAAAATACACAATTGAGACAACCACCCATTGACAACCCTCCCCCTTTCAGAATACATTAGATCAAGAGACTCCAGTCACAGGACAATAGGAATAGACATCTTGCAATCTTATCTTTAAACAGTCGGCTAGGTCCTAGCAGGGGGGAGGGGGGGGGTAGAGGGAAGCAGGGAAAACAAAGGTATCTTCTTACAGCAAGTGGAAGTGTACACTATACAGACAGAGGACAGCTAATACAGAGATGTACACTATACAGAGATGTACACTATACAGAAACAGTCAACATAAATCCTGGATTCCCTGGGCAAACCTCTGGTTGCACCTTGGTCCACAGGCAGGAGGCAAGCCCCCAGGCTCCTCCAACTGCCTCAGTGACAGCTGAGTCTGTCACACATGCTAATAAGGGAGATGTATTCAGGGGCGCGGTTATGGAGAGCTTTGTAGGTGAGCACCAGTATTTTGAAATGGATTCTAAAGGAAACAGGAAGCCAGTGTAGAGATTGACAAAGGGGTGAGGTGTGGGAGGTGCCTGATGTGAGGTGTAGGAGTCTGGCACCGGAGTTAATTACAGACTGCAGAGGGAGAATCTGGGATTTCTTAAGGCCAGAGAGGAGGAGGTTACAGTAGTCAAGGCGGGAGATAAGAGCTTGGACGAGCATTTTAGTAGAGCCCTGATTAAGAAAGGGACGCATCCGTGCAATATATATATATTTTTTTAATTTATTTATTTTTTGGTGGAAATAGCAAGATTTGGTTAGTGACTGAATGTGCGGAGCAAAGGATAGATCCGTCCAAGAGGCCCCCGAGGCAGCAATCCTGAGAGGAAGAAGTAATGCTGGCACCATTCACCTAAAGGGAAATGGGTGCAAAAATTGAGGTTTTAGATGGAGGGAAGTTCAGTTTTAGCGAGGGTTGAGCTTTAGGAAACTGAAGTCATCCAGTCAGAGGCTGCCGACAGGCAGGCTGCAACACAGTCCGACACGGGAGGCGAGCGATCAGGAGAGGAAAGGTAGATTTGGGTGTCGTCAGCATAGAGATGATATTGGAGCCCATAGGAAGAAATGAGGTTGCCCAGAGAGGTGGTATAGATTGAGAAGAGTAGGGGACCCAGAACAGAGCCTCGAGGTACCAAAATCGAAAGGGGAACCAGTGTTCAAGAGGCACTAGAAAAGGAGACACTGAAGGAGAGAAGAGCGAGTGGTGTCACCAAGGCCAAGTTGACGCAGCGCGAGGAGCAGGAGAGGGTGGTCAACAATGTATAGCTCCACATATGTGCCGATTTGACTTTGGGCTCAAATTAATATTTATTAATTTTTTTTTAAGTCTGCCCAATCCTTGAAATTTACAGATTTTTATTTTATAACCTAACCTCAATTTGCCTGTTTCTCCGTTCAACAGAATTGGCTAAAGGTGTTCAGGAGTTTTCTATTGCTGCTAAAATATTGGCTCAATTCAGTCCACTCGCCTAATCTTCGCTTATGGAAATTTCAGCTTTTGTGATTCAGTTCAATTTTATCGACATGCCGAATTACATGTGCATCTTAATAAATTAGAATGTCGTGGAAAAGTTAATTTTATTTCATTAATTCAACTCAAATTGTGAAACTTGTGCATTAAATAAATTCAATGCATACAGACTGAAGTAGTTTAAGTCTTTGGTTCTTTTTCTTTGTGATGATTTGACTCACATTTAACAAAAATCCACCAATTCACTATCGCAAAAAATTTAGAATACTTCATAAGACCAATAAAAAACATATTTTTTTTGTGAATTGTTGGCCTTCTGGAAAATATTTTCATTTACTCTAAATGTACCCAATACTTGGTAGGGGCTTCTTTTGCTTTAATTACTGCCTTAATTCGGCGTGGCATGGAGGTGATCAGTCTGTGGCACTGCTGAGGTGCTATGGAAGCCCAGGTTTCTTTGACAGTGGCCATCAGCTCATCTGCACTTTTTGGTCTCTTGTTTCTCATTTTCCTCTTGACAATACTCACGGTTCAGGTCTGCGTTTGCTGGCCAGTCAAGCACACCAACACCATGGTCATTTAACCAACTTTTGGTAGTGTGGGCAGGTGCCAAATCCTGCTGGAAAATGAGATCGGCATCTTTTAAAAGCTGGTCAGCAAAAGGAAGCATGAAGTGCTCTAAAATTTCTTGGTAAACAGGCAAAGTGACTTTGGTTTTCAAAAAAACAGTGGACCAACACCAGCAGATGACATTGCACCCTAAATCCTCAGACTGTGGAAACTTAACACTGGACTTCAAGCAACTTGGGCTATGAGCTTCTCCAGACTCTAGGACCTTGGTTTCCAAATAAAATACAATACTTGCTCTCATCTGAGAAGAGGACTTGGGACCACTGGGCAATAGTCCAGTTCTTCTTCTTTTCCTTGGCCCAGGTAAGATGCCTCTGACGTTGTCTGTGGTTCAGGACTGGCTTAACAAGAGGATTACGACAACTGTAGCCAAATTCTTTGACACGTCTGTGTGTGGTGGCTCTTGAGCCCAGGCTCAGTCCATTCTTTAAGTTCACCCCTGTTCTTTGAATCGATTTTTGCTTGACAAGTCTCTCAAGCCTGTGGTTCTCTCGGTTGGTTGTGCATCTTTTTCTTCCACAACATGCTTGGGTACAGCACTCTGAACAGCCAGCTTCTTTGGCAATGAATGTTTGTGGCTTACCCTCCTTGTGAAGGGTGTCAATGATTGTCTTCTGGACAACTGTCAGATCAGCAGTCTTCCCCATGATTGTGTAGCCTAGTGAACCAAACTGAGAGACCATTTTGAAGGCTCAGGAAACCTTTGCAGGTGTTTTGAGTTGATTGGCATGTCAACATATTCTAATTTGTCGAGCGTGAATTGGTGGGTTTTTGTTAAAAGAACCAAAGACTTAAACTACTTCAGTCTGTGCAAGCTGCGTGCAACCTGTAATTTTTCTAGGTATGTTTCATGGCCTGCGCTTGATGTCATAATTTTTTCATTGTTTTTAAAATCCGGTAAATGACTCCTCCTCCTCACGACTTTTCCTCCTTGCCCAACAGTTTTACAATATATATAGCTGCAGTACTACAGACTTTATGATGTCATCACATATTTCTGCGCTGTAGTAAGTGGCTGTATGAGCAGTCGCCTAGTTTTATGAGATCCCTTACAGCTGCTGTGCCTATACCTGGCTTTTAAATCATAGCTCATGCAGAAATTGCAAATTCTATTCACCTGCGTCTTGATAAATGCTTCTCTACAGTTTTCTTTCTTTCTACTAATGTTTTACTTCATGGTTGCACTAACAAAGCAAAATGCCGGCCGACCTGCCTCACAATGTGCAGCTTTTAGTAAATAGCTTTGCTCGTGGGAGTTATAGAACATGTACTATGTATTTGAGAAATGAAAATCCATCCCGACTAGTTAAATTGCAGCAAGTAAACCGTCTGTAAAGCTGTCACACAACGGGTCCTATTCCAAGGTTGGTGTTAACTTAACTCCATAGACCATATTGGCTTTGGAAACTTACAACAGCTCTGGATAGGTTTACACCACCCTTGGTAGAAGGGTCACAGTGTACTGACTAGGAGTGAAGGGAGTATGTGACTGGATTGCATTCTGTCTCCTAGCTCCGAGGAATTGGCACATACTGACAGGTGGAAGGAAGTTCAGTTTTTCCATCTTGGTGTTCTCAGCTATGCTTAAAGGGCCACTACTACCAAAAAAATTAAATGTCCTTATAGTGTTTTTTTGTTTTTTTTATTTTGCTGATTTTTTGCATGTGCTTTTGTTTTTCTCTTGTATGTTTAGTAGGGCTGTGCAATATTGACAAAATAATCATATTGCGATTTCTTGAATGAATATTGCGATTGCGATTTTATTTGCGATTTAGCCAATTGTTTTTGCTTTTTCAAACATGCTACATACATTCTAAATGAATTCAGTATTCAGCACATGGATACTGCCCCAGCACATGGAAATACTGCCCCAGCACATGGAAATACTGCCCCAGCACATGGAAATACTGCCCCAGCACATGGAAATACTGCCCCAGCACATGGAAAGCGCTTGCCTGGGGGAACCATGTGACGAGCCGCGAGAACGCGGCTCGTCACGTGGTTCACCCTGCGAGCGCCCAAAGCACCGTGCCGCTGGAAGTTAACAGGGAGCCAAAAATTGCAGCCTTATGCGATTTAGAAATTGCAGGGTCAGAAATTGCGATGCGATTGCGATTGCGATTGCAATTAATTGCACAGCCCTAATGTTTAGTTAAAATATTTTACGGTGTCACTGGGTGCATCCATTGTTTCATCATTTGTGTCTTAAACTGCCCCTCTTGGTATCTCTCACTTGCTCCTCATGCGTAGCAATGGCCATATAATGTGTGTGTGGGATGTTTTCAAAGAACATCACCGGGGTAGATTAGAAGTCTTTTAAGCTTGCTGCCATCTCTTACCTCATCCTGGAGAACAATACCCACCTGCTGCCTTAACTGTTAAATACTGTATATGATAAAGCCGAGTCACAAAGTGAAACTCACCATAAGATTTTGGTAAATGTTGCATCACGGGGAAAAGTCCACAAAATGGAACAAAGAGACCTAAAACCTTTTCTTTTCTTTTTTACGTGCAATTACTGTAAACAAAAAAGTGTATACACAGGGGCGTACTTAGGGAGGGCGGTCTGTTCTGGGTACCAGGTGGGGCCAATGATAGTGGGGGTGCCACGGCAAGAAGCACAGGCAGCCACTCACTGGCCTGCCATTGCCGCACAGTGTGAGGCCAAGACAGGTGCCGGACCCAGCCTTTGAATGTGTGTGTGCAAGCATGCTTCAGGGCGGAGTGGCGGCTTTCAACACGTGACATGCACATGCCTGTCACATCTTCCGCCCCTGTAACGCTTCCTGGGGGGGGTCTGGGCGCCCGTCGGCATCGCTGGCTGGCCGGGTGCCAGGAGTTCAGGCTTACCGATCAGCGTCTCTGGAGGGGCAGGGCGCGAGATTCTGCTCGCCGCTCTGACGTGGAGTTATTCCTGCATCGCCAGCTGTGCTCGCTTATTGTGTCTCAGTGTTTTGTATGCCTAGTTGCTGGTTTTGCTGTATGAGGACCCTGCTGGTGTTTTTGACCCGGACTGCTTTTGACGATTCGGACTCCCTTGCTGTGCACATGATACTCACTGCGGTTGCAAAGCGTATATGCAGGTTACGTCCGATTGTGGGTCTGCCCTGCAGGTTGCTGAATCCATCAACCCCCTCATCATAGTGGGCTATCCTTGATTGTAGGCCTGCCCTGGTGTTACTGAATGTATTGTATCATCATTCTACGTTACTGATAAAAAGTACAAGGGAGTCTTCTCTGTTGCCAATCCTGCCTGTATGACTACCCTCTCTGGTGCCAACTCGGAATGTACTTTTGACCACGCTGTTGATAACCCGTGTTCTTTATAGATCTTGCTACGCTATCTCTGTGTATAGTTTAACTTGCCTTCGCTCAGTAGACACTTGGTCACGAAATAATTTGCTACTGAGTGGTATTTAGTATTCTGTCTCACCTCCCTGGCTGGAAGTGCTAGGTGTGGCAGTCTTAACTGCTATATATTCGAGTATCACAGAGATCTGCCCAAAAGGATCCAAACCACACTGATCTGGGGTGAGCGCCATAGCGAACGTGACAATGCCCCACCTGCACGTTCCTGCCAGGCTGCGTGAGAGCAGACGTGCGGGTGAATCTGCTCAGCCTGCACTATTTGCCTGCCCCGCCCAGTCAGAGTCAATCGTCTGTGGCCACAAGAGAAGCAGCAGGGCCTGCAGTGACCAGCCCAAATTTCGGGTCAGCCGGGTCCACTCCAGACAGAGGTAAGAGGCACTGTGGGTCCTGTGCAGAGGAGCTTACAATTAAATAGCTATGGGGGTGATTTTTACATTTTAATGTTTGGAGGGGTGCCAAATTTAGGATCCACCCCAGGTGCCAAATGTTCTAGGTACATCCCTGTGTTTACAACAGATTCCTAAAAATGTACAATAGATATCGACTAAAAAATGATTTTCAAAATTTAGAAAGTATAGTCTTAATGGTACCTCGTGCTGTGTATAAAACCTCCAATAAAATACACCATAAACAACTTTAGTGCTCAAAAAAGTAATAAGTACCTAGTGGCACATATACACAAACACTTCTCGTGAATACAAAATCAATAAACCGGTGCAATTGTACACAAAAAACCATAATACTCATATTTCCATAAACAGCAGTGTAACGTTGACCTGAACCCCCCCCCGAAAGAAAATATATAGATATATATAGTGTATGTGTGCAGAATTGTCTGTTCTTATGTATTAAAATCTCTCGTGTATATTTGAACAGCTCTCCCATTCTTCAGAGCCACAGTTTTACCTGGCTCTGGTTATAAAGGTATTTGCTCAAATTGAGGGTGACAATCTGTGCCTTTTTTAGGACCATGTTTCCCAAACCTGTCCTCAGGACCCGCTGACAGGCCAGGTTTTCCAGATATCTAAAGCACAGCACAGGTGATATGATTTGCTGCTCAGTGATTGCAGGATTCAGTCTGCATTTTCCCAAAGTGATCTGTAAAATCTGGCCTGGTTGAGGGTCCCAAGCAGAGGTTTGGGGAAAAGCTGCTTTAGGACAATGCTATGTGTTTTGAGCAAGTTTCCGTTTCCTTCTATTCTGATATTGCCCCCTGAAGGGAATTGGCCCACCCTTCTCACCTAGTAACCCTGTCAGTGCTAGAGCTGGCAAGAAGTTGACTGTGTATATACAAAATGTGTGTTTTGTAGCAATATTTGAGTAGGGCTACATTGTACCCACATTTGTTCTTATACTTGGCTAATGCAAAGTCTGAATCGTTGGCTATGTCTAAATGTCGACACACTGCATGTTCTATTCCTGTTTGATAAATCCGTTATAACAGAAGGAAATTGCCAAACTATCATCCATTCAATTTTAAAAGGTTACTTTAAGGGGAAACGTCCATTAAAACCGCTTTATTAGATTACATGCCAGTAAAATGTGTATTTCTCTTTGCTCCATTCCCTCTGTATCCACACTGAATGAAGTTAACAGGATGCTTGGATATGCCGAATATTTCACTTTCTTGTGAAATTTAAGTTGCATTTAATCTAAGTGACCCTACGGTTTGGCATCAACCCTTTCTAATTACTCATGTATTAGATGCAGAAATAAAGTGTGTGTGTTTGCCACAATGTTCAATGTATGACATTCTTATTCATTTTCCAAAAAGAGGAGTCCACCACTCTATTAGCGGTACAAACATGCAGCTTTTACTGCATGAAGTTTGGTGACCTGGTTTTGGCCAAGAATGGTCATCGTCAAGCTCCGTGCTTGACAAAAAACCATTCTTGGCCGAAACGTTGCTACCAATGGTCATGCAATAAAAGCTGCATGTTTGTACCGCTGCTGAAGTGCTGGATTCCTTTTTTTATTCTTTTATGAATTACTGTTGGAATTGGCAAACTAGGATTTTCATGAAGCACCCACAGCTGGAGCAGTATTTCTTTTGAAGCCGTGCATGGAGTCTTGCGTTCTTTTTCTTATTGCTCTATTATTAATCGGAGATAACCTAGACATGTTCTGTATATGACCTGATTATGCTATTGTTTTGGACATACCGTATGCATAAGATATTCCAGCAGCAGAAGGTTCACATGAATGTCAGGAGTGTAGAGGTCACGACTCTTGCAGCAGCACACGGCCTTTGTATTCACCTACTTTTGTTGCACTAGTATTTGGCAAAGAGTTCAGTCCGAGATGTACAAAAATGGAAGGATGCTTGGTAAACCTGTTATGTAGATGACTCTTTCCTAAATGAAGACCTGATATGTCAAACGTTGGTCTATCGAATTGACATCTGTTGACCACTGCATCATCTGACCGAGGGGTGGGGGGTGTTCCAGGCTTCTCTAAAGTAGTGCCAGTTTAGATACTATTTGAAAGAAATGAGGCACAGGAAAGGAGTTCGTTAAATGGGGGCCACCTTTTGGAGAAATACTGAAGGCAAGAGTTGTGAGTTGTCACAGATCTCCCCCTTGATAACAAGATGTCTGTCCCTGTATACAGTACCCTATCTACCCCTCCGTTCCTTGGATGGTCGGTACAGCTGACTACCTTCAGGGACTAATCTTGATACACCCAACAAGGGTTAATGGGCCACAGAGTAGTATAACAAAGCAGACCCTGACAGTATAGATCTTAAAGCCAGAAACATATCAACCTTATGCCAAGGATACAAGTCAGAGCAAGGTTATCAAGACCAGCCAGGTCGGTACACAATGCAGTGTTTTCGGAAATAACCAGTCACCAATATAACATAAAAGCACTTGGGAAGTAAACTTCATGTCAGGGCAGCGGGTCTAATACCTAGATGTTGTTAGTACAGTAAACAATAGTGATTCCAACATTTTCCCAGAAGCCTGATGAAACATTATCTGGCCTTAAATGTAGTCATTATTTGTACATCATGTCACAATTTGTAGTGCCATTATGATTGGCTTTCTTTGCTTGGTGGTATGCTACAGTGATGTTAACTAATTCACGAATTCGGAAATTGCAGAGTATTGACTGGGGAATTGCCAGTTTTAAACCAAAATAGCAGAACTGGAAGACCTCCTTGAATCTGGTCTTATCCCAGCTCTGTTCTTTAGCCCTAAATTACCAATTATGTGTTCGCTATCCTCCAATCCTAATTTAATGAAGAACTTTAAGATTCCGTACCAACTAGGTTGAGGTGAAACAAAATGAGTGCTTTTAAATAACAATTTTGTGAAATGTTTTAAATGTGGAACGGTCTGTGGATATCTTGCATTGGTTTTGACGGTGCTTGCACTATGTCCCAGAATGCTCTTTTTGGACAAAACCTCAGTATTGAAGCGCCTAGTTTCAGATAAAAGGATAATGGTGAAATCTGGCACTGAGCTAATGTTTTAAGAGTTTAGCTTGTTTATAGCTCATTGTTAACAAATTAGGACAATATATCCATCAGACAGAACCTCCCTTTCAGTTGATATGAAGGGTTGTGATTTGTGTATTCCATATGTGAGAAACACACCTGGAGCACTACTGGAACAAACTAAACTGGAACAACCTATTTGTTCTTACTGCGTCTGCTTTGGGCACCTTTTCTACGTTCCCCAGGATGTTGCCTCCTTCCACTGCAGGTGCTGATTTCTGACTTCTAACACCAACAAAGTGTACTTTACCATCCACGCAGTTGGTTTGTTTCACACCCTGCAAAGCAACAAAAGGTCGTTATTGTTACATCATATTTATTTTCAAAGTCCCAGTTCCTCAAAGGGCCATAAAGCTAGGAAGCGATTTAATACATTAGACTTGGCAAATTTGACACCTTATTTAATCTGTTTTTGTTCCATAACCTATTTTAGACTTCCTTACGAGCAAGTGAGCTGATGTCTCTGGTTTTGCTTTAGTATTGGAGATTTTCAACTAGTAATTAACCAGGCTGTATTCATGGTTACATTTCATTGGGTTTGTGTTTTTCATGGGGCTTACTCTTTGGAAAGTGGGTTCCTACGATGTTCTCAAGGCGCTCAGTTTTCTAGTATTTGTAACTGAACTGTGTAATCTCTGGATCACTGAGAATCATTGGAGGTTTATCTTAAAGATGTTGAGATAAATCTGCTATTGTATGTTGAGTGTGTCTTATTTGAAGGTGTGAAATATTACAAAAACTGAAGCGTTTGAATGCTTACATGATGCCACAAGTGGGGAAATTCAACACATGACCTCTTGTGATAAAGGACAAAAGGTATGAAAATTATTGTGTAAAAATGACCTTTATATATCCACGAGATATTTCATTCATTTTATGAAAATATTTAAAAATGCTCAAAAAAAATTGAACTTAAACACTTCCTTTCCTGAGCATTTCTGATGAGCAATCCTAAATCTACATATATTCTAGCAAATCATCAGCACAACCCTCAAATGTCTTGTAATAGTGTTGAGAAACATTACACTACAGGTACAGGGTAGGAAGCTGCTCTGCCCCGGATGACAAATGGAACGTCACACAATATAGTTTATGGAGTTTCAGCACATGGTTCCAGTGTCCTGCTGGTTCTTGTGCATTGCTTAAGGGAGGGACGTCACACGAGAATTGTGCAACTGGCCCTCAATGGTGTCTCCAACCTTTTGAAAGACAAGGACCAAGAGAACCGCCATTTGGGCGACTATCGTGATCTCGCCTGTGGCATAGACAGCTATGAAAATGAGTGGTGAGTGTTTACGTATGCTCCCCCTCCCTTCAAATTTAATTGTTTAGGACTTGTTAATGTGAATTTAAAAAATAATAATCAATGTGTGTATATATAGAATTTCTTTCCCAATTAAATCTGTAAGATTGTGCCATACATGACAAGTTCACATTAAATTCAACCCCATAACCGCTAACCCATCTGTGTGGATATGTACCCGTACTTAACTTTGCTGAGATGATTGGTTTGTATAGAGAGGCAGATCTTGTGCTGTATTTACCCCGCACACTTTTGTTTGCCATACAATGTAGTCGCTGAATGTGAAGATCTGGGTCTCTTCAGAAGTATAGATACATTACTAATTTCACGGTGTCTCTTTCCCAATCTAATTATTGCATTTTCAGGCAGTACTGAGCCTGTGCATGATACCCAGAGGGCATCATCTGGTCCCAGAGCCTCCAGTTGAACAACAGGGTATTTGTTATTTATCAAAGGAAGCAAAAATTCTAATAAATAATGGTAGGCTTTGTGAGTGGAAATGCGTCGCATGATAAATGCATGTGATGTGGTTGTGCTGTGCTCTCTCCTTTCTTCGATTCTTTGGGACTGCCAAAATAGAATCTTATTTTTTGAAGTGTATTTTAGAGCCTGCGCCATTCATTTGTTTTGTTTTTCCCTTCTCAGATTAAATTGTAGGTTGTGCATAACAACTTTTTTTTTAATATAATTTTTTTTGTGGTTTTTGTTTTTTCTCTTGGTGTTTTCTAAAGTCCACACGAGCTAAGGGTGGCCAGGAATGGAAGGCAGTAACTGTGTGAATGCAAGTGGAGGAATAAATAAAATCTACAGTCAGGTCCAGAAATATTGGGACATCGACACAATTCTAACATCTTTGGCTCTATACACCACGACAATGGAGTTGGAATGAAACAAACACAATGTGCTTTAACTGCAGACTGTCAGCTTTAATTTGAGGGTATGTACATCCAACTCAGGTGAACGGTGTAGGACTTACAGCAGTTTGCAGATGTGCCTCCCACTTGTTAAGGGACCAAAAGTAATGGGACAGAATAATAATCATAAATCAAACTTTCCCTTCTTAATACTTGGTTGCAAATCCTTTGCAGTTAATCACAGCCTGAAGTCTGGAACGCATAGACATCACCAGACGCTGGGTTTCATCCCTGGTGATGCTCTGCCACTCCGCTACTGCCACTCAGTTCCTGCTTGTTCTTGGGGCATTTTCCCTTCAGTTTTGTCTTCAGCAAATGAAATGCAGGCTCAATGGGATTCAGGTCAGGTGATTGACTTGGCCATTGCATAACAATCAACTTCTGTCCCTTCAAAAACTCTTTGGTTGCTTTTGCAGTATGCTTTGGGTCATTGTCCATCTGCACTGTGAAGCGCCGTCCAATGAGTTCTGCAGCATTTGGCTGAATGTGAGCAGATAATATTGCCCGAAACACTTCAGAATTCATCCTGCTGCTTTTGTCAGCAGTCACATCATCAATAAATACAAGAGAACCAGTTCCATTGGCAGCCATACATGCCCACGCCATGACACTACCACCACCATGCTTCACTGATGAGGTGGTATGCTTAGGATCATGAGCATTTCCATTCCTTCTCCATACTCTTCTCTTCCCATCACTCTGGTACAAGTTGATCTTGGTCTCATCTGTCCATAGGATCTTGTTCCAGAACTGTGAAGGCTTTGTTAGGTGTTCACCGTTAGGTACACCGTTCACCTGAGTTGGATGTACATACTCTCAAATTAAATCTGACAGTCTGCAGTTAAAGCACATTGTGTTTGTTTCATTCCAACTCCATTGTGGTGGTGTATAGAGCCAAAGATGTTAGAATTGTGTCGATGTCCCAATATTTCTGGACCTGACTGTATATATTTGCATAAATTCTGCCTGAGAACAATAACTGCCAATGTATACAGTACAGAGGCTACTCGCCACTGGCTATGCACCAACAGCATTAGCTAGTTTGAACATTTTCTCAAATCTTCCTATACATTGTGCTAGCAAAACTGCTAATGGATGGTTTATCTTTTTAAAATAAAAGCATCTTTTTTTTTTCCCCCAAACGTTCTCTTTATCGGTGCCGTGGAGTAACTTATGGCTGCAGGGCGGGATCACTCCCCCAGAGTCTGTCCTCAAAATCCCCAGAGAGAATTGCAGCTGTAATGTTTAGAGTTTTCTGGGCTCAGGCCTGCCTTCCGTTCCTACATGAAGCTGTGTCCTCAGTAGGACACAGAACTTCCCATTTGTTCGGGACCGAACCCGAACCTGAACCCCCATGCAAGTCAATGGGGCTGAAAATTCGGTTTTTTAGAGTGCCCTCCAAGAGGGCATATATGCTACATATTTGCCATAAAAGGTGTATGGGGGTCCGGGTAGTGCCCTGGGGGACAGGAAACAAGGACAAAAAGTTTAAAAAAAAAAATGTTTTTAAAGGGACAGTGAGTTTTCCCTGAAATAAGGGTTAAAAATAAAAAACAAAAAATCCTTCAAATATCGTGCCTAGGAGGTCCCCATAACTTGGCCGTGAAGTGGCGGATTTCTAGGATGTATAGAAACACTTAAAAACAAAAAATGATGTTTCATATGACTGTGAATGCTTTTCCTTTAATCTATCCATTAACAACTGCTTGGG
Organism: Leptobrachium leishanense; assembly: GCA_009667805.1. NCBI lineage: Eukaryota > Metazoa > Chordata > Amphibia > Anura > Megophryidae > Leptobrachium > Leptobrachium leishanense. The sequence goes on from CM019071.1 coordinate 80,501,055, forward strand.
GCGGCAGCCTGTATAAAAAGACATTTTAGGACGCGCAGAAAAAGTTTAGGGCTAAATTATTGTGAAACTTATGCAGGCTTTGGATGAAAGTAACAATAGGTGCTTTAAAATTGGGCTTTTAGCGTCGGCAACAGTGCCGTCATACCGTAACCCCTCTGAGGATATGAATCTGATACAGGCGTCAATGGCAGTGCACCCAGATATTGTGCCTTTAGTGCCAGGCATGCAAGTACTATCATACAGTAACCCCTCTGTGGTATTGTGGAAGAGTGAAGGGGTGGACCATGTGGTCCTATATTGAAAAGTTTTTGATCTGGTAATGGGCGTCAGTGCAGCCAGATATTGTGCCTTTCATGGCAGCAAGTGCCTTCACACCGTAACCCTTTTGTGGTATTGTGGAAGAGTTCAGTGCTGGAGGTTTTGTGAATGCAGAAGAGGACATCCCCTATCTCTTCCATTACTTCAGCATCAGGGGATCGATAGCTGCTGATCCAGGACTGATTCATTTTTATAAATGTCAGCCGGTCTACAGAGTCGGTGGACAGACGCACTCTTTTGTCTGTGACAAAACCTCCAGCGGCACTGAACGTCCTTTCGGAAAGCACGCTAGATGAAGGGAAACCTAGTAGCTGCATAGCATATTGGCTAAGTTCTGGCCAGTGATCCAATCTCAACACCCAGTAAGCCAGTGGATCATCTGCTGGAAAGGTATCCAGGTCTGCCCTTACGTGTGTCAACACTTGGTAATCTAACAGTGCCTGGAAAGGTGTTACACAAGTTTCACTTTAGAGCGTCCTCAAGTTTTGTCATCCTGTGCTCCCTCTGTGCGGGCAGGATGAGCTCTGCAACTTTCCCTTTGTATCGTGGATCAAGAAGGGTTGCCAACCAGTAATGATCCCTCTCCTTGATAGCACGAATCCTGGGGTCCTTTAGCAGGCTTTGCATCATTAGGGAGCCCATGCAGCGTAGGTTGGAGGTGGCATTAGCTGCCGAGTCTTCCTGGTCAATGAGGATGACCGTATCGTGCACTTCCTCCTCCCAGCCACGCACAAGCCCTTCTGTTTCTGGGCACACAAAACCCTGCCTTGAGGAATCCCCACCTTCAATGCCCCCACTACTTAAATAGTCCTCCTCCTCATCCTCCTCCTGTCTGATCTGAGTAGGACCCGCTGGAATGCTGTCTGCGGAAAGACTGGGGCCTTGAGAGCTAGGGAAGGCCTCCTCTTCCTCCCGCTGCTCTGCCTCTAGAGCCACATCTATAATTCCCCGCAGACTGTGCTCCAGCAGGAACACTAAAGGAATTGTGTCACTGATGCTTGCACTGTCCCTGCTCACGATCCTCGTTGCCTCCTCAAATGGTGACAGTACAGTGCATGCATCCTTGATCATCAGCCACTGCGGGGGGGAAATAAAACCAGGTTGACCTGAACCTGTCCTTGTGCCATACTCACACAGGTACTCGTTGATGGTCTTCTGCTGCTTGTGCAGACGCTGCAGCATTGCTAATGTCGAATTCCACCTGGTGGGCATGTCACAGATCAGACGGTTTGTGGGAAGGTGGAATTCTCTTTGAATTTCTGCCAGGCGAACGCTTTCTGGGAATGACAGTCTGAAGTGGCTGCAGACTTTTCTGGCCTGGATGAGAAGCTCTGGCAGCCCTGTGTACTTGGTTAGGAAACGCTGTACCACCAGATTTCGGACATGTGCTAGGCATGGTACATGCGTCAATTTACCCTTGCGTAGGGCGGAGAGAAGGTTGCCGCCATTATCGCAGACGATCATTCCCAGCTCAAGCTGGCGTGGTGTTAACCATCTCTGCACCTGCCCCTGCAGAGCTGACAAAATTTCTGTCCCGGTGTGGCTCCTGTCCCCTAAACAAACCAGCTCAAGCACAGTATGGCATCTTTTTGCTTGAGCCATTGCGTACACCCTGTCAGGCGTCGGTTTAACTGCCACTTCGCCAGAGACAGAGAAGGAGGAGGAGGAAGAGGTGGTGGTGGTGGAGCAGACAGACCTCATACAAGCAGCTTTCTGGAGGCGTGGTGGATGAACAAGCTCCAGCACAGACCCCCGTCTTGGATCCTTCCCAGCTGCAATCAGAGTTACCCAGTGTGCCGTGAAGGAAATGTAACGACCCTGTCCATGCTTGCTGGACCACGTGTCTAAAGTGACATGCACCTTGCTGCGGACTGCCTTTCCCAATGACTGGATAACATTGTCTTCCACGTGCTGGTATAGTGCTGGAATGGCCTTGCGTGAAAAGTAATGACGTTTTGGAACCTGCCACTGTGGTACAGCGCATTCAGCAAATTCACGGAAGGGAGCAGAGTCCACCAGCTGGAAAGGCAGCAGCTGCAATGCGAGTAATTTTGCTAAGCTGGCATTTAGACGCTGTGCTTGGGGATGGTTGGGACTATATTTTTTCTTTCGCTGCGGCAACATAATCTGACTGCGTAAATCTTCAGCTACTGGGATGATGTCACATTGTGAGGAAGGACCTGCTGGTACATCCATTAATGTAGCATCATCCCTGTCGGTGGAGGTTGTAGGCAATTGCATGGCAGGACATACAGTGTGGGTAGAGACAGATGAGGAGGAGGAGGAGGACCTACGCAAAGTTTTGCCCCAACGGGATGTGTGGCACTTGTTAATATGTTGCCTCAAGCACGTGGTACCCAAGTGTCTGGTGTTTATCCCTCGCTTCAACCTCCTCTGACATAGATTACAAATAGCAACGGTGGGGTCTGCTTCACAGTTCTTAAAGAACTCCCAGACAGCAGAGTTCCTGCATATGTTCTTTGAGACAACAGCGCTCTGCACCGGAGCAGCTCTGACATGTGATGCCTTGGACTGGCTAGTGCTACGGTTGGTCACAGAGGATGTTGTGCCTCGTGTTTGCTGTGCCGCCTCCTCCTCCCCCTCCTCCTCACTTTATTCCTCAGTTCGATCTGGCACCCAGGTGGAGTCAGTGACCTCATCATCATCAATGTCATCTTCACCCCCTATCTCCTCGTCACTGGAGCCAACTTGGCAGTATGCTGCAGCTGCTGGGGCAACATGAGTGCCAGTTATTTGTGTGTCATCACTGGCACCCCCTTCCTCTAGGTTGATTATACTCCCTTCCTCAACCTTAGAGATTGAATCAGAGCACTGTACTTGCTGCGCATCAAGCAGCATGTCACTCTCATTGTAGTCAAACAATTCAGCTGACTCCTCCGTGTGTGATAGCGAGGCTACGGCAGGAGTAGCTGTGAACATGGAGGCTGCATTAGATGCTTTGGCAGCTGAGGTGGACTGTAAAGCACTAGAAGCCTGGCTGGCAGAGGACTCTGAGGATGGCCTGGTTAGCCAATCCACCAAGTCCTCTGTATGTTGCTGCTGCTAAAGACGGCCAGCACCAGTTAGAAAGGACAAGCGTGCCCCTGCAGAGGATGCACCACGTCCACCACGACCAGAGACACAGCCTCCCGACACAGGGGCTGCTTGCCCTCTTATCTGTGGCTGGGAGCGTCTGCCTGTCCTTTTTGTTCTTTCAGACATGGTGAGTGATATATAGATTAATATATACAGAACTCTGATTCAACTCTGGTATAAAGATTTAAATAACTCTGGTATAACTCAGTGAGACACACTGATAGCTGGCAGCCAGTGACAAGAGACAGATCACCTTAATTCACAAATGTTTTAAATAAATTAGTGAGCCCCAAAATACAGCGTGGTACTGTTTGTATGACGAGACACAGATCACCTTAATTCACAAGTGTTTTAAAGAAATTAGTGAGCCCCAAAAATAATTGCTGGCTGTGGGACGAGACCCAGAAGATCACCTAAATTCACAAATGTTTTAACCCTTTCGCTACGGAGGACACGCACAGCGCGTCCACCCGCAGGTAACGTTCCTTGCGGTGGACGCGCTGAGCGCGTCCTCCCTTTGGGGCCAGCGTTCGGCCGGGTTCCGGCCGAACGCTGGCCCCCCGGTGCGGGCTGACATCCTCGATGTCAGCCCAGCACCCGGAACCGCCGCCGGCCTAATTCGGTGTCATCGCGGCGGCACGATGACACCTAATTCAGGCGCCCCCCTCATGTGCGGAGGAGGCGCCTGAAAGGGAGGGGCGGAGGTCCTTCGGACCTCTCTCCCTCCCGATCGCCGGTGTTGCGGGGGTTAATCCAGGCACCGTTTGGAAGGGCACAGCCTGCCCTTCCTAACGGTACCCGGAATTAACCCCATGGGGGCTGGATCACGAATCGGCGCCGAAAAGCGCCGGTACGTGATTCTTTCCCGGAGCTGGCCGACATCCAAGATGTCGGCCAAGCTTCCGGGAATGCCCCTGAGGCCTGGCGTCATCGTGCATAGCACGATGACTCTAGTCCTGGAGTTAACCCCTAACTGCCACCAATGGTGGAGATAGGGGGTTCATTGGAACCCCCTATCTCCCGATCCGTGGCAGTTAGGGGTTAATGTTTGATATTGTTGGATCGGTCAGAGCATGGCCGTTCCAACAATACCAAACTTGACTATGAAAAAAGTTTTTTAAAAAAATGAAAAATAAAAAATAAAAAAATATATTTAAAAAAAATGAACAAGTTTTTTTTTCTTTTTTTTGGTTCGTTAATGCAGCAATATTGTTCCCATTTCAATTATAATGTGAACAATGATGCTGCACTAACGATTTTTGTATGCGGTGCGTTTGTTAAAAATCGCGTAATTTTCCCCAAAAAAAAAATGTAACGAGACCCCATCTCTACTTTTTTTAACAAGCACACCCCATACAAAATATAACCGCAATTGCTCGCATGTTAAAATGTGAAAAAAAAAACACTTTACACGTTGTAAATTATTGAAAATTCTTATTTTATTGCATTTTTTGTTATAATATACAGACAGGTCATGACGTATACATATAATAATGACATATTATGAATCTGCCAAGTCTGATGGAAAGAACGATATATAATATGTCTGGGTCATATACTAAAATAAGCCTTCAAAACACGTTTAAACATGATGAGCAAAATCGGTAAAAATTAGCTCAGCACAGAGGCGGGAAATGCCTCAGCAGCGAAAGGGTTAAAGAAAGTTGTAAACCCCAAAAAAACTTGCTGGCACAGTGACAAGACACACATCACCTAAATTCCCTGATATTTGGTCGAAATGAGACCCCCCCCAGTAGCGTGGCAGACCGGCAGTAACAACACACACAACTACCTTCTTTGAAATCTCCTCTGAAATGCGTGCAGAAAGCGCTGCGTTGAAACCTTATATAGTGTGCTGCGGGACTTAGCTCTGTGAGCCCATTATTGGGCAAAATTTGCCCAATCAGGACTCTGAGCGGTGATTGGCATAGTGTTCAACCAGTCTTGCACCAGACCTGTGGTCAGGTGCAAGGCTGTAGCCAATTACGAGCTTCAGGCAGTGGGAAAATGCATTGTGGTCGAACATGCGGCGAACACCCGGAAATGTTCGGGGTTCGCGATCTGCTCGAACAGGCTAAGTTCAGGTCGAACCCCGAACCGTCCGAACCCGAACAGCTCATCCCTAGTCCTCAGTAAGGTTCAACTATTAATGCTTCCTTACAGTACTGTGATTTCCCTCAGTTTGTGCCAGCTAAACGTTATGTAGTTTCTGTATGTGTTTGCACTGCAGCTAATGGGATGAGGAAGGAAAAAACAACCTGGACTGTGCGTTAATATTCCATTCATCCTATGCTATCTGATCACCCCTTCAGCTTCTGATTGACAGCTCATATGTATGCAGAAGGAGCAGTCACACAGATTGAGAAAAGGGTGATACCCACAAACAGATGTTCCCATATTCCTTCTCAATAATATACTTGCTAGACAATGCTCTACTGCTCCCACCAAGGAAATACCTAGAGGTTATTGTGCTTTACGGCTGGGGTCAGACGAACGCAGTGCGAACGTGCGTTTAGCCACACTTTATTACGGCTGTAGTAGCAGCAAATGACGTCCAATGCAGGCTCACACACGAAGTTCGGCCGCACAACACAGGCGGCAAACTAACGCATTTTGGCAAGAATGTCGAACCGCTAGTACTGACGTACAGAGTGAGTGGCGTGTGTGCGTGATTAGGAGACGTCAGATGCTGCTCATGTCCAGCCAACATAACGTCCAGACACCCAAAGTTTCCTGGTTTGGATCCGTAAAAAAATCACAGCCGTGATTGCGCATCGTATGATCGCTATCGCGTATTCCGTGAAAAAGTACGTCCATGCGTTCGGACGCACTTTTTTACAGACGATGTGAAAAATGCGTTCGTCTGACCCTAGCCTTAATTGGCCTATATATTTTAACCTGTGACCAAGATCTCTAATTGTATAACCTAGTGACAGCTCTTGATCTCCCATGACTCTTTCTCAATTTTCTTCTAGCATCACACCGCTACTGGTGGGACTTGAGCGCATGCAAGCGCTATCTGTGTACTTTGTGCTTTTTTTTCTTCTTTCATTCTTTGTGCGACGCGTACCACAGCTGTAGTCTTTTTCTATAGTAAGATATTTCTACCATACTTGCTTCGCTCTTTGGCACGTCTATCCATGAAGCTGTTGTGCTGTAACAGTACAGACCCTGTTTACAGTAGAAATAATTCCCACAGTGCGGTGTCTGGCCGTATAACCCTGCATGCATTTTTATGAATCCTCACAGCTGGGACCTTCTTGTGTAAACCTGAATAAAGCCATTACATGTTTTAAAACCCGACCTTGGCCTCACTGGGATTACAATCACATCTGTTGCGCGGGGGTGCTTATCGGGGGACACACTGGAAGTTGATAAAAGCCTTTGCAAAAGTTCTGTCGGACGTGCTTTGTTGTGGCTCATGAGTAGGATGACAACTTGCATTCAGAGAGAAGTTTGTGGCATTGGAAAAGTTCCAAGCTGGGGAGATGATGCATCAAGGAACGAGACGCTATCATAAAACAGGCTAAAATCCCAAAGTGCTAAGGCCCCTGTTACACGCTTCACACAGCGCATTTGCGCGAGGACAAAACCATTTGAGCGGAACGTCGTAGTACGACGTTCGCGCAAACGATGCGTGTTAACGTCCAACGCGAGTGACCCTGCGCGAACCCAGCGCAAGTTCCTGCGCGCATCCTATACTTACCATCCGCACGAACGCATTTGCGCTCACAATGTTATTACAATCTTCGCGCAAAGTCGTACGAGCGACGTTTGCGCGAATTTTCGTAACGTCTTTGAAAACTTGGTGTTAACTACAAATAGGATCGTTGTGGCCGAAACTAAATAACTCCAATAAAAAAATACAGCACAGTACAGTTACACATTCTACACGTATTAATAATTTGTCAAATTTTTTTTGCTGCAGCACATATACGCAGATTGACTTTGACAGCCGCAACAACCTAACTTTAGAAAATGGTGGTTCTTAATTCTGATTGGCTGAATCCCGTGAAAAAACAGTCTGCCCACCGATTCCTGCACGCAACGTTCCTTTGCGCACGAATTTGTGCACGTAAAAAGTTGAGGGCTGAAAAACTGCGCTCGGAGCGTACTACTGCATTAATTTGTGCGCGCTAACTTTTTTTGCGTGCGCAAAAAAACTGCACTGTGCGAGCGCATTTGCGCGAAGCGTGTGATAGGGGCCTAAAATGTTTTTTAATATTCTTTTTCCATGTACATTTTTATTGGTTCACCTATGTTCAAAGACCAAAATTTGAGAAGCAAATACTGAGATGCCAATGGTTACGCAGGACCGTCTTAAAAGGAAATTAACAATGGTGTTAACATTGGCATAAACACCAAAATAGCATTAATTAATAGCAATTGCATTGCACATACATAGAGCTTCTAAGCATTTAAAATCTCTAATTTGCTTGGAAGGAAAAAAGTGGAGTTGCGGGCCCTGTGAAACATTTCCTCATAGTTATACACACCCCTCCATTGTACTCAGAATGTCACAAATGATGGGAGCCATGGACAAACACCAGTGTCGGGCAATACCCGATTTTGGCTACACCCATCATGATTGAGATCACTCCTCTAGGGTCCAGCTGGATCTCAGAGATGATATGCAATAGGCATGTCTCTGGGCATAGAGGGACGTCCAGTGAAGTGCTGAGCAACGTTAGCCACCAAACCTTAGCCCAGAATTGGGCAATAGCAGGGCATTGCCACAGTATGTGGACGAAGGACCCTGTGTCGTTCAGGCATTAACAGCAGGCCACTGGTGTCCCTGAGATATGCGCTAATCTGGTTGGTGTTAGGTACCACCCAAGCAGTAAATGTAAGACGTTCTTCACTCTTTTTTTACTTGCTTTCAGAGTGAGAAATGGACATTGAATCCATGCAATTAGATTGGAGAAGGTACCTGCATAACATTTCACTAAACAATGAATATGGAAATCTCCAACTAGTAACTAAAGGCTTGGACAGGGCTGGACAAGTATTTTTTCATATGCATTTTTCCACGACTATCCCATGTGCTTATGTAGCGCTCACCCCCCGGAGGAGCCGCTGAATAACCCTAGGATTGGTCTCACCGCACTAACAATTCACTGTACACCAGCACACCTTTATGGATTTTTCTAAGTTATACTTGACTGAAGTAATAAACGGCAATAAGGATACATATACTTTAAGCATGAAATCCGTCAAGTTGGGAAAATGAATGGCGGTAATATGTAACGTGGATATAAAATATATATATATATATATATATCAGTTCTTTGGTTCCAAGTCCCACTCAATAATGCTCATTAGTTATGTCCTAGGGTACCCGGGTACGAAGTCCACTGGCCAGTGGATGGACGAATATCTTTGACTAGTCAACGTTGGGGCCCTGAAATTTGAAGCAATCAAAAGCTCACCCATTATTCGATATTCTCTAAACCCCAGAGGTTTAAATACTTCTCATTTGAGTTTTCTTGTATATATCATACCATAACCCCCTTCTTTTGTGACCCCCCCCCTCACCCCATATCCACCCTGTCTGCTTTCCCTTTAGATGGCATACCTGCCTTATATTACGGGTGTATGATGCACGTTTTTTTTTTTTTTGTTGTTATTATTGAATCTCTATCTTGGCAGGTGGATACCATGTAAACTTTGACCTTCACCACAGTATTGTGTTGCTAAAACTGTAATGTAATTACAAAGACCTTTTAGGCTGGGGTCAGACGAGCGTAGTTATCACGTCCGTGTTGCAGCACATTTGTACGTCCGTGGCAGCATAGCATTCTGACCAATGGAGCCCCACACACAAAGTACGTCCGCACAGAAGTGCGGATGCATGATGGACGTGGCAAACGGACGCAGGTTAGGCAAAAACATAATACTGCTAGAACGGACGTGCGGAGTGCGCCACGTCTGCAACATCCGCATAGCTTTGTTTGTGAGTGATGGAACGTAGTCAGAAGGACTGCATTTATACGTCCAGCATTTTTGACGGACAAAATGTTTTTTCATTTTAATTTATTTTCCCTGCTACATCCGTCAAAAAATACGTGAATAAAACAGACCGTGTGGCCACTACCTTGTCGTCAGTCAGAAAGTACATCTGTAGTGCACGGACGCACAGTCCGTACAAAATGCGCTCGTCTGACCCTAGCCTTAATTTGTCAATCTTCAGGAAAATGCTCAAGTTGATATGGGCGAGGGGTTGGTTTTAGGCTAGGGTCAAACGAAAGCATTTTTACACGCGAACGTAAAAAAGTGCGTCCGAACGCATTGACGTATTTTTTCACGGAATATGCGAAAACGGTCATACGATGCGCATTTTCGTGCGTGATGTTTTACGAATCCAAGCCAGGAAACTTTTTGTGTCTGGACGTTATGTTGGCCGGACACGAGCAGGGTCTGACGTCTCCAAATCACACACACACACCGCTAGCGGGCGCAGCGCACTCTGTACGTCCGTACTAGCGGTTCTGCGTTCTCGAAAAAATACGTTCATTTTCCACTTGCGTTGCGCGGTCGGACTTTCGTGCGACCGTACTTCGTATATTGGCCGTCATTGCCCGTCATTTGCTGCTAGTGCGGCCGTGATTAAGTGCGCCCGAACGCACGTTAAAAGTGCGCTGGTCTGACCCCAGCCTTAGAGATTGCGGTATGTATTACTAAATGTTTGAATTTAGGTGCCCATCTAACCCAAAGTATAAAACCTACCAAAAAATAGTCTTTTAATATATACGCACACCAATGAACATGCTGAAAAGACACACCAGCAGCTTAGTAGAAAAAACAAAACCACAAACCTTTCGACGGTTTTTTTAACCCTTCAACAGCTAAACACATTTCTTATCCCCTGTTGGGGATACCACCGCTCTTAACGCGTTCAAGATGTTTGACAGGGTTTTGGTCCTAAGCTCTGCTGAAAGAAAAAAGTGGAGATTTAGTTTATGAATTTCTTACGACTGCCAACAAACAGTAATACTCACAAACACAACACACACACACACGCAATACACACACTTTTAAGCCCATCTGCCACGTCAAGGCAACCTCCCTAACTTGAAGCCAAAGCACGACCTGTCTTTTGACAACTCTGAGATCAAATGGTGAGTTAATTACCTTTTGTAAAACCCAATTCCCCTTTGGCATAAAAACAAAACATGGCAAGGACAGCAGCAAATACGGCCTGGCTGCACGATATAGTACATCTCGTTAAATACACATAAAAATCGCTCTCGCATTCTATCTCTGCCCTGGTGATAACCTGAACATTCAGTATCCAGTGTCTTCTTCAGGGAGTTGAAGCCCGTGGTGTATTCGGGGCCCAGGCTCTTGTCAACCCTGTGTCTCTAGGTGCCACAGATATAAGGGTGACTCCATGCCACCCAGACCCAACCCATCAATATACTAACAAGTTTCTTCATGGACCACAGCAGCTGGAACCAGTAAGATCACTCTGACACTTCACGGAGGGAGTGATTTAGTATGGTCTGCCCCTGCAGAGGTATGACTGAATGCTCTACAGTTGGGAAGGAATTTAGCTCCATTCACTGTAAGAAACGAGGAGACAAAAGGTTTCATTTTTAATTTACTGAGAAAAGGGGGGGGGGTTACCAGTTGTTCTGTAAGGGACCCCAAACCACCTGATGGCAACCCTGAGTATCCAGCCCCATTTCCTACATAAAACATTCAAAATAATAGTAATCCAGACTATAAAAATCCACATTTATTGATCTTTAAACAAGAGTTTTAATTTACTTGAAAGCCAATAAAGACTTAAGGGGACACTACCACTTACATAAACTATACCTAGATTACTTGTGCATTACAAATAAAGCCACCTTATAAAACATAAGTACTGTGTGCAGTACTGGAGACCGTATCTCCAGAAGGATATAGACATCTTAGAGAGAGTTCAGAGAAGGGCTACTAAAATGGTGTACGGCTTGAAGGAGAAAAGTTACCAGGAAAGGCTTAATGATCTTAACATGTACAGCTTGGAAAAAAGACGAGACAGAGGAGATATGATAGAAACATTTAAATACGTAAAGGGAATCCACAAGGTAGAGGAAGGGAGTATATTTAAAAGGAAACAAAATAGCAAAACAAGAGGACATAGTCTTAGATTAGAGGGGCAAAGGTTTAAAAGTAACATCAGGAAGCATTATTTTACTGAGAGGGTGGTGGATACATGGAACAGTCTTCCAGTAGAAGTGGTAGAGGCCAAAACAGTGATTGAATTTAAGCAGGCATGGGATAGGCATAAGGCTATCCTAAACAAAAGATAAATCCAGGTTAAGTATCCATGTAATTGGGCAGACTAGATGGGCCGACAGGTTCTTATCTGCCGACATTTTTCTATGTTTCTATGTTTCTATAAAACACATGCTGTGTCTGTGTGTTTTTTTTTTTTTCTTTTTCCTGAAGTAATTGCATGTAAAAAAGGAATGTTTTTTTTTTTTTCTTCCCCATGATGCAACATTTACCAAAATCCAATGGTGAGTTTTACTTTGACTGTTATCTTGCGGTATTTAACCATTAATTAGGTGGTGGAGGGAATGTTTAGATATGGCAGCAGGGGGTATATTGTGATTCAGGCTACTCCAGATAAGCGAGAGCAGCTGATTTGAGATATGACAGGGAATTTAAGATTTCTAGTCTACCCTTTGGTCATGTCCTTTGAATTCATCCCACACAATACAATGCTATGAGTCAGTGGTCGATCCATAGACTCCATTCTATGGCCATGGAGTGAGGAGCAAGTGATGGAAAGATACTGGAGAGGACAGTTTACAGCACAAAAGATCACACGGTGACACATAGTGTAAAATATTTTCTTAACTAACAAGAGAAAAACGAGGCATGTGTAAGATATCAGCAAAAAAAATACACAAAATAAGACCTTTTAATTTTTTGGTGGTAGTGGCCCTTTAAGCCCATCTGTTTTCTGGATTTTATTTTATTTTTTTGGCATAAAAGCACTCTTTTTTTGTGTCTAATGCATAAAGTCGGGCTCGCTAGTTAACATCAGTGGTTCCCAACCGCGGTCCTCAAGTACACCTAACAGACCTGGTTTTAAAGATCACCCTGGGGAAATGCAGACTGAATCCTGCAATCACTGAGCAGCAAATCCTATCTCCTGTGCTGTGCTTCAGATATCTGGCAAACCTGGCCTGTTAGGGGGACTTAAAGACCACTGGTTTACACTGTTGCCCATGGGAATAGAACACGATTGATTTTGCAGTGATATTTGCCTTTATGGTATTGTACATTACAACTCCACCAGCTGTTGGAAGCAAATGCCAAAGCAGAGACGTTTCACTGTGTAAATGATTGGTACAAGGTATTTCATGACTACGTGGCCAGTAGTCTATAAATCAGAATAAAGGTCTGAATTTGAGTGGCTTTGCAGGGCCCCAGCAGAGTATATGGATTTGTTCGCTTCTATGAAATTGTTAATTCTTCTGCAAAGATCTATGTATTAGCTTCACTCCCACATCCAAAACCATTGCGTCTTGCAAAGTGTGTCATTTATTTAGTGTGGTAATGCATGACGATGGTTAGAAGCGCAGGAGCGCTGGGATTGCTGCTGGAAAATCTCTAGCAATGGAAACTATTTGGCATTGTATAAAGGAGGTGGGAGGTTTGGGAAACGTGCGGGAGTACGATGGTCGTAATGGGGTTTAAGAATGATGAGCAGATGAATATAGTCAGGGATTCTTAAAGTTATCATATTCCTTTATGGTACTTTCTGGGATACAAAATAAATTGCAGTGGGATGTGCAATCTGTACTTTATGTTTCAAAATTCTAATTAGAACTAACTGGATCTTCTAATCACTTTTAGGACATTTACCTTGTCTTATGTTAAAACAAACCATTCTCTTGGTTACCCCCATTACTTACTTCCCACCTTTTTAACGAGTTATTATTGAGTCCCATAGCGGTGCACGCAGAATCAGGAATGCTCTAGGGCAGTGTTTCTCAAGTGGTGGGTCGTGACCCAAAAGTGGGTCGTGACCAGGGGCGGACTGGGTTGTGGGGCAAGTGCCCCCAGGACTCTCTAATGCCTGGGACCTGCTTATGCATCTTACCTGCGGCGTCCCAGGTATTGCGGCTACCTCTGAATGTTCCCAGGCGCCGCCTGGGACCCGCGGCATCAGGTAAAATACTCTGTAATGGAAAGGTGTGGGGTGGGACTAAGTGTCTGGTGACAAGCTCTGTACTCCCAACACCAGGAGCCACTGTGCACAATGCACATCTCAGTGAAGCAATGTATATTTATATAGGCCAGCCTCCCATGGAGGCGGTTTTTTGAATGGCTTGGACCAAGGGTGCTTTCCCATTGGTCCAAGCTATTCCATTGCTCTTCAGTGTCTCTCTGAGGCAGTGAAGAACGTAGGTTCAGCTACGCAAATTGCGTAGGCTCAGGGAGGGCAGGCTGCCGTTGGGAAAAAAATAATGTGCGAAGCGTCAGAGACAGACGGCGGGGGAGCGCGGGGGAGCGCGGGGGAGGCGAGTTTAAGTTTTTTTTATAATATTTTATTATTCATTCAGTAGTGATTTAAATTAGAGTTGCTTTGTCTGCCATCACCCCAGACTTTGAGACACTTATTAAGAGCAAGAAGCATCCCCAGTTTTCCCTTAAGTTCTAATTAATTTCATATGTTTCAATTACAGTTTATTTTATTGGGTTTTTGCCTCAACAGCACTTTCGTTTTCACTAGTTTTGTGATTATTGCACTACCCTTTTTGGAAAGAATCACTGTTTGTTTACAATTTTTTTTAAATGGGCAGACATTGTAGAATATTACACACGTTATTTTGTGGAATAAATTCTAATGTTTCAGAATTTCAATTATTTTTGGGTCGTGACTTAATGACAAAGGACAATTGTGGGTCTTGAGGGTCCACAGGTTGAGAACCAATGCTCTAGGGAATGGAGCGTAAAGCGCATGCATTGGGTCCGGAGGGAGAATATATCTTTAACAAAGTCTGAAAACTCTTCCTTTTTAAATAGGAATTACTTTCTAAAGAAAATAAGTTAATAATGGCTGTACGTTAGGAATTCACTTGCTGAATTTAAAGTTCCAGAGCCCCTTAAAGTGTTTTTGTGTTTTATCTGTTGCCTTATATTTTAATAGGGGGCAGACAGAAAACCTCTAATATTCTTACTTTTTCATTCCATTTCCTGACCACAGCTTCCCATACTTTCGCCTTTTCAGACTGTCATAAATGTCTCAAAGGGTGACGAAGCACCACAGCCGTTCAACAACTTGGCCCGATCTGTTCTCCTCCATTTAAGCTTGCCCTGTTGCAACGTATTCACGTTCATGTTTTTATCGAATGGCGGAGAGACTGCAGAATCGTAACTTCTCATGTTTGTGGGCAAAGATGTAAAGAGTGCTGCAAACTTTTGTTAATCTCCACTGGGACTCAAGCTTTGAAACCGGAATCAAATGCCACAAATCCATAATGTTCACATTTGTATCCATAGATTCGGGTCCAGAGGTGCATTGACTGCCATAGCGGGTCACTCAGTGATGCAAGAGGTGATTGGCAAAGGGTTCATGGTGTCAGAGGAAGCCTTTTCCATGCAAAGCTTTTCAGCTCCGCACACACGAGTGCCAAAGATACTGGGGGGCCCTATTTCATGGGTGTCACTTAAAATGGAGATGCGAAGAACGAACTTGTACCTGCAGATATTTCTTACGGTCTCCATTTTAGTGCAACTATTCCGGGGTAGGAGCTTTTGTAGAGCCTCTTCTCGGAATGAAGCACAAGGCAGCCTGATGCCATCAGCTGCTGGAATCCTGCACATTCCAGTCGTAAGCGTGCTCTTGTTCATACAGTGTCGCAAAGGGAGACTGGGAACAAAATCGTTCCTAGTCTCACTCTGCTCCCGGCGAGCGGCAGCAGCGGATAGCGTTGCCCTCTACACTGCGGGTTGAGAGGTATGAGATTTTTATGGGGATTAAGTCCGTGTAGTGATTTAAAAAAATGCTAAATCCATCTCTCGGATGAAAGGTAGCTTACCTTTGAATATCTTTTGCTTGCATTTGGAGGTGCAGATTAATGCCTCCTACGTATAGCAGATGTTACTTATATAGAGTATGGAGGCGCAGGGAAGTTCATCACTCGCGCTACAAGAGTGGAATAGTGTTTACAACTGAGATGTTGTATGTAACTTATCCTTTATTTATATAGCGTCACAAATTCCACAGCGCTTTACAAGATCTGAGTACAAGGAATTGATACATTAGAATATCACACATGGATGATATGACCCGATTCAGGGGGACCCAGTCCCAAGGGAATTTACAATCTATGCGATGTTTGAGTATTGTGTGAGATGGGCACATCCATATCATTGGGTGTCTTGCCCAAGGACACTCGCTGGTCTCTTCTGAGTGGGAGAGTCATCTTTCCAAGATTTGTATGTAGAGCAGTGACCTGATGGTTAGGTTGAACCAGCTTCTCTCAAAGTTGAGCGTTGCTTCATCCACAGTTGCATTGGAGGGATGTGCTGAAGGCACAGACGATATTGTGTGGTAGGCAAGTATGTACCGTTGGGTGTCTTGCCCAAGGACACTTACTGGAGAGGTGCTCTGGCCAGGATTCGAACCTGGTTATAAAGCAGTGATGTTACCTCTACTCCATCCAGCCAGTACATATCCTGTAGTTATCTTATCAAGTATAGCATAGGGACCTTAATCCGTAAATATGCAATTCTATGCAAAAACACTTGTGGATTTGGTTTTGTGTGCATCCTCCCTGTTGGAGCTCTTAATGTCTTGCTCAGTTTTGTACTTAAAATGCCAGCATAAGATGGGATTAATGGTTGAAAGACTAAAATTGTGAAACAATCTTCTGAAAATACATGCTTTAGCAATACATAATGACCTGGGAACCCCCTTGCCCTCTCAAAAAATCCCCACTATGTACAGTGAGGGAATATTGAGGAGGGAAGCAGATATCCCGAATATGCATGGATGCTGTCACACATATTTGAATCGGGGGGGGGGATCTTCTACTTTTAAGACTGTGGTTTTGGTACTGATTTTATACAGTTATGACAGTAGTTGAATGTCTGTTTTTAAAGTTGCCATTGCATTAAGGTGTTTTTTTTTTCTTCTTCTTCAGACATTGAGGCAAAGAAGGCCTGTGATTGGCTACGAGCTGCTGGATTCCCGCAGTATGCGCAACTGTACGAAGGTAAGATTCCCCAACGTTGCTTTTTAACGTGTTAACAAATAAGGTTACTACCGATGCAGATTGCAATTGTTACAGTCTGTAACTACCATGATTTTCAGCCAAATGTGTATAAATTGTTCCTGTGATCTCTTGTTATAAATGGAAGATTCTTGGTTTAATTTCCCGAGTCCATTCTATCTAGAATACTTTGACCAATATGATAACTATGCATTAACTAAAAATGAAACGCCAACGTAACATCCATTCATAAGTAGATGGTGTTTTATATAGACCCGAATGCAAAGTTTGTGATCCATCCTAAACAAATTAATGGAAATTAATGAGCATTTCAGGAAATCCATCTCCTCTTATGTTGACCACATTGAATAACAGCAGGTGCTAGAAGCGTCCAGTTTCCTGTTAGGCGTATGTTGACATGGGTTTGTTCAGATTACGGTGTAGCGCCACTAGACACGTCTCCACCACCAGATCACTCCACAGCCAATATCAGAATCAGTGGTTCCCCCAAACCAGACATACACAAGGAAATACAACCTGATATAGCGCAATTCAATGCTTAATGGAGTAATCGGGTGTCTCTCAATATATCAGACATGTAAAACAAAAATTGAATCAATTCTGGTGTGTGTGTGTGTGTGTGTGTGTGTGTGTGTGTAAACTCCAGCACTCACGGGTTCAGGTACACATGCCCGGTGCAACGCCTACTATGACAGATCCAGTATACAAATAGCGTCACTCTGGGTCTTTGAAGCAGGATCATCTTTTATTCGTAGAAGGTCAACGTTTCAGCTTACTCCCCGCAAGCTTTCCTCAGGACAATAAAGCAACACAAAAATAAAACACATATTTACGAAACGAAAAACAATCAACTACTCACCCTGATTCCCTTCACCTGATATTACTGACGTGAATGCCGGCCCATACCACTGACGTCGTCCATCTCCTGAAACCATCACCATGACAACCATGTATACACAAACGTTGTCATAACAGAAAACCACATGTGCAAAAATGAAAATTACGTAAAAATGCTTAATGGAGGAGTCACTTCCCAATACACTCCTAAAGAGAAAATTAATTCTCAATCGTAATGGAATAGAATAAGGCTGACTGAAGTATGCATAGCTAAATGCCAAGATAGCCGAAAAAATATTTATTTAAAGTGCTAATGTAGTAGAAAAATTGAAAAAGATATCTTGCCATATCTGGCCGAACTGTGGCCTCAACCAACTTTGGGATATTTGGCAAATTACAATAAAAGGCAAATTTAGAGAAAATGTATATGTATATGTCAGTCGACCATTTAACCCATATACGTAAACATATTGGCTGAGCTATACCACAATGTACTACCTCAGATGTCAAGGGGGAAATAACGAATCATATTACTCTATGATTACTATAAAAAAGGGACCAAGCTATAACTCTCATTTAGCCCACGTGGAGAGAGAGTGTCCAGCTCTCTGATCCAATAAACTTCAGTAATCCATGTCAGTAATTCAGTAATCCTGATCCAGTAAACCATAGATTACTGCAATCACCTCCTCTTCTTAATCGGGGGACATGATCAATCGCTGTGAATTTCAGCATGGGTAATTGATGTCCCATTTCAAGGAAATGCCTGGCTACGGGTTTATCACTGTATTGATCCCTATACGCAGTGGTGTATTTAGGTTTTGTGCTGCCCTAGGCCTGACTAAACTCATGCACCCCTAATTTAAATTTGACGCACCCCTTCCTGTCAAGGGCACACCTCTTCCTGGTTAATCCCCACCCTTCCTCTTTAAGCTCCACCTTTTCCTCTTAGAGCTCCGCCTTTTCCTCTCTTTATATTAAAAGTGGATACCAAGTGCCTACTTGTATATTTTGTATACCATTTCAAATGTATCTATTGAGATAAAGAAAATTATGAAATGTTTAAATTCAAGTATTTTTACAAAGAACAGCCACGCATGTCAAGTAAACGGGATCACAGCCGCTCTAATTGGTGGAACAATAAAATCCACAGAAACGTGCACTGCATATGAGCGTATCACAGAGCTGCATAGCAATAAAACCCACAGAAATGGGCACTGTGTATGAGCATATCAGAGCTGCAAAGCAATAAAACCCACAGAAATGTGCAGTGTGTATGAGCGTATCCCAGAGCTCCAGGGCAATAAAACTCACAGTAATATGCAGTGTGTATCACAGAATCCACAGCAATAAAA
Organism: Leptobrachium leishanense; assembly: GCA_009667805.1. NCBI lineage: Eukaryota > Metazoa > Chordata > Amphibia > Anura > Megophryidae > Leptobrachium > Leptobrachium leishanense. The sequence goes on from CM019071.1 coordinate 80,519,905, forward strand.
CTCCCAGCAATGCAATGTGTGGTGTGTGTCATCGTATCAGAATTCACAGCAATAAAACTCCCAGCAATGCAATGTGCGGTGTGTATGAGTGCATCAGAATCCACTGCAATAAAACTCCCAGCAATGCAATGTGCGGTGTGTATGAGTGCATCAGAATCCACTGCAATAAAACTCCCAGCAAACCGAGTGTATATGAGCACACAGCAGTTATTTATTCTACATTTACCGGCCTGGTAGGGCTGTGTGCAGAGTCAGCAGGGACTGTGTACAGACTCAGCAGGAGGTCCCTCCAGGCCACGTTAGGATCACGGCTGTGCCTGTGCGTGGAGCCATCTTGTCAGCAGTGGGGTGCCACTGCCAGAGGGTGCACCGTGGCTTTGATTCCCTTCCCGGTGGGTGTTCAGTCCAGAATAGAGTGACAGTCCATGTTAACGAAAGGGCGGGCAGCTGCGTGCATTCGTGTCACGTGGTTCAGCCAGGCAGGTGGTACTGAGACTCAGTACCACCTGACTGGCCGGACCGAGTGTGACCTGCACGCAAGCAGCCTCTCCAGGAGCCAGGCAGCTCAATGACAAATTTCTATCACTGCAGTGCTGGTTAAGGAAAGGGCCACTTTAAACAGCAGTAAGCAGACAGGGCTTCATATTCTGCTGAAACCCCTCCCCCCCTTTACCTGCCGTTTACTGTCATCTTCTCTCTCTGGACACAAATCACATCCCCCTCCCCTCTCCTAGAGCTGCTGCGGGGCAGGGGAGGAGCTATGGAGGGAGGAGAGGGGGATTTTTATTCTATTCGATTTTATTCCGTATGCAAACGCCATGCTCCGCTGCTCGTTGTTTGAGAACACATCTCAAAGCTGACACACACAGTGACAGTGGCACCTCCTAGTACCCCCTAATGACACCCCAATAATCACTGGTACCTGGGGCAGCCCGCCCTCCGCCACTCCTCTAAGTACACCACTGCTCTGGTGATATGCTCACACACAATTTGGCAAACTGCCAGCAAGTACGGTGCTGTTTGAAGGCAGTGCAAATCCCCATAGAGAAGTAATGGTTAATCTATTCAGAGAACACCAAACAGCAGAGAAATGTCAGTGAAATACCCTAATGTTCGGTGGTTTCAATCAGCAGGTTTATTCAGGCGAACCCCATAGGTTTCAATGTTAAAAATATTCCCGTTTTTTTATGCAATATCTAATAAACCATTTATTATTTTAATCTGCAGTAAAAAGTCTTTATTTATTTATTGATTTTTTTTTGTACCTTTTTTAGTGATTTTTTCAGAATTTTTTGGGCTAAATTCCCCCCTTTTTTTTAATAGCGGTTCTCCTTTTTCTGTAACAGAACTTTTTATTATCAATCATAGGATCTTATATGTAAATTCCAGACATTTTCGTTCAGTAGTTCTTTTGAAAACAGCAGGCCATGGGTTTGCGGTGGCAGCATACAGCGGCCGACTCCATGCACTTTGGGGACCCTGCGGTGAATGGTTAATTCACTGCAGGGTTGGGAAATTTTATTCCCCGAAGTGCAGGGAACTACAGAACACCAAAATGTTGGCGTCATTTCGGTGCTCTGTGAGTAACCCAATTAGTGGTGAGGTTTTTTGTTGCACCCTGGAAAGTGAAAGCCTAGGCCTTGCCTACCCAGGACATACTTGAAAATTAGTGACATCTCAATGTTTCCTTCCTGGTAAAATAGTTTGCAAAAGTAAAAAAAATAAAATAAAAAAAAAATTATTTTTTTTTATTAGGGGTGGGGCCACCCAGCGTGCCGCCCTAGGCCTGGGCCTTGTTAGCCTAGGCCAAAATACACCAGTGCCTATACGCCGTTCTAATGGAAGACCGATGCCCCGGATCCGTTCCCGAAGGGTAGGATCAGTTTTTCCGATATAACAGAGTCCACATGGGCAAGAAATCTTGTACACAACGAAATCCGTCAAACATGTGATACGATGTTGAATTTGATAGCTTTGTGTCTTGTGTGGATGATTAAATCTGGTATCCGGAACCATATGGTTGCAAGTCACACAGCCAAGGCATCTGTAGCAACCATTATTCCGCGGCGTGTTCATTTGGCAATCCTAACCTTGCTCAGGGTCAGTTTTAACCAACATATCCCTTAGGTTTCTTGATCGTCAAACTCATCATGGGGTTCGCCCTAATGCTTTTTGGCAAACTCTGATCACTAGCAATTCTAGGCCAATTGCGGTGAACAATCCTTTGTACCTCCTCGAGAGTGGTGAGAATGTAGAGGTGAGCACCAGTCCTGGTTATGTTTTAGGCAATTTCTATATATTCTCACATTTCAGAAGTGCTCGTTGTAATACAAATTTAGAGTAACCTCGTTCTCTGAATTTGGCCCACATTTCCTGAATTTGTGAACTGATGTTAGACTGGTCTGAGTTGTTCCGATAGACACGTAAAAATTGTGCATAAGGGATCGATTCTTTCAAGTGCGCCTATTATACTAGGGATGCACCGATACCACTTTTTTCAGACCAAGTACCAATACTTTTTTCAATTACTCACCGATACTTTTTCTTAAAGGGACAGGACACATTTTTTCTAAAGCAATACAGAATAATGACATTTTTTTTCCATTGCTGAATAGTGCTTAATAATAATTAATCACTATTCTATTCACTATTCAGCAAAGGGAAAAAAATTAAATTTTATTTATTCATGCTGTATTCACAGCATGGTCAAAGATGAATGAATATTAATTAGCTATAATCACTGATTATGTCAAATTAATATCCATTCATCTTTGACCATGCTGTGAATACAGCATGAATAAATAAAATAACAGCACTGTAAAATGCAGATCAAACTCTGTTACTGTGGAGCTCTGTGACACCCTCATAAACACCTCCATACCCCTGTTACATCATATTACACCTCCATAGCCCCATTATCCAACCTGTAGGAGCCTCGTGATATCTGAAACCTTTTTTTAATTATAAATATTTCTTTAATGATTCCTAAATTCAGGCTAAAATCCCAATGTCATCTGCTCCTTGCTTGGTAATCTCCCTGCAATCTGTAAGGAATTACAACAGGTTTAGGACACCACTAGACCTCCAACATTGGCAATAAGGACAGAGAATGTGGTAAATATTGTAAGATCAGTAGAGGCTGGCCTCTGTATAACTCATACACGTACTGTGCAGGTTGGTAAGCATGCCTTATCAGGGCTGGTCCGGCAGGCAGGGAGGCACCGGGTTTCACACACAGGGCCCAGGCGGCGGCCCCAGCTCGCTGTGACACATTCCGGGAGCCATTCATTAACACACCCCGGACTAGGAAGCAGTGTTCACGTGCTGCCCACAGGGCCCACTTCCTGCAGGATCCTCCGGAACATGGCTGCGCTCAGGCCGCGGCAGCTCCCAGGGATGGCAGGGGTTCCGACCCGTCCTCTGTGCAGTATCAGGGTGCCTTGTCAGAGCCGGCCGCCTTGTCAGAGCTCTGCCACGTGTCTTCTGGTGCCAGAACATAGGGCGGCAGATGTCACGCGGTGCGCCCTGTGAACCAATCAGCGGGGGCCAACCACCGGCTCTCTGATTAGGTCATAGGGTGCTGAACGCCTGTGCCTTTCCGAGGACTGGGCGCTCCATGGACGGGCCAGCCCTGCCCCAGCGGTTTCGTTTGGCGGGTGCGGCAAAGGTACTCGGGCTAGGCATCGGAGAATTTGGGCGAGTACGAGTACTCGCCCAACTACTCGGCATCGGCACCTATATCGATACTAGTATCGGTGCATCCCTAATATATACTATATTAGAACAGTACGTATTGTATCGATGGTTTCACTCCCAGAGAGTCCAAACACTGGCTCTGAGCGGGTTAACGCCTGTGGGTAGTCTTTTCTTCTTATTTCCCAGGTGACCCATACACCTTTCTAGGATTCCGCTTCCATATTAAATATAGAACAGAAATAGAGAGGGGAGACCCCTAGTGCAATTCTATAATCATCCAAAACGTAGTATATGCTACGCCAATTTTTAACTGCCTTTTGGAGGAGCTTCCATAGCTCTAAGTTCACGCCCATGGGTTATTTTAGGTGGAAAAAAACGAATGGAAAACCACCAGGAATAAGCAGGTACACCAAGGACAGCAAAGTAGGCAAAAGTTAAATTTAATGAATTGAAACAAAATAAAAGTAATTGCAATAATGCTCAAATATAAAAATTATGTGTTTAGAAATGCTTAAGCAACTTATAGATATATAGGAGGTAATCACTTTGTGTATTAAAAATTAAGATTCTCAATGATAGAACCTCACATTCATATAAAAAATATAGTAATTAAGTCCTATATATAAAATAACGTAAAAACTATCTGTAAGCCATTTAATTTTTTATTAGAGATATGTATATAGGGGATATTAAGAAATGATTATGGTATTCAACATTATATCATCTAACACCATGTTCTGATCCAGAAAGGCACAGATTTTAAACCCTTCACTGCTGAGCAATTTCATGTCTTAAAAAAACACTTTTCCTTTTTTTATTATTTTTTTTCTTTACTTTAAACATGGTTATGTTTGGTATCATTGGAAAGGCCATGCTCTGGCCTTTCTAATGATACCAAACATGACCCTGCTCGCTGAAAACTGTCGGGAGATATCAGGGTTCAAAGTAACCTCTATCTCCACCCTTATCTTTCCTTAGGAGTCAATGAGGACGTTCCCCACACGTCCTCAGCAGTGAAAGGGTTAATAAATAAGTAATTTTATACTTTATGGCAGGGCTTGACAAAGCCAGGAGCCTGGTAGCCACTGGCTCCTAGAATTTTGCTCCTGGCTCCTAAATTTCCAGTTTATTTTTTTTACACCAATCTAAAAGCAGTATTTGGCATCTAAAAACATCTAGTTAGCGTAAATTTTTTCTTCCCATCTTCTACATTTAAATATATCCAGCCCGTGTGTGTGTGCCTGCCTGCCGTGGACAAATAGGGTGTCCAATGACAACAGAGCAAAGAAAATAAGTAAACAAATAAAACTATCACAATGTAGAGATGTTAACACAAATATTATATATATATTTATTATCAGAGCGGCTAAACTGATATTAGAAGCAATGCTCTACACTTCTAGGCTCAAAAAAAGTAGCCAAAAGACCACATGCATAAAATATACCTAACAAGTCAGAAAAACCAACTCCCAGATGCAGAGGCAGGTTCCCAACTTTTCTGTGAGGATTCGCCTTTATCAAGGTATACCTTGATAAAGGCGAATCCTCGCCGAAACTTTGGCTCCTAACTTTTGTAGCTGGCTCCTAGATTCAATGCAAATTTGTCAAGCCCTGCTTTATGGATAAAGCCCATGTTTTATTTTTTAATTGATCCAATAATGCTGCACATCGGCTATCCCCCCTGTGGTTTGAAACATCCGCTGCACCCTCCACCCCGCACGATCGAATACCGGAAGTATCTTCTGGCTGGAACGCAGTGGATTGGAATACGATGGAGGGAGTGAGAAAGAAGTGATTTGGAAGCCCTATCTCTCATTACCTGGTTAGGGGGTCGAGTCCAGTGACGCTAAAGAGTTTCGACCAGCCACCATTTCTGAGGAGTACCAAGCTGTGTATTGGGGAGAGATTTGAAGTGCATTGAGGGGTTCAAGGGGTGGGAAATAATTCTGACACCTGCCCAAAAATGTAACGTGTCGTTCCTTATTAAGTTATGGAGCCAGTCCACACTAAATAGGTGTTTTAATTTGATGCGAATGAGGGAGAGTGGAATTGGGGCAGGATGGTTCCAGGTGTGTAAAATAGTTTTACAACCTACCACTATGGCAAGACATCTTTTGGTGCTTGAGTCTCATAGACTGGATAGGACCAAAAAAATGAAATTTGGTGATTGAGAGGAGATAGGCTAGAACTGTGTTCCAAAAATCTTGGGTTTCAGGACAGCCCCAAAAACAATGGTACAGGTCGACTCGTGGCTCAGGGCATTTTTAAAACCAGATGAGGAGGACTTCCAATTCATTTGGAATAATCTAGGTAGCGAATAGTGTGGATGGTGAAGTCTTTTCAAAACCATTTTGTGATTTGATACCATAGGAAGGAGTTTAACGTGAGGTCATCATATAGACGTGAGGTCATCATATATAAAATACTGATCAATGGGCAACTCAGTGATGACAACAACATGGGTCTTTGTTTGCAAATAGCTTGTGAAGAAATTCTACATGACAAACTAGATGTGAGTGAGGTCCTCCATAGTGAGTTTTGGGTCATGAGTGAGCCATTGTGAGGGTTCTGATGTTCGTTTGGGCCACTCTGTGGCATAAAATATTTTAGAGGGAGGAAATAGAGTAATAATTTTGGAGTCCATTTCTGATGTGATTGTCGGGAATTTTTTCAGTCGGTGTCCAGGAAAGTGGAAGTCAACATTTTGAAGGTAGGAGCCGACGTGATTGTATGCAAACAATGAAATGGGTAGGGAAGGGTATTGGCTTTTAAAGCTGTTAAAGGTAATCTGGTCTTTGTGATCATGTCTAGGAACTGATGATGCGTCATCATCCCTCCTCCCAGGTCCTAAAAAGGAATATGACCTGGAGGAGGTCTCGTCCTGGAGCCTAGAAGTGGCAGATCGACCCACCGTTCTCGCCATGGGATGAGAGTGGAGTATCTCATTTTTGGGGGTTTACAGCCAGTGCTAAATGATTCTGCATAAGTGGAATCCGTTAGCACCAGCTCTTGGCTGTGGTTAGCTTTTGAGTTAACTGCACCGGGGTGTAATTAGCGTTAGGACTTTAATCCTAACGCTAATTAACACTTTGCGCTCCCTATGCTTTACATGGGGAGCGCAAAGTACAGTAACCTAACGCTAAAAAGCGCAAGCTCCGAATCTCTAACCTTTTTGGTTTTTTTTAACCTGTTAGTGTTTGGATTGTAATATAGGCGGCCTTCTCTAGGGCCACTTAACCTGTCGTTAACTCTCACACAGCTGAGCGCTATCATTTGGAGTTAAGAATGTAATACTGTCCATAGCTTCTATGACTGGTTCATGTAATGCGTCTCTTTCATTTGCACAGGAGTCCTAAGAATTGGGGGGGGGGCACACTTCCATATCTTTTAAACTGGACCCATATGGACTAATGAAAGAGACCATTTCGTGTCTAAATCAAACTTTCTGTATGCTTGCTGCTTTGACCAAGATTTTCATAAATATTAAAGGGCGGTTTTACTATTTTTAAGACCTACTTTGCTACTAATCAGTGCAAACGCTCAGAAGTTTTTAGATGTATTTGTACTGACAATCAAAGTGAGTGTGTGATGAGCTGTCTGGGCCTAGCAACCCAAAATTACATTTCTGCAATTTTCATTATCTTTTTGACGTGTCTCCATGTTAACAAGGACAGAATAAAATCTATGAATCAGGTGTCTAATTTGAATCTGCTAAAACCTTTAAACCACTTTAGGATGGTCGAGTTCAGCCAAAGTAATACATTCACATGTCTTCTATATTTGGATATTATATATATTTATCTTAATTTGTTTTAGACTCAAAAGGGTGCTAGTTGGCCTCTTTGATTTATTGTGGCATCTCATTGGATAGTTCTTATAGAATGGGACTGTTCTGCAGATCCATGTGCTTTCCTTGCACCATCCAACCTATCTAATGAAGGCAGGTTTCCTTCCCTTGGTATCTCTGGTTCTTTGCACCCAGGGGACCATTTCAGGCTAGCAGACTACAGTTGGAATATGCTTTAGTCTGAATCCGAAAACGCAGGAACTGGGGCTCCAAAAACTCACACGGAGCTGAAAGGATGGAACCGTGCTGCAGAACAATAACTGGAAACATGGCATCATGGTGGAGTGTCAAGCCAACCATTGTCTGACAGAGTGACTTCCACTACTTCTTCCCCTCCCCTGAAACAAGTCCCAAATAAACAAAGACGACAGCAACTGCTAACAGCCAGCGCTCATAACTTTCAGAGGGGCAAATACTTCCTTCCCTCTTAACTCTGGGAGATTTGGACTGGCTGGGGAGGCTCAGGGTTTCTAGCTCGCATGCTTGTCAAATTAAGACTTGGACCACGACACGCAAACCTATTACTGTACCTGATGTTGAAGACCTTTAAATTTGTCGAAGAACATAGATTCCTAAATAAATAAAATCTGCTAATGTCTTGACATTGTCTAGCTTATGTGTAAAGAAACTGCTATAGAAGCGAGCGTTCTCATGTGGCTGCTCTAATAAAAAGTCTCTCTCTTCTCTTGTATAGGAAAGAATTTTTCTGTAATGCTTGATGTATACACTGGCGTGCGTAGGCCTTTAAATTGGGGTGCGCACCAATGAACCATGTATTAACTGAAAACATGTGTTTTGTGCAAAATATGCTAAACATATATTTTTCTTTAGAAATAACAAGCCTTATCGGGGAGGGTCAGTTTTTATGTTGTTCATCATGAACCTGATGAGGAACATCTAAAATGTCAATGTTGGAGGTGATAGAGATCGTGTGTGTGTGTTTAAACCTGCAGTCATGGTGGTTTGAGATCCTGTCCACCCAGGTGCCCCCCCCCCCAAGGCCTGATATTTTGTAGCTACTGGCATGCTTCGACCAACTGCCATGACTAGTGGCTTCACCACGTAAAAAATTACTGTCTACAGAGCCAGTTTAGGTGTGTCCAGGCTCCAATCGGGTCTATGTATTCTGTTGCTGACATGCCCTTCTTCTTTCGGATTTCCTGTCAATCTCCATCACTTTTTCTCTTCCTTGCAGATTCACAGTTTCCTGTGGACATTTCATGTGTCAAAAGAGATCATCGCTTCTTAGATCAGGACTCCCTCAAATCTCTTTGCAGGTAATGACTGGACTACAGATTTAAATCAGCAAACACCTTTATTCCTGACTTTCCTCTGTGCTTTAAATCACCGGAGAGGAGTCTAATGTGAAGAATATATAGAAAGTCTGTGTGGTGGGAACTCAAGAGAAGCGTGTGAGCATTTATTTAAAGAGTAACAAGACCTAATGCCACAAAGGTTGAGACGAAACAGGACAAGAAGTCCAATGTGCAGATGGATTTGGTGTGAGAAACACTGATTCTTCTTTGAGCTGGAAAGATGGTGGGGGCTTTCACAATCCAGTATCTGATGATGAGAAGAAAAGGCACATTGTAGATAAAGAAACATTTTACATGAATTTGAAAATGGTACTCTTTAACTTTTTAGTTTTAAGTCTGTGATGTGGAGCTTTGTCTTTTGACGAGAAAGGATTAGTAATGCCTCTCCAGCACCCAGTGGGTAATTGGCTGAAGGGCACATTGATGACTTGCATGAATTGTATGATCTGTAGAGAACTCTGAAATACGCTTTTGGAAGAATGTCTGGTGATTTTGTTGACAGAATACAATATTTGCTCGCTATGTAAATGTCTCACTGGGGCTCTTTTCAGTCACTCATCCCCTGCTCTCCACAACGTTCATCTCTCCTGTCCTTTAAAATGTTCACCATAAAAAGGGTGTATAAGTGTATTTTGCATTACAATAAAAATTGGCATCTAAAACCCCCTAATTTTGTAATGTAAGATTAGTGTTCTGGGGAGAAGAGAAATGCGCGGAGATCTTACTCCTGTCATTATTTTACTGGAAAGGGGTTTGCTCCTTGTAGCCCCAACATCATAATAACAAGAGTTCAACAACTTTACTGCAGCATTACAACAGCCGGACAGCAAACTTGTCAATCTAAAGAATATATGGTATTTCAATTTTTACGTCTATTTAGAGTCCATCATTTGTAAGTGATTCCTTAATGGTTTGCTGGGTCATCTCTCTTTCAGGTGAAATCTACTTGTATCTCCATGATGTTTGTAAATAAAAAGCCACTTTTATAGTCTTAGGCTGGGGTCAGACGAGCGTAGTGTTCACGTCCGGGATTGCACCTAAAAGTACATCCGTGATAGCATGACAGAAAGCCCATTGGAGCCTGACACATGAAGTACGTCTGCACTGAACTGCGGACGCACAACGGCCGCGGCCCACAGACGCAAGACAGGCAAGAACGTACTACTCCTAGAACGGCCGCACAAAGTGCGCTGCGTCCGCAACGTCCGCATAGCTTTGTGTGTGAGTGATGGAGCGTGGTCAGACGGACTGCATTTATACGTCCAGCATTTTTCAGGGACAAAATGGTTTTGATTTTTAATTTATTTTCTCTCCTACATCCGTCAAAATATACATCAGTAAATAAACGGACTGTGTGGCCACTACTGCGTCTTCCGTACTGACGTACTTCCGTGTGCACGGACGTACAGTCCGTAGAAATCACGCTCGTCTGACCCTAGCCTTAAACACTGTAGGCTCTGTGACATTCAATGATCACCAAGACCTGAGTGTGGTTCATCCTCCAGGGTGGTATGAATCCACAGTTAGGGTGCAGGGATTATACACAACCACAAAACTGAGAGGCGTGAGTGCTGACCTGGCTTGGTGAAATGGGTTAGGAAGCTGTTATTTTTCCTCATCGGTTTCCAGGGCTTGCTTTGAGAGCCATTAGATTGGCTGGACACTCCCTCAAGCGTCAAACCTCCATCCAGTCATTTGACAACTGTGGCTTGGCAGGAAGCTGGCAACTTGTCAAGTCGGTATATCACCGAGAGCCACACTACAGGCTGATAGCAGGGGACACTCTGCTGGTACCCTCCACCCATTTCAATTCTAGTGTGTCCCCTTTATTATGAGTTGTCCATGAGGTCATTGTGTAAGAATTCAGTATGCAATCAACCTTAATTATTTACTTCACACACCAATTCAAATGTCCTTTTGCTCCACTTTTCTTTTCATTAAATCAGACTACTGGGAAAGCGCTGTTCAGCCCTCTTCCTTTTCCCCAGTAGCCGGCCCCGTTTGCCCCCTCATTCCTTTCCCCAGTAGCCGGCCCCGTTCGCCCCCTCATCCCTTTCCCCAGTAGCCGGCCCCGTTCGCCCCCTCATCCCTTTCCCCAGTAGCCGGCCCCGTTCGCACCCTCATCCCTTTCCCCAGTAGCCATCCCCATTCGCCCCCTTTCCCCAGTAGCCAGCCCCGTTCGCCCCCTCATCCCTTTCCCCAGTAGCTGGCCCTGTTTGCCCCCTCATCCCTTTCCCCAGTAGCTGGCCCCGTTCGCCCCCTCATCCCTTTCCCCAGTAACCGGCCCCGTTCGCCCCCTCATCCCTTTCCCCAGTAGCCAGCCCCGTTCGCCCCCTTTCCCCAGTAGCCAGGCCCGTTCGCCCCCTCATACCTTTCCCCAGTAGCCGGCCCTGTTCGGGCACCCCTCCTCCCTTGCCCATTACTCAATAAACAAAGATTTCTTTAGCTTTTGGCCATGTTTCCTATTCACTTCTACATTGTTGTCCAAATTTTATAAATTGATATTTAATGTTTAATTGTGGAAATAAACATAAAGGTTTGTGGGTATATTTGTTATATATAATGGCCTATTGTTCTGGGAGTTTAGATAAAAAAAAAAATTCTTCCTGCTTCTATGTAGATTCCTAAAATAAGAATTACAAAGGTTCACTATTTTATTTTCTACAAGGGTAAAACAACTTCAGCCCAACACTTTGATCCAGCAGCAGGATAAGGTGACATTTAATGCAAATCCTCTTTGATTTGAAAAGAAGGATTTCCTTCCTGCACTGAATACTAGATTAACCCCTTCAGATGCAGAAAACATACCCATGGCCTCCAGGGCCCAGCTTAAAGGAGAGTGCAACTTTTATACCAAGCGTTAACGGTTTCTGTGCTTTTACTAATCCGAAGATGAAATGTCAGCACAGGTTGTGCTGAGATATTTAACCCCCTCTACCACACACGCTATGTCTGGCACTCCCAGCTTTTCTCATCCCCCCCCCCCCAACAATCTCATGTAGCTAATTTTAGCTAGGTGGGTCATGATTTAGTATTTTGGCCTACAAGAGGTTAACATGGTTCCCTACTCCTGCTTGCTCCTGATCAGGCAGATAAAAATGGAGGCATGAAGCCAGAGTGCTATTTGCATAGCTTGTATCCAGGAAAATGTACAACTTGACCTCCGATTCCCCTTGAATGACAGAAATTCTCTTTTTTTTTCAAAAAAATTTGCTTTTCAATAGTTTGTCTCACTTTTTATCTGCAGGCGGCTAATGACACTTAATTCATGTGCTCCTATGAAGCTGGATCTTCATTTTCAGAGAAAACGGGTAAGTTCTTTTTAATGAAGGTAAATATTTGCTCAAGAATTAATGTTAAAATTTAATAATCTGGACAAAGAATGGGTCTGTCTGTTTATTGGGGATGTCAGTGTGTGGGTTAATAGCTTTACTTCCTCTGTTAATAACTTACAATGGTTCCCCTAAACCTGCTCAATGTGTAACGTTTTAATCTATTCCCAGTTCTCAGAACGATAAACTTCTACTTGCAAAATGAATGGATCTTAATAATACACTGTGTGGCGTAATTTGAGGCCCTTTACAGCACAAGGAGGCTCTTGCAAACAAAGAGTGGCCACCTCTGTTCTAATTCCATCTGGATTTTAACCACACCCTAAAATGAACCCAATTGGGAACCAGAAAATGTACAATGTATGACGTTACCTTCTCCATCCCCCATGAAGCATATGGGATATGCGTGTATACCATATATTTTGAGAAAGATCGATGCAATAAAATCTAATTTCTAATGGACAGCTGCCCATGATGGCAATTACTGAATGTAATCCATAGTATAAATGTGTGTATGTTCTAATGGTACCACACAATGATCTAAACAAGCATATACTGGACTTTAATGGAGTCCACAACACAGTCTGGATCATTTGACACTATTTTAAGAAGCTTTTTCTAGTTCCAAAAATACAGTGAAGTGCCATCATTGTAAATAAAATCAGGATTTGTGGAAACGGATTACTGCAAGATATTGGGAATGCGTTTAAAGTATTTTGTTATCTAAGATTTTCTCATCCATTTGTTGTAGAATGAAGACTCCGATGAAGATGACCAGTGTGCAATTAGTGATCGCTGGGCATTCCAGAGAGACCAAGGTCGTTGGTCTCGTCTGGACTCTGTGGAGCTTCTTTCTCCGACATTTGCAGGACCACCTACCATAAAGAGCACATCTAGTCGCGATAGTATTTTGACAGACCTTAGCACAGAACTGGAAGCCACCTCCCTGCAGAGCGCAGGAAGCAGCCGGGGGATTTTGGATATCGTCATTACACCACCTCCGTCTATGTCTCTGTCCAACTCAACAGCCTCCAAGCCATGCAGGAGCCTCAGCGACCAGTCATTGGCTTGTAACCGCAAAGGTTTGAAAGAGAAGACTAAAAAGAGGAAGACTAAAGGCTTTCTTAAGAGGATGGAGTCATTACGCAGGAGAGACAAAGAGAAAAGCCATAAAGGACTTTCATCATTGGGTACTACTAAATCTGATCTGGAGGATTCTGGGAGAAGCGACCTAAACTTTCGAAATGATTGTGATGATGGTGACATTCCAGTATTTGAGAAGGATTTCCTTCACCCTGGTTACAGGACTAAATGTGCATCCAATGAAAGTATTCGAAGGCGAAATCTGGATAGTCCTTGTAGTGAGGGGTACTTGGACAACTTTGTGATTGAGAAAGAAGGCTTAAGAAACCGGCATCTACAAGCGTCTGAACGTCTCGTTTGCATCCCAACTGACCACAAACCTGGCACTTTCCCAAGGTCTCTCTCCATTGAAAGTTTATGCCCTGGAACCCGTGTGCCTTTAGAGACGTGGAAGATGGGTAGCAAGTCATTGGGACAGTCTATATGTAGTAGTATGGATTCCCATGGCCTGGATGGGAGGCACAGAAGAGGTTCCTTAAGTTCTTTGGGGAGCCGTTCAAGTATCTATGACAATGTGCCACCTTCACTTGCCGGAAGTGGGGACCTTTTGGAACTGGGAAGCAGTATGGATTTATTTGGTCACTTGGATGATGTTCTGAATCATGTACGAGGCCTTCAAAGAATGGTAGAACTATGGTCACGAACTGTATGTCCAGAGCTTGATGAGGGCACAGATTCTGGGGGTGAACATGTTGGGCATGCTGCCTATGAACAGAGATCTATGTCGGATGTTGGCACATCAGCCAGTGACTTTGACAGCACTGGGAATTCACTCAATGATACGGAGGAAACTGAGATGAGGGAAAGGCGGGACTCTGGTGTTGGGGCTTCTTTAACTCGACCATGCAGGTTTGTTAAAGTTGTATTTATTCAGTTTATAGCATGAAAATTCAAATTGCATTACTTTAGAGATCACTCTATTAAGTTGCTAATGTTCTACTTTCCCATCTATGTTCTTTAGCGTTCCATTTCAAGGATCAACGGGGCCATAGGCATGTGCAGAGGAGTGTGCAGACACGCACTTGGTTAATTGCTCCTGCTGTTGACCTTTTAAGTTTTCATACTTTATGGATTTTTTTTTTCTTATTCATTTAATTTTAAAGAACCTTACATTTACTACTTCCAAACTGTTAAATTTCATGTGGTGCGCACCCCAATACACAGGGACGGCCATGGCTTCACGTGGCAATTTGGCCAGGGTGGCATTTTGATGACCCTTTAGAGGTTTGGGGCGGCATGCAGATTTGCAGCTGTGGCGATCAGCAAGACACCACAGCTGCTGAGCAAGACTCCTCCAAACCATTCTGTACAGATTCCAGTTCCTGCGCCATGAAAAAGACTTACACGGCCATCCTATGCAGCATGATGTCACATTCAAAATATAAGCTTGCCACACTACCGGTTTCCCCTGGGCAGTAGTTTTGCTAGGGTAGCTCCACCACAGACCACTTGGGGGGGTCAAACTACACAGAAAGGAGTCAGAGAAACCATTCGTACACAGCGCACGTTACTGTGCGTTTTATTGATTTTTGAAGTTCTGTTAAGCGTGTTGGCACGTTTGGGGGGGCACATTCCATCCTTGGACCAGCTTTCCTCAGGGCATTATTACTCTATTTTTGATGGCATTTCTTTTTGACTCAAATGAGCTGTGGAATCACGAGCTTTAACACTCTCAAAGGGTTTATACAATTCTTTATCTGGCTGTCCGATCCACACATGGCAAATTAGTGCGTGAGTAGATTGTGTACTGGCAGTTAGATTCGATAGACATGCAGAATAATGGTGTTTTAATTACACCCTATACTAGCAAAAATGGATCAGGATGGGAGGGAACGGTTACGTTTAATGTGGCTTCTATTTTATTTTATTCAGATACATTTTGCTATTCAATGATATCTGCAGCGGCAGTGAGCACTGTTGCGGGTATTGGCTCTTGGAGTCCACCATGTCCCTGTGAGGGCTTTCTGCGAGCTTGTTTGAGCAAGGATATGCAGAAGCTACGGAAGACAACTGGGAACTACTTGTTCCCAGTCTTCCATTGCTCCCAGCCAGAAGAGTAGACAGATCATGCTGCCCTCTATTTCATGGGACCTAAAGTATGGGATTCTTCAATCCCTTTATTGCGTCAAGTCATTTTGCTTCTGCAAAATCCCTTAACACCAGCTTTTCACAGTCTGTATTTTTTTCTAAATACCGACATCCAAGTAAAAATAACGAGCTATGTTACAATTGATCATTTTTTGCTAGGTGCAAATTAATGGCTCTGATACAAAGTATAGAAGCCATTAATTTAAAGTAAGCTGACGAAACTTGCAACTCTGTGATTATCGGAGGGAGATGTTAAGCAAACAGAAGAAGCCAATGGACATATTGGTTGTCTCCGTTTGCTTATCGTCTCAGTGGTGATCTGGCCCAGGGTGTCCTAATGATGGCATTGGCAAAGCAATCAGATCTGCTGATGTTTACTGGTCAAGTGAGATCATCAGAATCATTGTATAAAAGATGGACAATGGTGACGCGGAGCTTCTGGCACGGATTCATGGAATGTAGATCAAAGTTGTTCAGATATTTATTAGTGAAATATTGAACACTGTTGGGTTTTCTATATCAGACATGTGGCAGCAAACACTGGTTACAGAATGGTTCCGTAGAACAAAAATAACACTTTAAATATATATAATTTTTTAATATCTTTTGTAGATTCATATTTTAGCACATGCAGTTTATGTCTAATGGTCTTCAAGAATCCGAGAAAGTGATTGATGGTCATTTTTAACGGCAAAAGACCCTACTCTAATTCAGTAAGAGGTTTTACAGTCAGCTATTTCTGTAGATGGAAGGATATTGGATATAGCGACAAATGTACAATATGGTTGAAAAGAGGTGTGCAACAACCTAAAACTCGTGCATATACATAAGGTTTTTGCACAAAATTAGTCTTGAGTTGATGGCATGATTATTACATTTAAAACCATAAAAACATCCTCAAGCGCAATTTACAATTTTGTTTGTGTCTACTCAAAACATGTATAAACTTTCCATACATATAAATGATACAATTATAAAGTGGTAAGAAAGAAAGAAAAAAAAACTTATATCTTTGTATCGATGATCTCGGTCTGTAGCGGCTTCTAGGCTGCGAGTGTCTCCTTATTTCACCTGGTTTTTGCCCTCAGAGGTTCCTGGTTAACTCACTTAGGCTGGGTTCACACCTAGCTGTTTTTACGCGCGTTCGTGCGCGCTTTAAAACGCAGGAACGGGGAAATCCCATGCTTTGCTATGGGACCCATTCAGACCTAAGTGTTTTACAGCGCGCAGGAACGCGCGTTAAAACGGCCAATGCAAAAAGAAGTTCGGGAGCTTCTTTTCGGGCATACAGCAGCGCGTTCGTGGCCATATCATAGCCGCGAACTCGCTGCAACGCGCGTTTGCGCATTTTTTTTGTATGCGTGAACGCGCGTAAAAAAAACACACGCATTGTGCGACGCAGCGCTACGCCCGGGTGTGAACCCAGCCTAAGGTTGAGCGCTCTGCACACATCATGCTTGGGGTTCCTTATGTCAGAATTCTCAAGGAAGGACTCGGAATCCATATTATACTGATTTTAAAATAAAATAAAAAATGTATTGAATACACTCTTATATGGAATTCCATTTTATATTATTGATTTTATAAGAGTGTATTCAATAAATTTTTTATTTTCTTTTAAAACCAGTATAATACGGATTCTGAGTCCTTCCTTGGGAATTCTGACATTAGGAACCCCAAGCATGTGTGCAGAGCAGGAACCTCTGAGGGCAAAAAGCGGGTGAAATAAGCCTGGAAGCCACTACAGACAGAGATCATCGATACAAAAATAGAAGTTTTTTTTTTTCTCCCACTTTATAGCTGTATCATTTATATGTATGGAAAGTTTATACATGTTTTGAGTAGATACAACCAAAATTGTAATTGCGCTGGAGGATGTTTTTATGGTTTAAATGTTTATCTATTAGTAACCATTGGACAGAGTGGGTTGCATTTATCCTATTTAGCTGCAAATCACATGATACAAAGGTTAGGTTAAAATTAACAACCAAAACTGGCGCCTGCATCGCACATTTTTTCTTCTACATGATTATTACATCATGGCTTACTTAACTCTGTCACGTAACCACTTCGTGCAGCTTCACAAGTGAGCAGGCGTTAAGTGGAAGTAAACACAAATATTGGTGGGGAGTTCCTGTTAAAATTGTCCAGAAATGCAAATGAATTGCTATTCTAGAAGGAAAACTAACTTCCATACGGGGAAGAAAGATTTCACGCACAGCTGATGCTGACAGTGGCCGTAAACGTAACCTACTAGTCACTGGTGTGCGCAGCATATTACATTAGGGTGTGCACCCATCGAATATTTATTAATTCAAAACGAAAGTTTAGAAGATCTTGCAAAAAACTCACATTTTTCATTCGAAAAAATGAGGTTGTAACCAGAGATAAAGTCAGTTTTAATGTTATTTATCATGAACCAGATAAGGGACATTTAAAATGTCAATGTAGGAAGTGATAAATGACACCTTCATCTTCTTCTTGGGCACACCCCAGTGAGCGCCTATGGGCATAACCAATGTTTATGCTGAGATACAGTCACTATTCATGTAATTTATCATGAAACAGATAAGGAACATCCAAAATATCTATTTAGGGGGTCAAAGATGAACCCTTCACCCAACATTAGGGTGTGCCTGGGCACACCAGGCACACCCTGTGCGCACACCTATGCTACTAGTGTTTACCCTTTTCTATAAGATGTGTTGCCTGCCAATAATGTATCCATCAACTTGCAAACCCTTTTATTCTATGGTTCTTTTCATGCCAATGATACGATGGTTTTATCTATAACTAACAAGCGCTGCCCTCAGCCTCTCTAGAGTTATGTTTAGCTCTAGACTTTGTTACACCAGAAGGCTTGGGTGTTTGTTCCAGACTTTATTTTCTGCTAAAGCGTCATACAGCTTATTACAGAATGATCTTTTAATCTCGTGTGGCATTTTAAAAGTTAAGCCTTAGATTTTTTTTCTCAATACCTTGACACTCTTGATCCCCCGGCAGGAAGTTGCGCTGGCACAGCTTCCAGAATTCACACCGGCCAAGCCTCAGCTCTGCATCCCTAGAGATTAACAGACAGTCCGCGGCACAGCTCAACCTGCTACAGAAGCTGTCACTGCTTCGGCTCACTGCCATCATGGAGAAGCACTCTGTGCCCAGCAAACAGGGTTGGGCATGGTGAGTACAAACTATTGTGACTTTTATTTTCCTGCTGTTAATACGGATTTGGAGAAAAAGTTTAGTAATTACCCTTTAACTTCACAAGTGTCATTAACACCCAGTGCTGAAATAATCCGTAATGGGTAATTAATGAATTTATTTACCTTTCAATTCACATTGGGAAAAACTATATATTGCTTATGGAACTCTAAAACTATTCGCCGTCTGATATGTTATTATGGTTAGAGAGTAAAGCTCTATGCAAGTTGCAAAATGTCCCAGGATTCCATTGAGTTACCCCTCACTGTTCTTCTGTGTGCATATCGAGAACGTGAATCTCCAGGATAATAAAGGCTGTATGCAGGGAACCCAAAGTTGTAAAAGAGCTGGTGCAAATTGATAGTAAAACTCCACTCGTTTTCTTACATCGTCCCAGATACCTGTAAAAAATTATACAATTTCTAAGGAGTTTAAGGGCCCGATTACATTCTGCACGCAGAACGCGTGAATTTTTGCGCAAAGCGTTAAACAACGCTGGTATTACAATCCTCGCACATTTTTTCATCAGTCAAAAAATAACGCGCGTAAAACGGACACACGCAGCAACGTTGCGCGCAGAAATCAGTGTGCGGACAGTTTTTTCACGCGATTCAGCCAATCAGAATTAAGAACCACAATTGTCTCACGTTACGTTTTTGCGCCTGTCAAAGTCAATCTGCGCATATATGCTGCATCAATAAAAAAAAACACTCACGACTTCTCAAATTTATTGGTTTGGTATGTGTACAATGTGTAACTATACTTTGCTGCGTATTTTTTTTTGGGCTGGTGTATTTGGTTTCGGCCAGGTTGATAGAATTTGCCTTTAACACCAGCTTTTAGGAGTTGCTAAAATTATGCGCAATGTCTGTGCGTTACAAACTGCGCATAGATTGTATTACCATCCCGTACCAGCGCACAAACGCATTTGCGCTCACAATGTTAAGTATAGAACGCGCGAAGTACAGTAAGCTCGCGCAGCGTTCGCGCAGGTTCACCTGCGGTAGACGTAGACGTATACATGCGTTCGTTGCGCTAAGTGTTTTGCCCCTCGCGTTAATGTGCTTTTGCACGGGCGCAAACGTATACGCGAAGAATGTAATAGGGCCCTAAAAGTCTAAATAGTCGTGCACACGCTGAGGTAGCTAAACGTGCGCCGAGTCAGTTTAGGCTAGGGTCAGACGAACGCATTTTCGCTTTGTCTGTGAAAAAGTGCGTTCGAACGAATGGACGCATTTTTTCACGGAGTACGCGATAGCGGTCATACGATGCGCATTTGCATCCGTGATTTTGTACGGATCATCAATAAAACACTTTGTGCATCTGGACGTTATGTTGGCCGGACATTAGCAGTGTCTGACATCTCCAATTCACGCACACACGCCGCTAGCGGACGCAGCGCACTCTGTACAACCGTACTAGAGGTTTTACGTTCTCGACAAAATGCGTTCGTTTTCCACTTGCGTTGCGCAGCCGGACTTTTGTGCGACCGTACTTCGTATATTGGCCGTCATTGCCCGGCACTTGCTGCTACTACGGCCGTGATTAAGTGCGCCTGCACGCGCGTTCGCACTGCCTCAGTCTGACCCCAGCCTTACTGAACACATGAAAAGGAGGTTTTGGCTGTCACTGCAGCTATTCTCAATTCGAATAAGCCTGTGTAAATAACCTATATTTGTACCCAGCAGAATAATTACCACTTTATCCGTTACAGTGCCGCAAAAACAAGATTCCCATATTTTTTTTCCTTCAATATAATGGGGAAAAAAAATGTTGCGAATTAGTTGCCCTTTTCTCCTTCTAACTAGGCTTATTACTTGGTATTTAGAGAATAAACCTTTTTTTTTAAATTGTTCTTTTAGTTCTTTATACAAATCTCTGCTCTACATCTCGCCCTCAAATATTTCATCCGCATGATTTAAAAGTGTTTTTCTAAAAATGAATATCCTTGTGTTAAATCTTTTTCTTTCTGAAAGTCGGCTCTTCCACCGCTGGGGAAAATTTGAAGAGATTTAAAAAGAGACCATGTTCCTTCTTGGCGCCTTTTTAAAACCACTAAGATGCGGATTTATTGAACTTGCTACTTTACAAAAAAAAAAAAAAAGTGGAAAATTAGCCACGTTTTGAATATGGATTCTTTTACAATGTTAGTGGTCTGCTATCGACCTCTAGTGGCTAGAGATGGGAAGAACACCTCAAAGTAAAATCTGTGTGGTGGCATGTTCCTAAAAGGCAGAGTAAGAGTTAAGGGACGCATCGTCACTAAATCTGATGTATCCGATTACACGATACACAAATGGTTTGAAATTATAAATGTCATATGTTATGGGGCAACGATTTTTAAGTGCAGTTATATCTGCACATCATAATTTGTGACGGAGTCTGGAGTCTCATCATATCACGTCCGCAGAAATTTTTCCGGGGGGGGGATTTTAATGGCATCCATATTCTGCCCTTTTGACAATGTCATGAAGGGAACCGTCATAAAATAAAGCGTAGTAATACAGAGGCTGCGAAACCAGATGCAAGTCTAATAGAAGAATAAAGTAAGTGTCTGATCTGAGTGTTGCATTTTCTAGTCTGTTAACGCCATTCAATGCATCACACTAGTCACACACCCAGGATCAATGCACTAAAGGGAGGGTCTGTAACTGGTGTTACCACAATGCTACCACGATGCTCTGCAGTAATACGGCACTGTCTCCACTTGGGATGCATCTGCCATGCTGCAGCTAAAAACTCAGGTGAGGTAACATTACTGCAGGTGAGTTACTGGAGTGCAGTAAGATCCTGCCTGGTGGTGTCATCTGCAGGATGTCACCCGGGTTCATCCTGCACCCACTTTCCCTCGACCTGTTCACTGCAGACGCCCGCAGATAAGAGCTGGAGCAATATTCACAGTTCGCTTGTTCATACATCGCGCAATGCACTAAAATGTTGAATTCTGCGCTGCGGATCACTCTCTCTCCTGTCTGTCCTCAGCGAAGGCAGCGCTAGACCTGGTCAGGATGAGGCGAAACTGAAATGAGTGGCCATAGGGCTAGAGATGAGACTTTTACCAAGCGTTATAGATGACGTTACAAACCTCAGGAACTTTTTTTTCCTCCCCTTAAAAAGACACCCGCACGCCATGAATATATGGAGGAGCCCCTAAAAAGACACCCCACACACCCTGAATATATGGAGGAGCCCCTAAAAAAAGAAAATTCTTGTACTGTCCCTAATTCTAGAATTAACCCAAACTCTAAAATTATCCCTAAGGGTAACCCTAGCACTAGATTTAACTCCAAGATTAACCCCTAATGATAAAACTAATCCATTGTCAAATACACCCACCCATCACCCCCCCCCCCAAAAAAAACAAAAATACAATAGCTTTTTGTTTAAAAAAAATCTTTATTCATTCTCACCATACACTGATCCAGGAGAGCTTCTCTGTCTCTGTCTCTTGTTCCCGGCCAGCACCACATGCTGCAGTCACGTGACACCCTGCAGCCAGTCACGTGGTGGGAGAGGAGACGGGGAGGAGACTGCAGCAAATCATCCTCTTAACCAGCGATGAAAAGTGCTGCGGGCTGTGCTGTGAGTGATGGGCAGTTCCAGGTGGGGGGCACGTGCCCCCCCTTGCCCCATCCTGCGGACGCCCATGACCACAGGGCCCCCCGTAGTGCAGGGAAAACTCGCCGCAAATCCAATAAACACTCACCGAAAGCCCGCAAAAACCCCACCGAACATGCTGGAAAAACCCGACTAGCTGCCGATCACAGCGCAGAGCAGCCGCCGGAAAAACCCAACAAGCAGACGAACGTGGTAAAAAAAAAAAAAAGTACACTTGAAAGTTAAAAAATTTAAATGCGGTTTGCAAAAAATGTACTGAACGAAAATGTCTGGAATATATATAGAAGATGCAATGAATGATACTAGAAAGGTCTGTTACGAAAAAACGCTTTAAAAAAAATAAATTAATTTCTTTTGCCGAAAAATGCCTAAAAGATCCTAAAAAATCTATAAAGAGACTATAGCAGAATAAAATAATTAACGGTTTATTAGATATTGCATTAAAATGGGAATATTTTTAACATTGAAGCCTATGGGATTCCCCTAATAAACCTGTCGAATGAAACCACCGAACAGCAGGATATTTCGGCAACTTTTCCCTGCTGTTTAGTGTCTCTGAATAGACGAACCATTGCTTCTCCATGGGGATTACACTGCCCTTGAACAGGCACCGTACGTTCAGGCAATTTGCCAGAATTTGGCGAATGGCCAGGAAATGTCCCCGTTCGCTGAATTTCACAGGGTTATCCAAAGAGATCCGAATTGCTTGAGAAAGGTAACTGAACGCTGAAAATCAGCGTTCAGTTACCTTTCCTGGCCATTCGGCTATCCAGAGAGCAGGCAATTTGCCAAATCCTGGCGAATTGCCTGAACATACGGTGCCTGTTCGGTGCCTGTTCGAGGGCAGTGAAATCCCCATGAAAAAGTACTGCTTTGGCTATTCAGAGAACACAAACCAGCAGTGAAAGGTTCCCCTAATGCCCTGCCATTCGGTGGTTTAATTTGGCAAGTTAATTCAGGAGAATCCCATAGGCTTCAATGTTAAAAATATTCCCGTTTTAATTCAATATCTAATAAAGCGTTCATTATAAAATTCTGCAGCAAAAAGTCTCTTTATTTATAGATTTTTTTAGGATACTTTAAGCAATTTTCGGAATTTCTTTTTTCTGTTAAAGTTTACTTATTTTTTCTGTAACAGCCCTTTTTATTATCATTCCCTGGACCTCCTGTGTAAATTTCAGACATTTTTGATCAGTAGTTACTTTGCAAACAGCGTTTCATTTTCACAGATTCACACAAACTATTTTGCTAATTTATTCTCCTCCCTCGTCTGCGGTCTCAGCTGCTTCGGCTGTGTGTGATCGGCTCCTGCTGGGGCTTTTTCCGTGGTTTTCGGCAGGTTAATCCAGATGTTTTTGGGGGTTTTCGGCGTGCATTCGCCAGGTTTTGCGGTTCGTTTTCGTCGGGTTTGCGGTGGCTTTTCCCTGCAATTCGGGGACCCTGTGGTGTTTGCTGAATACACCGCAGGGTCACCGAAATGGGATCGGCAAAATGAACCGAATTGAAGAGAACGAAAAGTCACCGAACGTGCGGAGACTTTTCGAATCTCTTTGAATAACCCTGTCAGTGTCCGGTTACATTTCGGAGCTCTCTGAATAAAGCCCTATGTCCTGAAGTGGCACCATGTACTATACAAGGCACTTTTCTACTTGCTATACTTCCTTCTACTCCATCTATATGTTGGCCTCGTTGTAAGCTTATGACTATAGAAAGGCTGACCTGGTAAAGTGAGCAATTTGGGCACATTTTAATTTCTGCATCACAATACAGTTTCCATTTTGCTTCTTTTATTTGTGCTGTTTTTAAAACTAATGGCTTTTGTCTCGATCTTTCTCATTTTGAAACCCATATTAGGACTGTTCCCAAATTCATGAAGAGAAGCAAAGTTCCTGATTACAGGGGCAAAGCTGTGTTTGGGATTCCTCCAATCCTCAACATGCAGAGGACCGGTCAGCCATTGCCACAGAGCATCCAGCAGGCTATGCGGTATATTCGGAGCCAGTGTCTGGATCAGGTACTGAAACTTGATCTCCCCATCTCCATATTTTGTGTATGTATAGTGGAGACTCAGGCCTAGTAGCACTACCAATAAAAAACTTAGAAAATGACACTGTGTAACCAAAGCAATGTATATTTTTACTGATCTTTTTATTGGAAGATAGGAACCGGCGCGCCACCATCCTTAAACATCACTACCTGTCACTGGTATTTTATTCAAATCCTGGTTTGCACCCAGCCCCTTGCAAGTCTTGAAAATGTGGCCTAGTTGGCTGCAGTGTTCCTTATGGATTTGCAATGAAGTATTTGATTTGCTCTGCTTTGGTCCAGGTTTATTAAATTGTGGCTCTACTAAATGGTCAAGATTCCCGTCTGTATCTTTCATGGTTTAGTGTTCTAGAGCTTGTGTTCCTTCTTTTAATAGGTAGGAATATTCAGGAAATCTGGAGTGAAATCGCGAATCCAGGTCCTACGGCAAATGAACGAGGCATCTCCAGATCACGTTAGTTATGTCGGGCAGTCGGCATATGACGTGGCTGATCTGTTGAAGCAATATTTCCGGGATCTTCCTGAACCCATCTTCACAAGCAAACTGACAGACACCTTCCTGCAAATCTACCAGTGTAAGTTTCAAACCTGCTCGCAGAATATATGGATTATTTTTGTAGCTTCAATACTTTTGGATCTGACACTTGTAACATAAACTGACACATTATACTTATTATAGGTTACTATTTTAAAGGTATATTCTTCTCAATTCTACATCTATTAAATTCAATCTACGAGTAATTTTGTCTAGATTCTTTTCTTGTAGTTTTAAGCGTGTCTACTAGGGCTGCAACTAACGATTATTCTCATCGATTAGTTGGTCGATTTTATTATATCCATTAATCGATTCATCAGATTTTAAAAAAATAGAAAAAAAGGAGTTATATGTAAAAAAAACTCCCCTTTTTTTCATAAGCAATCTGCTTAGTGTATGTAACGTTTGTACGTACATACGCAAACTGCATATCTTGAGTACTTTTCACACAAGGTATGCGAGTGCTTGGTCAGAGGGGTGGGTTGGTGCTGCATGCGCAGCTTAAGACCATGTTTGCTTTCTCAAATGAATTCGACTACAAGCACTTGGTCATAGATGATGATGTCAGCATGAAATTGGTGTTAATTAGCTAAAGTGGTCAGGGTGCGTAGAGTGTCCCTTTTTAAATAATTTCGTGAACAAATGGAGTAGAAGGGAAGTGACTTTGCTCAAGTGACTTGAGAGGGAGTTGGTATGGACAAAAGACCGGATCTGAGTGTGGGAGTGAGTTTGCGGAAAGGGACCAGGCCAAAGGGAGCGAATGGCAGTTCCTGACCAAAGAGGGTGGAGTGGTGGCACAGGACTCCAGCTTCAAGTAAGGCATACAGCTCCTTCACCCAGTGGCAGTATCCTATACAGGGGCGGACTGACAAGACTCAGGGTCCCTGGACCACATAAAGCAAGGGCCCCCCTGACTCCTCCCATGACCCACCTCTTTCCCACCCAAATCGCTTTTGCAGCCTCAACTCTATGTTTTGCAGATCACAAACAAAAATGCAAGATCTTATAAACAAATGCGATATAAAATATTGACCAAAACAAGTGCAATACAACTCCTAAACAGACCAGGTCCTGTTGCGTAATTTGCTCCAGTAACGCAAACTGCGCAGAAAAGCCTCGCACGTGACAGAGAAAAAGGTGAGCAAAATTGGTTAAAATAAAAGGCAAATAAATATATGCAAATGGGACCTCCATTTTTTTCAGTGGAGTGTTCCTTTAACACCAAAGTGCCCCCCCTGGCCCATACATTATACTCAAATATATCATAGCCTAAGTTGGCTCACCGTAATGTTTATTCAAATTGTGTGTGGCTCACTCAAGTTGGCTATGGCAGAAAGTAAGGATGGCTGCCACTGGAGTCGCAGGCAGCAGACTCCTTCTGGGCTGCCCAGGCATTATATATAGCCTGTCTGGCAAATTTCTATATATTAATATAACAAACTAGTTGATTTACAGGGACAAAATGACGATCCCAGGAGGGATGGGGGGGGGGGAATCACTCTAGTAGTCAACTCCTTGACTCTTCTATAAAACGGCTCCCTAGAGCAGAATTTCTCTCGCCCCGTATAGGTGGCGCACAATGGCGCCATCAGCAGTCACGTGATGGGACATCACGCACAGGGGTGGATCCAGAGTCTAGTCTTGGGAGGCGCACTGACAAGGGGTTTTACAATCTAGAGGAGCAGAGGTCCCACCTCACCGGAGCTGACAATCTAAAGGAGCGCAGAGGCCCAGCTCACAGGAGCTTACAATCTAAAGGAGCAGAGGGCCCGGCGCTGTTGTACACTTGGGAAGGAAGGATGAGACTCTCAGGGGCCCATTACATACCTCCCGGATGTCCCTGCACGGAGGCTCCAGCCCCTCTCTCCTCTGGTCATGTTGCACTTGTTTGTGCAGCCTCAGATCCACCCCTCTCCTCTCGCTGTCAGGCAGACATGGAGGGAGACACGCTTCGTCACATGGTCACTGGTAAATTCTGTACACAGAATTGGTACAGTCCACATTTGTTTAAGGATCAGAGTGTCAGCCTTGCACCCCTACAAGGTATCTGTTCTACAGAAAGCAGGTTCATGCATTGCTCAGACCATCTATTGAAATTATTTGAATCTAGCAACAAGGATTCGGCGTTCTTTGGCTTTAAATGCGGCTCTGTGGAATCCTCCTCTAAAGACGTGGATAATATGACTCCCTCAGACTCACAGGTCTATTCTCCCACACAAGCTGATCGTTCTCAATATTTGAAGTGTTTTAAGTTTTTGGACTTTTAACACGGAACTTTTTAATTTGTATCTTGCATTTTTATCAACTGAGCAATACAAATTTATACAGTATGCAAACACTGTACAACTTTTTTTTATGTGCGGCTCTGACTGTTGCTCCCCCGGCCTGAGCCATCAGGTGGTACGCTCCAGACCTAAAGATACAGGGCTCTCTCAGCAGACACAGTCAGCTCAGCTGTGGGTTTAGAACTCATAGCGAGCACATGCTCCTGCCCACGTCTGTGTCTCCGCGCACTTCACCAACGACGGAGCCGAGGCAATCCATATATCCCGAGGGATGTATTATGGGCGGCTTTGCTTTTGAGTTTAAAGGCTTGCGTTATTTCGGATGTCAGGCCGCTTACCAGCAGGCAAGACCCCGGTCAGGCCCGGGCCATCAGTTAGGCCCGGGCCCTCGGCCGAGGTCTGACTTGCCCGACCGGTCAGTCCGCCCCTGATCCTATTGTTTGTGTTATATTTCTGTTATGTTTCTACTGTTGTAAACGGAATAAAAACAATCTGGTTGTGTCTGACATAACCCTAGAACTAAATCATACCTAGTAAAGCAGTGGCGCGTCTTCTCCAATCCGCTCCGAAGCTGAGGTTATTTATGTTTAACTCCGTCTGACTCTAAACAGTGTGTGCTGTACACAGGACGATTAATCGATAACGGAAATAGTTGACGACTAATTTAATCATTGATTAGTTGTCGTTTAAAAAAAATCTTGTTCTAAAAATATGAAGTGTGTCGAGGTGACGCATCCATTTGGAAGTGCTGTCACAGTGGCCATGGACAGTGGGACTGGGGAAGCTGATTTTTTTTTCTGTTGTTTAGGTGAAAACCATGCATATTGGTAAAAAAAAGAGTCGGGGTGGGCTGTCTCCAGTCACATAGTTTAAAGAGCTGCTGATGCTATTCTGAAGTCATTTGCAAAGTTATTTATGTGTACCTATTTAAAATGCCATGTTAATTGTGGCATGTTGCTTGGCTACTTTTGAGATGGGAAGGTATTTTAAGATTATATGTACACACATGACAGATCTATGGGGCCAGTCACAATGTTGAGGACTATCCTTTATACAACCCCACAACTCTTGACCATGAAGATACTTGCGTTCAATGTCAAAGGGCTCAACTTGCTGGTCAAGCCACATTCCTTGTACCGAGACCTTGGAGGCTATAATGTACCTGCAGGAAACACACTTTAGGCGGCTAGACATCCCCAAACGTTACACCGCTAAATACCCCACCCAATTTCTTTCCACTAACGCCTCCAAATCTAGGAGTTTCACTTTTGATTCACAATCTGGTGCTTTCGGGGCACCAGGGGAAATTTGGAGAGTTCTGTAGAAAGGGCTGATCTGTTGGAGATTGCTGCTTCGGTTATGCAGAGTCTCTAACCTCTCACTGTCGCCTATAGATAAATCCATTTTCAGTAGGGATGCAGCGAAAACTAAATTCTGGACCAAAATCGAAAAAATTCAGGAAGCACTTGGCCAACTTAAATGTTTTGTATAATTTATATTCTATTTAGGATTTGCTCACTCCTGCCCCACCCCCTGACTTGAATAACATCCGGCCATTCTCCTATTCCTCATTCCATTCAACACTATAACAAGGAAGCGAGTTGAGCTCAGGGTTGCCAGATCAGCCATATTTTCTGGACACCTATTACTATTTCATGTAGATGGGAGCATAGAGAAAAGTCCTACCCCACAACATGTATAATTCATATGCTGCAGTAAGGATATCAAGTCTGGTCACTTTGGATCTCTTACCTGCAGCTTATGGATTTATACATGCTGTGGGGTGGCATTTTTCATGTACATAAATTATGTGTCCAGTGAAACATGGCCATTTTGGCAACGCTAGTTGAGCTGCATTTTTGTTCATGGCTCCACAGCTGAAGAATAACCTTCCTGCAAACCTACAAGGACTGTACAAATAATAAATATTCAATATGTATTGCAACAAGTTGAATGTTGTAACCTGTCTTTCTGCTGGCCATCCCATGACATCCTTTAAACCTGAAGAAATATAAATGCATTTTTAGTTATGGGGAAAACATTTTTATAAATTCTATAAGGATATACTTTTGGTTTTAAGCACACAGAAAGTATTCTAGAATGCTTCAGAATAATTAAACCAAGCATTCAATTAACTGTCATTTTATAATTACTTACATAAGCTTCTCATGCCATCTTCAGATGTACCCAAGGACCAGAGGCTTCGTGCTGTGCAGGCAGCAATCCTGCTCATGCCGGATGAAAATCGAGAAGTCTTGCAATCCTTACTGTATTTCTTGAGTGACATTTCCTCTGCTCAGGAAAACCAGATGACACCTGGGAACCTGGCTGTATGTCTGGCACCTTCTGTCTTTCACCTCAACATCTCAAAGAAGGAGAGCACTTCCCCAAGGTAAAAGTTCTGTTCTCATTGAGAGGGGTGGCATGTATATAGGTGATAAACATGGGCCCTGCTTAGAATTGGCAGCAATAGTTTACACATATGGATGCATTAATGTGTATGGAATTTCTAGCTCTCACGCTGCACATCCTGATGACAAATCTGTAAGCTGCAGCAACTTAATTGTGGTTCTGATGTTAATTGAATTACATGTCATATGAGGTCTTGCTGGACGAGAGTTTTCCAGTGCACCTGCACTGACCAGATTCACGTAATGCCTGTCAGGGGGTTGCTATTATCTTAAAGATCAAAGCAATACCTTGTCCCTTGATGAGATACCACAGCCAGCACTTGCCTGGTTCCAGCATTAGGTGCTGCCAGGTGTCCTCTTCCATGGGAGGATCTTGCAGAGGGCCGCCAAGCAGTGCTGTTCGATTGGCCCTTAGCAATGACTTCGGCACACTGCCTTGTCAGTCGGCACGCCACCAGTCAGCCGGATGCGAGGAGTAAGTGGAGGACTGTCTTGTGCTATAGTATTCTGCTCAGAGCTGTCACTCTCTCCTGTGGCGCATTGATCGGAAGTGATTTATAGTTTAACCTCCCTGGCGGTCTAATTTTTTTTAAAATTTTGTGTCTAAAAGCGTCTCAATTTCTTTTAAAGGAAACGTGTTTTTGTACATAGTTAGCCTGTAATAATTAGGAATCACACACTGAAATCCGTGAAATCAAGAGTCCTTACTGGCAAAATCCTTTATAAATTAATTAATTAATTTAAAAAAAATAGTAAATACACGGAGTCCGATAAAGTTTGAAACACGACATAATAATTTATTATCCCAAAAATAATTATCCAAAATAATGCAAATAAATGATATTCAATAAAATACAACAAAAAACACTGAAATCTGTCTGAGAACAAGGGTGAGACAATGTATGGTCTATTTCTTATCCTGTACTGCCACCTAGTGGCCGTTCATAAACATAGCATTTTGTATTCAGTGTTTATTATGAATGAAATTTGCTGCGGTCCAGCCCCCCTGCACCATGTGACTCGCAGGGAGCCTTCCAGGAAGCAGCTCGCCGCGATCACACTGCGGGGACAGCGAGGGAGCCAGGAGGAGGTGAGTAAACATCCAGCCCGAGTGTGGCTCGGGGTTACCGTTCCTGGTAGTGAAATTTAACCCCGAGTCACACTCGGGAATACCGCCAGGGAGGTTAACTTTGATAGTTGAAAAAAGTAATTCCATATCAAACGAGCTGTTCTTAAAGTGTGCATAGACGGCACTGATTTCCTTTTTTTTTTCTCACCTGAGCAGAGTCCTCACTTCAATAATATTTGCTTGCACGTTTTTAGATGGTTTTGTTCATGTCAACACAATTAAAATCTGAAATGTGTTAACCTCCCTGGCGGTATTCCCGAGTGTGACTCGAGGTTAAATTTCACTACCAGGAACGGTAACCCCGAGCCACACTCGGGCTGGATGTTTACTCACCTCCTCCTGGCTCCCTCGCTGTCCCCGCAGTGTGATCGCGGCGAGCTGCTTCCTGGAAGGCTCCCTGCGAGTCACATGGTGCAGGGGGGCTGGACCGCAGCAAATTTCATTCATAATAAACACTGAATATAAAATGCTATGTTTATGAACGGCTACTAGGTGGCAGTACAGGATAAGAATTAGACCATACATTGTCTCACCCTTGTTCTCAGACAGATTTCAGTGTTTTTTGTTGTATTTTATTGAATATCATTTATTTGCATTATTTTGGATAATTATTTTTGGGATAATAAATTATTATGTTGTGTTTCAAACTTTATCGGACTCGGTGTATTTACTATGTTTTTTTTAAATTAATTAATTAATTTATTTATAAAGGATTTTACCAGTAAGGACTCTTGATTTCACGGATTTCAGTGCGTGATTCCTAATTATTACAGGCTAATTATGTACAAAAACACGTTTCCTTTAAAAAAAAATTGAGACACTTTTAGACACAAAATTTTGAAAAAATTAGACCTCCAGGGAGGTTAATGGTCTGCCTGCCTAATGTAAATGGGAGAATTTCCATTCCACAACACCCCATTAAAGGGCCACTACCACCAAAAAATGAAATGTCCTGATTTTATTTTGTGTTTCTGATATCTTACATGTGGTTTGTTTTTCTCTTGTTTAGTTAAGAAAATATTTTACTCTGTATGTGTCGCTCGGAGCATCCCTTTTGTGATCTTTTGTGTTAACTGACCCCCTATATCTTTACATCACTTGGTCTTGACTCCGTGGCATTGGCCATAATATGGAATCTATTGGTCGATCACTGACTCACATCATTGTGTTGTGTGGGATGTATTCAAATGACCTCACCAGGGGGAGATTAGAAGTCTCTTAAACTCCCTGACATAATGTTATTGGCAAAAATCAGCATGGTTTCATGAAACACAGATCATGTCAGACTAACCTAATTACGTTCTATGAGGAAGTAAGTAGAAGTATAGATCAGGGGGTCGCAGTGGATGTGATTTACTTAGATTTTGCCAAAGCTTTCGACACAGTTCCACACAAAAGGTTACTATTTAAATTAAGAAAAATTGGTCTAGATGAAAATACTTGTTCTTGGATAGAAAACTGGCTAAAAGATAGGGTACAGAGAGTGGTCATAAATGGTACATTTTCAAGATGGACACCAGTGGTAAGCGGTGTCCCTCAGGGGTCTGTTATAGGACCAATACTATTCAATTTATTTATAAATGACCTTGAGATAGGCATTGAAAGTCATGTATCAGTGTTTGCAGATGACACAAAACTAGGAAAAGTAATACAATGTGAGCAGGATGTTACTTCGCTGCAGAGGGATTTAGATAGATTGGGGGACTGGGCACTTAAATGGCAGATGAAATTTAATGTAGATAAATGCAAAGTTATGCACTTTGGAGTGAAGAACACCCAAGTAATTTATACCCTAAATGGTACGGAGTTAGGGAAATCCAAGCAGGAGAAGGATTTGGGAATAATCATAGACTTCAAACTAAGTAACAATGTGCAATGTCAAACAGCAGCTGCCAAGGCAAGCAAAGTATTGGCATGCATTAAAAGGGGAGTTCACTCACGGGATGAAAACATAATTTTGCCTCTGTATAAATCAATGGTCAGGCCGCACCTTGAATATGCCGTGCAATTTTGGGCACTGGTCTTAAAAAAAGATATTATAGCGTTAGAAAAAGTGCAGAGACGGGCAACTAAATTAATAAGGGGAATGGAAGGGTTAAGTTATGATGCAAGACTAACAAGCTTAAACCTGTTTAGTTTAGAGAAACGGCGCCTTAGAGGGGATCTGATAACCTTATATAAATATATACGGGGCCATTATCAACCATTGTCTGATAACCTATTCATTAACAGGACTATACATAGGACAAGGGGTCATCCATTTAGACTGGAAGAAAGAAAATTTAGCTTAAAGCATAGGAAGGGTTATTTTACGGTGAGAACAATAAAGCTGTGGAATTCTCTGCCTGTTGAGGTGGTTGGGTCAGAGTCTGTACAGACTTTTAAAAAACGACTGGATGACTTCCTGCAGACACAGAATATTAAGGGTTATAATATTTAATTTTTTGGTTAAAAGCTTCTTGATCCAAGGAGAAATCTGACTGCCATTCTGGGGTCAAGAAGGAATTTTTTCCCAGTATGTTGCATATTGGCGAGCATTTCAGACTGGGTTTTTTGCCTTCTTTTGGATCAACAGCAGTAGGTTATGTGGGAGAGGCTGAACCCGATGGACGCATGTCTTTTTTCAGCCTATATAACTATGTAACTCATTCAGCTGTCATTTCTTGGGGAACAATACCCCATGTCACCTCATTAACTATTAAATACTGCAGATTAAATGAACAAGAGCTACATAGCAAACGTTTTGGTAAATGATGTATCATGGAAAAAATACACAAAATGGAAACGAGATCAAAACCTTACTTTTTCTTTCCTTTTTTACATGCAATTACTTCAAAAATAAAAAAAACACAGCAGCATGTGTTGTTTTATAAGGTGGTTTATTTGTAATGCACAAGTAATCTGGTTACAGATTATGTACGTGGTAATGTCCCTTTAAGAAAGCAAATGTTTTTTAAAAACTCATCACTATTAACAAGGATGAAGGATGAACATTTGCAAATTAAAGATCCCAATGTGTATTTTCTATGGCTTAACAGAGATTCTAAATTTCCTTCTTTTAGGGTTCTGCACAGGAGAGGTGCATCAGGGAAACCAGACCATAAGGACCTTAGTGAAAACCTGGCGGCTACCCAGGGATTGCTACACATGATCACTGAATGCAAAAAGCTGTTTCAGGTGAGGTTAAAAATGATGGATCTCCAATATAGTTTCTTATATTTGAGTAATGTTCATGGGCAAGTTTCTCAAAGTAACCCCCTATATACACCCTATATACACAGGGTAGACCACTCTGTATTGTGATTTTGCTCTTAAAATTAATTGCTGTTCTAGATTAGTTCTATGGTTTTGGAATTCACCATTCACACAAGTACTAATCTCTTCATGCTTGGTTTTCATGTTTGTATTTTCCTTATCCGTTCATAATAGCAAGCATAAAAATCTAACACATCTCCGTAGACAATTTTCATGTATGCTCACCAGGGGTCAAGTCCAGCAGGAATGCTTGGGAACTAAAGGGGTTATAAAATAACAGCCAAACTTGCCACCGAATTGCACCGAATGCTGAATTTAACCGTACGGAAAACTTTCATGGCAGTTCGGCTATTCAGAATGTTGGCAGAGCCCTTAAAATATATTCTAAGAAGCTGATGTTTGTATGGTGCATGTTGTCCCTTTTAGATGATAATTTAAAATCATTTTTTACTTTTCCCTTGCCATAGTGTTATATTAAACACGTTCTCTTTTTCACATATCTAGATTCCACATGACATGATGCTTCAATCTCGGAATTCCTACGTGGCTGCTGATGCTCATCCTCTGTCCCTGGAAGAACTCTGTGGTGCATCTGAAGGGGAAGCCAGAGATTTTTCCTGTCTTCTGGACAGCAGCATTCACGATCTTCTTCAGGAGTCTGCAGAACGCTTCAAGGGTTGGACATCCATGTTTTGCCTTGAAAATGCAGAGTTGTCAAGTAAAAAGGTAGGCTTTTCGAGTATGTGTTAAAACCTAATGCCCCCCCTCCTTCAAGAAAATTTACTTAATACTTACTCTTCCCGTATCGTTCTCTGTTGGATAGGTTGGAGATGGGAATCCTTTGCGCATGTGGAAAGTGTCAACGGAAGTTGAAGCCCCTCCAAGCTCATTGTTACATCGAATTTTACGAGAACGTCACCTTTGGGATGATGACCTCTTGCAAGGGAAAGTGGTGGAGACTCTAGAGCAGAACACAGAAATATTCCACTACGTGACGGACAGCATGGCACCCCACCCACGACGACAGTTCTTGGTACTTAGGTAAGAATGCACTTGGATTTCATTGAGGTTTTCCAGTGTCTTCCTTCATTTATCCTTCAACATTAACAATTTCCACTACTGCATGTAAAGACTGTCTTCCAGCAACCCGTTGACAACTTGTTACCGTATGCAGTTAAAGGATTTGACTGCATTGCAAAAATGTAAGAAACCTAAATGGTGGGATTTTGCAAAATACTGGCAGTAACAACACAAATGTCTTGGTCGCCAAAAACACTAAGCAAAATGAAATAACCTATTTAGCAATATTTCAAAGTATTACACCAACTGCAGTCTCCTTTTTATTTCTTCTGCTCTGGTAATTACCAATGTATTGTCCCCTAATACAGGAAATGGCGCACAGATCTTCCTAGAGGAGGTTGTCTACTGGTTTCTACATCTATGGACCACGCTACAGGCCAACCAGAGGAAGGGGTGCAGGCTGTGATTCTGAATTCACAGTACCTCATGGAACCATGCGGCATGGGACGCTCCCGGTTAACATACATCTGCAGGGTTGATCTCAGGTAATTTTGGATCATTTTCACAGTTACCCAGTTGAACTGTGGTGTTTATTCAGTGACCGGAATTTGTTTTCATTGTGACCAGTAAAAGATTGTAATGCATTCTGCATTCGGGAGTATTAGTGTCATTGAAGTAATTCTGATTATTCGGGGTACTGTTGCTCCTCCTCCCCCAAATTATAGTAAAATGATGCTGCATGGGAGCGAGGCACAGGACATGCCTCTGTGTGTTTTTTGTACAGGCACCCGTGATTTGATTATGCAGGACTTAAGTTTAATATCTGTATACTGTGGATGAGCAGTTTGGAGTAGACAATATATATTGTAGGAGACTCTATATCAGGGCTGTCAAACACACGGTGCCCCAGATTTTGTGGCCTACAATTCAGAATTCTTCCAATGTAATAGGCCAGGGAATCATGGAAGTTGTAGTTCAGAACAACAGTACGTTGTTGCAGAGTTTTATCTCTACATGTGTATATTCCATAACCACAGCAAAATTCTGAATCAATTCAGATTTGTGGCCTTTAACCTTTTCTAGATAAATAAGGCTAGCTCTTTCAACATGATGTTTTTTATGTAGCAATTTGTTGTATTATGCTGTATATAGGTTTGGACACTTTTTTAACTGTATACTTATTTTATTTATTTTTTATACTAGGGGACGATCCCCAGAGTGGTACAACAAGGTTTTCGGACATCTCTGTGCCATGGAAGTAGCACGAATCCGGAACTCATTCCCTCCATTGAGTGCATGTGGACCGGAGACAAAACTCTGAAGTTCTGCAATAATGACAAATAACAATGTGTTAATAGGAATTTCCGGTTTCTACGTAGGATACTCTGAAACTCCATGACCTGCAACCAGCAGATGGCACCAGGGCGATCCTCGAACAGAACATTAAAAATATTCAGATGTATTCCTGTATCTGTTTGGGATAACTAAAAGCTCTACCCCGAAATGATGAGCGACGTAAAAAATAATGGAGCAAATGGCGTTTAGCCGTGCAATAAGTTCTAGTAGACAGAATGTGACGCTGAACTCTCCTCCCATCACACATTTTGAAATGACTACTTTTCAGAATGGCATTAACAATCAGTATTATATATGTCTGTCATTTTCTGTTGATGCAGTGATCGTGGTAAGCAAGTGTTGTTCTTGTGTATAAGGATTGGAATGTTATGTTTGAAAACCTTGCGTGAAGGATTATTTAAGGGTGAATGCTCTGTTTATGCCAGGGTGCAGATTTTTTAAGGATAAACTAGTGTTGACTGAAGATTTTGCCTCCGTTCAGTGGCCTATAGTTTTTAGATGCTATCTTTTTGAGCAGTTCTAGGCCTCTTTCCGCAGATTGTGCGACCTTAAAGGGAATCTGGATAATTTTCAGAAATAAAGGGGAAGTAGACTTGTATAGGAATTATTGTACAAACTGTCTTGTTACCATTGACAAAAGTTGTGTGGACCTATATGGAAGGCTGGCATAGCTGCCATAAGTTATTTTACAGCAACTGCATTATTTACAAAGACCAACTCGTGCCTTATGTCATTTTAACAATTACGTTGGTCTGCAAAACCAGAAATCAATCGATCCGTTTTAAACAATTTATCCCTTGCAATGGGACTCATATTTGGGCCAATCTAATTTTGCATGAACACCAACTACTTGCAAGTCTTGCAGATGTTGAGTAGGAAGAATACCATCTTCTGCTCCGTAGTTAAGTAGCCTTGCTTGGCCGGTCGTTGTAGAGTAGCACTAGAGAGGGTCTTACAAGCCCTTGACAACTGCACCTGCTTGCAGGGCAGAGCTAAAACGAATCTGTGCCACTTTAGACACAGTGTTCTGCCTTTTGAAATGTGTAACTGGATGGCTTCCTTTTTAGGACAGGATGTCCCTTGTCCTATTGAAATGGGAAGTTTTTTAAAAATTTTTTTTTAAATGGAACATATTTTGCAATGCGTCTACCAGACAATCTAATGCTTTAACCAATCCCCTTGTATGTTTCCTTCCTCACTTGTGTATGTATGATACATTGAGAAATTATTTTATGTTTCTAAACTGTTACCCATTGATCTTTTGTAGCTAGACTGGTAGATGCCTTGAATTTTACAATCTTCATACCCCTAAAGCACTAAGACAGTCTTTGAAGAAACTATATTGAATCTACTTCTGGTTGAGCGAGGTGACCTTTAAATTTGCTAGGATTCTGGTCATGTGATGAGGTGGCGGATCAGAGTCCTGGCGCTTGTCTTCAGTATCCTAAAGGATAACATGTTATTGTGATTATCCTATATAAATAATGTACAGCTGAAATTCTAATATATTTTTTAATG
Organism: Leptobrachium leishanense; assembly: GCA_009667805.1. Taxonomy (NCBI): domain Eukaryota; kingdom Metazoa; phylum Chordata; class Amphibia; order Anura; family Megophryidae; genus Leptobrachium; species Leptobrachium leishanense. The sequence goes on from CM019071.1 coordinate 80,557,698, forward strand.
TAATGGTCTGTCACCAGATGCCTGTGCAAAGCCGTCTCAATATTTCTATTTAAGGTAGCTTTTGTAATATAACACTCTTTTCTCGACAGGAGATATAATAAAATACTATAAAATACGTTTTTGTTTGGACTGTTATTTTTCGTTTGCATTAAAGAATCAAATATAGGAAAAAATAAGCTTACATTTTATTTCAGGAACCAAAGAGGTGGTGAGTGCATGAAAAAATTCCCTAGAATCCATAAAAATACACTTTTCATTACTCTTCACGAAATATTAACATTCATTTCTGCTACAAAATATGTATTTAAAAATGGTTCTTACATGAGTGTTCTTGTATACAGTACAAATTAATACTGATTTTTGGAGGGGTAAAAAAATCGCATTATATAACATAGTAGTCTTGCTTTGTCTTGTACTAGCCACTTGGCGAAGATCAGTGCAAATTTATTCTAGCTCTGCATGATACAGGATGCTTAGGACTTGATTTAATTATATTTGCAGATTATTTTATTATTTAAATGTCGGTTACTTCAGTTGAAGAAACACAGCTGGAGCCCATACTTGAAAAACTGGTGCTAGCCAAAAAAAAAAAAAATAGCTGAGTGGTAACACGGCCGATAAATCTGATTTACAGACAGAATCCTACGGATTTGTGTCCTTTTTAAACATTTGATATTTCTGTCTAGTTCCCACTATTTCCCTTCCTGAAAATCGATTTATTAACCGCTGTTAGCATTGGAAAGGTTGTCATAAATCTTCATGGCAAGAAATCTGAATTTATATCTATATTTCAGATATTTCCAAACCTATATAGCTTTTGAATTGGAATGCTGGTAAACCTGAATCTATCAAACCAAAAAATAGCATTTCTGGACAAGGTCCATATTTCAGCCATCTGGCTGGATTATCAAACCCTTAGTCTGGAGGCATCAAACAGCACTCTGGCTTGATGTCAGATTACAGCAGTGCTAGATTACCACTGCGTTTTCTGGATATTTTTAAGGGTTCAAGTGCTTTATCTATGGATCCCTTTTATTTACCATCTAAATGTGCCTTGAATTTGAATAGAAAGTCTTTTTTTGTGAATTCTTTTTGACAATGCCCTGTTACACTTATCAATATACAAACAATAGGTCTCGTAAGGAAATTATAAATATATGTACATACATACAAACTTTTTTGTACAAAACTCTCTGGTTTTCACCATCCAGAGTAGTCAGTCGTATTTTTCTTTACAGTGAATAAATCCATTATGTAGATTTTGTGGATGGGGATGGAGTAATATAGGATCCTCTAGTGTTCCGTAGCACAAACTCACTTGATCACAGATAAAATAGAAAACTCCCCATCGTTCTGCAGAAGTTTCAATTTTGCATTTTGAAAAGATTACTTGCTTCTTTATTCTGTTCATATTAAACTTTCTTGGTTAGCCTTTTAATAATGTTGTGATAATCGATTTTCTTGGTGGTTGTACATGTCTGCTTTTGATAGGTGACTGTAAATTAATTTGCTTTGTGTTCTAATTGATGCCAGGATGGGAAGTGGCCACCTGAATGTGTCTTCAAAGTAAAGTGGAATAAAAGGCACAGTCAGATACTGTAGATGGTAATGTTGGCACCACAAGAAGGGGTCAAGGAGGAATTTTTGCCCCAGTGTGTTGCATATTGGCGAACGCTTCAGACTGAGTTTTTTGTTGTCTTTTGGATCAACAGCAGTAGGTGATGTGTGAAAGCCTGAACTCGATGGAAGCATAAATAAAACTTTCACACTGCCAGTACAGAATTTCTCTTTTAGTCTGAAAGGCACAATCTTCGCTTGTTTAGCTTGACACCTTTTTCACAATCCTGCAATTCTGGTAGGGTTGCTGGCCTCAGAGTGTATCTTGTGCGTGGACTGCGTCAAGCAGTATGGATGTGGATAGACACCAGTGTAAAACTCTTCCCCGATTCCTGCGCATGGCTTCTTTTACGTTGAAGACATTGCTTGAGCTTTTCTTGAAAGGATGAGGTGGTGAGTGTGTATAAAATGGGGTTCAGAGCACTGTTAATGGGCAAGATGAAAATTACCACCCACGATGTAATGGTGCCTGTGAAATGCATAAGAATATTATTGTTTTAAAGAATGCCGTGTCTAAAACTGTCTAACAGAATGTAAAAATAAGAGGTAATTCCATACAGCTTTCAACCAGTCATGTGTACTGCAAGATGTCAGCAGTATCGACTTGCTGTTCATCAAAAGTTAAAGACTGATATACAATTTTATTTTTTAAAAAAGTAAATAGAAAGTCCGTAATGCCATACTCTCAGAGTTACTTGAGACTTGGGGTACACGGGCCTGCTGTTTTGTCCCAGCCCTCTCCTATGTTAGTTACCCTGTGCCTGCAGTTCTAGTTGCAGGTTGATTGCTGTGCCCTATTCCCTGATGTGTTTATTGTAGTGTCTATACGGTGTTTCCCTTATATTCCCCAAGATTCCATCATTCCCCTATCAACCTCCAGGATCTTGCTTAAACTAGTTCTCCCTGCAGCGTTTTGTCTGTAGACCAGGGAGTGTGTGTGGTGCAGCTATACAGTAATTTAATGCCGGGGCGTGTTTTATCTTGATTCAGCTGTTCATTTTATTGTGTGTATCTATTGTATGTTAATGAGCCTGTTTTACCATGAAAGAGGAGTGGAAAATCTTTCCTGCTTGAACGATTCTGAGTGTTGTATCTATACACCAAGCCTTGGCAGTATATAGGTACCTGGTGAGCATTGCACTAGTTGTCTGGGCAATCCTAGGGAGCGCTTACAAGCGGCTGGGTACTGCCCATTATAACAGTATTGCTTTTGGGGATCTTTGCATTTATCAATACTAGTAGGGCACGGGTCAGAATTCTTAGCCGTCCAACTACATCTCCCATAATGTTCAATTATGCATTCGACTGGTAGAGAATTATGGAAAATGTGGTTCCTAAACATCTGGAGGACCAAAGCTGCTGACCCCCTGTTTAGGGGTTCACCGAGATACACATACTGCACAGTATTTTCCAGGGACCTAGTGAGCAGTGGCAGTGCTGACAGAAAGTAGCAGGATGGTGAGTATTCGCTATGCACGAAAGACTCCACATATTCATAGAAAAATGTCGGCAGATAAGAACCTTTCGGCCCATCTAGTCTGCCCAATTACATGGATACTTTACCTGGATTTATCTTTTGTTTAGGATAGCCTTATGCCTATCCCATGCCTGCTTAAATTCAATTACTGTTTTGGCCTCTACCACTTCAACTGGAAGGCTGTTCCATGTATCCACCACCCTCTCAGTAAAATAATGCTTTCTGATGTTACTTTTAAACCTTTGCCCCTCTAATCTAAGACTATGTCCTCTTGTTTTGCTACTTTGTTTCCTTTTAAATATACTCCCTCTACCCTGTGGATTCCCTTTACGTATTTAAATATTTCTATCATATCTCCTCTGTCTCGTCTTTTTTCCAAGCTATACATGTTAAGATCATTAAGCCTTTCCTGGTAACTTTTCTCCTTCAAGCCGTACACCATTTTAGTAGCCCTTCTCTGAACTCTCTCTAAGATGTCTATATCCTTCTGGAGATACGGTCTCCAGTACTGCACACAGTACTCCAAGTGAGGTCTCACCAGTGCTCTGTACAGTGACATGAGCACTTCCCTTTTCCTACTGCTAATACCTCTCCCTACACAACCAAGCATTCTGCCAGCATTTCCTGCTGCTCTATTACATTGACTACTTAGTACCAGGGGTCAAGTCCTGGGAAAAAAAGTGAGGGAACTCACCCACGAATTCCACAACCCCTATTACCTGTAGAAAATATATATATATATTACGAGTATAGCAGTACGTGGTGATACCATTTTTATTGGGTTAGCATTACATTTAAAAGACAAGCTTTCAAGAGTGTAAACTGGAAACTATACTGATCAGTGAAAGGTATCACTACGTACAGGTATACTCGTGATTGTGGTAACTGGACTAACGCATTATATATATATATATATATATATCTCTATATCTATCTCCAGGCACAGACCCCCCCCCCAGAATTATATACACAGCGCTGAATCCCCAGAATAACATACACAGCACTGAGCCCCCAGGATAATATACACAGCACTGAGCCCCCAGAATAATATGCACAGCACTGAGCCCCCAGAATAATATGCACAGCACTGGTTATATGGATATATTTTCCCCAGTTCACATGGATATAATTGCCCCAGCTCATATGGGTATATATTGCCCCCAGCTCATATGGATAATGCCCCCCAGCTCGTATGGATAATGCCCCCCAGCTCTCATGGATAATGCCCCCCAGCTCTCATGGATAATGCCCCCCGCTCTCATGGATATTGCCCACCCCCAGGTCTCATGGATAATGCCCCTCAGGTCTCATGGCTATTGCCCCCAGCTCTCATGCAAATTGCCCCCAGGTCTCATGGCTATTGCCCCCAGGTCTCATGGCTATTGCCCCCAGGTCTCATGGAAATTGCCCCCCAGGTCTCATGGCTATTGCCCCCAGGTCTCATGGCTATTGCCCCCAGGTCTCATGGAAATTGCCCCCAGGACTCATGCATATTGCCCCAGGTCTCATGGATATTGCCCCCCAGGTCTCATGGATATTGCCCCCAGGTCTCATGCATATTGCCCCCCAGGTGTCATGGAAATTGCCCCCAGGTCTCATGGAAATTGCCCCCCAGGTCTCATGGAAATTGCCCCCCAGGTCTCATGCAAATTGCCCCCAGGTCTCATGGATATTGCCCCCCAGGTCTCATGGCTATTGCCCCCCAGGTCTCATGGATATTGCCCCCCGTGTCATGGATATTGTCCCCCCAGTGTCATGGATATTGTCCCCAGCTCACCTCTGCTTCTTCTGTGGCTGCTGCTGCTGCTGCCGCCGCCGCCCGCGTGATTCAACGCCGCTGACAGGAAGTGAAGCCGAGCGGCTCCACTTCTGGTCAGCGGGCCGTTCTAACAGGATGCACGCGGCCGCCGGCAATGTGCGGCGGCGTTCGGGCTCGGGCCACAGCGGGAACGCTGCGTTCCCGCTGTGGGAGAAGTGCGGGAACGCCGTTCCCGCGCGTTCCCGCTCGACTCGAGCCCTGCTACTTACCCTTAGATCCTCTGAAATAATAACCCCTAAATCCATTTCCTCAGATGTTGAGGTTAGGACTGTATCAAATATTCTATATTCAGCCCTTGGGTTTTTACGTCTCAGGTGCATTATCTTGCACTTATACACATTAAAACTCAATTGCCACAGCTCCGACCATTTTTTTAGGTTAACTTAATTATTTGTCATTTGGCTGATCCCTCCAGGAATCTCAACCCTGTTGCAAATCTTTGTGTCATCAGCAAAAAGACATACTTTTCCATTAATACCTTCTGCAATATCACTAATAAAAATATTAAATAGAATGGGTCCAAGTACTAACCCCTTAGGTACCCCACTGGTAACAAGATCTTGCGCCGAATAAACTCCATTTACCACAACCCTCTGTTGCCTGTCACTCAGCCACTGCCTAATCCATTCAACAATATTGGAATCCAAGCTCAAAGATTGCAATTTATCAATAAATTGCAATCTTTGAGCTTGGATTCCAATATTGTTGAACGGCTTCATTCCAGATAAAATGAACGACTGGAGCTTCTTGACTGCAACAGCAAAGAAGCAGTAGAGCCACAATCTAGAGCCTCTTGTAAATCGGTAAGGCTCGCTGTTCTTTCTATAGAAAGAGTAATTTGGAGGCAACTGGAGAATAGCTAGTGATTCGAAGATCTCTCATTTCCACGTGCAATTGGTAATAAAAAAGTTACTATCTGAGCTTTAGATCCAGCAAAATCTCTTAAAGGGCCACTCTATTAATATTTACCCATCCCCTTTTATCATTCTTAAATAATTGTAAAGTGTAAATATCCTTTTTCCCCCTCAACATGCTTCTCTATGGCTTAGGGCTTCTGAAATATGAAAGTCTCTGCAGCTTGTGTAATTTGCATAGTTTTGCTATGCAAATTGTGTATCACATTGAACTTGCAAACTTTTGTTTGCAAGTTATGCAGTGCCTGCTCAGGACAATGGATTGGTGCTGCACATGTGCAAGCAGCACATCCATGGCTGCTGTCTCAAAATGCTTGCTGCTGCGAGCGTTCAGCGAAAATATGTCCATACAGACCTCATTGGTAACATCAGGTGGGGTATTCAAATCCCATCTGCTGAGCTAACGTTGTTTGGGTGAAGGAAATTCTTCTGCCTCACACAGCAGTATGTGGCAAACTGGGCTAAGGGAGGGCACTCAATGCAGCCTGACCACTTTAATTTGTGCATTGAGTGTCCCTTTAACAGAAGAATAAAACCTTTTTAAAAGAACTCCTTACTCCTCTATGGTCCCACAGTACAGAGGATGATGATATCTACGACCTCTCACCGCAAGCATAAGGAAACTGAAAACTTATACAGGTCTATTCAAAGAAAGATGAAAATCAGGAGAATTGGATGAAGAGAAAAATCTAGACCAAATAGCCAATTTGGAAAGTGAGAAAAATTTGAATTGTTCTGGTTTGGCTACTTTCGACCTAGAATTTTCACTTCTCCAGTTAGTCTCCTGGTTTTCACCTCTTTCTGAATAACCATGTATGTGACAATGCCAGTAACGCTTAGTGCTGGACTCTTATTAGGGAGTCATTACTACTGTGTCTTGCTTACAATAGAGCCGGTAACAGAGAGCTGCGAATTCACTGAATTTTAGCATTTGCATCTCGCTATACTGGCAAGCCAGTACTATGTATTTTACTATTCTTGCTCTGTGGTTTTCATTCCTGTTCTCCAGTAGCAGGTCTTGTTCAATCAACAAAAATACAGGAGGCAAGTCCCATGATTTTATATTAAAAAAATTCTAACTTCCATGTGACTTTCTATGAGAAAATATTAACAAGATCATTTATGACAGCATTTGTAATTTTAGTCTGTCATCCTCCTACCTGGAATATCGGCCTGTGTGAGGGAGACTGCTTTCAGCAAAAATATAGGAATCCAACAGAGGGCATCTGTAAAAACTATGAAGAAGAACCTCTTGGCAATGGTGACCTCACGTGACAGGACACTCCGCTCTGCTGTTTTAGCTCCTGTCTTATGTATTGAGTAGAACATGCTGCTGTAGGAAAAGACAATAGTGACAAAGGCCAGCAAGTTCAAGCCTGAAAGAGAAGGACATAGTTGACAGGGCACTGTTAAACGTACATGATTGTACTCTGATGAGGTGTCTATCCATGTTAAACAGATTTAAAAGGTGAGCCAATGTACATTAATTTAAAGATTGAAGAAGGACAATGTTGGAATTGCAGTGGTTCCCAACTGCGGTCCTCAAGTACCCCTAACAGGCCAGGTTTTAAGGATTCCCTTGGGGAAATACAGACTGAATCCTGCAACCACTGGCAGCAAATCAGATCACCTGTGCTGTGCTTCAGATCTCAGGAAAACCTGACCTGTTAGGGGTACTTGAGGACAGCGGTTGGGAACCACTGCCATAGAGGATGGACACATCTCAAGACTGAGGCTGGTGTCAGACGAGCGTAGTGTTCACGTCCGTGATTGCGCCTAAAAGTACGTCCGTGATAGCATGAAAGAAAGTCCATTGGAGCCTGACACATGAAGTACGTCCGCACTGAACTGCGGATGCACAACGGCCGCGGCAAACGGACGCAGGTTAGGCAAGAACGTAATACTGCTAGAACGGACGTGCGGAGTGCGCTGCGTCCACAACGTCTGCATAGCTTTGTGTGTGAGTGATGGAGCATGGTCAGACGGACTGCATTTATACGTCCAGCATTTTTGACGGACAGAATGTTTTTTCATTGTAATTTATTTTTCCCTCCTACATCCGTCAAAAATAACTTCAGTGAAAAAACGGACTGTGTGACCACTACTGCGTCATCCGTACTGACGATGTCCGTACTGCACGGACGTACAGTCCGTAGAAATCACGCTCGTCTGACCCCAGCCTAAAACAAAGACTTCTAAAGTAACTTGGGAAGATGTCTTCATGGCATTGAAAAACATGTATTGCTTACAAAGTTAGAGTGAAATGGCATAGGATCGCTTTCACGATCACAATGTTGCTTTATATTCAAAAAGTACTTTAACTGGTGTGCCCCCCACTTTCATCATAATAACATATCCCACACACTGCCATTCACATCAAATCCCACGTAAAGTAGCTGAACTCTCATTAGATGCATGAATGATCACTATCCCTTTTTCAAAACATCTATAGGGTCTATTCAAAGAAAGGTGAAACTCAGAAGAATGACTGGAAGTGAAAATTCTAGGTTAAAATAGCCAAACCATAAAAATTCTCCCATCTATCTAACTTTCCAGATCGGCTAATTGGTGCAGATTGTTCTCTTCGACTGCCAATTCTCCTGGTTTTCACCTTACTCTGAATAACCCTGTATATTTCAAGCTGTCTGAGCATCATGGATGTGTGGCCCTAAATAATCTTTGGTGTAAAGATTAGCCATCAATGCAATTGATTTTGAATATAGATGGGAGACATGCAAGTGTGGGGATATTTGTGTAGTGATAAAATCATTATGTCCACCTTAGCTGGTTGAGCGTCAAATAGTTCTGAAATATCTGAGATGCCAAGATTGGGCTTCATGGAGATACAATTTGCGTAGTGACCCAGTGCTTCGTAATGTGAGAGACAAATTGACAGAAGACGGCACAGGAGACAAGATAGATACATAGAAGATGAGATGTAAATTGAAAGAAAAAGACTGAAGGAATATCACACCTTAGGTTCCAGATGTTTTGAAACTACATCTCATATGATGGTCAGTTATTCATTAGATGCCTGACCCTCGTGGGAAATGTAGTCGTAAAACGTCTAGAGGGCCAAGATTGCAAGACCCGTGCTTTAAAAGGTAGTGGAGGTGAGTAGAAAGACCCTACAGTGGAGGTAGAGAAATGGGGAACAAGGACTATTGGCCATAATTGTGGATCCATGCTTATTTCACACTTCAACAATTTTGTTCACCAGAACAATGTTCATTATACATGAATAAAGCGAGATCTGGGACAAGCCATACATATTTTATAAAATACAGTTTGACCCACACTATTAATCTGTACACCACAAAAGTGAAGCTGGATTCTACCAGATTCTGTGCCTTACTGAATGGATGTATAATGTATAGAGAACATCCTCAACCACATCCTGCTGGATCCATTAGAATTTCAACAAAATGCAGTTAATAAAGACATACATATCTGTGCATATTTATATTTATGGCACATAGTGTGTGACATTGCTCTCATTTTGGCTGTTTGTGTGAAGTTCCCCATAACCACGTACAGAGAAAATGTGTTGAATATTGCTTTTATACCAATGGTTTACCTGCATTGTGGATTGTAATCTATATGGCTAAAGACAACAATGTCTTTCAATAGAATCTGACATTTACCTCTTAAGGCACATTAAACGCACTACATGCTGTGAAGGTAGATTTGACAATATGTAACGTGTGCTCACCTAGAAATATGCTGATGGAGTAGCCCCTAGCTCCAGGTTTCTCTGTGCTGTCAGACTGCAGTGGAAAGCACACTCCATTACGGCCGTAGAAGTTCCCAAATGTGTCATAGCTGAAGAAAGGGATGACTGTGATGAAGAAGCCCAATCCCCAGATGGCAGCCAGGGTGCACAAGGTTTGCCCCCGACCTGCTCGAAAATGGCTGAATGGAAAGACTATACAGAAATATTTTTCCAACGTCATGTAGGTGAGAAGCATCACAGAAACCTCAGAGGACAACATTGCCATCGATCCCACCAGCTTACATTCCCAACTCTCCATCCAGATCTGAGCATGTTTATTATACTCTCCTTGAAACTTTATATCAAAGGCTCCCAGGCAGAAGAGGTAAAATCCCATCAGACAGTCTGCACCTGCAGAAATTAAACAATATCAGAATGAAGGCTATTCACCTATGGCAGGTTAAGCAATGAGGCTTTACAGATGAAAGAGTTGTAGATACAGTCCCACTTGTCAATTCTTGGCTGTCTACATAAAAGTTTACCTTAAAAGTGTATGAGCCTACACCATTGGAAACATTATGCTACATCAGTCAACTGTCATGAACTGGTAACAAAACATTGAAGAGAAAACAGATATGATCCAGACACTATCCAATTACGAAGGAACTGTTATTTGGAAAGAGACCACGACATTTCAGATGCTAGTGGTTGAGAAAGGCTGCGCTAGCAGCTGAAGTGTCGCTGTCTCTTTCCAAATAAAAGTGCCTTCACAAGTACCTTCACTGGATTGTGCTTGGCTTCCATCTGTTCTCTCTTGGATGCACTGAGGAATTGGTGAATTCAGGACTCAATAGGCACCCACTAGTTGGTATTGTATTAAAACTTATCTGCAAGGGGGTCGGCCTATGTGTAGGCAGTCCCCTTTTTGTATTGTACCAAAATGTTGAGACTTGTGAGAGAAATAACAAATCAATAATTCCATTGATAGGGAACATTGATAGTATAAGAGCAAAACAAAAAAGGTTTTATGAGATGAGAATCGGCAACAGCACGAGTCGCGTGCCCTACGATGGCTCACCCACTCAGGCCTCATTTAGTTTTACCTCAATGGTGCCATTACAGAGGAGGCTATACCATATGCAAGGGCAGGTCATTTATGCTGTTGCCCATTCTCAGGGCCTTCACAAACCTCTTTTTGTTGCCTGTTCTCAGGGCCCTCACAAATCTTGTTTTTGTTCTCTGAAATATAGAAGAGTAACCCAAAGTGTCTAATAACAGAGGTATCAAGTGTTTTGTCTCCCATGTATAACAGTTCATGTGAAATACTTTGCATAGAAAAATACCCTGAAATATATTATGCAAGACATTCCTTAACCTCTTTCTGCTCGTCTTATTTGTACGCTTTCACTGAAAAGCTGAAAACTTATCCAAAACTGACCTACGTCCAGCTTTGGTGACTTGTGCCTTAACCATTTCATGTCCTTCTTAACATAATACATTTTAACTTAGATGGCCCGGGCAGCTCTCACTGTAGATGGGAGTATGTGAATGTAAGAATATATTTGTGTACAATGTCAATATGCATATTACTGCAGAGGTGTATTGGTATGGATCATTAGAGTGCTTGTGTGTATGCAGGTGTGAAATTCTGCAAGGTGTCATTGTGTGTCACTGATGATTGTTTGTGTTATGTGTGAATACATAGTTATAATTCAGCATGCTTGGGACTAAGCCGCCTTGCTATGGATTGACCAAGTGCTAAATGTGATAAATCAAGTCAAGTCAAGTGGGAACCTTTCATAATGAAATGCCAGCATTTTAAGTAGTCACAGCATCACTACTGACATCCCTTTACATATGGAGCCATCGATCATTTCTCAGGCCTTAAGAAAAGGAGTACAGGTTGAGAACCTCTCATCTGAAATGCTTGGAACCAAAACTGATTCAGACTTTTTGGATTTTGGAATATTTGCATATAATAATGACATATTTTTTGGGGATGGGAACCAGGTCTAAACACAGCTTTAATTTGTGTTCCATAAACACTTTAGACACACACCCCGAAGGTAACTTTATATGAGATTTTTAATAAATTTGCCCCATCACTGGCGGTCAGGTGTGAAATCTTCAAATTGTTGTGTCATGTTGCTGATCAAGATGGTTTTGGATTTTTCAGATTAAGGGATACCCAACCCATACTATAAAGCCAGATGTACTGAAGCCGAGTGATCATCTATCCAAAATATTTGGATTCCAAATTTTTTATTGCAGTCCAAGCTGACTTTTTTCACCATGCACATGTCTATATGATTGTATGGGACAAGATGGCCATGAACACAATATGGCGACTGTTTCTCTTTGTGTTGTACTTACAGCACAGAGATTTGATAGACATGGTGTGTTGGCAATTTTCCGTTACGATAAAGGATCTCATGCAGATCACAAACAGGTTCCCAAAGCAGGTGACACAAGCCATGACCCAAACAAAGACCCGGAGCAAGATGTTGGCCAGTAAATTCTCAAATGAAGAGATTCCGTCACTGTTCGGCTTGCAACTTCGAACATGGGGTGCGTAACTGCAGTACTGGAATTTTTTGAAATATCTTCAGGGAAAGAAAACAAACTGATAAATAAAGATGGCATTGGGGAAACAGAGAAGAAGATAACCAACTTATATTTTTTATTCTATAGAATAATTTATTTGGCAAGAGATCTTGAATTATGGTAAGTAGGATTTTCTGTTTATGGTTTAAAGAATTTATCAAACCTCTTGCAATAGGCACAAATTTACTTACATGTGAGACAAGTTGACCAGATTGCCGAACATGCGATTATGAATGTTTGGAATCTCGACATCTTCTATAATTCTATCAGAAAACAAAATGTTGTTGAGAAACAAATCATATTTTGTATAATATGTAAAATGTACACCTATCATAGTCAAGGAGATTGGAATTGCCAGCTAATTTAAGATTTGTCATATTTGCACCAATAGACGTGCACACACCTGTATTTAAACATTTACAGATTGTCAAACAGGGTTATTCAAAGAGAATCGAAAAGTCACCGCACGTTCGGTGACTTTTCATTCTCTTCAATTTGGTGCGATTCGGCGATCCCATTTCGGCAACCCTGCGGTGTATTCAGCAAGCACCACAGGACCGTCATAATGCAGGGAAAAGCCACCGCAAACCTGCCGAACACTCACCATAAAACCCAGGCGAATGCACACCGAAACCTGCAAAAACATCTGGATTAACCCTGCCGGACACGCCGGAGAAACCCGAGCAGGAGCCGATCAGAGCGCAGGGCAGCCGCCGGAAAATCCTGACACCGCAGACGAATGGAATGAAAGAAAAAAAAAAGTACGCTTGAATGTTTGAAAAGTGAAACGCTGTTTGCAAACTACTGAATGAAAATGTCTGAAATTTACATATAAGATCCAATGAATGATAATAAAAAGGGCTGTTACAGAAAAAAGAAAAACACAAAAAAAATAACAAAATAAATCGGAAATTTTTTTTGCAAAAAAATCCCGAAAAATGCTTAAAAGATCCTGTGACGGGATGGAAGTCCGCCTGCGGTCCTGCTCTATCTGACCCCCCCCCCTTTGATGGCGTCCGGCCCGACTACTGATTGGCACGGCACTCGGCGTCTCGAGCGGCCTGGAGGATGAAATGGCGTTGGTCCGGCGTCTGGAGAGATGGTGCGGTGTTGCCTTGGGGATCCCGTTCCTGGGTTGAGTGGTGATGCAGGAGACCACTGAGTGTCTCCTGCAATAGTGATTGTAGCTCTGAAATGAAGACACCAGACGCGGCTGTATGCTTTTAAACAGTGAACTGAATTTTATGGGTTTCAACAGGGTCATTTATACAACTTCACACAAACAGATTACCAACTCCCCCACCCACACAACCAGCACTGATTGGCTCCTTTCCCAGCCTCCTGTTCCCTATCAGGTCCCTTTCAGCCTTCCCATTGTCCATGGATTAGGCAGATGAGGTCTTGGAAAAACCTCCAATCAGCTGGCTTGCTGTATCCTCTATTTTGCCCTTTCAGGCTCCCCCATTGTCCAGGGGATTAAGCAGATGAGGTCTTGGAAAAGCCTCCAATCCTCTGGCCCGCTGCATCCTCCATCTTGGGGCATGAGATCCTTTGTTCTGTGAAACCGTGCTGGGATGAGCAAAATGGCGACAGAGAAAAACACATACAAACGGTTTCTTTCATACTTTTACAGTCACATCATACAGGGTACATTTTCATTACATTACACCAATAAAACCACATCTAGCAATAAAATAAGAGGTCCATAGGCTCACACGCAAAACCAAAACGAAAACAGGAAAAATGGTCTTTAAAAAGGGTTCAGTCTTTAGTCCTGTGGCTCGCTGAAGAGCTCTCATGTCCATTCCGTGACAGATCCTAAAAAAAATCTATAAATGCAGAGACTTTTTACTGCAGAATATTATAATAAACGGTTTATTAGATATTGAATTAAAACGGGAATATTTTTAACATTGAAGCCTATGGGATTCGCCTGAATAAACCTGTTGAATGAAACCACTGAATGGCAGGGCAATTCGGCAACCTTTCCCTGCTGGTTTTTGTTCTCTGAATAGACGAAGCATTGCTTCTCTATGGGGGTTTCACTGCCCTCGAACAGGCACCGAACAGGCACGCATGTGCAGGCAATTCGCCAACATTTGGCGAACTGCCTGCTCTCTGGATAGCCGAATGGCCAGGAAAGGTAACCGTACGCTGAATTTCAGCGTTTAGTTACCTTTCGTCAGCAATTAGGAGCTCTTTGAATAACCCTGATAGTCTCTGCATTGAAAATAATTCTGTACAAGCAAAGAACACAAAGAATAGATTCTATTTTAATGCTAATTTTATCATCATTTTCCTCCACATAATTACACTGGGCTGGCAAATTTCTAGAATTATTTAATATAAAAATTCCCATTTTCCACATTGACAGGAGTGTGCAGTACGTTATGCACCTTAGATTCTTACACTAAGCTTTCTAGTAGCGCTGGTGCAGAACGATGGGTGGAGCTGTGTACATGTGCAGATCTGATCCATCAGCTGTCTCTGAGACCGATCGCTACTCCTGGGAGGCTCGGGGGTGGAAGGGGCTGTAAAGTGGTCAGGGATGAGTAGCGTTTTCCTTTAATTTTAACCTTATTCTGCTGGTGTGATATTTAAATACTTTCGTAATAATTAGTAAGCCGTCATTGCAAAGGGAAAGTTTGCTGTTACTGACCTAGTTTTCTATTAGATCGCATCAAGAAAAATTACAAATTATGTAGAACGTCAGGTGTCGTCATTACTGAGACAAGATCTTATTGCCGTCTTGTATTTCTTGTTAAAACATGTCTTGAAGGGTAATAATGCGGTGTATAAATAAGATGGGTTGCCTTGGATATAGCATTGTGCTATGTTTAATGTAAATGTAATATAATGACAACTTATGACAACAGCAAACATGTTACCATGGAAGCTTTGACTTTTCCCCAGGGTCGTATTATCATAAATTGCACCATTGTAATCGCTCTCAACAAGTGGCATCATTGTTTGATTTCAGGAGAAGACACTTACAAGGACTGCAGGTGAGTCAGGAGATCAAACTGATTCTCAGGTATGTGGTTCAAAGGGTTGAAAGAGATATTCCTGTAGAAATAAATACCATTATGGAATGTTCTGTCATTACTTTGTATTTTATAAATAACAAATAAAATAACAATATCGGTCAACTGCTTTACATGTTTAAAAAGTAGATATACTGGGCTCTGCGAAACCATCCAGTCCACAATATGTCAGCAGGGAATATCTCCTTAGCAGAAAGATGTTATAAAGAGTAATTAATTGTCCAAAAATATGGGAAATTGTTTGAGTGTTTCAACCACCATTGAACAAACAATTAAGATAAACCTCCATGGTCGCATTTTTGACTTTATTACTATTAAAAAAACGAGCAAGTGTGAGGTGTTACGGAACCAGTGTTGAAATATACAGGCAAGATTTACCTCCTATAATATTTGATTAATGTTTTCACAGCAGAGAATATTCTCTCAAAGAATAAAAGAGGAAAAGGCATTCCATAGCGCAACCAACAGTGCGCTAAAAAACATGAATCATGTCGAAATCACTCACATTCCCAAGAGCCAGCATAGGCTCTCCCGTTCCTCACTTGCGAGTTATTGGAAGGCCATGCAGCAGCCCTTCGGCCCCAAATCGGTCTGGAGTTTTCTCGAAAGGAAGAACAATCACAAGAATCTAATATTGCATAATAAAATATTTAAGTGAGAATATTTAAGGAAATATAAATCAATATACTCTCTTGGGTCTGAGTCTCTTAGCACTAGAATGTTGGCACAGAGATTGTTTTTCCAGCTACAACCGCAATAAAACCTTCTCACAAAATCAGATGATGATCATGCAGCAGTAAAATTCCTAATTATTTATTTTAAAACAAAAGGAATAAAACCTAAATATTACCACCAAAACACGTTTTGCTTTTGGATAAATATCACCAGCTTCCTGAGATCCAAAGGCGAAATAAATTTTAGACAGAAATATTTATTTATTTTTGTTTTTAGTAAACAAATATTTTTGGATTCTATCGCTTCATGATTTCCCCCTGATTTTGTGAGAAGGTTTTATGGAGACTGTACCTGGACATACATTCTCTGTGCCAACATCATAGATCTGAGTAGGGACTCAGATCTAAGTGAATATTGAGTTAGACTTCCTTGAATATTCCATTTATGCAATATTCTACTATTGTGATTGTTCTTCCTGTTGAGAAAACTCAGAAGGAGCCCAAATTGGTCCTGAGTTGCTGGGTGGCCTTTCAGTAACCCACAAGTGAGGAAACGAGAGCCGATACTGGCTCTTGATAATGTGAGTGCATATACAGTATAAATACAATATATGGTTTGTGTTTCATAGTGCATTATTGGTTATGCTATGAAGTGCGTTTTCCTCTTATTTTCTTGGAGAATATATGCTCCACTGTACAAACATTAATCGTTATACAGGAGGTATAACACACCTGCATACTTAAACAGTATATGCACCACACCTCATATTTGCTTGTTTTTGTTGGACTCTCTTGGGGCGGTGATGAGCTATGTGGTGTTTTATTTGTGACTTTTGCCATCAGTGGTACAGCAATTAAAAGTGTGTTTTATAAACAGTAGGTTCAAAGGGATACTTCAAGAAGGGATTCATGAGTTAATGGCATTCTCATGAAAAGGGAGGGAACCAGAGATATCTGAAAAGAAGGATGGTGATACGGCTCCTAGATTGTTTTTATACACTGTAACCCACCGCACATATACTCCTTTGTATTCACATGCATATGATCCCTGTCCCCTTTTCCTTTGCCAGTTACTCTTTACTAAGTACCTGAAATATGTGTTTTTTATCAGGAAGTTATAGAGATTCAAGGCAATATAATTGAGAAAAACATGGTGTGAATGACATCTTACCGACTCCCTTTTCACCCGTTTTCAGTGAAAAATAGACCATGATATATGAAGGGAAAGGACAGAGCTACAGCTCCATTGCTGCTTTTATGTATAGTAACCCACCACACACTTTCCCGGTTTTCTTTCTGGTTGTTGTTATGTGGGATCATGGAATATGTGGTGTATATGAGGAAATGACAGGACTTCACAGCAATACAATTAAGACACTGAGCATGTTTAATCAATGGTAATAATGTTAATAATTTAGTTTTGCAATACGACATTTGTCTCTTGCACTAAATAATTTATTCATTATATAAAAGGCTGTCCACAACAACTTCTAAATATTTAATTCAGATATGAGTACATTACAGAGCCCTTTAACAATAAAATTCTTTTAAACAATAATCATTTTTATAAATTAGTCTTTGGAAACGAGCGACATACACAATTTAATTCCTATTAAGTTTGTGTCATTTGAATTAATGATACTTATGCAACCATGTACAGTTTGCGTTTTGCTAATTGGTTGTTTCGTACATTACCCCTCGATAATATTCAGACTTTTGCTGTATATGAAATTTGTTATTGTCTTACGACAAGCAACTCACAACTGTTGGAGGTCCTGTAGATTAGTAAAAAGAGAGGGTGGCAACTCCGCAATCAGGTTGTTCGACAGATCGCTGAAAATAGAGAACAAATTGAAAAGAAAAACAATTAGTTTCCCATCTCTGTTTCCCTTCACTACCAAGATCGAGATATCTCGAGCTTCAAAAGGCACCATCCGGTGCCCCGATATCGAGATATCTCAATCTTCAGCTCTGCAGCCCAAAAGCAAATTAAATTAGTTTGCTGCAAACAAATTTCGTTTTCTTTTGGGCTGCAGAAGGTGCCCCCAACGTTTTAGCCTTGTCGGTGTAATGTCCAAAGAGCTAAAACTATGTAAAATCGGCTAAATTATCCCTTTCGCTGCTGAGCCATTTCATGTCTGTGTGCTGAGCTAATTTTTACCGCCTTTGCTCATCATGTTTAAACGCGTTTTGAAGCCACGTTTTATTATACCACCCAGACAATTTATATATCGTTCTTTCTGGCAGACTCATAATATTTTTCAATATTCATAATTCATTATTATATGTATACGTCATGTCCTGTCTGTATATTATAACAAAAAATGCAATAAAATTTGAATTTTCAATAATTTACGGCGTGTAAAGTGTTTTTTTTTCTCTTTTCATCATGCAAGCATTTGCAATTTTATTTTCTATGGGTTGCGCTTGTTAAAAAAAATTTAAATGGGGACTTGCTACATTTTGTTTGGGGGGAAATTACGTGCTTTTTAGCAAACGCCCCCCATAGAAAAAATCATTAGTGCAGCATCTTTGTTCACATTATAATTGAAATGGGAACAATATTGCTGCAAAAAAAAACTGTTTTTTTTTTTTAATTATTTATTTATTTATTTTAGTATTTTTTATTTTAACTTAGCATGGTCATGTTTGGTATCATTGGAAAGGCCATGCTCTGGCTGCCACAGATCGGGAGATAGGGGGTTCAGCTGATGGCCTACAATTCCCAGAATTCTTCAAATGCAAAAGATGGCCAGAGAATCATGGGTGCTGTAGTTCAGAAGCATCAGGGAGGCCAGAGTTTGAAATGCTTGCTTTAAAGAATCATATTGTACTGTACCCTAGGGTTTAGGATGACAATGTTTTCAAGAATAACTAAACTTAAGACTCACAGATCCACCAACTTGCTCATCTGGGACAACGCTCCCTGTTGGATTTTTCGAATCTTGTTTTTGCGGAGGCTCCTGGGAAGCAGAAACAGAGAGATATACACAAAGGTGACAGCCTACTTGCCTTAGCAATTGAAAGTTAGTTGAAAATGAAAAGTCAATGACAAAAGGGTCTATTCACAAAGCACCGATATTGCGTGCAATTTCAGTGCTTTGTGCTTCGCTGCAATTCGCTGCATTTCGGCGATTCCTTTTTGCTGAAAATATGGTGAATTCCCTATTTAGCGAATGGTCACCATATCTTACCAAAATTGTAGTCCAATCAATGAATGTCGGCGAAAACCACCAAATTGGGGCTTATTAGCAATAGCGAATTCCGCCGAACTGCAAAAAGAAAAAAAGGGAATACTAGCATTCCCCTAATAGGAGTATAAATCAATAAAATGTAGTAAAAATTTGTCCAAATATTGAAAAAGACTGCTACAAAATAAAGAAAGTCTTTATATTTTTATTTTACACAACATTTTTGTTTTTCCTATTTTTTAAAAAAAGTGTTCTAAAAAATAAAAAAGGGTTTTTGCTGAATATGAAAAGAATAAAAGGTCTTTTAAAATATAATTTAAAAAGAGATTACGTTTTTACATTGAATCCTATGGGATTCACCTGTTTAAACCTGTCGAATTGAAACACCAAAAATCAGGGTATTTCACAGCAATTCGGCGTTCTGTGAATAGAAGATATGATTGCAATCTTGGGGACAGTATCGGTGCCGCCGATTTGTGGTGATTTGCAATATACAGAAAAAAGAATTTCTTGTTGCTTGCTGTTTTACAAAGAAACCCAAAATTTCTTCTACTGTGCAGACACTGCCACCAGAGGGTACTGGTGGGAAATGAACTGAGAAGGGTTCACATAATGAGAAAACTTCCCATAACTTCTGAACTTTGATAATACAAATCTCTTAATGCCAAGGATGTGGTGAACACGCTACTTTGTAAACCATATATAGCACTTACTGCAAACAAAGAGTGAAAATGTAAACTTTTTAAGAATTTCAGCTTCTCTGGAGCCTTTAAAAATCATTTACAGGGTTATTCAAAAGGTGCTTTTTTGTTTCTTACACTTCGGGGAATCAAATTCCCCGACCCTGCGGTGAATTCAGCATTCACCACAGAGTCCCCAAAGTTCAGGGAAAAGCCGCCGATTGCATCCGAAAAACCGCTTAAAAAACGCCTTTTTGAACGCAGAAGCTGCCGACTGAAAACCACTGGGAAAAAAGCTGAACCCACTCGACGAACCACTGCAAAACTGTCGACTGCATCCGAAAAAGCCATCAATCCGCCGAACAAAGCGCAAACCAGCCACTGGCAAACCAGACAAGCCGCCGAACGGGTTAAACCCCCCAAAAACATACAATTTTTAAAAGCAGTTTGCAAAAATACCACTACAAGAAAATACCTAAAAATTGCATATAAGGAGCTATGAATAATAATAAAAAGGTCTGTTACAAAAGAGAAAAAGAAAAATCGGATTTTTTTTTAAACCAAGTAATGCAGTCAGTAGCACTGTCGGAAGCCCCTGGCTTTGTATCCAAAATCCAGGACAGATAGGTTCTATTGTTATTACATATACATGGGACAGGGTACTTTTGGTTCTTAATTTTAGATTGAATTTTTACATACATATTAATAAAAGTTGTATATTCTAATACCATGGATGGTGTATTGAAGTAGCAGTACAGAGATACATTTATGGCAATTGTTAGTACAGTAGCAAGAGTTTAATTGGATTTGTACATGTCTTTATATTATATAAGTTTATCATTCTAAATGCTTTATTGGCACCGGTTTTATGATGGCCAGTGGACGTACGCAGTAACGGGTTTATGTAAATGCTAAATTACCCTAATAGGATAAAAATAAGCATAACGAAGCCTGAAGACACTATTAAAATAATTATCTTGGCTAAATTCATCCCAGAGACCAATTTTTTGACTTGCACTTTTTAAAGTTATGTTATTGTCTTCTCAACAGCTGAACTAATTGCACTTCACATGGCAGAGAAGACAAGGGAATAATAAAAAAAAGGCAATCATTAAATATGAAAAACTATTTTCTCTGTTTGCTGAAATGGGTGTTAAAAGGATTAGAAAAAAAATTAAAGATATTGAGGAATGAAACACGTCTCCCATCACAAGAAAACCTCAGATCGGGTCACTTTGCTTTTTCTGCTGCTCATCAAAAAGACTAAACAGAGTTGAACTTTGCACTACCATTTTTAATTCATATTCAATCTTTTTCATTTTCACAGAAACGTGTGAAGCTGCAGAACAAAGCCAGTGGATCATTTGTATGTATTATCAGCCAGTTCCACGAAGAATATCATTTTGTGTCTGCCACAGTATGATATTACATAAACACACAATAAAATATGATGTCAACCATATAAAAAGGTGGCCATTTGATCAGAAAAACGCACAATATATAAATCTGTGAAATGGCTCTTTTTTCTCTCAAAAGCCTTCAGATTCATTGACTGATGTTAGTTTGTGCCATATAGTAATTCAATCTATATTAGATGTGCCATGCTTTGCTCAGCTAATCTGTCATATTCTCCCAAACCACCATCAAAAAGCTCTCAGTTGTACCGATAAAAGAAAAAAAAAACAACATTTTATTGCACAGATACATTTTTGTGAGTTGGCAATTTTCTTAAATATACACGGTTATTCAGAGAGAGGTGAAAACCAGGAGAATGACTGGAAAATTCTAGGTCAAAATAGTCAATTTGGAAAGTGAGATAAATGGGAGAATTTTTCTGGTTTGGCTATTTTGACCTAGAATTTTCACTTCTCCGGTCATTCTCCTGGTTTTCACCTCTCTCTGAATAACCCCGATAGTTAAAGGTGGACATGCACTATTTTATATATACAGGTATATCCCAAAACATACTCCTCAGCATTATATATGCTAAATTAATCAAAATGAAAATGATGAGATGGAAACATAGATATGTAAGAACCTTTTTTATCTTGATAAAGGCCTTTAGGGGCTGAAACGTCAGTGTTTTACATGACTTGCAAAAACATTTTTGCTTTTATGAAGACCCTGAGTGTCTCCCATTACTTATCTTTTCTATTGATTTTCTCTGGGAGTCGGCACCAGGGCAATACCCAATGGCCGAAGAGCATGCTCATTGAAATTGGGTAACAAGTGTCCGCTTCAGCATAATATAGAACCAAAAACATATTCCTCAGCATTATATACTGTATGCTATATAAATCAAAATGAAAATGATGAGATGCAAACAAAGATATGTAAGAACGAGAGGTGTGCCTATGGCAGTGTTGAAGATAGTCACACGTATATGTATTTAAACAAAACATTTTATTATTTCTCCCATTTACTCATGATTTTAGGTGTTAATTATTTTCCTTTTTTTTCTGGCTCTTGTGGTCTCTCTGTGTTTTTTTCGGTGGAGGCTCGTCAACTGAATAGTATAGGTAGCGCCCCATCAATTGTCCACCCTTCCAATCCTGGCTGGTGGTAACAGCATAGCAAACAACTGAGGATGCCGGATGTGGAAGTTTTGCTTCTCTGTTCTACAGCGGAGGATTTATACATGCTGTTTCTTTAAGAGCTTCTTGCTCCCCAGCCATTAAGTTTCCATAAGGACAAATGAGCTACATGTCCACTTTTTATGGATAATGTTTTTATTGGTCAGTGACCGCAGAGGGAATGGCCTCACACAGAAAATGCAGGAAGAAAGAGAAATCACAGACATAGCAACAGACAAGATTTAGGGCACGAGGGACAAGTAGTAAAGTTGTTATTCATTACTTGGACAGCAGCTCTTAATTAAGTGGTTACTAGCTGGAAGTAGTGCAGGCAGCGTGTGATGGCAAGATGTGCTAAAGGAAGAGCAGCAGCATTCCTCCAAGGTGTGTAGGGAGTCTTTAGGCCTCTCCAGGAGCATCAGGTTTGGCTGAGTTGTAGTCAGCACAACCACCTAAATAGAGCTGGTCTGACTTCATTCCCATTTATTAGGGATGCACCGAAATTTCGGCCACTGAAAAATATCGGCCGAAAAGGGGTTTTCGGTTTCGACCGAAATGGAAATTTCAACTGAAAAAATAAAAATATCGGCCAAAATTTCCCTTTCAAAATAGGGCCTGGAGGCCCGGCTGTGCCGGGGGCTTGCCTGAGCCTGGCCTGCTCGGCCGTCATCCAGGCTCAGACGACCCCCGGCTTGGCCTGGGCATAGAGGCCCAGCTGAGCCTGGGGCTCACCTGAGCTTGGAGTCTGGCCGAGTTGCCTGCTCAGCCGTCCTCCAGGCTCAGGGCGAGTCCCCTGCTCGGCAGGAGGGCCAACCGAGCAGGGGTCTCGTCTGAGTCTGAAGGCCGGCCGAGCAGGGGGCTCGGGCGGGCCTCCAGGCCCAGGTGACGGATTTTGTTGGGGGGGGTGGAGAGTGTTGCCCATACTCACCTACATCTGCCTCGAGTCCTCCACCGGTTGCACACTCACCTATATCGGCCTCCACCGGTGGTAGTCATCCTGCATCCAGTGTCCTCTCTCTGTTGGTCACCTGTATGACGTCATGGAAGCCTTTGACCCTGGGTCATCGCGGCGACCGACACAGAGAGCAGGCACTGGATGCAGGAGGACTGCCACCAGTAGATGCCAATGTAGGCGAGTATGTGCAACCGGTGGAGGACTCGGGCCGATGTAGGTGAGTATGTGTAGGCAACATACTCACCTACATCCTCCTACTTCGGCCCTGAGCTCCAGCGGTGACAGTCCTCTGGCTGTCGCAGGCTGCTGGGCCGGCCTCCAGGCTCAGGCGAGCCCCCGACTCGCCTGAACCTGGAGGCCGGCCAAGCAGCTTGCTCGGCCTTCGGGATCAGGTGAGTCCCCAGCTCGGCCTGGCCTCCAGCCCCAGGTTCTCATGTCTGATTTTCAGTTTTCGGCCGAACCGATCCCGAATTTTCAGTTTCGGTATCGGCTGGAAATTTCCGTTTCGGTGCATCCCTACTTTTATTGTTTCATATGCAGGGCTCCTGTGGAAATGGACTCCTTACTCCTCTCTCAGGACAGTGAAAACATAAAAAGGACAGAAAAGTCCAGTTCTACACTAGGTGAAGGAAATAGTGGTTATTGGCACAGAGTATCTGTGTTCTCCTGGGGTTTGAATGGATAAGGATACTAAAGGCTTCCATAGGTGCTGCTTATTTGCTTTTCCTAACCTTTTGAATATTTTCCCTTTAACAGACACTTTTCCCATTGTAAGCCTTCACTGCTCAGCTGAAAATATATACCATCCAGACTTCTATTAATCTTGTTATGAACTCTGGATATCTGCCTGTTCCTCTGATTAGGCTGGTCACTGGCTGAGGATGATGTGTGTTAAATATCTAATAAAACGGGTGTCAATGACCTTTTGACCTCACTTGAACTCTGCCTGTTCCGATCTTGGACTGTGTACATCGACCTAATGAAAAACAACAATGGTAGAGGCCAGTGCTCCCAAATAACATATCGAATAACTATAAACACAAAGTAGAAAAAAAATCTGAGAAAAATCAATATACAAAGTCTCAGCACAAAATGTTCATAAAGTGAAAAACGTTGATCACTTAACTTATAAAGCTTTAGAGATGAAATGTCAGCAACTGGTTCATATACGTAGATGTATGTGGAAAGAGATATCTCCCGACCAGATACGTAGATGTAACCAGCTTTAAAATATCACACCCAGATGAAAGTTCATCCAAATCGGAACCCGAAGGGATAGTTTCACAATTCACTGCTCTATCTTGGCATGTCCGGACGGATAAAATCCTTTCGAGAGCCGAACCTGGCTCAGGGATCACACGCTCCCAGTATAATGATTTTTCTCTGATTTTTTCCTATTTTGTGTTTATATTTATTCGATATGTGATTCGGGAGAGCTGGCCTCTACTACTGTTGTTTTTCATTTGATTGTTCAGGTAGTGTGACAGACTACTGTAACATCCTTGGCCCCCGCAGCGCTTCCTGGGGGGTCAGGGTGCCCGGTGGCATCTCTGGCTAGCCTGTTGCCAGTACTGAGAGCTGGCAAAACGGCATCTGAGGGGCAGGGCTTAGCATAATTGCAAGAAGCCACCAGCCTTTAAAGCAATGGGAGAGGATCTGCTCCTTGGGCTGTCGTGGGAGTAAATTGGAGTTAGTAGGAGTCCTAGTTCCTGCATTACCTGCAAACCTGCTATCAAGTATGTCTAGTTCTAGTCCTGCTTATTTCTAGTTCATGTCTTTGAGCTCCTAGTTCATGTCTCAGCGTTCGTAGTTCATGTATCAGAGTTTCTAGTTCATGTATCAGAGTTCCTAGTTCATGTATCAGAGTTCCTAGTTCATGTATCTGAGTTCCTAGTTCATGTATCTGAGTTCCTAGTCTGGTTTTCTTCTTCATGTTTTTCCGAATTGTTCATGTCTGTTTGTCTGGTTTCTAGGCCTAATTACAAGGCATCCAGTTCTGTGTATTTTCCTAGTTTCTAGATTTAAGTCCTGTCCAGTCTATTGCTGAATATATCAACTGTCTTGAATCCTGTCGAGTACCTGTGTTATCTTGGTCGCTATACAGAAGCCTATCTCTGATTGAAGGCCTTCCATGCAGGCTATTGAACTTCGTGTTCCCCCTCTGTATAGCTGTGTCACACAGAATCCAATCTCTGTAGGCCTGCCTGCAGGCTATTGAACTTCGTGTTCCCCCTCTGTATAGCTGTGTTATACAGAAACCAATCTCTGTTTGTAGGTTTTCCCTGCAGGCTATAGAACTATGTAAGTTCCCACTCTGTATGTCTCACAAGTAAAGTCTTGCATCTGTTGTATGTGTTTCAGTATCTGTGTATTTCTAGGTATTGTGTGACTGCCCTGCAGGCCGCACAACTCGTCTACCATTGTTATGCAGCAATCTTGTTCACATTGTTCTTGTATCATGTTAAATCATTGTATCAGTTAATGTGTTTTCGCTCAGCGACCTCCTGGCCACGAAGCCATTTGGCGCGGAGGTGGTAATTAGGTTTTTTGTAATACCTCCCTGGTGTGGGAATCAAAGGTATTACAGCCTTTCCTGCTGTCTGTGTTCATGAATCTGTCCTAAAGAATCCAGATAAACGCTACTCCAGGGTAGCACCATTAGCGCACTGTCACAACTACCCTGAGAGGAGTATAGCAGCACCCTCCACTATAGACTTATTCAGCGCCGTGCCATCAACTCTTTTGATTGTTTTGTGTACATCTACCTGCCTATGTTCTGCCGGCCCTGACCTCTGCTACATCCACTGATCCACCTCCGGTTTACCTTTTCCTGGAATTTAAGAATATGGTACTGCATCCTGGGTTCCAAACCTCGATCTACACGTGACATAACCTCTGAGCCTGACCCCATAGAAACCGCAGACCTTACAGAAACCCTTAATCTACTGACCCGTAATATAGGAGTACTTTCCCTGTCTCAACAGGAGCTACGCAGTCAAATCCAAGCTCTACAAGGGGCTCCCAGACTTAGTCCCCTACCCTCTCTAGCCATGCCGCCTCCCCTCAGGAGGATATGAATGCTCCAGAACTGGTCATCCCACTTCCAGACCATTATAACGGCAACCAGTTTAGTGAGTTTATCACTGGATGCCAACTGTTCTTTTCGCTTAAACCCACACCTATAGTCATGCCCCAGATGTCCTAACCCCTGGCACCCCCTTCAAAACCTGCATATACAGTCATGGCCGAAATTGTTGGCACCCCATAAATATTTCCAGAAAATCAAGTATTTCTCACAGAAAAGTATTGCAGTAACACATGTTTTGCTATACACATGTTTATTCCCTTTGTGTGTATTGGAACAAAACAAAAAAAGGTAGGAAAAAAAGCAAATTGGACATAATGTCACACAAAACTCCAAAAATGGGCTGGACAAAATTCTTGCCACCCTTAACTTAATATTTGGTTGCACACCCTTTGGAAAAAATAACTGCAATCGCTTTCTATAACCATCAATAAGCTTCTTACACCTCTCACCCGGAATTTTGAACCACTCTTCCTTTGCAAACTGCTCCAGGTCTCTCTTATTGGAAGGGCGCCTTTTCCCAACAGCAATTTTAAGATCTCTCCACAGGTGTTCAATGGGATTTAGATCTGGACTCATTGCTGGCCACGTCAGAACTCTCCAGCGCTTTGTTGCCATCCATTTCTACGTGCTTTTTGACGTATGTTTGGGGTCATTGTCCTGCTGGAAGACCCAAGATCTCAGAGGCAAACCCAGCTTTCTGACACTGGGCTCTACAGTGAGACCCAAAATCCTTTGGTAATCCTCAGATTTCATGATGCCTTGCACACATTCAAGGCACCCAGTGCCAGAGGCAGCAAAACAACCCCAAAACATCTTTGAACCTCCACCATATTTCACTGTAGGTACTGTGTTCTTTTCTTTGTAGGCCTCATTCTGTTTTCGGTAAACAGTAGAATGATGTGCTTTACCAAAAATCTCTATGTTGGTCTCATCTGTCCACAAGACGTTTTCCCAGAAGGATTTTGGCTTACTCAAGTACATTTTGGCAAACTGTAGTCTTGCTTTTTTATGTCTCTGTGTCAGCAGTGGGGTCCTCCTGGGTCTCTTGCCATAGCATTTCATTTCATTTAAATGTCGACTGATAGTTCGCGCTGACACTGATGCTCCCTGAGCCAGCAGGACAGCTTGAATTTCTTGGGAACTTGTTTGGAGCTGCTTATCCACCATCCGGACTATCCTGCGTTGCAACCTTTCATCAATTTTTCTCTTCCGTCCACACCCAGTGAGATTAGCTACATTGCCATGGGTTGCAAACTTCTTGATAATGTTGCGCACTGTGGACAAAGGCAAATCTAGATCTCTGGAGATGGACTTGTAACCTTGAGATTGTTGATATTTTTCCACAATTTTGGTTCTCAAGTCCTCAGACAGTTCTCTTCTCCTCTTTCTGTTGTCCAAGCTTAGTGTGGCACACACAGACACACAATGCAAAGACTAAGTGAACTCTCCTTTTAATCTGCTTTCAGGTGTGATTTTTATATTGCCCACACCTGTTACTTGCCCCAGGTGAGTTTACAGGAGCATCACATGCTTGAAACAATCTTATTTATCCACAATTTTGAAAGGTTGTCAAGAATTTTGTCCAGCCCATTTTGGAGTTTTGTGTGACATTATGTCCAATTTGCTTTTTTCCCTCCCTTTTTTTGTTTTGTTCCAATACACACAAAGGGAATAAACATGTGTATAGCAAAACATGTGTTACTGCAATACTTTTCTGTGAGAAATACTTGATTTTCTGGAAAAAATTTATGGGGTGCCAACAATTTTGGCCATGACTGTATGCCACATCCTGCATAGAGTATGCAGGTTCCGGGACTTTCGTCCTGGAGCCTCATCTGAACTCCGCCCTGATCAAATAGACCTGCTCAAAAGGAAGTGACTCACTGAAGACTTTGCTTCCACATTAAAGTCTGGACCTTGCATCAGTGCAGATCAATCACCTTGCCTGAACCATCCCATTTACCATAGACTTTCCTCTGCCGAACTTTGCCACCACTACCCACTATCCTCCTTTGCTCCCTGTGCACCCCTATCTAGGATTTCTTCTGTAACAGACCCCTTGTTCGGACCTTGATTATTGTTGCCAGTCTCCTGCCTAGATCCCTGCTTCGTATATCTGACCATTCTATTTGCCTGCTCCTTATCTGATACTGTGATTTGTATATCTGTGTTTATTTGTATTATCGGTTTATTCAGTGTTTGCCCTTATATATTAGTAGTTTCCCTCTCTGGCTACAGCTTTTCTCGCTCCTTCTATTATTTCAGTCTCCTCTTGCTGTTGTTTCTCCTCCCTTCTAGCTGCTCCAATATTCAGTTCTCCCACTCCTCTCAGCCATCCTTCTTTTGCCTCAGACCCTTTTTCTGCATCTCCTCTCTGCTCTAGCCTGTTCCTATCTTTGCCCAGCCTCCTCCATCATTTGGTTTAGATCTCCTGTGTGTACTGCTGTGCTTTAGTTCAAGTCTGTTATATAGAAACCTGGAACATGTTTAATATATAATGTGTCATTAATAAAGTTGATGAATTTAATAGTTAAAAGATAAAGTAATCTTGTATCCAGGATAGCAATCAGACATAATTGGTTTTATACTGTGGTGTTTAACAAATGCAAATTTCTTCACTGTTTGTCAATTAACTATTTGATTGGCAATCTGGAACACTATTTAATTGATGTTTTGCACAGTTATTCTTTAGACTTGACAAAGACCAGTTCTGGTCGAAACGTCGCCCTTGTTGGTGCTGGAATAAATACACTTTGTGATTTAATACATGGGTTCTTGGAATTTATTTATGCTGTTATGAACATATGGGATGCATTTGTTGCTGCCATGGGTGCTATGTTCGAAAATCCTATCCGCATAACATCCGCTCAAAACCCCATCCGAGCTCTTTAACAGGGTAGACATCCTGTAGAAGAGTACGTTGTCACTGCATTCAAGAGTAATGCCCTTGATACCACATGGAACCGCTTTAACCCCTTCACTGCTGATGAAGTGTGGGACACGTGCTCATTGACTCCTGCTATATGCGGAGGACGTGCCCCACACGTCATCCGCTCAGCGGGAGCCCGGAGAGACACTTACCTCTCTCCTCCGGGGTCCCACGGCAGTCTGACTTCCTCGAAGTCAGACGCGTCATTTAAGGGCCGCCCCACATAAATGATGTCATCGCGCCATGCGCGATGACATCATTTTCGGGCGACCCCTGGACATCGCACGGAAGGGAGGGGGGGGATCTTTTCAGATCCCTCTCCCTCCCGATCGGGAGGTCGCAGCCGCTCAAACCAGGCACCGCTTAAAAGGGGAGACCCCTCACCCCGGGCTACATACCGGGCTACGATACAGGGCGTCGCAGCCTAGCTCCGGTGGGGGCCGCCATCTTGGATGGCGGCTCAACTTCCGGGTCCCCCTGGCTACCTAACGTCATTGCACATGGTGCAATGATGTCAGTTAGCCAGGGAACCCCTAGCTGCCCGGGGATTTCCCAAGGAAATCCCCTGGTGGAGATAGGCGGTTCGTTTGAACCCCCATATCTCCCGAACAGTGGCAGCTAGGGGGTCATGTAGAGTATCGCTTGAAAGGCCTGAGCATAATATTTTACTTTCAGTTTTAGACTATTTAAAGACTCAAGAGGAATAAAAACGTTTAAAAACCAGCAGGTGAACGTTTTTACCTCTTTTCACTGTGGCAATATGCTCTAGGGAGACAACTCTTCACAGAAGAATTTGCCAGATTTATCCACCACAGATGAGCATTGCATCTCCTGCTGCAGAGCGAAAGTACAGACTCAGGACTCCTTGCCGTGAGTTGGGGAAATCTGGTGTTCCCACATAAGCCGCCAGCCAACTTCAAATCCGGTGTCTGACATGAGACACCATTCCATGTGAGTGTAATCTTTCATCCCTCTAGACTGTAAGCTCCTTTGAGCAGGGCCCTCTACACCTCTTGTTTCCATCCTATGTTCTTTTATATGTATTTCGTTCCCTTTGGTTATTGTAAAGCGCTGCGGAAACTGTTTCGCTATATAAATGATGATAATAATAATAATTCATTTTTTTGACATACGGTGTCAGGCTATACTACCCTATGTCTTGTTCTATGTTTCCTTTGAGGCATTGAGGATCATTCATCATCTACCTACTAGCGAAGATATAGGATATTATCCTTTATAAAGGAACAGACAGAAAGAAGCGCTGCTCAATCTACCCCCATCCTGCTTAATGAAAATCTTGGCATAACGATTCAACTTGATTTGATTAGTAAGCCAAATTTGGAATAAATATCAAGTGGTGGACCGTGTTGATAAAGGGTTTTCTGGGCGGGGAAACAGTGTTTAACACTAAAAACCTAAACCTACATATAACCCTAAAACTAAGTCTTAAGGCAGCCCCCTCACCCTAATGGTCTTGACTCTTGACACCAGACGTTACATTTAGGGTTTGGGATACTTTTAGGGTTAGGGTTACTGACAGGGCTTAGAGACGATTTTTGACTAACTTCAAATCAGCCAATATAAAAAAATATATTGGTTGAAACCAGACAATATTTTTTTTTAATAACAGCCAATCTAACTAAACCAAGCTCACAACTAGTGAGTGCTACAAAGAGGAACAGATCATTTGCTATATGAAATATTTTAGAGTGTACCCAGCTAAAATCTCTCTAGTATGAATGGACCCTGTCTTAAATTTTCCTCATTTGGAAATATCAAATGGGACAGCAATAGAGGGTTTTGCATGTGGTAAACTCTTCCCAGGTTTGCTCTCCATTTGACTAATATTCCTTACTCAAAATATGTCAAGGCAGGGTCTTACATATCTATGGATGTATCCACCAGAATTGAAAATTAAAACGTTTTTTGCAGTTTTTGGGAATGACTAGTCCTTCACATTCTGAAGATTGAATCATCTGTACAAGACCCTTTGGAGTGGGAGAAGGGTGAGAGTGCTCAGGTCACTGAGATCACTCAAATTATATTGGGTGGTCAAAGTACCTAGTGTATCCCTCTAAGTGGCTTTTCCCTTTTATGCTCAGCATAGCATAATAGTGTATTATTATATAGTAGCAAGAATAAGAACAGGAATTTAATGTCTTTAACACATATCTGTCAGACAACTGCTCAATACAAATGATAATTTTAAGATGTAGGTGACAGAATATAAAGATTGACTGGATGTGGATTAAAACAAGCTGAAAACTCGCTAAGCCGTCCATGGCAACACCATGAGTGTAAGTCTAGGGTCAGATGAGCGCATTTTGTACGGACTGTGCGTCCGTGCAGTACGGACGTACTTACTGACTGACAACAAGGTAGTGGCCACACAGTCCGTTTTTTTCACTGACGTATTTTTTGACTGATGTAGCATGGAAAATAAATTACAATGATAAAACATTCTGTCCGTCAAAAATGCTGGACGTATAAATGCAGTCCGTTTGACCTTGTTGCATCACTCACACACAAAGCTATGTGGACGTTGTGGACGTGGCGCACTCCGCACGTCCGTTCTAGCAGTATTACGTTCTTGCCTAACCTGCGCCCGTTTGCAGCGTCCGTCAGCCCCCGCACTTCTGTGCGGACGTACTTCGTGTGTGGGGCTCCATTTAACACAATTGTATGCTATCACGGACATACTTATGTGCGGGCAACACGGACGTTAACACTGCGCCCCGTCTGACCCCAGCCTAAAAGTAATAAATTGCACCATAAGTCAAGAGGAAAACTTAAAAAGTGTAGTTTGTGTGTGAACAAGGAAAGAAAAGAGTAAATTGAAGAAAGTGAAGAGTTAGCAGAGAAAATGTACACATTTAATTAATAGATGGCTTTAGAATAAAAAAAAAATAATTATTACAGAACATTAGTGTAATGTGATAATAAAAAGCAATTGCACAAAGTGCAGGGAAGGTGTCACAACAATTTATAATTTTTAATGAAAAATAACCCACACAATGGAACAAAACAAATAGTAACAACACAAAATAATGGGGTAACGGCACCTCATAGGAGTCCCCACAGGCAACAGTATATCCAACCGGATGAGACAAAAAATATATAAAGGAGGGTTGCTATCTCATTACCTCGGCGGTTCAAGCCGCCTACACACCTCTGATCTAAAAGATAATAGTGTTGCCCGTCAGGGTAGTCCACAATCAAACCCCCAAATAAGGAAGAAAGTGAAGATTAAAACCAAAGAAAGATTGAGCTATATTTTTGTCTCATCCGGTTGGATGTACTGTTGCCTGTGGCCTGGGGACTCCTATGAGGTGCCGTTACCCCATTATTTTGTGTTGTTACTATTTGTTTTGTTCCATTGTGTGGTTTATTTTTCATTAAAAATTATAAATTGTGTTGACACCTTCCCTGCACTTTGTGCAA
The DNA here is from genome assembly GCA_009667805.1 of Leptobrachium leishanense. Classification (NCBI taxonomy): domain Eukaryota; kingdom Metazoa; phylum Chordata; class Amphibia; order Anura; family Megophryidae; genus Leptobrachium; species Leptobrachium leishanense. The sequence goes on from CM019071.1 coordinate 80,590,416, forward strand.
TTGCTTTTTCGTATACCAATTCTTAGGGTTATGCCCTGCAGGGTGTCCTCGTATGGTTCCCCTTTTTAAATCCTTTTGTGTTATTTAATGTGATAATAAAACAGCCATCAGACCTGAAATTTGGGGATGCTGATCTAATCATGTCTGATCTAGCAAAACAGAAGTGTATACAGAAGCACTTGCAATCCGATATCAGTCCTGGCAGATTCCACACAGATTTGGACTATTAGACCGGGGTCAGATGAGCATCTTTGAGAGCAGAAGGAACATCTGCGAGAGTGGATGTCCTTCTACTCTGACGCCTGTCTGACCACCTTGCTGAGCGCAATTAGTGAGCTCAGCACTGCAAAACTCGATCCCCTATGGAAGATCGCGCTTTGCAGCTCCGTCAACGCATGTCTAGCATTTTGACATTGGGGCTTTCTGCACGGATGCTTGCAACGCGTGCAATTCATGCGAGCGCTACAGCATGTGACCGGCCAAGTCGAAGCATCACAACGCAAAGTACAGGAAACAGAACAACAAGGAGTCCAGTCACACCGCAGGACACAATTTAGCTGCATATAATTCAGGGCAAGTCAAAAATGTTTCAGCTCACTACATGAGCCTTTATCCTAGTTAAAGGCTCATGAAGAGAGTTGAAACGTTGTACTACTTGCTCTGAATTAAAAGCAGCTAAATTGATTCTTGCACCTTGACAAACCTTTTATTTTTGTTTGGTTTCCTTATGTCTGACAAAGTAAAAGAGATATAAAAGTATTACCAGATTTACATTATTATGGAAGCCAACGCTATAAAAAGTACAAAAGAATACGGTGCACAGGGCAGGAGAGTCTAGAATTTTTAGAATAGTGATTCAACTGTAACCCTTATTTTCATACAGACTTTTGAGTGAATATGTCAAGACCAGGAACCAATAAATTAATGGTACCTATGTTTTCCTCAAAGGAAATTAAAGCTAGCTTTTATCAAATGTACAGTACATCCTGTCGTCACTTTTTAAGGAAACAGTTTTATTATCCTTAAACATATTATAATTACTATCATTAACTAAAAGAGATTAAAGACAGTAGATCTGGCTGGGTGGAGTAGAGGTAACATCACTGCTCTGCATGGAGAGAGCCTGTGGAGTCATGGGTTCAATCCCAGCAAGCAACCTCTCCAGTAAGTGTCCTTGGGCAAGACACCTAACGGTACATACTCACCACCCAGGACATACTTGAAAACATCCTTCCTGGTAAAATCCTTTCTCAAAAAAAAGACAGTAGATGACATCAAACAATCCTTCTGAGCATCTGTTACATTAAATTGTTTAAATTAAATTTTTATCATCATCATTTATATAGCACTGCCAGTTTCCACAGTGCTTCACAATTAGTGATGGGCTGAACACCCCCGTTTTCCAATCGCGTTCGAACTCGAACACCCGAAAAAGTTTGACCTCAAACACAATTCGAACACCATGCAAGTCAATGGGGCTCGAAACGTTCGAAAATTAAGGTCCCCTCCAAGAGGGCATATATGCAAGATATTGGCCATAAAAGGTGTATGGGGTCCGGGTACTGCCCTGGGGGACAGGAAACAATGAAAAATATTTTTTTAAAAAAGTTTTTAACCCTTTCACTGCTGAGTGCCAAGCCATTTCACTGCTGTGCGCTGAGCTCATTTTTACTGCTTTTGCTCAGGTTTAAACACGATTTGAAGCCATGGGAAATGTTTTATCACCAACGAGTGGGAAATGTTTGACCAACAAGGAGTGGGAAATGTTTGACCAGCTATGAGTGGGAAATGTTTATGAATCCCATAGGCTTCAATGTTAAAAATATTCCCGTTTTAATTCAATATCTAATAAACCATTTATTATTATATTCTACAGTAAAGAGTCTCTTTATTTCTAGATTTTTTTTAGGATCTTTTAAGCATATTTTGGAATTTTTTTGAAAACCTTTTTTTCCCCCTCGAACTTTGCGCAAACATCCCGAAAAGTTCAAAGTTCGCGACCTTTCGAACAGCTGATGTTCGAATCGAACTTCGAACCCTTCATGGACCCTTCATGGATTCTTGCACCGGGGCCCTCAGGTTTCTAGTTACGCCACTGCATCACACCAAACGATTTGGGATATAAATTATTATTTTACCCTTGCATGGAGCTATTAAAATGTTGATGCATGTCTGGCAACAGAAAAACACTTTGTATAACAACCACACTTTAAAATATACAAATATGATAATTATATCATGTCGCCACGGCCTCTGGGGGCGACATGATCTGAGAGCCGTCCTGGGAGCTCCAAAGGTTTTTTGGACTTTACCTAAAAGAAGTCCATACGCGCGCTTACCTTGAGCTTGGTCCTAAAGCTCCAACACACGTGAGTTGGCAATTCATATATTGTATATGCTACCATACTTATGAGACCTGCACGAGAAAGTTTCTCTTGTCTTTTTGGGGTTACCTGTGAGAAGATTCTCCCTTTATGGACGAGTATGGGCCTCTTAAGCAAAGAACCTGAAACACCCGAATGCGATAACATCTGAATGCGCTGACCCACTTAGAGCCAGTGTCTGGGCTCTATACTTGTGAGTGTATACATCGTATCAGTATTCTAGATATATACAAACACTCTGCACGATCATTGTTCTGTTTTCTTTCATGATCCATGTGGACGAGTCTATTAAGAGAACTAAGAGAACCACCAGCTACCCTTAAGCGACTTTCATCGCGCCTCCAGATACGTACTGTATTGATTGTTATTTACTGGTTTGGGGGAAACCACTAAATTTCTGGTGGGCTTGGTTTACTGGTGGCGGTATAGGTTTGGGCGCCGTCCATTCTTCGCTTGTTTATTAAAAAATGTGACTAACTAAACTATTGGAACAATTTTGTAGACCAGGAACTCTGCGGTGCCGTTTTAAATCTGTGTTTGCTTACATTTTTATCTCACGAGTTGACATAAAACTGTCTAAGTTCAGCTAGAGAGTTTGGTTTCCATCAGGAAAATGAATTTTAGGTTCTAATTATGTCTTTGTCAGGGAAAACTGTGCAGAAAAAGAAAGAATATAAATATTTTCACAACGTTTAGTGCATGGTAGGAGAAGAGTGGCGGTGCTGACAGTTTTACATAGATATAAAGCAGTTGTAAGTGCATGGTGCTGGCTTTGGGAATTAGCTGATAGCAGATAACTCAGAATTATTTTCTGTTTATACGAAAATGAATTCTGGAAAGAGAGGCTCTTTAAAGGGTTAGGACAACCTTACTGTCAGGCGTAAGAGGCAAAGGTACGAGCCCAAGAATGCAGTGACACACAGGAGATGTAGATCAGGTATAAACTGGTGTTTATTGGGCGAACAAGTGAGTGAAATTAGTGGTGTGAGGCAAGGCAGGAATAAGGTTGACCGAGGGGTATCGCAGAAAGGAGAAACAAAGGAAGGAAGGAATAAGACACAGAGAGACACTGAGGGCAACACAGTAGGAGACTCATAGGAGGCACAAGACAGGCAGGGCAGGTAAAGGGCTGACTGAAGTCTTGGAGAGATGCTGCAGAACTGGAGAGCAGAGAAGCAGAGACACTGGAGGCAGGAGACCAGGATGCAGGGGCACTGGAGACAGGAGACCGGGGTTGCAGGGCACTTGAGACAGGAATCCAGAGGAATAAGGGCACTGTGGAGGAGTTCAGAGGAACAAGGGCACTGTGGAAGCTGGAAGTAGGATCACAAGAAAACCCTCGGAACAGGAGACATGGAAACAGGCTTCTTGCTGGTAGGTTTGCTGGAAAGCTTACAAATGAAGAAGCACCGCGTAAGGCGTGTCTCTGCATTAAAAAGGAAGTCCAGGGCTATGAGTGGTAACACCTGTGGTGCCTTCAGGGAAGATGGAACAGGCACCGCAATAGCAGGAAAGGTGCTGCCAGGAACTTTCACGGTGGAGCAGCACCGGCTTGGGCCCTGCTGCGGCGGCGCGTGGCCTGACACTTATGAACCTTGCCCTTGGTTTGTAAATCTTATATCAGAGCAGTAATGTGCCCAATATACTCTTAGGCTGGGGTCAGACCAGCGCACTTTTAACGTGCGTTCTGGCGCACATAATTACGGCCGCACTAGCAGCAGATGACGGTGTCATGGTTCCCAGATCCCACCACGCAGTACTTAACGCCCCACACTCCACAGAACCCAGAAGCTACCAACAGAGTAGCCATGAAAGATCTAACTGTCTGGTCCTTAGAATTGGCCAGGTAAACTAGCTAGACAGAAAGGGTTAACAACACGGGGAGTAGTCAGCCGAGCCAGAATCAGGAATACAGAATTCAGAATGGTCAAATGGAATAGCCGGGTCGATATCAGAGCAGTAGCGTAGTACAAGAAAATGGTCTAGGGCAACAGAAGGCAGAATAGTCAGAAACAAGCAGAGGTCAATAACGGGTTAATTCAATATAGCAGTCAGGTACAAGGAGCTCAGGTATGGATAACCACGATCTGGCAACTGCTGAGAATACACTGAGGGTTTTTAAAGACCTTCACCAGGCCACGCCCCCCACTCAAGCCGCGCCTCTTGCAACCACCTCCCTGCCTGTCTCCATTTAAACCGGGCTTTGGTCAGCGAGCAGCATCAGACATGCTGCCCTCAAGCACACAGGTAGGGCTGGAAGCTCCCAACGTTACAGACGGGCAATGACGGCCAATATACGATGTACGGCCGCACAAAAGTCTGGCTGTGCAACGCAAGTGGAATTTGAACGCATTTTTCTGAGATCGCTGAACCGCTAGTACTGACGTACTGAGTGCGCAGCTGCGGCATAGCGGCGTGTGTGCGTGATTAGGAGATGTCAGACGCTGCTAATGTCCAGTCTACATAACGTCCAGACGCAAAAAGAGTTTTATTGACGATCCGTACAAAATCATGGCCGAAAATGCGCGTCGTCTGACCGTTTTTGCGCATTCCGTGAAAAAATACATCAATGCGTTCGGACGCACTTTTTCACGTTCGCGGGGAAAAATGCTTTCATCTGACCCTAGCCTTAGAGCACTATTCCATACTGAATGCTAAGTTTGGCATTCAGGTGAGTAAGCGTTAATGCCAGGATAAATGTCTTTAATGCATGCCCCTCATATTACTTTCCTAATGCTAAACCCGTAAAAAATCTGTTAGCGCATCAGTATCTTCCATGAACTTACTGTACTTTGCGCATCCTATGCTTAACATGGGGAACACAATCATTAATTATCATTTTGGTAAGTAAGGTATTACAAAGTGCTAGAAATAATTACGGCAGCGATGCAAAAGACAAAAGTTTAGCGACACTTAAAAGCTCAGGGCTCGCGCAGGACTCTCGGCCCAGGAGTGCAACCCTCCATGGAGTCCTATGGACTACAGGAAGGAAAAGTCACGCCGGCGCCGAAGCTCTACCCAGAATATCACTGAGGGTAGCACATCATTACTGGGCAAAGTACCGAGGTAGCACGTGCACTCGGAATCTCATGCTAAAACGGGCACGCTATGGGGAAATCTGCAAGTGCAGATTTTCCCCGTTAGCGCCCCCATTTTAGCATTGCCTAGGGAAAAGGGCCCTTAGAATGCTCTTAATCAGGCCAGATGTATGATAATGCAAGACACCATCTTGTAGGCACAGAAATGACTACAGCCACACCTCCATAAAGCGGCATGTCATCCCAAGGTGCATACGTGCTGAAATGACAGGCTGCCTGACTGAGCACCCTATCAGAGCTGCTTATATGTGAAAGCTGCAGTAGCACTCATCTATGGGCTAACAAAGCCCTGATTCTAACCATTTTAGCACCACAACCTGTCATTAAACTAGTGCTTGCAATGAATTTTTCCTTTAGTCTCAAAAACAGCCTAGGTGGCAGCCTACGGCTTTTGGGGATCATTCACTTAATTTGCAGCTAGATGCAGAATGAGCTATTCCAACGTAGCTTGGTCTTCCTGGCTTCAGTCAGTTTTCTGGAAAGTATTTTGCAGTCTAGCAGTAGGGATAGAAATAATAAGCTTATTAGAACACATCTAATTACTTTTGGACCACAGCGTGTGTCATCTCTAATTGACACTACACATAAGTCTTGACGTCTGTGTCCGGACACCAAAACTTTTCTTCTTCGTCTGCAGAGATGATTGATTCTCTCACACTGAAATTTTTGTATTGGAGTTTTTGTACCCTGTTCTTTACAATATTGGTTAATAAGTATTGTCTCTTTGCTATTATTGGTTTGTTTGTAACTCGCAGATATTCAATTCCCTCTCAACCGTAGTAGTGGTGTGCATTGAATATAGAAGTTATGTCCATCCTAGAGGGAGGATTTACACCTGTTATTTCTGATGTGACAGCATTATTATTAATTCACATATACGTTACTGCTGTGTCATATAATGCTTGGCATGCCGCTAAAGAATGCCTATTGCCTTCACAAATATAAGCTGTGGGACCTCATTCTTACAATGTAAACTAGATGTGACTTTATTTTCACTAAAAGCAAAGTAACCTATACAAATCTTCAGGGAGAACAGCTTTGATTTTCACGCAGCTCTGATAATTGTTCAGAGTTAAAAGAGGCAATAAAGCAAACTCCCGCTGATATTTTCTCTTTAGCAACCAAATCACTTAGCAAACGTATCACTCAAGCATGATGTATTAAAACAAGGGGTTCTGACAGTTCTAAAATTTTAAATTAAAATAATGATTGAATTGATTAAAATACCATTGATTTTTGCACGCACTTCATTTTTAAAATATCAATTATTATATGACATCTTGTTACCAGTGGGGTACCTCAGGGGTCAGTACTTGGACCCATTCTCTTTAATATTTTTATTAGTGATATTGCAGAAGGTATTAATGGAAAAGTATGTCTTTTTGCTGATGACACAAAGATTTGCAACAGGGTTGACGTTCCTGGAGGGATCAGCCAAATGACAAATGATTTAGGTAAACTAAAAAAATGGTCGGAGTTGTGGCAATTGAGTTTTAATGTGGATAAGTGCAAGATAATGCACCTGGGACGTAAAAACCCAAGGGCTGAATCTAGAATATTTGATACAGTCCTAACCTCAACATCTGAGGAAAGGGATTTAGGGGTTATTATTTCAGAGGATCTAAGGGTAAGTAGTCAATGTAATAGAGCAGCAGGAAATGCTAGCAGAATGCTTGGTTGTGATGGGAGAGGTATTAGCAGTAGGAAAAGGGAAGTGCTCATGCCACTGTACAGAGCACTGGTGAGACCTCACTTGGAGTACTGTGTGCAGTACTGGAGACCGTATCTCCAGAAGGATATAGACATCTTAGAGAGAGTTCAGAGAAGGGCTACTAAAATGGTGTACGGCTTGAAGGAGAAAAGTTACCAAGAAAGGCTTAATGATCTTAACATGTACAGCTTGGAAAAAAGACGAGACAGAGGAGATATGATAGAAACATTTAAATATGTAAAGGGAATCCACAAGGTAGAGGAAGGGAGTATATTTAAAAGGAAACAAAATAGCAAAACAAGAGGACATAGTCTTAGATTAGAGGGGCAAAGGTTTAAAAGTAACATCAGGAAGCATTATTTTACTGAGAGGGTGGTGGATACATGGAACAGTCTTCCAGTTGAAGTGGTAGAGGCCAAAACAGTGATTGAATTTAAGCAAGCATGGGATAGGCATAAGGCTATCCTAAACAAAAGATAAATCCAGGTCAAGTATCCATGTAATTGGGCAGACTAGATGGGCCGAAAGGTTCTTATCTGCCGACATTTTTGTATGTTTCTATGTTTCTATCTCTTGAAATTGTCCAAGCAGGATGAGAAAAAAAAAAAATCAAGATTCTACAATCAAAACATGTGGCACAAATACGTGAAAGCAAATTGTCTAGTTATGGGTATTTGCAAGAGAAATGGCTACGGCACCTGTTAAAATTCATTTATTTAAATCCAGCTGTTGTCTATTTATATAGAATACCAGATAAATAGAATTCTCTGGCTATTTAATGAGGCCCTGGCCCATGCCCCATAAAAAACATCCAGACAGACCTGCCATTATGTAAAAAGTGTACTATATAGCTATGGTACAACTTGGTGGGGCTGTAACGACAAAATGTCTCCATGATGCAGAGGGACTGGACTGAATTGCTTCCTGGTAGAGGAGTGATTGTTGTTTATAAAATTATTAATAATTTTATTTATTATAATATTTTAAGGTAATTTTTATGGAAATGAAATACAAAGTTAATCCCGTGCACACTTGTAATGAATGGCTACACTTTTAAACTTTAAAGTTAATTTTCTGAAGCATGGAAAATAATAAAAGGATTTACTATAATGGTGTGGTTACTTGCATCATATGTACTGCTACACTTTCTTAGGCTTTTTCTTAGAAGACAGGCCTGCTCTAGTTTGGGTGTTATATGTGCAAGACCAGTAACAAAGATGGCACATTTAACACCGTCATTGTTGTTTAGTTGACCCTCTTATTATTCGGATATACAGAGATATAGGTTCCTAAATGTCCCATAGTTAATGACTGGAGGCTGGTCGATTTAGTTAATGTTACTTATTTAAAAATGAAGCTAGGTGAACAAGCTGTGTTAGACAGAAACAATAATAAGTTTGATGTGTTACAGGCATAGAATACTCACAGGACAGTTATACACTCTTGGAACACTGAGCTGCGGACTACATGGATTTTGTTGCCCTCTAAGTCTCTAAAAATACAAAGAACAGTTAACTTTTATATATTATTTTGTTTTATAGTACATTCACAGGTAAAATGCTAAACATGAATTGCAAAGACAAGGCAAGTGAACAGTTTAATAACATAATGCATAATCATGAGTTTAATCAATGGAACTGCAAATTAAAATCCAAATAGAGAGAGAGAAACATAGGGTAATATCACAAGATGTAAGGGAGGAGATGGGTACAATTGGCCACTCACATATACATACTGTATAAAATGTTTAAACTGCATAAATAGTTTTTGCTTTATTTGCCATTCAAATTGGTGGTTCCTTTTTTTAATGAGGATACCATACAGCAGTGTGTCCCAAACCTGTCCTCAGGATCCTCCACCTCGCCAGGTTTGCCAGATATCTGAAGCACAGCACAGGTGATATGATTTGCTGTTCAGTGATTGCAGGATTCAGTCTGCATTTCCCGAAGGTGATCTGCAAAATCTGGCCTGGTTGAGGGTCCCGAGGACAGGTTTGGGAAACACTGCCATACAGGATGATGAGTGTTGAATTCCTTGGGTACATGTGAGTGGCCAATTGCACCCACCCCTCCCCTACATCTTGGGATATTACCTTATGGTACTCTCTTCATAATCCGAATAGGAATGCACATACTGGAGCAGGAAAAGGTTCTCGGTGGTCAAAAGCAACCAAGCTCCCATGCAGAAAATCAAGAGAGAGGTCCAGGCAAGCAAAGAAAGAAACCAATTTTGGCTGTCATGGCTGCTTTCCTCTAATTTGTAAATAAGATCCCTGTTAAATTGAGCAGAAGGATTGATAAATATATCTCACTCAATTTAGTTAATAAGAATACTATTCTGTTATTTCCTAGCTGTTTATCTGTAATGGCCACACTTCATCTTGTTATTGTGTAACTAGCTGTGGTTCTTTTTCTGTGAAATATTAACATGGTGAATTTAATAGATAAGGTCAAGCTCCTGATGAAGTGAGATCATTACACTTACGAAACACGTTGAGCTGTTAATTCCTGGTGATTGCGGCAGTGAGCTGAGGGACCTTAATCTGAATGGCTCCAATTGATCTATGACCATTGACCGACAGGTACGGCCTGGATCGGCTAGGTCTGAGCCACTATGGCACATGAGTATATGCACATTTTGTTATGAGATTTTTAAATTGTGAGTGTGTTTTCTCTTTTGGAAATTAATTTTTTTGCATATTAAAATACTGCACTATGGTCGGTGCTATTCTTCTGGGGGGGGATGTTTCAGACTCTGAAGTAAAGCTGGTGTCATTTTTGTGGATACCCAACTGTATCTGGGAATCCATATTGGTAAAATACATGTGAAAATGTACGCACATAAATTGCACCATTGTTCCTTTCTATTGGTTTAATAGATAAGTAGTCAATATTTACAAAACATGGTCAATTGAATCTCTAAGCATACATTTATGTGAACCCACTATTTAAATATGAATGCAACATCACTACTCATGGGTGTTTACAAGCAAAATGGCAGCAACATGTGTAAACACAAATATAAATTAGCCCCTTAATGTCGATGTCCGTTCCGGTGGCAGGCAGGCTTAAATGCCGTGGGGTGGCATAGCATGCTACGTGGCTTTCTGGACCTCCTCCAGCCTCCTTCCCTTTCTAGCTGTCCAATCGCTGTCATTGGCTGCAGGGGCAGTGCCTCAGTTCAAGTTGTCTCCCTGCAGCCAATTACGGTGACTGTACTGCCGGGAAGGGAGGCAGGTTGGAGTAAGGCCAGAAAGCTGCGGGCGTGGTATGCCACCCTATGTCATTTAAGTCCACCTGCCACCAGGAAAGCATAGCACAACTGTAAGCGGAGAGGGCAGTTAAAAAGTGTGTATATACTGTATAGTGTGTATATAATGACAAATGGGGTAAATCGTATTGCCTGCCTAAATAACGGTGCCTTGATATATGCCCAGGAGCCGCTATTTTACAAAAATTGTACACAATCACTGAGGTACAACTTGGTGGGGCTAAATTACTTTGCAGACGCAGGTTTTCCCCATTAGCGTCTCGTTTTAGCATGGACATAGGAATAGGCCTTTTGTTTCAACATGAAAAAAAACTAAATAATTTTGGATATACTAAAAATTACAAATAGACAACACTATTCTGACTCTGTTGTTAAGTTAACTTGACATTTTGAGCCAATATTTCTACCTCGCTGCAAGCTTTACTTGTGTCTCATATCATTGACAGTTTACTGTACATTAACAGTTCCTATACTTTTACTGTTAATAATGGCTCAGCACGAGAACATCCAGCTATTCCATGGCTCAAGGATCCCTGTGTAAGGTTTAAATAGGGCCCGTAGTGTTTTTTGCCTGTGCATAAATCTAATATTGAATTTAGGAGTATGCTATAATTCCATAGCACTATATACTGCATGTGTATCTCCCTAAGTCAAGCATACATATGGGCATAAACAAAGCAGCTGTAACAAATACTATTCTTGTAAAATTACATATTACTCACAGCCAGTTAAGACGAGGCATTTCAGCACAAATTGAATCTTTCGGTAACTCACGAATTGAGTTGTTGAGGAGGAATCTAAATAAGGAAAAAATAGTTATATTTTAAGCAAAAGCAGCCAGTGTCATCCCAAGTAGTAATATATTATCATGTGTTTCGGCACCTCTGTGATGGTGCCCGGAGTGATACATTTCAATGGACCATCCTTTGGATGTAGCGCAAAAACTAGCAAGCAGCCTGCGCTGCAAATTTCATATGTTTATGGACAGTACAGATGAATGCATACAGCCATTTTCTGTTCATAATTCTTCACATTTTTACTTATTATTTATAAAGGATTTTACCAGGAAGGATACATTGAGATTTCTCTCGTTTTCAAGTATGTCCTGGGTTCAAGAACACTGAAGTGTTACAGTTACAGAAATACAAAGTAATACAATGCAAGATATTAAACAACACAAATATACAGATTAACAGAGAATAAATATGTAGGAAATAGTCATTATTACAGGTGCATTCTGTATTGAGGTATGTTAGTAAGGAGCTTTTGAGTGACTTAAGACTGGGGGAAGATTTGATGGTGTCTGGGAGGTTATTCCATAATTGTGGTGCTCTGTAGGAAAACAGGGGCGGATCCAGAGACTAGTCTCGGGAGGGGCACTGACAGAAAATAAGGTGTTTTAGCAGAGAGTCCGACTCACGAGAATTTACAGAGGGCCCGGCTCACAGGAGCTTACAATCTAGAGGAGCAGAGGGCCCGGCTCATAGGAGCTTACAATCTAGAGGAGCAGAGGGCCCGGCTCACAGGAGTTTACAATCTAGAAAAGCAGAGGGCACCCAGGAGTTTACAATCTAGAGGAGCAGAGGGCACCCAGGAGCTTACAATCTAGAGGAGCAGAGGGCACCCAGGAGTTTACAATCTAGAGGAGCAGAGAGCCCCAAGCTCACACATGGATTTGCCCCCAGCTCATGGATTTGCCCCAGCTCATGGATTTACCCCCAGCTCATGGATTTGCCCAGGTCATGGATTTGCCCCCAGGTCATGGATTTGCCCAGCTCATGGATTTGCCCCCAGCTCATGGATTTGCCCAGCTCATGGATTTGCCCCCAGGTCATGGATTTGCCCCCAGGTCATGGATTTGCCCAGCTCATGGATTTGCCCCCAGGTCATGGATTTGCCCCAGCTCATGGATTTGCCCCCAGCTCATGGATTTGCCACCAGCTCATGGATTTGCCCAGCTCATGGATTTGCCCCCAGGTCATGGATTTGCCCCCAGGTAATGGATTTGCCCCCAGGTCATGGATTTGCCCAGCTCATGGATTTGCCCCCTGCTCATGGATTTGCCCCCTGCTCATGGATTTGCCCCCAGCTCATGGATTTGCCCCCAGGTCATGGATTTGCCCCCTGCTCATGGATTTGCCCCCTGCTCATGGATTTGCCCCCAGCTCATGGATTTGCCCCAGCTCATGGATTTGCCCCAGCTCATGGATTTGCCCCCTGCTCATGGATTTGCCCCAGCTCATGGATTTGCCCCAGCTCATGGATTTGCCCAGCTCATGGATTAACCCCCAGCTCATGGATTTGCCCAGCTCATGGATTTACCCCCAGCTCATGGATTTGCCCAGCTCATGGATTTACCCCCAGCTCATGGATTTACCCCCAGCTCATGGATTTGCCCAGCTCATGGATTTACCCCCAGCTCATGGATTTGCCCCCCAGCTCATGGATTTGCCCCCCAGCTCATGGATTTGCCCAGCTCATGGATTTGCCCAGCTCATGGATTTACCCCCAGCTCATGGATTTGCCCCCTGCTCATGGATTTGCCCCCCTGCTCATGGATTTGCCCCCCAGCTCATGGATTTGCCCCCAGCTCATGGATTTGCCCAGCTCATGGATTTACCCCCAGCTCATGGATTTACCCCCAGCTCATGGATTTACCCCCAGCTCATGGATTTGCCCCCCAGCTCATGGATTTGCCCCCTGCTCATGGATTTGCCCAGCTCATGGATTTACCCCCAGCTCATGGATTTGCCCCAGCTCTCACCTGGATATTGCTCCAGGCCTCCAGCTCCGGTGTTCAGGGGACCCAGATGCCGCCGGGCAGCGCAGGAGCGCCTGCCCGGTCCTGAAGAGTGCGTCCTTGTAAAGGGGAGGCGGCTGCGTGCGTGCGCAGGTCACGCGGTCCGGCCAGTCAGGTGGTACAGAGACTCAGTACCACCTGATTAGCCGGACCACGTGACCGGCTGCGCCTGCACGCAGCCGCATCCCCTTTACAAGGACGCACTCTTCAGGACCGGGCAGGCGCTCCTGCGCTGCCCGGCGGCATCTGGGTCCCCGGCTCAAATCTCGGGGGGGGCAATTGCCCCGTTGCCCCCCCCTGGATCCGCCCCTGTAGGAAAATGAGGACCGAGCCACTGTCTTTTTGTATTGTGGTATTGCAAGTAAGGTGCTGGTCCTGGATTGGAGGTTATAGGATGAGGGAGCTGCTGGGGAAGCAACCTATTCAGATAGGGTGGCAGCTTCCCAGAAAAGCTCTTAAACACCAGGCTGGAAAGGTGAAGGGTACGTTTAGACTCCAGCGATGGCCAGTTTAGCTCTTTTAACATGTCACAATGGTGGGTCATGTAGTTACATTGTAATGCAAAGCGACAGAATGAGTTATACAATGTAGTAAGTTTCTGGAGGTGTGTTTGCGGGGCGGCTGCGTACACTACATCTCCGTAATCAATAGCTGGCATAAGCATTTGTTGTACAATCTGCTTTCTTACCGCGGGGCTCAGGCAGGATTTGTTTCTGTACAGGGCACCTAGTTTGGGGTAAAGTTTAGATGAGAGTTTTTCAATGTGAGGGCCAAAGGATAGATTAGGGTCCAACCACATACCTAGATATTTGAGAGAAGTGACTGTGGTCAGCGTGCCATTTGATTTTGTCCCAACACATAGATGGGGATTTTGCAATTTGTGTAGTTTAGGTTTTGTTCCAAAGAGCATCGTTACAGTTTTGTCATTATTTTAAAAAAGTTTGTTGTGTTTGATCCACTTTTCTACCTCTGTGAATTGTTCTTGCAGCACGGCTTCCAGCTGCGGGAGATTTGGTTTGCTGGTATAGATTACGGTGTCGTCTGCATACATATGTACATATGGCTTGGAATTCAAAATTGAGCTGTAGTTATTGCATGCTGTAACTACTGTACCTCATGCACACTTCATAAATAGTGGGGATTATTTGGTGCGGGCGGGGCCATAAATAAAATGTATTTATTTTATTTTATTCACCATTTTATCTCTGAGTTGAAAGCAGCTGGAGGCTATATGGAATTAGGGCACCACATAAAGGGCCATATTACATAGTTGGTGCTAACTTAACCAGAGCTGTTGTAAACTTCCCAGAGCCATTATAGCTTATGGAGGTTTTAAGTTTACAACAGCTCTGGTTAAGTTAGCACCAACATTGTAATATGGGCCAAAGAGTTTGCCTTGATGTTGTCAAAGGGTTTAACACTTTAAATGGCAGTTATGTAAACTAAAAACCTCAATGTTTCTGTTAGTGTGGGTTTATGGGATTCAAAACACTGATGACAATTGTTTTGTGAGTTACATTTGTCTTTAAAGGGACACTACCGCTTACATAAACTGTGACTATATTACTTTTGCATTACAAATAACACCACATTATAACTCATATGCTGCTGGTTGTTTTTTTTTCTTTGTTTGAAGTAATTGCATGTAAAAACGACAAATAAAGGAGGTTTTTATCTCGTTTACATTTTGTGTTTTTTTCCCATGATGCAACATTTACCAAACGCTTTTGATTTGTGCTCTGGTTTACTTAATCTACAGTATTTAACAGTTAATACGGTGGAGGAGAGAATGTTTAGATAAGGCGACAGGAGGTTATTGTTCTCCAGACTAACTGAGATTAGAGATGGCAGCTGAATGAGATATGACAGTGAGTGTAAAAGACTTCTAATCTACCCCCTTGCGATGCCCTTTGAATACATCCCACACAATTCAATGATTTGAGTCAGTGAACGATCCATAGACTCCATTCTATGGCCAAAGCCACACAGAGAGGACCGAGTGATTTAAACATACGTTGGGGGCGTGTCAGTTTACAACACAAGAGATCCCAAAATGGATGCACCCAGTGACACATAAAGAGTAAAATATTTTATCAGTAAATAAACTAGAGAAAAACAAAGAACACGTAAGATATCAGCAACATGAAATAAACAAAATAAGGACATTTCATTTTTTGATGGTAGTGGCCCTTCTTATAATCACTCCCGACCATGTTGACTGTAAGCCTCATTCTCCAAGTCTAAATAGCTAACTCCATTTATAACGTGAAAAATATAAGATTTTAAGGTGAAAAATTTAATGAATGTATTAAAGTGAGAATTTTATTTCATGATTCAGCCTCCACAGCAAAATTGTGACATCACGTGTTCCCTCAGAGTCAAGTAGACCGTAGGCTTGTGCACCGATTTTTTTTTTCGGTTCGATTCGGTTAGATTTGTTCGGATGTTTAAACTTTTCGATTCGGCTCGTTTCGACCGATTCGGTTCGGCTCGACTCGTTTTTCGTGTACATTTTTTTTTCGGAATATCGAACATTTTTCGTATTTTCGTGTCACTTTGCTCGTGATTTCGGAAATTTTCGTTTTTTCGGAACATCTGTTCTCCTCGTTTCAAAGCTGTCTAACTCTATTCGTTTTGATGTAAACTACTATGGTTTACTTTTTTATACTTTAGATCTTTTTTTCTTATGAATATACATTTCACAACTTTATTTAATCATATTAAAATGTTATGAAAGCCAAGGAACAAAAAAAATGAACAAAACGATTTAAAAAACGCTAAACTGACCCAAATGGTCTGACTTTAAAAATAAAAACCAGAACAAAAGGTTTTAAAACGGAAAAACAGTTGATCAAAAATACGCATTTACAAATACGAAATTTACAGAATCAGCGATATAACCGATAATAGTTAAATATACGATGTCCAGAATTACCGAAATGGAACCGAAATCACGAATGGAACCGAAAACATGAATAGAGCGAAAATAAATTTCGATTTGACACATTTCAAGTCCATTCGAAAATTCTGAAAATATTTCGTTTCGGCTCGGAAAACTTTTCGGATCTGCCATTTTCGGATCTAAAAATTTTCGGAAAATTGGCCGCATCCGAAAACACGAATCGGGAAATTTCGTGAAAATTCCGAAATTCCGAAACCCGAAACGCACATCCCTAGTAGACCGCATTACCCAAGGCCTTAGACAAAAGAAAATCAATAACAAATGCCTTTTGCGTGGTGTTATTCATCAAACACAAGGACAAGATGCACATTTCATTCATTGCTGCTGAATCCTAGTATAGTCCACATTTTGTACTACTGTATGAAGATAGTTTGCCCACCAACAGGCCATAACACGTTTTCTTCTTTGAAAGTTGCATTGCAAAATATAAGCAGCATCTGTACAAATGCCCATAGGCAACATATATGACCTTTTTTTACCATATCACTTTCACACATTTGGTATCTGGATAAATGGGATTTACAAATGTGTGCCAATATTTGATATACAGGTCTATTCACTAAAAGGTGAAACTCAGGAGAAGAGAACAATTTAAACCAAATAGCCAATTTGGAAAGTGAGATAAATAGGAGAATTTTTCTGGTTTGGCTATTTTGACCTAGAATTTTCACTTCTCCTGCCAATACTCCTGAGTTTCACCTTTAGTGAATAGACCTGATAATGTGTGCTCCTTATCCTGCAAACAGCAGCCTCAAGTTTTTAATAACTCTATTGCTACAAAGGATCAAAGAATAAATTAAATACTTTATTAACCCCCCTGACGGTTAGCCTGAGTGTGGCTTGGGGTTAAATTTCACCGCTGAAAGCGGTAACCCCAAGCCACACTCGGGCTGGATACATCACCTGTCCCTGCTCTCCCTCGCAGATCCCCGCAGTCTCCTCACAGCGGTTTACTTCCTGGTTTCCCCCTCGCGTAGGGGAACCAGGAAGTATGAGGTCGCAATCGCCAGAGGAGACTGCGGGGGACATCGCAGGAGCACAGGGACAGGTGATGTATCCAGTGGCATCCCGAGTGTGGCTCGGGGTCACCACTTCCAGCATAGGAATTTAACCCCGAGCCACACTTGGGAACACCGCTAGGGGGCCAAAGAGAAAAAAAAAATTAAACACTTTCTGGCAAGAAAATCTGAAAAAAAAATCAGACCACCAGGGAGGTTAATTTACGCAATTTAATTAATAGAATTTCTTATTTTTCATATATTTACCTACTAGGGGTCCTAGACGTGAATTTGCCACAGCTCTGATGACTGTGATTAAAGATGACACTAATGGAGTGCCAAAATTCCAGAAGGTCTGTGTAGTGATTTGTAAAGTGAGTTAGCCCATAACACGAAGGAACTAGTAGCATTCTAAGCTTACTGGTCCATATACTGGCCAGATTAGAAAAAAAAGAAGTATCTTGGGCTTGGCTGAATTAATCAGAGACCTTTAGAGAAACAGGAAGAACCTGTAGACAACACATTAGAATAAAATCCGTTAAGGCAGAATGAGAACCGACAGAAAACAAAGTTAGCCGGCCAAGGTCAAAATAGAGAAATATATTGAAGTAAGGACAAGCCGGACAAACTAGTAAGGACAAACTAATCTTGGTCTAAAATATATCAGGACTAGGCAAGAAACAGAAAATTCTGTGGGTCTATCTAGCCCTAGATTTTGTTGTCAACACAGCACTATAGACCAAGATGGGAGAGAGGTTTGGTTCTGGTAGCGCTCTCTTGATGCAGGTGGGACTTCACATAAATCTGCAGCTGATAGCAGCAAGCTAGGTCAGAGTCACTGCTGGCATCAGTGGTGGCTGCATCAACAGAATAACAAACCTTACTAAAACGATGCACAACAGCAGAACAGGCCCAGTGATACCCAGGACATGAAGAAAGTAACTCAACAGAAAGGATGAAAAGGGAGCTCCGCAACATGATGAAGATATAACCAGTTGACATTCATGGAAATGTCTGGAGAGTGGATGAAGATCTTACAGGATTTCAAACTTGAGAAAGAGAGGAGAAAGGTTTCTATCTGGTATATTCACTAAAGGTGAAACTCGGGAGAATTGGCAGGAGAAGTGAAAATTCTAGCAGGGTTATTCAAAAAGAATCGAGAAGTCACTGCACGTTCGGTGACTTTTCGTTCTCTTCAATTCGGTGAGATTTGGCGATCCCATTTCGGCGACCCTGCAGTGTTTTCAGAAAGCACCACAGGGCCGTCGTAGTGCAGGGATAAGCCACCGCAAACCCGCCAAACACTCGCCGCAAAACCTGGCGAACGCACACCGAAACCCGCAAAAAAATCTTGATTAACCCTGCCGACCACGCCGGAGAAACCCGAGCAGCCGCCGATCACAGCACAGAGCAGCCGCTGGGAAAACCTGACAACGCAGATGAATGGAGTGAAGTAAAAAAAAAAGTACGCTTGAATGTTTGAAAAGTGAAACGCTGTTTGCAAATAAAATACAGACCAAAAATGTCTGAAATTCACATATAAGATCCAATGAATGATAATAAAAAGGGCTGTTGCAGAAAAAAGAATAAAAACGATTAAAATAAATTTCACAAAAAAATCCCCAAAAATGCCTAAAAGATCCTAAAAAGTCCATAATTAAAGAGAATAATATTGCAGAATATTATAATCAACGGTTTATTAATTATTGAATTAAACAGGAATATTTTTAACATTGAAGCCCATGGGATTCTCATGAATAAACCTGCCGAATTAAACCACCGAATGGCAGGGCAATTCGGCAACTTTCACTGCTGTTTGGTGTTCTCTGAATAGACAAAGCATTGCTTCTCTATGGGGATTTCACTGCCCTCGAACAGGCAATGAACGGGCACCGTGTGTGCAGGCCTATTCGCCAACATTTGGCGAACTGCCTGTTCTCTGGATAGCCGAATGGCCAAGAAAGGTAACCATACGCTGAATTTCTGCGTTCGGTTACCTTTCGACCACAATTCGGATCTCTTTAAATAACCCTGTAGGTCAAAATAGCCAAACCAGAAAAATTCTCTCATTTATCTCACTTTCCAAATTGGCTATTTGGTCTAGATTGGTCTCTTCTCCTGATTTTCACCTTTATTGAATAGACCTGTATATCTCTATAACGGCCACGCATGACATGTTTTATGGACACTTATTGGACTGCCAAATGTAGAATTACTTGCTCACATCCTGTCTTTTAGTTGATTAGTCAGCAGGGGCGGACTGACAACTGATGGGGCCCCCCGGGCAAAAGGAGAGCATGGGGCCCCCTTGTGCCCCTAACATACACAAGTCACACCCACATAAAGCACCGGTAACATACATACAACACCCACATGTACATCCTTATGTTAATGATTTAATTTACTAGGACACTCCACGTGTGTGTGTGTGTGTGTGTGTGTAATGGCTGGGTGTGTGTGTGTGTAATGGCTGTGTGTGTGTGTGTGTGTAATGGCTGTGTGTGTGTGTGTGTAATGGCTGTGTGTGTGTGTGTGTAATGGCTGTGTGTGTGTGTGTGTGTGTGTGTGTGTGTAATGGCTGTGTGTGTGTGTGTGGTAATGGCTGTGTGTGTGTGTGTGTGTGTAATGGCTGTGTGTGTGTGTGTGTGTGTGTAATGGCTGGGTGTGTGTGTCTGTGTAATGGCTGGGTGTGTGTGTCTGTGTAATGGCTGGGTGTGTGTGTCTGTGTAATGGCTGGGTGTGTGTGTCTGTGTAATGGCTGTGTGTGTGTGTGTAATGGCTGGCTGGCTGTGTGTGTGTAAGTGTATTGATTGAAGGTGTGTGTATTGACTGGGGGGTGTAATGGTTGGGGGTGTAATGACTAAGGGGGGGTGTGTTTGTGGTGACTGAGGTGTGTGTGTGTATATACAGTCAGGTCCAGAAATATTGGGACATCGACACAATTCTAACATCTTTGGCTCTATACACCACCACAATGGAGTTGGAATGAAACAAACACAATGTGCTTTAACTGCAGACTGTCAGCTTTAGGTTGAGGGTATGTACATCCAACTCAGGTGAACGGTGTAGGACTTACAGCAGTTTGCAGATGTGCCTCCCACTTGTTAAGGGACCAAAGGTAATGGGACAAATGGCTTCTCAGCGGTTCCATGGCCAGGTGTGTGATATTCCCTCATTACCCCAATTACAATGTGCAGATAAAAGGCCCAGAGTTCATTTCAAGTGTGCTATTTGCATTTGGAATCTGTTGCTGTCAACTCTCAAGATGAGATCCAAAGAGCTGTCACTATCACTGAAGCAAGCCATCATTAGGCTGAAAAACGCAGCCCAGGAAGCTCTGTGATAATTGCAATGAGTGCATGTCCAAAAATATAATAAAAAAAAGAACCATGCCACATATGCCAATAATCTTACGGAAAAAAACGTCTAATTGTAGAGATAGTTAAAAGCAGTTTGGAAAAAGATATGTTTCACTCAGTGGCTTAATTTATGGCCAACAGAATAAATAATCAGGATACTTACAGAAAATACACAGATTGAAGGCCAGAAAAGGAACCAGGAACAATTTTGGCGATCTTGTTGTTATCCATAATCCTAAAAATATACACAATAATATATGAAAATTATTTTCCGATATTTGGATACAACACATTGTCTCTGAAATCAATTAATTATAAATAAAACCATACAGGGTTATTCAAAGAGAATCGAAAAGTCACCGCACGTTCGGTGACTTTTCGTTCTCTTCAATTCGGTGCACCACAGGGCCGTCATAGTGCAGTGAAAAGTCGCCGCAAACCCGACGAACACTCAACGCAAAACCATCTGGATCAACCCCACCGAACACGCCGGAGAAACCCGAGCAGCCGCTGATCACAGCGCAGAGCAGCCGCCGGAAAAAGCCAACACTGCAGGCAAATGGAGTGAAAAAAATAAAAACAGTACGCTTGAATGTTTAACAAGTGAAACGCTGTTTGCAAAGAAACTACAGAACGAAAATGTCTGAAATTTACATATAAGATCCAATGAATGATAATAAAAAGGGCTGTTACAGAAAAAAGAAAAAACGATTTAAAAAAAAGGAAAAAAGGTTTCGCTAAACGATCCTAAAAAATCTATACATAAAAAGACTTTTTACTGCAGAATATTATAATCAACGGTTTATTAGATATTGGATTAAAAGGGGAATATTTTTAACATTGAATCCTATAGGATTCGCCTGAATAAACCTGTCGAATTAAAGCACCAAACAGCAGGGCATTTCGGCAACTTTTTACTGCTGGTTTTTGTTCTCTGAATAGACAAAGCATTGTTTCTCTATGGGGATTTCACTGCCCTCGAACAGGCACAGTATATGGAGGCAATTCGCCAAGATTTGGCAAACTGCCTGCTCCCTGGATAGCCGAATGGCGAGGAAAGGTAACCATACGCTGAATTTCACTGTTTGGTTACCTTTCGGCCACAATTCGGAGCTCTTTGAATAACCCGGTATGATTGACAAAATACTGTATGTAATGCTTTAAAAATAGATAAGGAAAAAGGATAAAAAGGAAGGAAGATAAAAGGAAGTAAAAGTACGGGGGTTATTGAAACAGCACCTGTATCTATAGAAGTCACAAACTCTGGTGAAAATGACGAACACTGGTGTTTTATTAATGGAGTAACCAACCAGCAACATGAGAAGCTTCACAGTGGAGCTCTCATGACAGCCATAGCTGAGGTTGAAGGGGAGGAAGAGGAGAGAGACATCACTCAATGCTGAAGAGTTTGTATGTGTATTCAGTGACAGGTTAGGGTAAAAGCATGAGCTGAAGTTGGTCACCCCTCTGTTTATCCTCATTTTTACCCTAGAATATGCCTCTAAAGCAGGCCTCAAAATTTCCACTCGCCTGCTCGCATTTGGCGAGTGGAAATTATATGAGGGCGAGTGGGAATGCAGAGGCAATGCTGGAAAAGGGTTAGGTGGGGCAACTAGTGGCGAGTAACTCTTAAGGCTTGGCTAGTAGCTCAGGACTTGAAATTTTGAGGCCTGCTCTAAAGGATAGAAAACACCGTTGTCCACCCACCCACACCCTCCAAAACCTCTAAAGCAGTGTTTCTCAACACCGGTCCTCAAGACCCACTAACAGGTCAGGTTTTAAGGATTACGTTGGGGAAATACAGATGCAATCCTGTAATCACTGAGCAGCAAATCATATGTGTGTGCTTCAGATATCAGCCAAACATGGCGTGTCAGTGGGTCCTGAGGAGGACCAGAGTTGAAAACACTGCTCTAAAGGACATGGTAGTGAGCATGCAGAATACATTCCTTCTCACAGATGTGCATGGTTTAAACATTCATTTTATGCTTTTCCATTTTTAAATACATCAATATAAATAAATGGAAAGTACATATAATTTAGTATAGATTT
This sequence comes from Leptobrachium leishanense, assembly GCA_009667805.1. Taxonomy (NCBI): domain Eukaryota; kingdom Metazoa; phylum Chordata; class Amphibia; order Anura; family Megophryidae; genus Leptobrachium; species Leptobrachium leishanense. The sequence continues at coordinate 80,613,050 of CM019071.1, forward strand.
ACTGTGATGAACTGAACCTATTTAAGGAAATAATTTGAATACAGCAACAGTAAACCTGAAGATATGGTGGATTCAGAACTGAGTCAGCCTAGAATTATGAAAGACTTACAGCCATTCAAGGGAGTGAAGGTCTTTGAATACTCCAGCCTTCAATGATGTGATCCGATTGTGACTTAGAAACCTAACAAAGAATGAAAAACAACATTAGATTTGTGAATGTGTGCAAGGCAGTGATGAGAGGTGAACCATCAGGCAATACATAGTGGTTTGAGACTTCCGAGTCTCAAATCCTAAAATGTTTTCTCTGATTTTAGCAAATACACGTCACTGAAATTAAATTAGACAAATAATGTTGTCTTGCTCATCAAATTAACATGTACATTCTAACAGGAACCCCAGGCAATACAATTTCAAAGGACGGAAGCAGACAATATCAACAAGGCTATATGGATATCATTTGGACATTCCGAGATGTGTATAGCCACACCACAGTTCTGATATTTAAAACATTATGGGCTCCTGAGAATTTATGATTTGTTTCTTTGCATGTGTGCTATAAAATGTTGTACACCAAATGACAGCTGAGTGTCAAATACCATGTGGAATGGTGTGTGGCACATTTCTGTTTTGTATTGGTTATGGTTTCTCCTTATTTAAATATTTTAATAAACTTTTATATTACAGAAGACACTTTATCTGCTCTTTTTGTGAAACAATTAAGTCTCAAGATTTTTTCCCCATTTGTTACTTCCCTTATAAATGCTGAAGCCAGTGCCTCCAAAGGTTTAAAGTCTTGAAAGTGAGAATGATTTATAGATAGTCACCTAGTATGTTAGTAGGTAAACCATTACAAATAAAAATGGCAAACAGAAAATTATAAACAGTCTATTAAGAGATGCCAGGTACGTACAGATTGACACAACCTGATATGGTTGTAGGTGATGGGCTTTAAAAAGAGTCGCTTCACTTTAGCTGAAACCAAGTTGGACACCTTCCAATTTTGATGCTTTCAACAAAATGGGGTGACAATTCCAATATCTGGGTTGATATTAGGATTATGCTCTTATTTGTGGTTTTTAGCATTGGGTTACATTTAGGGTTAGGTTAACCCTAACATTCTGCTCTGTTTGTGCTTTATTTTTAGGCAACAGATTCTGCCCCATATTTTGAAATTGATCCCTAGTTAGGGTTAGGATTAGGTTACCAATTGTGCTTGTTATAGGGTTAGGCTTACATTTAGTGTTGGAGTTAATATAACCCTAACATTAAAACAAGTATAAATACTAACCTAACCTTAATTTCTAACCCTACCCCCAGCTTCTAAACCTAATTGTTGAAATTGACTCTCCATTTTGTCTGGAGCGTCAAATATGGCGCGTCAAAATTCAGCCTCATATTTACCACATAATTTTTTGATACTGTTTTAAAGCTGTGTCTTTCCCATACTAAGCCATTTCTGGAGACGGAAAATGAGTGGGGGCGGGATTAAGGACATTGGAAAGATTAAACAAGCAGGCAATGCTTTATAAGGAGTATTTTCAGTCTTTATTTCTATAAATCCTTTTTTATTGCTTGATTACATTTTAGGATTATTGTGGCTCCTTTCTGTTTACACTGCTTTACAAGGGACAGGGACAAATTTCCAGTGCTAAGGTGAGGCTTAGAAGGACAAAAAACAAGGTTTAGAACTTGAAGGACATTTCTAAAGGGGGTAATCACAGGATGAGGATGACGGACAAACTAATGGAAACATTGGCAGAGCCTTAGGGGAACAGCGACAGGGACATTATTAAGAGGACAGTAACTGGGATGATGGAGAGGGGAAACTCTACAGGAGATTGTGAATTGTTGTGGACAGTGTAAGTAGGTCATTTGTGGCCAGTTTTAATCTTGTATAAAGAATGAAGTCTTCTTGGGCAGGCAAATATTACCTTATAGAAGTGGTTCCCAACCGCGGTCCTCAAGTACCCCTAACAGGTCAGGTTTTCCAGATATCTGAAGCGCAGCACAGGTGATATGATTTGCTGCTCTAGAAAAATTGGTCTAGATGAAAACACTTGTTCTTGGATAGGAAACTGGCTAAAAGATAGGGTACAGAGAGTGGTCATAAATGGTTCATTTTCAAGATGGACATCAGTGGTAAGTGGTGTCCCTCATGGGTCTGTTATAGGACCAATACTATTCAATTTATTTATAAATGACCTTGAGATAGGCATTGAAAGTCATGTATCAGTGTTTGCAGATGACACAAAACTAGGAAAAGTAATACAAGTGAGCAGAATGTTACTTTGCTGCAGAGGGATTTAGATAGATTGGGGGACTGGGCACTTAAATGGCAGATGAAATTTAATGTAGATAAATGCAAAGTTATGCACTTTGGAGGGAAGAACACACAAGCAACTTATACCCTAAATGGTACGGAGTTAGGGAAATCCAAGCAGGAGAAGGATTTTGGAATAATCATAGACTTCAAACTAAGTAACAATGCCCAATGTCAAACAGCAGCCGCCAAGGCCAGCAAGGTATTGGCATGCATTAAAAGGGGAGTTCACTCTCGGGATAAAAACATACAGGGTTATTCAAAGAGATCCGAATTGCTTGAGAAAGGTAACCGAATGCTGAAAATCAGCGTTCGGTTACCTTTCTTGGCCATTCAACTATCCAGAGAGCAGGCAATTCGCCAAATCCTGGCGATTTGCCTGCACATATAGTGCCTGTTCGGTGCCTGTTCGAGGGCAGTGAAATCCCCATGAAAAAGCACTGCTTCGGCTATTCAGAGAACAAAAACCAGCAGTGAAAGGTTCCCCTAATGCCCTGCCATTCGGTGGTTTAATTCGGCAAGTTTATTCAGGAGAATCCCATAGGCTTCAATGTTAAAAATATTCCCGTTTTAATTCAATATCTAATAAACCGTTCATTACAAAATTCTGCAGTAAAGAGTCTCTTTATTTATAGATTTTTTTAGGATATTTTAAGCATTTTTCTTTTTTTTTTTTTTTTTTAAAAGTCCGATTTGTTTTTTTTAAAGTTTACTTATTTTTTCTGTAACAGCCCTCTTTATTATCATTCCCTGGACCTCATATGTAAATTTCAGACATTTTCGCTCTGTATTTCAATCATTCATACACACGGTTTTCCTAATTTATTCACTTCACTCTGTTTGCGGTCTCGGCTTTTTCCGGCGGCTTCGCTGCGTGTGATCGGCTCCTACTCGGGTTTTTCCGTGGTTTTCGGCAGGTTAATCCAGATGTTTTTGAGGGTTTTCGGCGTGCATTCGGTGGGTTTTGCGGTTCGTTTTCGTCGGGTTTGCGGCAGCCTTTCCCTGCAATTCGGGGACCCTGTGGTGCTTGCTGAATACACCGCAGGGTCACCGAAATGGGATCGGCAAAAGGAACCGAATTGAAGAGAACGCAAAGTCACCGAACGTGCAGGGACTTTTCGAATCTCTTTGAATAACCCTGATAATTTTGCCTCTGTATAAATCAATGGTCAGGCCGCACCTTGAATATGCCGTGCAATTTTGGGCACCTGTCTTAAAAAAGGATATTATAGCGCTAGAAAAAGTGCAGAGACGGGCGACTAAATTAATAAGGGGAATGGAAGGGTTAAGTTATGAGGAAAGACTAACAAGCTTAAACCTATTTAGTTTAGAGAAACGGCGCCTTAGAGGGGATCTGATAACCTTATATAAATATATACGGGGCCATTATCAACCATTGTCTGATAACCTATTCATTAACAGGACTATACACAGGACACAAAGTCACCCATTTAGACTGGACGAAAGGAAATTCAGCCTAAAGCATAGGAAGGGTTATTTTACGGTGAGAACAATAAAGCTGTGGAATTCTCTGCCTGTTGAGGTGGTTGGGTCAGAGACTGTACAGACTTTTAAAAAACTACTGGATGACTTCCTGCAGACCCAGAATATTAAGGGTTATAATATTTAATATGTGGGTAAGTTTCTTGATCCAAGGAGAAATCTGACTGCCATTCTGGGGTCAAGAAGGAATTTTTCCTCAGTCAAGTATAATAAAACCAAACCATTAATTGCGCACTAAAAACCCCCGATAATTGAATTATCACTTAAATGATATTACCTGGAGTAAGAAAAAGTTATTGTCATCAAATAAGAAGCTTTTATCATATGCCAAGTTCACCGAGGTTAATTTATGTGAGGGGAAATAAAAAAAGAACACATTTTGTGCACATTGTTCACATTATGTTTTACTTATTGCAATTCTCAGTATTTCAGTGACAAAAGCTTGTGATAGAAATTGCTTTCAGGCTGATCGTTAGAGTTCACATGTTTCTAGTATGGAGTGTAAAATTACCAGTTTGTCAAGTCCCACGGCGACGCCGTGGCAAAACGTCCAAGTCATGAGACCAACCCTGGTGGCAAGCTCATGTACAGCAGTATGCCTTAGCCCAGCTTTTGTATACTGCATCAGGTGGATGTAATGAGCACTGGCTGGGTTCCTTAAAAGAACCACTCCCACATCCAGCCAGTGCTCTGTCATTAATGTTGGATTCCTTGTGAAAGAAAGGTGCCTGATTTATCCCAAGAGCCAAGTGACCAGCCTTGCTGTTTATTCTGATTCCCGTGTACCGGACCCCTGGCTATTCCTCTGGACTTCGCTTCACTTACTCCTTGCCGGTACAGTCTCAAGACCCATTCTACATTACCCATCCCAAAGACTTTACATCATCTGCGTTTGTTTTTCAAGGACTTATTATTTATACAGATTCCTGCCTTTTTATTTGTATCCAGTTCTTCAATATAAGTTCCTGCTATTTTCACCAAGCCTTTTGTTGGTGTCTTTTATTTACTGCATCCTGGGTTCATATTCACATCACCGGTGTCACAAGAACCCGGTCCCTGACACCGTTCAGGCATTGCACAATCTTAGAGATTTCATGTACACAAAATAAGCACAGATTAAGAAAATTACATATTTTCTGGTAAATTAAACATAAACACCAGTTTCTTGTAAAAGTTAAAAAATTTAACCGCTTATTGATTAACAGGAAAAATGATAACACTGCTTGACAATTTAAATCAGCTTATTACGATTATAGTGTGTGAATACATTTGTAAGTTCCGTTTTTTTCAGCACACAGAAAACCCAATTAAAATGCATAAAATGACCATGTTCTGGATGTTACCAATAAGGATTAAATTCTGTTTCTACATTGATTTATTGAAAAATACCAAAATCAGCCATCGCGTTGACAACTGATCTCTTTTCATGGAGTGAATGACAGGAAAGAGCAAGAGAACATCCTATGGGCTCTTCTCCTGTTCTCCTTGTCTGCCACTAAAGCTGTCATATCACATCTATCAGGTCTATTCAAAGAAAGGTGAAACTCAGGAGAATGACTGAAGAAGTGAAATTTCTAGGTCAAAATAGCCAAACCAGAAAAATTCTCCCATTTATCTCACTTTCCAAATCGGCTATTTGGTCTAGATTGTTCTCTTCTCCTGCCAGTTCTCCTGGTTTTCACCTTTCCCTGAATAACCCAGTATGTGTGTCATGCTTGAGGATGTGCTGTGGAATGTGGTGTAATAAAAAATTCATAAAATGAGTTCCCAAGCAGGGCCGTAAGATAGATGGGGAGGGGGGCGGAAGGGACTGTAGAACTTCATCAATGTGGAAGTATGTAATTAAGCAATTGGCTGTTTAAAGGGACAGACTGTGAACCTGATGTAGATCATGTGACCACAGTGCCCTGAGTGTCATTTCCCCTTTCCCTTTCCTGACTTCCTGGCATTGATGTAGACGTCCCAGAACAAGGACTTCACTCTTTGTTGATGCTCAGATTTGGGATAAATTCAAAGTGCCCAGCTACCCCCGCTCCATTACCCACATGACATGGTCCAGCTTCCTAGAAAGCTATGAGTATGTCACATCCGTAGGATTAAAGACCAGCCTGACACTGGGTTCAAGGAAAGTTATGAAAATAACTAAAGGGTTAAACAGGAAGGTGCAGTGGGGGTCAAGAGGGTTTCATATTTTCACCTCGTATTTTAACCTTAGAGTATCCCTTTACATTATCCTTAATAGTTATTACATAATAGTAAGATATTACATTAGAGGTGATTGTGAGAACTACAAAGAATACTGGGTAACAGGCACAAAAGCAGTTCACATCAAGATTTTCTATATATTTTGTATCGAGAATGATTTTCCCAGAAAAAAAATGATAGTTTTAATTTACTCACAGCGTCTTGAGTCTAAAAAGCCCAGAGAAAGCCAACCGTGAAATGGAACGGAGTTTGTTATTTTGGAGAAAACTGAAAATAAAAAGCAAGAGATTACAAAATGTCCAGGGAATTTTGGTACTAAACCTCAACACATCATTGTACCTGGGGTGATAGAAATGTTTTTCATAGCATAGGGTGCTATACCTTTGGATTAATGGGCTAAACTGCAGATTTTAAATTGGTAGAGATTCAACTTTCAATTAATAATTTCATTGCTTTACATTAGTAAAACGGTGACTGTTCTTTGGGGATACTGTAATGTCGCTTCAAGGAGACATCACATTCGCAGTACAGATAAAGCGACTTATATAGTGACGAGAAGTATTGAAGTGGAGGATACGCTGCTGTTGACAACACGATTTCATGCATAATAGTTCTTAATAAAAAATAACAGCTTGACCGTTTATGTCATCACTTGTTCTATGTTTTATATCCTAAATAAAACATAGAACATGGTCATAAAAAAACAGCTTGACCATTAGCTTAATGGTTCGAGCCGCTATTCCAACCGAGCCACAAGCAAAGTTGAGGCTTCTTACTATAAATTAATGGATTCTTCAATTTGTATATGAGCCATTTATTTGCCAAAGAACAAGCTATTCCAATGTAGCTCATTTTTCTCGTCTCAAACCCGTATTCTGTGACTAACACCAGCACTCAGACCCCAGCGCTAAGTGATGCTGTTTTTATTAAAAATCTGAACAGTGAAATTTAAACAGATTTAAAAAAACCCCATTAATCTCTCATCTCCTTTATTTACACTTCTACAGTTTCCTACCTTTGCTAATGTTTGAGTTGTACACATAAAGCAGGTCTGGCTACATAAATTACACATGCCTCAACTATCTTAAGAATAGATCACTCATCCCTCTGTACAATTTCAACAAGAGACACTAAAGAGAGAGAACAATTTGTCATTTAAATTTTTTTCTTTATCTATCCCTCTATTCTTTTACCTTATTTTTCTTTTTTATCGGAGAGGCTGAAAATCAGAGTGTGCTGGCAGATGAAAATGACTGTGATGCATTTTGTCTGTACTGTACAATAATTTTCATCAATTACAACCACTGGAATCCTGAACCCCAGAGCTGTCCCTCTGTTCCACAAGGTAGAGGAAGGGAGTATATTTAAAAGGAAACAAAGTAGCAAAACAAGAGGACATAGTCTTAGATTAGAGGGGCAAAGGTTTAAAAGTAACATCAGGAAGCATTATTTTACTGAGAGGGTGGTGGATACATGGAACAGCCTTCCAGTTGAAGTGGTAGAGGCCAAAACAGTAATTGAATTTAAGCAGGCATGGGATAGGCATAAGGCTATCCTAAACAAAAGATAAATACAGGTAAAGTATCCATGTAATTGGGCAGACTAGATGGGCCGAAAGGTTCTTATCTGCCGACATTTTTCTATGTTTCTTTCCTCTTCCTAGCTATTGTAATGCAGCAATAAGGTTTGTTGAATTTTTTGTTACATTAATCGTGAGAACTTCAAGCTCTTTACAGTGATATAGGATGAGATGCAAATAAAACCATTGTATATCCAAAGGAAAAGAATAATAATCTCACTTATAGATGGCTAGGTGGGGTTTCAGGGACTCAATTTTGTTTTCTAATGCTTTTCCTTGCAACCCAAAATGAAGGGGTTTCTATTATACTGGAATACTTAGACTAATCATTTTACAACAGAATTACAGTAAAAGCATTAGTTTTTGCTGTCCACATTTAAAAATATTAAATTCGATGCAATATGTTTTTTGTACCATAGGGTCAAAGGAAGGATTTAGGGGAACACATGTTAAAATCCATTTTGCTGCCCCTCTTAAACTTCCTTATATATGTAAGAGTTGTTTGTGTAGGGACAAAATATACATGTCTGTAACTGAGTGGAATGTCAGTTTGTGTGTGGCTGTCTGTATGGCTTGGTAGTGTGATTGGCTGAGTGAGATGGTTCCGGGTGTGTATGGTTCAGTGGAATGGGAGTGTGCGACTAAATGGGGTAAGAGAGTGTGTCTAAGTAAGTTGGTTGTAGAGTTTGTAGTTGTTTGACTAGGACTAGCAAATGAGTGTAGCAAAGTGTTATGATTTCAGACAGAAATGAATGTTTGGTTGAATGATATGGGAGTTTGGTTGACTGAATGGGATAGGAGGGAGTATGGCATGGAGGTGTGTGGTGGAGTGGTATTTGGGCGCATGTATGACAGCGTGCAGCGGAAATGATTGTGTGATTGGTTTAGGCTAAGGTCAGACGAAAGCAGTTTTAACTAGGGATGTGCGTTTCGGGTTTCGGAATTTCGGAATTTTCACGAAATTTCCCGATTCGTGTTTTCGGATGCGGCCGAATTTCCGAAAAATTTTAGATCCGAAAAGTTTAGATCCGAAATGTTTTCCGAGCCGAAACGAAATATTTTCGGATTTTTCGAATGGGCTTGAAATGTGGCAAACGAGGAAAACAGATGTTCTGAAAAACGAAAATTTTCCGAAAAACGAAAATTTTCCGAAAAACGAAAATTTTGTAAAAACGAACATTTTCTGAAAAACGAAAATTTTTCGAAAAGTCGATACAAAAAACGGGCAAAATGACACGAAGAATACGAAAAATGGTCGATATGCCGAAAAATGTGCATTTCCGAAAAACGAAAATTTTCCGAAAAACTAAAATTTTGTAAAAACGAAAATTTTCTGAAAAACGAAAATTTTTCGAAAAAACGAAAAGTCGATACAAAAACCGAGCACAGTGACACGAAAATACGAAAAATGGTCGAAATTCCGAAAAAAAAATGTACCCGAAAAACAGGTCGAACCGAATCGAATCGAAACCGAAATCGGTCGAAACGAGCCGAATCGAAAAGTTTAAAAATCCAAAAAATCGAACCGAATCGAACCGAAAAAAAAATCGGTGCACAAGCCTAGTTTTAACGTGCGTTTAGCCGCACGAAATCACGGCCGTGCTAGCAGCAAATGACGTCCAATGCCGGGGAACATACGACGAACAGCCGCACGAAAGTTCGTCCGCGCAACACAAGTGGCAAACGAACGCATTTTTTCGAGAACGTCAAACCGCTACTACTGACGTACAGAGTGCGCTGCGGCCGCATAGCGGCGTGTTTGCGTGATTGGGAGACGTCAGACGCTGCACACGTCCGGCCAACATAACGTCCAGACGCAAAAAGTGTTTTATTGATGATCCGTACAAAATCACGGACGAAAATGCGCATTGTATGACCGCTATCGCGTATTCCGTGAAAAAATACGTCCATTCGTTCGAACGCACTTTTTCACGGACAACGTGAAAAATGCGTTCGTCTGACCCTAGCCTTAGTGGGATAGGAGTAAGTGCGTCTGTGTGACTGCACCTCCCTGCGACCATCGCAGCTTAATTGACGGCTTGGATGGGGAGGGCCACACGGTGCAGCATGAGCACTTGTGGCGCGCACTACACCAGACGTGATTTCAACCTCCCTGTCAGAAAGCTATGACGGATATAAGACGGGGCTAGAAAGTGCGATTCTCCATAGGAGCGAGATGGCCACCCACAGAAGTTCCTTCAGCTCTCAAAAATGCGTGTGTGACCGCAGCCTAAGAGGGTGACTGTTTGGAACTGGAGAGTATGAGGTAAAGTGGAATGGGAGTGAATATTCCTTGTTGAAACCGGAGGGAGTGTGCGTTTAACTGAATGGGGTCAGTAGGGCTTAGTGTGATATGAATTAGTGTTTCTGAGTAGGAAGGGAATGACTCTGTAGTGGGATGCTCAAGCAATTTTCCTTTAAGGACGCCCCTGGTGTCCCAGATAAACCGGTGGTTTGTCTTGTGGGGCACTGGCCTCAAAATAAGTGTTTTTGTGCTGCCTCTCTAAGATGTCTTTAGGCTGCCTCATGGAACCACTGGCCCTGAATATGTATACGATATGTCCAGGATTGTCTATATGTGACAACCAAGCTTAAAGAACAGAATCCTATGACTTCACCCATGAACTATTTGCCCACAGATGGACACTTGTCGAAGCTCCTCAGACTCTCCCCAGCTCAAGGACTGCACAAAAGTCAAAGCCCAGTCCTGACAATGCCATATATATGCAGAATGCTTGGTTGTGTAGGGAGAGGTATTAGCAGTAGGACAAGGGAAGTGCTCATGCCACTGTACAGAGCACTGGTGAGACCTCACTTGGAGTACTGTGTGCAGTACTGGAGACCGTATCTCCAGAAGGATATAGACATCTTAGAGAGAGTTCAGAGAAGGGCTACTAAAATGGTGTACGGCTTGAAGGAGAAAAGTTACCAAGAAAGGCTTAATGATCTTAACATGTACAGCTTGGAAAAAAGACGAGACAGAGGAGATATGATAGAAATATTTAAATACGTAAAGGGAATCCACAAGGTAGAGGAAGGGAGTATATTTAAAAGGAAACAAAATAGCAAAACAAGAGGACATAGTCTTAGATTAGAGGGGCAAAGGTTTAAAAGTAACATCAGGAAGCATTATTTTACTGAGAGGGTGGTGGATACATGGAACAGTCTTCCAGTAGAAGTGGTAGAGGCCAAAACAGTAATTGAATTTAAGCAGGCATGGGATAGGCATAAGGCTATCCTAAACAAAAGATAAATCCAGGTTAAGTATCCATGTAATTGGGCAGACTAGATGGGCCGAAAGGTTCTTATCTGCCGACATTTTTCTATGTTTCTATTCTATATATTTGTATAGATTTCTTTTAAAGTGTTAAATCATACACCTCCCTTGAAGTACATACATAAATCCAATATATTTGCCCTGACATTTAGACCAACTGTCATGGTGGTTTGTTGATCACTCACAGCCTCTCCAATTTCTGGTACTTCTGAAATCCACCATCGGATAGTAATCGAATTTTATTTTCCTTGAGATCCCTTTAAAGAAAATTAAAATAAATAATTAACCAGTCAACATAAATTCGCTCAACATGAAGTAGACACAAAAAATCCCCAACAAATAAAATCATTCAGTTTTATGCGCATGCTAACCTGCTGGATCGACTCCAAAGGACGTGACTAATAAAAGCAGTGCTAAATTCCGGCTTCTTCCAGTATCCCATTACAAGTTCAGAATGTTTAAAATATATCAATCATTTATTAGTCTCCATATATATTTTTATGATGAATGGGGTGTGCCAAATTGCCTAACCATAAATTACTGATTTAACGAAATATAAGAAATTTAAAAAAATATTTATCTAGTCTGAAGGGGCAAGGTGGAACTGACATATTTTATCACCTTTACACTAAAACGTATTCAACAGTTAGCTATGATATGAATAATGGTGTTTAAATGAATTTGGGTATATTTGTAATTTCTGCTGGGTGGTGTGTTTTATTTTATATTACAATAAATGCTTTCACACCAGATCTGCTAACATGAACTTGGTTGCTTAATTACACATTTAAATATCTATTAGATTTATTTCAATCATAAGTAGTTTTCTATTATTTTGCTATGGAAATTTCTCGCAAATTCTATAGAGTTTGAATATGAAATCCTAGACGCCTTCTATATATTATCTTTTGTGTACTGGGCGTGTCTCTGCAAAAGCAATAACAGTCATTACACCTTGAAAGACAACACAATGGAAATTGTATCCTCTGCTTTTTCAAACCCTACACATACTGGACTTTAAAGTAGCCCAATGTTAGCTGACGCGCAAGAATAAGTCTATAAGATACACATCACATATCATATGGAATAAGGATTTATTTTGTGTATATAGGGCACGTAATGGATAATATTACTAATTGTACATGTGAAGAAAAAAAACTATGGTACAGCTATAAATTTTGAGTTCATAATTCTGGAACCGGTAGGTTAGCTCAAAGAGAAAGAATTAAATGTTGTGCCCACCAACACTACAAAATCACAGTACACCATGTAACACACACAAAGATGGACAAAGTACAATAACTGACTATACTACATATAAAGCACATAGTGAAATGTAATAATGTTCTATTGTTTGAGACACACTTATCACCATTCAAATTTTGTGATTGACAGAAAGCAAAAGAAGGTAGGGGGTTGTGAGTACAGAGTGAAGATTCAGTGTTTTGTGTGAGTGGGGGGGTTTGTGAGTGCATAATGAGTGTTTTGTGTAAGTGGGGGGGTTGTGAGAGCAGAGTGAGTGTTTTGTGTGAGTGGGGGGGTTGAGAGAGTGCAGAGTGGGGGGTTGAGAGAGTGCAGAGTGGGGGGTTGAGAGAGTGCAGAGTGGGGGGTTGAGAGAGTGCAGAGTGGGGGGTTGAGAGAGTGCAGAGTGAGGGGTTGAGAGAGTGCAGAGTGAGTGTTTTGTGTGAGTGGGGGTTGTGAGAGTGCAGAGTGGGGGTTGTGAGAGTGCAGAGTGAGTGTTTTGTGTGAGTGCGGGGTTGAGAGAGTGCAGAGTGGGGGTTGTGATAGTACAAGTGAGTGTTTTGTGTGCGTGGGGGGTTTTGAGTGCAGATTGAGTGTTTTGTGTGAGTGGGGGGTTGTGAGAGTGCAGTGTCAGGGAGTGATTACACTTACGTGCAATGTGAGAGTGTTTTGTGTGAGTGCGCATTGCTGGGGGGATGATGATACACAAAACACTATTGCACAGCACCTACACATGTATCACAACCCCTGACACTTCACACTCACACTTAAGTGCAGTGTGAGTGTTTTGTGTGAGTGTGCAGTGTCAGGGGGTGTGATACATGTGTAGCTGCAGTGCGATAGTGTTTTGTGCGCACTGTCAGGCAGGTCCACCTGTCAGATAAGGTGACTCAAGGTTCAACTGCCCATATAACCTATAGACCCATTAAAAAAAGTTTGCCTCCCCACCACAGACTCCTCGAAGGGATCCACCAATTGCATCCGCAAACTGCTGATCCCAGCCGGTTATCCACCGTACGCAGCCGACGATCCACCACTCACACAAAATACAGTCAGGTCCAGAAGTATTGGGACATCAACACAATTCTAACATCTTTGGCTCTATACACCACCACAATGGAGTTGGAATGAAACAAACACAATGTGCTTTAACTGCAGAATATCAGTTTTAATTTGAGGGTATGTACATCCAACTCAGGTGAACGGTGTAGGACTTACAGCAGTTTGCAGATGTGCCTCCCACTTGTTAAGGGACCAAAGGTAATGGGACAATTGGCTTCTCAGCTGTTCCATAGCCAGGTGTGTGATATTCCCTCATTACCACAATTACAATGTGCAGATAAAAGGCCCAGAGTTCATTTCAAGTGTGCTATTTGCATTTGGAATCTGTTGCTGTCAACTCTCAAGATGAGATCCAAAGAGCTGTCACTATCAGTGAAGCAAGCCATCATTAGGCTGAAGAAACAAAACAAACCCATCAGAGAGATAGCAAGAACATTAGGCGTGGCCAAAACAACGGTTTGGAACATTCTCAAGAAGAAGGAACGCACCGGTTAGCTCAGCAACACCAAAAGACCCGTGAGACCACGGAAAACAACTGTGGTGGATGACCAAAGAATTCTTTCCCTGGTGCTGAAAACACCCTTCACAACAGTTGGCCAGATCAAGAACACTCTCCAGGAGGTAGGTGTATGTGTGTCAAAGTCAACAATCAAGAGAAAACTTCACCAGAGTGAATACAGAGGGTTCACCACAAGATGTAAACCATTGGTGAGCCTTAGAAACAGGAAGGCCAGGTTAGAGTTTGCCAAACAACACCTAACAAAGCCTTCACAGTTCTGGAACAAGATCCTATGGACAGATGAGACCAAGATCAACTTGTACCAGAGTGGGAAGAGAAGAGTATGGAGAAGGAAAGGAACTGCTCCTGATCCTAAGCATACCACCTCATCAGTGAAGCATGGTGGTGGTAGTGTCATGGCGTGGACATGTATGGCTGCCAATGGAACTGGTTCTCTTGTATTTATTGATGATGTGACTGCTGACAAAAGCAGCAGGATGAATTCTGAAGTGTTTCGGACAATATTATCTGCTCACATTCAGCCAAATGCTGCAGAACTCATTGGACGGCGCTTCACAGTGCAGATGGACAATGACCCAAAGCATACTGCAAAAGCAACCAAAGAGTTTTTGAAGGGACAGAAGTGGAAAGTTATGCAATGGCCAAGTCAATCACCTGACCTGAATCCCATTGAGCATGCATTTCACTTGCTGAAGACAAAACTGAAGGGAAAATGCGCCAAGAACAAACAGGAACTGAAGACAGTTGCAGTAGAGGCCTGGCAGAGCATCACCAGGGATGAAACCCAGCGTCTGGTGATGTCTATGCATTCCAGACTTCAGGCTGTGATTGACTGCAAAGGATTTGCAACCAAGTATTAAGAAGGGAAAGTTTGATTTATGATTATTATTCTGTCCCATTACCTTTGGTCCCTTAACAAGTGGGAGGCACATCTCCAAACTGCTGTAAGTCCTACACCGTTCACCTGAGTTGGATCTACATACCCTCAAATTAAAGCTGACAGTCTGCAGTTAAAGCACATTGTGTTTGTTTCTTTCCAACTCCATTGTAGTGGTGTATAGAGCCAAAGATGTTAGAATTGTGTCGTGGCCCAATATTTCTGGACCTGACTGTATATAAAAATAAAAAAAACACAATTTTTAAAAGGCGTTGAAAACAACAAAAACAAAATGCCCAGAAATAATATATAAGATCCTAGGAATAATAATAAAAAGGTCTGCTACGGAATTTTAAAAAAAAGCCATTTAAAAATAAATCCTGAATAGATTAACCATTGCTTCTCTATGTTCACCGCCGCCGAACAGGCACCGTATTTCCTGGCAATTCACCAATATTTGCCTGCTCTCTGAATAGCCAAATGGCCACGACTGTACCATACAGGGAAATTCACTTTTTGGTGCAATTTGGTGGCAAATTAGTCTCTTTGAATAATCCCTTAAATTTGGCTTTCCCAACAAGGGGCTATATTACAATCTTCGCGCAAAAACCCTCGTGCAAAGCTTGAATTTTTACATCAAGCGTTAAACTTTTGCGCTCGCAAATCACTGCTGGAATTACAATCCTCGCACGTCTTTTCATCCGGTGATCAATAACGTGCGCAAACAGGACGCGCCCAAATGCTCGCTCAGTACCGTCGCGCGCAAAAATCAGTGTGCGCACTGTTTTTTTCTCGCGATTCAGCCAATTGGAATTAAGAAACACAATTATCTCACGTTAAGAAATTGCGCCTGCCACAGTCAATCTGAGCATATATGCTGCAGCAATAATACATGCACATAACTTCTCCATTCTTTTGGTTTGGTGTGAGTTGAAGGGGCAACTGTACTTTGCTGCATTTTTTTTTGGGCTGTGTATTTGGGTTCGGTCAGGTTGTTCAGATTTCCCATTAACACCAGCTTTTAGGAGTTGCTAAAATTATGCGCGCAACGACTATGCGGTAATTACAGCAAAATAGATTGTAATACCATCTGCGTACCAGCGCACATTCACATTTGCGCTCAAAATGTTAAGTATAGGACTCTAGGGCTTCAACCTCAAAAGGAAAGAAAATCTTTATCCTGTTGTATCTTTCACAGTTTATTGCAGCAGTGTGCTTTACCCAGGACGGCACTGGCAAACAAATAGAACATAAAAGAAAAGAAAAACCTAGTTTGTCTGAGCATTAACTAACAGATAAACAACCCTCCCTAACTTGGGAAAACAATAATAAAAAGACAAATGCTATCTTTTGCAAACCTCTGCTGTGGGCATCCAAACTACCAGCCTCAGAGCTTCACCATACTCTGTGTTGCTCCCTTCCTCACATCCAGGGGAAACATTTAAGAACCTCATTATATCAACAGGTGGGAGAAACCTCGCAGCGAGGGCCAGCTAAAAAAACACCCATTGCCCTCCTGGCCCTCCCAACCCTCCTTTAAAAATATAGAGGGGTCTACATCCCTTCCCAGATGATTCCCTTTGTGCTGTCTATCATAATGTTTATGCTTTAATAAGAAGAATCAGTGATAGATTTGTGTAAAGTTGTAATGTACGGTACATTAGTTATAGTGGAGTGTAGCACCATCTAGTGTCCTTTTGTGGTAGTACGGCTGTTAAACCATTTCATATATATTAGTGAATGTATAGGAAGGAAGTTGTCATTAATCAGAGAATGCTGGGTAGAATCTTGACAGGAAGTGAAGCATTCACCATTTTGTGTCTAAAGTTATTACTGGAAGCAAGGCATGTGTTTCTCATCCATCGCCATCTAATCCTAGAGAACTAAAAAAGTAAGTTTACTGTATCATCGGGTAAGGAAAATGCTGTTATGCATGCAATGTGATGTTTATGAAGTTTGTTTTTACTGTATTACAGTTTCACCTGGCTTGTCTTAATAAATCTGAGATCAAAATAAATATGGTATCCAAGTTTGTGAGACAAGGTTTAGCTCGATGTCTTCGGACAGAACACCCTTCACCTTATCACAATATATTTATATATATCAGAGGGTTGTTGTGGAAAATGTAAAAGAAACAGGAAAAGCAGCGTAAAGTTCAAACAGGTAAGTATTTCCAATAATTTAGACAGCTTAGTTTTATAAATCCATGTACAATTCATGATTACTAAACAACATTAAATGAAAAGACTACATTACACTATATTTTCCTCAAATGCTGCAAATGTTCTCTTAGAATAGCCAGTGGATCCCAACTGCGGTCCTCAAGTAACCCCAACAGGTCAGATTTTCCAGATATCTGTAGCACAGCACAGGTGATATGATTTGCTGCTCAGTGATTGCAGGATTCAATCTGCATTTCCCCAAGGCAATCCTTAAAACCTGGCCTGTTGGGGGTACTTGAGGACCACGGTTGGTAACCACTGGAATAGACCATAGACACAGTGCTGTAAATATAAGCAGGCATGGATGTAGAACCGATCTAAGATCACAATCATGTTGTTGTTTTATTACATTTATAATATTATTTCATAGAATAATAAAAAAGAAATATATGTTTACATTTTGTGTTATTATTAATTTTATGCTACTTGTGCAGTGGAGATTTAATTTACGGAATACTTACAGAATGGTCACATTGGAAGAGACGAGGGGCACGGAGTGCAGCTGCTGATTTGAGCAGTTTATCATGCGTCTCCGACATGTGCATTGTTCTGGTGCAAGATCCAGTTCTGAAAGAATGAAACATGTATGAAAATGAAATCTGTCATCCAAATCCTCAAATAGTAGTCTGCTCTAGTTAAAGTGTTTTGGCAGTTCATACAGGCCAAAGACGGACAAAGCAGCAATAATATATTTTCATATTAAGCACAGATGATTGAAGAAAAAAATTAACTTTATTAACATATTTGCATTATGAGTAATGGTAAGAATAAGAAACATAAAAATTGGAAGCAATGACAGAAATTCCTTGTGGCTAAAGTATTATGAAAAGAAAATGAAATATATTAATAAAGTTTATTTTTCTTCATTTACTGTTTTTCTGGGTAAAACCCATTCTTGTCAATTTTGGCACCATATATTGTTTTTTTTTGTTTGTGCTTTAAACACACATAAGACACATTGAAAATTAAATCAAAATATATTGTCAAGCACAAGCTTATGTTCAGTCAAGTTATTCGTTATTTTGGAAGTAACTAACTCTAATAGAGAAGTATATGGATTTCTCATGTGTCCAAAATAACAAACCGAAAGGAATTAATTCTTCAAATTAATTTTGGTTTGGACGAAAAATTTATCGTCCGAAGCTAAACAAATATTTTCAACTTGCACAAATCTACTGTTGACACACAAACTAATAAAGAATACATATGAATACATACGTGATGTGGAGCTAGTACTTATGGGGTTATTCAGAGAGGTCCGAAATGTCGCTCAAATGTAACTGGACGCTGGAATTCAGTGTACGGTGACATTATGGGGCCATTCAGCTATTCAGAGAGCATGCAGTTCGCCAAATGTTGGCGAATTGCCTGCACGTACGGTGCTGTTCGATGGCAGTGAAATCCCCCATAGAGAAGCAATGATTAATCTATTCAGAGAACACCGAACAACAGTGAAAAGTTGCTGAAGTGCCCTGCTGTTCAGTGGTTTCATTTGGCAGGTTTAATCAGGCGAACCCCATAGGCTTCAATGTTAAAAATATTCCCATTTTTAATCCAATATCTAATAAACCATTTATTCTTTTAATGTGCAGAAAAAGTCTCTTTAGTTATAGATTTTTTAGGATCTCTTAGGCATATTTTGGGATTTTCTCATCAAAATATTTTTTCCATTTTTTTTATATTTTTTCATTTTTCCGTAACAGATCTTTTTATTATCATTCATAGGATCTTATGTGTAAATTCCAGGCATTTTCATTCAATAGTTTTTTTGCAAACAGTGTTTAAATTTTGACACTTTCAAGCGTACTGTTTTTTTGTTTTTTTTTACCCCGTTCATCAGCTTGTCGGCTTTTTTCGGCGGCTGGTCTGCGCTGTGATCAGCGGCTCATCGTCTTTTTCCGGCGTGTTTGCTGTGTTTTTTGCAGCAGTTTCTGCGGGTTTTCTGTGAGTCTTCGGCAGGTGTTCGACGGGTGTTTGTAGGGTTTGCGGCAGGGTTTCCCTGCACTCCGGGGACCTTGCGGTTAGTGCCGAATTCACCGCACAGTGGGGAACTTTGATTCCCCAAACTGCAGGGAAGCGCGGTGGAACGAGAAAGCAGCGAAATGTCAGCGACATTTCGGTGCTCTCTGAATAACCCCTTTATTGTTTCAATTTATTAAAATTTTAGGTTTTGTCTTGCGTGTACTCTTTTACAGGACCTGGGTGATGGTAAAATGCATAATACTATTTGGATTTACCACATTCATGGATGTCATCTTCTAGCATCACCCGATTCCCGCGAGCGCTCTGTATGGTATCGAACAGCTTCGGCCAGCCACTGTTATCCACTGTGAAAAAGACAGACACATTATTTAAGTCAGATAAAGACAAGAACAAGTTCACAATGTTCTTTTTTGCAGCAAACACAAAATAATAATAGTTTTGTTCGACCACTACATTGCCAAAGGGGCTTTTTTCCCCCACATTGGATTGCTAGTACATCTTTATTAACAGACAGCCTGTAGCAACAACAAATCTTGTCCTTGTGTGCCCTTTAAGAAGTAAACACCACTATTAACTTTATTGTTACAGAGACTTTCAAAAAGCAAAGGTTGATGGTTTATTTTAACTGGGGTTCAAAATGGTTCAAATGTTTTTCAGTCCACGCAAAATGATATATAGTTCCCATTGCCTCAATATTCAGGTCAATTGGATGTTTTCACAGTGTTACACACTGGAATTACTTCTATACTTGCACTGGGATTTTTACTGCAATATTTTACTGCCTCGTAAATATGGATCTAAAATGGGGATGCTAAGGAGAAACCTGCAGCCGAACGTTTCCCTCCTTAGTGTCCCTGTTTTAGCGGCAGTAATGTAATACTGCTCTTAGGGTGTTCTGCGACTAACACCAATTTACGCTACATAGAAAACATCTGCCATATCAATAGAAGAGCAATATAGAATTGATTATTCACAAATTAAACTGTTTATATATATAACAAGTGACAGGATCAATAGCCCGTCCCATCGCTATGGGCTGTCCCGTTACTCCCTTAAATTAGTCCATCGAGTTTCCACGGCCTCACGCATCTGTATAGCGCGTTCGTGGAAAGTGACCCTTCCCTCACTAGCGGAGGTGGTGACGAAAGTGTGGTATGTTTATAAGATGGAACGCTTGACAGCGCAACTACACGATACCGTTCCGCAGTGTACTAAGATATGGGAACCGTGGCTTGGGACACAACTGGTTCTATGATTTATGCATTAATTATTTGACCAGGAGACCTTGATCCCCCCCCCTTTTTTTTTTTTGACTATTCTGCGATCGTTACTTATTTCTTTTCAAGGCACTGTTTTTGCCTCGTGGTTAGAATGCTGATTTAGCATTTTTTGTTTATTTATATTTTGTACTGCTTCTCGAAGTACTGGCTTGCTTTCTGTGCCTCACTTGGGTCCTTGTAGCTGTTTATTGTATTATTAAAAAAACAAGTGACAGGATCAGATTCCAGTAGACCTGAAGTCCAAAATAATGTTAAATATGAAAATGGTAAAATAAATAAATAAAAATCCCTGTACTTTCTCTGTCATCATCACCTCCATTGCACGCTAAGGGCAATATTACATTCTTAACGCTAACGTTAGCGGTAAACTGTGTGAGCGTTAACGTTAGGTTACGTGGCACCAGCGCGGGCCGCTTATATTACAATCCGAAAGCATGAGCTTACTGTACTTTCTCTGTCATCATCACCTCCATTGCAGACTAAGGGCAATATTACAATTCTTAACGCTAATGTTAGCGGCAAGCAGTGTGAGCGTTAACGTTAGGTTACGTGGCACTAGCGCAGGCCGCCCATATTACAATCCAAAAGGATGAGCTTACTTTACTTTCCGCTCCCTATGCTTAACATGGGGGAGTGTAAAGAGTCAATTATCTGTCATGTTTGTAGCAGCCGGCGCCGTAAGAAGGCTAAAACCACGCTGCCTCATAGTACTGAGATTGGCAATAGCTTTCCCAGCAATCCCTGCCTTTCCAGTCCACAGGTGTTGGGTAACACATCTAACGAGTTATCCACTGTTACAGACCTCTCTTGTCTGCCTGTCATCCTCTCCCGGCACCCCCTTTCCTAGATCAGCCTGGCCACTGAGTTGCTCAGAACTCAGTGCCTCGAGCAGCCTGATCTATAGCTCCTTAGGTCTGCTGCTCCTTGCAGCTGGAGGGAATGGAAGAGCCGTTGAGTGCCTTCCAGAGTAGGTGAGGTAGTTCTGAATAAAACACCAGGCAGGCTGTATGTTCAAACAGGAGATCTGATCTTTATTGAAAACACACCTATTTATGCTCAGGTACACACACACTTTCAATCTTCCTTCCCACCCCAACAGTTCTGATTGGCTAGTTTCAAGACCACTGCAGGCTTCCTTCTGGTCCTCCTCATGAGTACGTCTGGCTTATGCAGATGGGGTCTTGAACTGCTGGTAGGTTACTCCAGGGTCAAGCACACACATTCGTAATCAGTGAACCCAGTACACGATAATAACACAGTAATTTACATAAACCCTTGTCCCAAAAGATCAGATTGGGACAGTGTTTTCTTGACAAGGTACATTACAAATCCTCAAACATACAGCAGATAAACAGATATAGCATTCTTGCATAATTACAGACCACACAAACATTCTTCACAAAGAGGCCTGCACCTCCAAAACGCATCTCCATTAAAACATTGTATAATGAAAGGGGATAAACACAGTTTATGGGGATGCAAATGTCTGTTGCTTCAAGTAGGGGAGCGCAATGTCAGGTCCGTGGCATCCACAAAAGGAAATCACACCTAAACCTCAATGCTTCTGCATTGTTCTATCTACCAGCATACAAGCAAGAAGCTACCCTCTGGCTCCCTTGACCATGCATTGTTATACCTAGACTACACCACGTTCTGTTACCCTCAACCCACGCCTTGCTCATACCTACAGCACCTGCTACAAGGACTTATATCTACAGTTCCTGCTCTGAGGATTTATACTTACAGCTCCAAAGACTTTTATTTACAGCATCTGTCCCAAGGACTTATACAGTTCCTACTCCCAACACCCTCATCCATAGCTCCTTTTATATTCAGCTAAAGCCCTGCTCCAGCTCCTATCCCCTTTTACTCATAGCCTTCAGTGTTATTCTGTTTACAGCCTTCTGTGCCCCTCCTGAGAACTTCTCTGCATACCTGTCTCCTTCCATCCATTTGTATATCCTACAGTGATACTTTCCCTACCCCTTTCTCTTCTAAGTTTGCCTTTGTCTCTCTGGTCAACCCTTTTTTGTTTCTTGTCCAACTGTCTCCCATTCGCTGTTCTCCTTTAGGTTTTCTGCCCATATTTTGTTTTCCATAGCCTCTTATGTTTATTCCCTTGTCTTACTATATTATCTTTATTTAATAAATCCCGTTATATCATATCCCTGTATTACATTTATTTGGTTTCACTGTACATTGGGCTCGGCTCCTTATATATCCATGATCTTAGCGATAGGATTACAAAGTTCTAATGCTTTTTACATCTCGCTGCAGTTTACTCAAACATTAACAACAGCTGAAAAAAGGAGTGTCATCTGCGCTCGTTTCTATGTATTTCCATGTACAACAAAACACTATGAGGTTTTAGTTTGTTTCAATGGCCATTTCAACGTAAGCTCACTCGCCCCTTCAAGGCACCTCTTTGTAGAGTGAGTACCTAACCAATATACCAAAAGCCACTCTACTGAGCAGCTCCATGCCCCTCCTGCTGCTTTTCAGCTAAGGAGAGGCAGAAAGATGGTGGGTTTTATTTATACACGCACCAAACACTTCCCATTTGGGGTTAAAACAAAAACATGGGGAAAAAAACAGCAGTAAAACGACGAACTGGTGTTACAAGCACAATATACATATAGGAAAAAATGGCGTTGCGCCCATACTCACCGGAGCGGCTGCAACAGCCAGGAGTAACAGCCCAGTTAATGTATAAAACATAACAAGAGAAAAAAGGTGTCATCTGCGCTCGTTTCTATGTATTTCCATGTACAACAAAACACTATGAGGTTTTAGTTTGTTTCAATGGCCATCACTGCAGTTTACTCAAACATTAACAAAAGCTTGGAGCTGGTGCTAACTGATCCCACTTCTGCAGAATCCCCCAAAAATTAGATACTCCCCACTCATCCCGTGGCGAGAACGGTGGCCCGATCCGCTTCTTCTGGCCACCGGGAGCAGAGTGTGACTGGGGAAAAAAGTCCAGTCTCCCTTCGCGATCACTCCGCCGACCTGGAGGATCTCGCGAGAGGCGAGATCCTGCCAGTCATATGACCTGGCAGTCAAAGCCTCAATGGACCCGGACTCCATGGAGGGGATGCTCGGGAGGGCACGTTATCGCTACCTCGAGTATCCCGCAGCATTATGGGGCAGGCAGCTGAATCAGCGACTGGAGCTAAAAACGGGGACGCTAAGGAGAAACCTGCATACGCAGGTTTTCCTACTCAGCGTCCTCATTTTAGCGGCAGTAATGTAATACTGCCCTAAGAATACATGCTCAACCCTTCATAGAATAGTTCAAAATTTGATAAGGAATATCAACATCCACCTCCTTTAACCATCTAGTACTAAGAATAATGCGTCTTAATCCTTGCAAATCAAGACTACAAACTGTTAAAATTCAATGCAATAAAAGGCTAGCCAGGGGAAAACGAAGGGAAATGCATATAACATTTACTTTCAAATCTGAGACACTTTACTAAAGTAAATAATGTAGTTGAGAATGAGAATGAGTCTCAGACCGCTACGAAATGTATTATTTTCACTAAAAGCATACGTTGCACATATATTATTATACCTTGAGATGGCTAAAAAGTAAATACTTTTTTTTCCATAAGACATTCATCACATCATATACATGGACCTATTTTGGCCCTTTATGGACTCTGTGACAACTAATAGTTTAGCAAAACTGAGTTCTTTATTTAAAGACAGGCCTATGTGCAGGTTCCTGTTTATATAAATGTGTTATGTCCTTCAGACATAAAAATGAGAGTAACATATTTGAAGAATTGTGATGGAATTTCACAAACACCTTATACAGAACTTTCAATATTGTTTTAGAAACAGGCAATTAAAATAGTTGGAAACTGTAGAAAGATAAAGTGCATTTTGAATAAGAGAGCATTTTAGATGGAATTTATATTTTAACAAAATTATCTTGTGTGAGAAGAATTAATTAAGGTAGGATTTGATAAATATAACTTTAGCACAACAGCAGTCAAAAGACATGGCCGTAATATACAGTGGCAAGAAAAAGTATGTGAACCCTTTGGGATTACGTGGAGTTTTGCATGAATTGGTCATAAAATGTGCTCTGATCTTCATCTAAGTCACAACAATTTTAAAAACACAACAATTTGCTTAAAATAATACAACACAAACATTATATGTTTTCATGTTTTTATTGAACAGAACATGTAAACATTCACAGTGCAGGGTGGAAAAAGTATGTGAACCTTTGGACTTAATAACTGGTTGACCCTCCTTTGGCAGCAATAACCTCAACCAAACGTTTCGTGTAGTTGCAGATCAGACCTGCACAATGATCTGGAGTAATTTTGGACCACTCCTCTTCACAAAACTGTTTCAGTGCAGCAATATTCTTGGGATGTCTGGTGTGAATCGCTCTCTTAAGGTCATGCCACAGCATTTCAATTGGGTTGAGGTCAGGACTCTGACTGGGCCACTCCAGAAGGCGTATTTTGTTTTGTTGAAGCCATTCTTTTGTTGAATTACTTGTATGCTTTGGGTCATTGTCCTGTTGCATCACCCATCCTCTGCAGAGCTTCAGTTGGCGGACAGATGGTCTTACGTTTTCCTGCAAAATGTCTTGATAAACTCTGGATTTCATTTTTCCATCAATGACTTCAATACGTTCAGGCCCTGAGGCAGCAAAGCAGCCCCAAACCATGATGCTCCCTCCGCCATATTTTACAGTGGGGATGAGGTTTTGATGTTGGTGTGCTGTGCCTTTTTTTCTCCACACATAGTGTTGTGTGTTTTTTCCAAACAACTCAATTTTGGTTTCATCTGTCCACAGAATATTTTGCCAGTAGTGCAGTGCTGTGGAACATCCAGGTGCTCTTTTGCAAACTTCAAACTGGCTGCAATATTCTTTTCGGACAGCAATGGCTTCCTCCGTGGTGTCCTCCCATGTACTCCATTCTTGTTTAATGTTTTCCTTATTGTAGATGTGTCAACAAAAATGTTAGCATGTGCCAGAGATTTCTGTAAGTCTTTAGCTGACACTCTAGGATTCTTCTTTACCTCATTAAGCATTCTGCGCTGTGCTCTTGCAGTCATCTTTACAGGACAACCACGCCTAGGGAGAGTAGCAACAGTGCTGAACTTTCTCCATTTGTAGACAGTCTGTCTTACCGTGGACACATGAACATCAAGGCTTTTGGAGATACTTTTGTAACCCTTTCCAGCTTCGTAGAAGTCAACAATTCTTGATCGTAGGTCTTCTGAGAGCTCTTTTCTGCGAGGCATGGTTCACATCAGGCAGTGCTTCTTGAAACCAGTAAACCCAAAACTGGTGTGTGTTTTTAAAGGGCAGGACAGCTTTCAGCAACACATCCAATAATATCACACTGATTGTACTCAAGTTTGGCTCACTCCTGGCTCCAATTAGCTCTTGGAGAAATCATTAGGCTAGGGGTTCACATACTTTTTCCACCCTGCACTGTGAATGTGTTATGTTCAATAAACACATGAAAACATATAATGTTTGTGTTGTATTATTTTAAGCAGACTGTGTTTTTCAAATTGTTGTGGCTTAGATGAAGATCAGAGCACATTTTATGACCAATTCATGCAAAACTCCACGTAATCCCAAAGGGTTCACATACTTTTTCTTGCCACTGTATTATTAAATGACCATTTCTGGAAGTACTTTTTTTTTTTTTTGGAATGTTTTGATAGACCTGTATAGTATATTATGGTGAGCTGTTATTCTCCTAAAGGGTCGCCGACCCTACGGTGAATTCAGCATTCACCTCAGCGTCCCCAAAGTGCAGCGAATCATGCAGCAAACGCATCCTCAAACCGCCAAGTCGATTGTAAAAACTGCCGAAAAACCACCGAACACCGCTTCACATCTGCCGAAAATTGCCGCCGATAATAACATATGAGGTCCTATGAATAATAATAAAAAGGTCTGTTACAGAATAAAAAAAACACCATGTAAAGAAAAATCGGAATTTAACCCTTTCGCTGCTGAGGCTTTTCCCGCCTCTGTGCTGATGTCATTTTTACCGGTTTTGCTCATCATGTTTAAACGTGTTTTGAAGGCTTATTTTAGTATATGATCCAAACATATTATATATCGTTCTTTCCATCAGACTCGGCAGATTCATAATATGTCATTATTATATGTATACGTCATGACCTGTCTGTATATTATAACAAAAAATGCAATAAAATATGAATTTTCAATAATTTACAACGTGTAAAGTGTTTTTTTTTCACATTTTAAGATGCGAGCAATTGCGGTTATATTTTGTATGGGGTGCGCTTGTTAAAAAAATTAGAAATGGGGTCTCGTTACATTTTATTTTGGGGAAAATTACACGATTTTTAACAAACGCACCGCATACAAAAATCGTTAGTGCAGCATCATTGTTCACATTATAATTGAAATGGGAACAATATTGCTGCATTAACAAACCAAAAAAAAGAAATAAAAATTGTTTATTTTTTTTATAATTTTTTTTTAAAATATTTTTTTTTTTTTATTTTTAATTTTTTTTTTTTTTTTTAAATTTCACAGTCGTGTTTGGTATCGTTGGAACGGTCATGCTCTGGCCAATCCAACAGTACCAAACTTTAACCTCTAGCTGCCACAGATCGGGAGATAGGGGTTCCAATGAACCCCCTATCTCCACCATTGGTGGCAGCTAGGGGTTAACTCCAGGACTGGCGTCATCGTGCTATGCACGATGACGCCAGTCCTCAGGGGGAGTTCCCGGAGGCTTGGCCGACATCTTGGATGTCGGCCAGCTCCGGGAAAGGATCACGAACCGGCGATTTTCAGCGCCGATTCGTGATCCGGCTCCCCAGGGGTTAATGCCAGGTACCATTTGGAAGGGCAGGCTGTGCCCTTCCAAACGGTGCCTGGCATTAAGCTCAGGACCCCCGCGATCGGGAAGGAGAGAGGTCTGAAGGACCTCCCCCCTCCCTTTCAGGCGCCTCCTCCGCACACGCGGGTGGGGCGCCTGAAATAGATGTCATCGCGCCACCGTGATCACATCTATTGTGCCCGCGGCGGTCCCGGATTGACGGCTGACATCCAAGATGTCAGCCCGCACCGGGGGGCACAGCGATCGGCCGGAATCCGGCCGATCGCAGGCTGCTTCGGGAGGACGCGCTCAGCGCGTCCTCCGCAGCCAACCCTTCCTGTGGCAGGACGCGCTGAGCGCGTCCTCTGCAGCGAAGTGGTTAAAATTTTGCCGAAAAAAAATCCCGAAAAATGCCAAAGACATCCTTACAAAAATAATTAAAGAGACTTTTGCTGCAAATGAGAAGAATAGATGGTTGAATAAATATTTATGAAAAACTGGGATTTTTTTTTTACATTGAAACCTATGAGATTCGCCTGATTAAACCTGTCGAATGAAACCAAGGAACATCAGGGCATTTCACTGACATTTCGGTGCAATTCGGTGTTCTCTGAATAGATTAACCATTACTTCTTTATGAGGAGTCCACTGTTGTTGAAGATCACTGTATTTCGCTGGCAATTCGCCAATATTTGGCAAATCTCCAGCTTTTTGAATAGCTGAAATGCCACAGAATTGCACTGTATGAGAAAATTCACAGGTTCAATTCGGTGGCCAATTCGGTGCTCTTTGAATAACCCCATATGACTTTTTTCCACCAATCATAGCGTAACAAAACTATACTTGTTCTCGTACGTGGTTACCTTTTCTATGGGTGTTCCTTGGCACCTGCAGCACTCTTATTCTTAACATGATACGTCTAACAGGTGTTATCCCAAGCCAGGTGAATATGTGCAAGAGTTGAAAAAACGGAGCTGTTTTTGTCTTTCCAAGACACTATGGAAATGGGATTATAAATGGATGTTTGAGGTATAAAAGGTCAGATAAAGGTGTGATCTGTATGGTTTCTATGGGCTAACATGGCCAAAATCCATACAGAATATTTTAGAAACATTGTTTGCTTCCTATCCTGAATAATTCAGCTGGATGCGTTGGCAAACACTTGACACTTGAATTTAAAAATGTGGTCAATGTGACACACACACACACACATTTTATTTTCTTTGAATAGTTTATAAAGAACACAATATTCAGCCTTGATGATGGAAGAACACAGTGTTTATATAAAATAGTTCAAATACATATTCATGGTTCATGGACATGTCTATTGTGTTGATTTTCATCTGGTGGCGTTATTCATTAGAATTGTCTTTTTGGTTGATATATTTACTCTTCACAAATGTCAGAGTTAAAGGGTGTAATTTGCTGAAAAAGTAGAGGATAAGGAGGTCAGGCTCCTACGCTGCAAAGTTCAACAACGGGGACTATTTCTGTTAGTTATTATTTAACCTTGTAGCCTTTACAGATTACTCCAATCAAGCTGTCAGGCTACATTCCATCCAGCAAATTGCTTTTTGTGACTAGATGATGTATAACTGGCACATTTCAAAAGTGCTTAGTCTATTTCACATCCTGAGTAAAAAAGCAGAACAGCGTGCCATATTGCTGCGAAATCATTTATATCTACAGAATATCAGTGAGCACTAATAAAAATGCTTTAAGAGACACTCCAGTCCAGGCGCAGTAGTAACCTATGTGGCATGAAAGTCATGAAGTTTCTCTGTTCCTGGAAAATCTTAGGCAAAAATAAACGTTTCTCAATTTTTGAAAATTTTATTTTGCAGGTGAGGGGTCCCCTGGTTATGCCAGAAGCAGAAACTTACAGGTCTATTCAAAAACAGGTGAAAATCCAGAGAATTGGCAGGAGAAGAGAACAATCTAGACCAAATAGCCAATTTGGAAAGCGAGATAAATGGGAGAATTTTTCTGGTTTGGCTATTTTGACCTAGAATTTTAATTTCTCCAGTCATTCTCCTGAGTTTCACCTTTCTTTGAGTAGACCTGTATGCTTCCTCTTCCCTCTTCCCGTATGCATATGTAAACCTTGTGCAACACAAAAGTCCCTAAGATATTTTGATTGATTGCTATATGTTACACAGGGAATAAAATGTCAAGAAGAAAAAATTCACTGTGCACATGCTTTGCATTTCAATGGGTAGGGCCGGCGCTGCCGCTAGGCGAGCTAGGCGGCCGCCTAGAGCGCAGCGCCACCAAGGGCGCTGTGCCGCCGAGCTCCATAGGCAGGGCCGGCCCGTCCATGCAGCAGGCGGCATGAAGCGCCCCTGCCCGGACAGTCAGC
The DNA here is from genome assembly GCA_009667805.1 of Leptobrachium leishanense. NCBI lineage: Eukaryota > Metazoa > Chordata > Amphibia > Anura > Megophryidae > Leptobrachium > Leptobrachium leishanense. Next base: position 80,642,318 of record CM019071.1, read on the forward strand.
ACGGCCCTGGAGCAGCTGCACGCCGCAAAACCTAGGAACGCCCCCACCTCATTCAGCAGGCCAGCACCCGCTCCTACACCTCAGCGGCCCGCCCCCCACTCCCCCTCCATGCTAGCAGCGGGGTCGGCATGGGTTGCGGCCACCCCGGAGTCGCCTGCACAGCGCTGGGCCTAGGCAAGCACAGAGCCGCGGGGCCTGGGACAGTGCTGAGTGTGGCGGCTCCCACGCCGCTCTCCCCCTTGGCACCGCCCAGATGGCTCATTGAGGCCCGCGGGCCATCCCTGAAGCCTGGGGAGACCGTACCAGGCCCGAGGAGACCACCAAGCCCGAGGCCTGGGGAGACTGCCAGGCCTGGGGAGACCACCAGGCCCGAGGCCTGGGGAGACCACCAGGCCCGAGGAGACTACCAGGCCCGAAGCCAGGGGACATCACCAGGCCCAAAGTCAGGCCTCAACCAGGGCTGTGAGGGTAAGTTTATGTGTGTGTGTGGATTTTTATGTGTGTGTGTAGATTTTTATGTGTGTGTGTGTGGATTTTGTGTGTGTGACATTGGGTGGGGGTATGTGGACCTCTGTGATACGCTCATATGTACCGCCCGTTACTGTGCGTTTCATTGCTGTGGGGCTCTGTGATAGGCTCATATACACTGCACATTACTGTGTTTTATTGCTGTGTATTCTGTGATACGCTCATACACACCGCCTGTTACTGTGAGTTTTATTGCTGTGGATTCTGTGATACGTTTATACACACCGCACATTACTGAATTCTATTGCTGTGGATTCTGTGATACGTTCATACACACCGCACATTACTGAGTTTTATTGCTCTGGATTCTGTGATACGCTCATACACACCGCCTGTTACTGTGAGTTTTATTGCTGTGGAGCTCTGTGATATGTTCACACGTCACGTGTTTTTTTTTGGGGGGGGGCTCAAGTAGCTGGTCTGGCCTAGGGCGCAAAATAGCCTAGCACCGGCCCTGTCAATGGGGATTTAAAGTAATATCTGCACATGTCCATAATGCAAGATTGGGGCCATTTTATTTGCCTCATTAAAAGGAATATATCTATAGGGTTTATTCCCTATATATGGGATCGCCCACATATTTTGGTGGTATTAGTGCCATATAGACATATTCCTATTCATGATTAAAAACATTCATGTTTCCAGTCTGGCGCCCCACCAACTAGAAATGTCACCGGCCGCCACTGCACACACATTTACATACACAGAGTGAAAATAAATGTCCCTTTTCAGAATCTTGTGTTTTAAAGATAACAGTTCTGTAAAATAAAGATAATTTTGCAAAATCTAAACTCTGCAGGTTTCCCCTTAGCATCCCCATTTTAACACCATATTACGGAGCAGGTGCTGATTCAGCAGCCTGCCACTGAACGCAGCGCTAAGCTCCGAGACACTCTGCTTGAGTATTGCCTCCTGGAGTCCATAGGATACCATGGAAGCTTGTGCTGCCAGGCTGCAGAGTGATTCGCTGAGGGAGACTGGGGGCTTTTTGTAGATTTGAGGCACTACTACGTATGTCACTGTGGGTAGCTTTGCGTTCGGAGACACCACCTGTCCCAGAATATTATACTGAAACGGATTTTTTGGGGGTTTAGCATCAGGAAGGTAATATGGGTGGCATGTGTTAAAGTCACATATCCTGGCCTTAACGCTGACTCACTCGAACGCTACAGTTAGCTTTCACTAGGGAATAGAGCCCGAAACATTTTTAACCTAAAATAGCATCTAGGGCCCCTCAGAGATTAGGGTCTGCGAAGTGTGAGCTTCATTAATTTCATAGTAGCTCTGCCACGTTCCTCTTATGATTTTAAGTCCAGATTTAGACACAGCTAATCACACATAAAACATAGATTTATCTTATTTATCTTACCAGCAAAACTTTTGTTATAGTAGAAGACAATTATACATTATGCCCAATGCTTAATTAACTTTACATCTTAATTAAAGAGGAGGTGTATGAGGTGCTCAACAAATGAATGCACAGCTCTTTCTACTTACCACAGTTCTCTTCATCAGCACCATTTGCACAATCTCTGTGTCCATTGCAATGCAGGAGTTGGGGCAAACAGACTGACAGATTTCCACACGGGAATTGTCCTAGGGGACAAATACTAGTATCCAGATTGGAAGGTAGCATCAGGCATTCTGGAAAAGAAATATATAACCTTAAGCACCAACATATCTGAATATAAGGATCCACTTCATCCGCCAGGTAGACCCATAATATCGGGTATACAGTCTGTCACGAGCCATTTATCGCAGTATTTGGATATTCTTCTGCAACCCTTGGTGAAGTTGATTCCATCGTACCTGAAGGATACGATGAGCTTACTGCAAATCCTGGAAAATTTTAAATGGGAACCTGATTTCTTTCTCGTCACATGCGATGTACAATCCTTGTACAGCATAATATCGCATAACAAGGGCTGTGAAGCAGTTCGCCATCATTTGAATTTACATCAAATTTATCCTTTGGAGCAGGTGGAATTTATTTTGGAGGGCATTGAGTTTATCCTCCGGAATAATTATTTTTCTTTTAACAACCAATTTTACCTACAATGTATGGGGACTACTATGGGTACTCGTTTTGCGCCCAGCTACGCAAACCTCTTTATGGCCTACTGGGAATCCCAGTGGTCGGGGGTTTCGTGTGGCTGGGCGCATAACCTGATCCTTTACAGAAGGTACATAGATGACCTCCTGTTTATTTGGAAGGGTGATGAGGAAAGTCTAAAAAGATTCCATGGTTTATTAAATCAGAATGACTGGGGTATAAAATTAGACTTGCAGTATAGTAGGCATACTATTAATTTTCTGGACTTGACACTTTACATTGAGGGGGGGACTGTTAAGTCCAAAACATACTTTAAACCTGTGGACGTCAATAATTTTATAGAATCCACAAGTTGCCACGCTCCGGCGTGGCTTAAAAGTGTTCCTAAAAGTCAGCTTACCAGGTTGAGAAGAAACTGTACAGAGAGGGAAATATTTGACCTTCAAGCAAACAAATTAATTGGTGATCTTAAGGAAAAGGGGTATAAAGAGGAAAGTCTAATTGATATCATGAAAGACTTTCAGGGTAAAGATAGGAGGGCCCTTATTCAATATAGGAAACGTGAGGAGAAAGAGAATTTCTCCCTCCCTTTTATTTATAATTATAATAGCCATCAGGGCCGCCATCAGGGCATTACGCCCAATACTGCCGTAAGGGGCCCGGGCCCGGTGGGGGCCCGGGCCGTCGGGTCCCGGGGGGAGGATCCCGGGCCCCGACGGCAGCGGCGTCGCCCTTTAACAGCTCCGGTATCGGACTCGATGAGTCCGAATCCGGAGCTGTGTCCCTGCTGCTGCTGCAGGAGCCGGAGGAGACTGAGACACTGTGTCTCCTCCGGCTCCTGGCAGCTTCACTTCCTGGCTGGGCGGGGCCAAGCAGTGTGTGAGGGGCCTCCCAAGCACGTTGCTTTGGCTCGCCCCTCCACTCAGTGAAGCTGCGCGCCGGAGCTGGAGGGACCAGGAAGATCAGAAGAAAAGAAGAGAAGAAGATTGAAGAAAAGGTGAAGAAAAGGTGAAGAAAAGAAGAGCAGAAGAAAAGAAGATAGAAGACAGCGAGTGGTGAGCCAGGGCCCAGACCCTAAGACCCAGAGCCCAGACCCCAAGGCCCAGGACCCAGACCCCAAGGCCCAGACCCCTAGGCCCAAACCTCTAGGCTCAGACCCAGGGCCCAGACCTCTAGGCTCAGACCCAGGACCCAGACCTCTAGGCCCAGACCCCTAGGCCCAGACCCAGGGCCCAGACCCAGGGCCCAGACCCAGACCTCTAGGCCCAGGGCCCAGACCCCAAGGCCCAGACCCAGGGCCCAGACCCCAAGGCCCAGGGCCCAGACCCTAGGGCCCAGGGTCCAGACCCCTAGGCCCAGACCCCAAGACCCAAACCCTAGGCCCAAACCTATGGCCCAGACCCTAGGGCCCAGGGCCCAGACCCCTAGGCCCAGACCCCAAGGCCCAGACCCCAAGGCCCAGACCCTAGGGCCCAGGGTCCAGACCCCTAGGCCCAGGGCCCAGACCCCAAGACCCAAACCCAGGGCCCAGACCCTATGGCCCAAACCCATGGCCCAGACCCCTAGGCCCAGACCCAAGGCCCAAGGCCCAGGGCCCAGACCTAGGGCCCAGGGTCCAGACCCCTAGGCCCAGACCCCAAGACCCAAACCCAGGGCCCAGACCCTATGGCCCAAACCCATGGCCCAGACCCCAAGGCCCAGACCCTAGGGCCCTGGGCCCAGACCCTTAGGCCCAGACCCCTAGGCCAAACCCATGGCCCAGACCCTAGGGCCCAGACCCCTAGCCCAGACCCCTAGGCCCAAATCCATGGCCCAGACCCTAGGGCCCAGACCCCTAGGCCCAGACCCCTAGGCCCAGACCCCAAGGCCCAGACCCTAGGGCCCAGGGTCCAGACCCCTAGGCCCAGGGCCCAGACCCCAAGACCCAGACCCTATGGCCCAGACCCTATGGCCCAGACCCTAGGGCCCAGACCCTTAGGCCCAGACCCCAAGGCCCAGACCCCAAGGCCCAGGGCCCAGACCCTAGGGCCCAGGGTCCAGACAACTAGGCCCAGACACCAAGACCCAAACCCAGGGCCCAGACCCTATGGCCCAAACCCATGGCCCAGACCCCAAGGCCCAGACCCTAGGGCCCAGGGCCCAGACCCTTAGGCCCAGACCCCCTAGGCCCAGACCCCCTAGGCCCAGACCCCAAGGCCCAGACCCAGACCCTAGGGCCCAGGGTCCAGACCCCTAGACCCAGACCCAAGGCCCAGACCCAGGGCCCAGACCCTAGGGCCCAGGGTCCAGACCCCTAGGCCCAGGGCCAAGGCCCAGACCCAGGGAAAATGCCCAGGGCCCAGACCCCATGGCCCAGACCCCATGGCCCAGACCCCAATGCCCAGACCCCAAGGCCCAGACCCTAGGGCCCAGACCCCAAGGCCCAGACCCTCGGGCCCAGACCCCAAGGCCCAGACCCCAAGGCCCAGACCCTAGGGCCCAGGGTCCAGACCCCTAGCCCCAGGGCCCAGACCCCAAGACCCAGACCCTATGGCCCAGACCCCAAGGCCCAGACCCTAGGGCCCAGACCCTAGGGCCCAGACCCTTAGGCCCAGAACCCTAGGCCCAGACCCCAAGGCCCAGACCCCAAGGCCCAGGGCCCAGACCCTAGGGCCCAGGGTCCAGACCCCTAGGCCCAGACCCCAAGACCAAACCCAGGGCCAGACCCTATGGCCCAAACCCATGGCCCAGACCCCAAGGCCCAGACCCTAGGGCCCAGACCCTTAGGCCCAGACCCCTAGGCCCAGACCCCCTAGGCCCAGACCCCCTAGGCCCAGACCCCAAGGCCCAGACCCAGACCCTAGGGCCCAGGGTCCAGACCCCTAGGCCCAGACCCAAGGCCCAGACCCAGGGCCCAGACCCTAGGGCCCAGGGTCCAGACCCCTAGGCCCGGGGCCAAGGCCCAGACCCAGGGCAAATGCCCAGGGCCCAGACCCCAAGACCCAAACCCAGGGCCCAGACCCCATGGCCCAGACCCCATGGCCCAGACCCCAAGGCCCAGACCCCAGGGCCCAGACCCCTAGGCCCAGACCCCTAGGCCCAGACCCCAAGGCCCAGGGCCCAGACCCTAGGGCCCAGGGTCCAGACCCCTAGGCCCAGACCCCAAGACCCAAACCCAGGGCCCAGACCCTATGGCCCAAACCCTATGGCCCAGACCCCAAGGCCCAGACCCTAGGGCCCAGGGCCCAGACCCTTAGGCCCAGACCCCTAGGCCCAAACCCATGGCCCAGACCCCTAGGGCCCAGACCCCTAGGCCCAGACCCCTAGGCCCAGACCCCAAGGCCCAGACCCCAAGGCCCAGGGTCCAGACCCCTAGGCCCAGGGCCCAGACCCCAAGACCCAAACCCAGGGCCCAGACCCCAAGGCCCAGGGCCCCTAGGCCCAGGGTCCAGACCCCTAGGCCCAGACCCCAAGACCCAAACCCAGGGCCCAGACCCTATGGCCCAAACCCATGGCCCAGACCCTAGGGCCCAGGGCCCAGACCCAGACCCCTAGGCCCAGGGTCCAGACCCCTAGGCCCAGACCCAAGGCCCAGACCCAGGGCCAGACCCTAGGGCCCAGGGTCCAGACCCCTAGGCCCAGGGCCAAGGCCCAGACCCAGGGCAAATGCCCAGGGCCCAGACCCCAAGACCCAAACCCAGGGCCCAGACCCTATGGCCCAGACCCAGGGCAAAGGCCAGGGCCCAGACCCAGGGTCCAGACCCCTAGGCCCAAACCCATGGCCCAGACCCCAGGCCCAGGACCCAGACCCTAGGGCCCAGACCCAGGGCCCAGACCCCAGGCCCAGACCCCTAAGCCCAGACCCCAGGGCCCAGACCCAAGGCCCAGACCCAAGGCCCAACCCAGGGCTCAGGCCCTAAGACCCAGACCCCTAGGCCCAAACCCAGGGCCCAGACCCCAAGGCCCAGACCCAGGGCCCAGACCCCCTAGGCCCAGACCCTAGGGCCCAGACCCCCTAGGCCCAGACCCTAGGGCCCAGACCCCCTAGGCCCAAACCCAGGGCCCAGACCCCAAGGCCCAGGCACTAGGGCCCAGACCCCAAGGCCCAGACCCCTAGGCCCAAACCAGGGCCCAGACCCCTAGGCCCAAACCCAGGACCCTAGGCCCAGACCCCCTAGGCCCAGACCCAGGGCCCAGACCCCTAGGCCCAACCCAGGGCCCAGACCCAAAAGCCCAAATACAGACCCAGGGCCCAGACCCTAGGGTCCAGACCCCAAACCCAGGCCCAGACCCCAAATACAGACCCAGGGCCCAGACCCTAGGTCCAGACCCCATAGCCAGGGCCCAGACCCCAAGGCCCAGACCCCAGGGCCCAGACCCTAGGACCCAGACCCTAGGACCCAGACCCCAGAGACCAGGGCCCAGGCTAGACCCCAGGGACCAGACCCCAGGGACCAGACCTCAGGGACCAGACCTCAGGGACCAGACCCCAAGGCCTAGGACCCAGACCCCAAGGCCCAGGGACCAGACCCAGAGACCAGGGCCCAGGTTAGACCCCAGGGACCAGACCCCAAGGCCCAGTCCCAGGGACCAGACCCAGGGCCCAGGCCCAGACCCAGACCCAAAGGCCATCATACACAGCCCATTTCTGTGAGATTTATTGCTGTGGATTCTGTGATATGTTCAGACACACCGCTCATTACTGTGAGTTTTATTGCTGTGGATACTGTGATAAGCTAATACACACTGCACATTACTGGGAGTTTTATTGCTGTGGTGCTATGTTATGTCTTTTTTTTTTTGAAGGGGGAGAAAAGCTCTTAGAGGTTGAGGGGGGGGCCCTGGGGGGCCCCATCGTGAGGTTTAGTAAGGGGCCCCATCATTTCTGATGGCTGCCCTGATAGCCATACACCTGCTATTAATTACTCAATACGAAAATACTGGCATATCTTGAAGAAAGATCCGGTACTACAGGATATCTTAGATGATAATCCGAAGATTGTTAATAGAGGTGCACGAACGATAAAGCAACAAATTGTTAGGAGTCACGTTCGTCAAGTGAATAGTGTTTTTAAAACAATAACAGTGAAGGAAGGTTTTTACCGATGCGGTTCATGCTCTGCTTGCAAGAAATTAGGGTTAAAGAGAGAATTTTGTCCGGCTTTTGGTGCTAATAACATGTTTAAAATTAAAAAGGTTATATCGTGCCACTCTACTAATGTCATTTACGCTCTTGTTTGCCCTTGTGGCAAAATTTATATTGGTCGGACAACTAGACCCCTCTATATTAGGATTTTGGAGCATATTCGCAACATTGTACGAGGGTTTGATAAACATACGGTATCATCTCATTTCCTCACTATACACAATAGCTCCCCTGTAGGTCTGGTCTTTTTTGCCCTACGTAAGGTTGAAAGAGATTGGAGAGGAGAAGACTTCCTGAAAAAGATCAACCAGGAAGAGATGAGGCTTATTTTTTTGTTCGACACTTTAATACCAAGGGGCTTAAATAAGGACTTTGAAATTTGTCATTTTTTATAAGTCCTTTGCCCTAAATGGTTGGGCTGTGGAGTTAGTGATTGCTTTTTATAAATGCAATTTTAGAATTTTAATATTTGGAAAGAGCACATTATTGCCCTGTAGATTCATCTATATATATCTATAAGGTCATTAGGCGTATGATTGGATTGTATTATGTAAAACAATTTAGTATTTGTTATATATGACCCATAGGGGTTCTGATCAATATGACCGATATGCTGTGCAATAAGGATGCTCTATTCTCTTTTATATGCATGCCCCTTTTTATATATAATAATTGATTTCTTATTGGGGTGTTGTTTTTCATATTTCCCGAGTGGATGTCAAGAGAATGGATTTTGCTATCCAGAATGTTAAATATTATGGACGCTGGTATTGCATGACGCAAAGAAGGTTTCCACGCATGCGCGCAGGATCCGGAAGATGAACCCCAGACCAACGGAGTTCTGCTCCGGAAGTGAAATTCGGCCGCCTTCTTGATTGAGGGCGAACCGGAAGTGGAAGCTTCTCGGCGTGGAGGACACTCTAACCCGGAAATGATATTTGCCCACCATCTTCCGCTATGTGATGGACAAATCGAAAGGAAAAGCTTTTTAATTGAAGGCGGGCAAACTAATAGTGGCAACATATTATGGCGCGAAAATTAGCGTTTTCAACATCTGTTATCACTCCCATTTGGGAGTAGGAAATGTATATATATGCATGTTTACTATCTGTGTAACTCTTTTCTTTTCTTGTTGCCACTGAGGAAGCGCGTGATGCGCGAAACGCGTCTGGCCCTGTAATTTTTTGTGCTGTACATTGTTTTATTAAATACATTTTATCCTGATTTTTGGGCACCTTATGGTATTTATTATTCTATGGAATTTGGCTTTTATAAATTGTGCCGTGAACAATTTACATACGTTGGATCCCTAGAGCTCGGTGTGGCTCTTTATAGGGTGAGTAATACTCCCCCCCTGGCCGTTAATTGTAAACTCATGACAAAGTTACAATATTATGCCATGTGAGTTCTCTTTCCCCTGTTTTGAGATCTAAAGGAGAAAAATATTTAAAAGGTTGAGAAAGATCTGTCATCTTTGGCCGTCGGACTGGCCTTCAACAGTTCGAAGAGCGAACACAATAGAGCTAGGAAGCTCTTGAAAAGCGTGAGTGTATGAGACTTTGGATACATTATATACCAACTGAAATTGTTTGATCTACACTATTGTATTTTTTCTCTCTTGTTTCCCTTTTTTTTATCCATTGGATCCTCTGAGTATAATTACGTGTCTTCATTAGAGATATTCCCCTCAAACTAATTACCTCTCCACGGAAACGTAAGATTTTTGGCATTTTGTATTATTTTGAGGTGGTGTGGGGGATTGTTCTGGTGTTCACAAAGGAGCGCTGTTCTTGCACTTGGCTTATATTTTTTCAATATCTGAATATACAGCTAGAAAATATACATGATCACCACTTACTGATTTTGATGTTTTGAGCTGGCTCACGGCTTCCTCTGAGTGTTACTTGACCTAAATATCATTTGCTGGTAATGACTACAAGAGCCTATTCTTAGTTGTTGTCTTATGTAACTTGGATAAAAGGTTATGTAAGTCTAAGTAACAGATTTCTGTTTCTTAATAGGTCAGAGACATGTTTTGGATAGGCAAAAAAGACCATCGCTCCTACAGCCTTGGAATATGAAAAGAATATTAAAATTGTTGATGAAGTCAGGTAATTTTAGTGTAGGTATCTAAAAAGACTATTACTGCCATAATCTTCCCACTGTGAGATTATCTCTCATAGTCAAATGTTGGACATTATCCTTTTAATGATGATTTAATTCTAAGAATGACATTACAGTATGGCAATATGTTCAGGCAACAGGTTAACCTGTTTCAAGGCAGCAAATGTTGAATATATTATAATTCCTTCACTCAGACCAACTAATCAGTGATTATCCTCATAAACAGGGGTCTAATCCTAGAGCTAATGTCAGTTGAACGCAGTCTGAGCGCACTCTGCGTGCGTGTATAACAGACAGACGTACTGACGGAAGATACTGCAGCCACCACAGGGTCCGTTTTTTTGACGGACGTAGAAAAAAAGGGAACTATGGGAAATAAAATAAATATGAAAAATGCTAAAAATTTGAAAAGGATATGAAAAGCCATTTCGTGCGTCAAGGTGCTGGACTTCACAAATGCGCTGCATCTGACATCTCCCCATCACTGACACAGAACACTACGTGGACATGGCACACTCTGCACCTCCGTCTAGCGGTTTTATGTTCTTGCCTAACTTACGTCCTTTTTCCACGTGCGTTGTAAGTGCGCAGTTCGGTGCGCACGTACTTCGTGTGTGGGTCTCTATTGATCATGAGTCTATGCTACGACGGACGTTAAACTGTGCAGCAACACAGACGTGATAACTGCCTTCGCCTGACATTAGCCTAAAATAGTAAGTGCAGGAAATCTCCAATATCTCCATGCTTCAATTAACCATTGACCTGTTGCGCAGAACCCACCACTCCACAAGCAAATTTGATATCATTGTTTAAACATAAATGTAAAACACTCAGGTCACAGGGGACCCTATACGGAGTGAGGCCAATGCCAATATAATAAAGTTTTATTCAAAATGAAGCAAGTAATAAAAAAAATCAACAAAGGAACCCAAGTAAATGGGTGAAAGATGTTAATATGTCGCTAAAAAATTCTAAACACACGAAGGGATAGTTGCAGCTCACCAATGGGTGTATTCCTCACCCACAAATACAGTAGAAGAGAGTAGATATGCCAAGGAGGCAGATCAGGGAGCGCAAAACAATTACAACACTCTCACCAGGTGTTAAAGGTAAAATACAAAGAGTGTACTCATCTCAGGTGTGGACCAGTAGAAAAAACAACAACATATACCTATGGAATAGAGATAAAAACAACAGATTGCGCAATACCAGGGGTAAAAATGAGTATGAACAGAAGGTAACAATTGCACACTCACAGAGGTGGAGCCTGTGAGGCTCTCTTGTCAGCGCCTGCAAGCCACTTGAGGGGGGGCTTCACCCACAGTATTCAATGGTTGTTATCACGCTTCTTATGCTTGTATACACTCTTTCTTGGCCGGAATGGTGAAGTGGCACGAATGTGACCTCGGACAAATGGAGAATGTATAGCGTAATATTGCTATGCTAATACTGTATGACAAAAAAGCAATAGCACACTCACGTGGTATGGAGCCTCTTGTTAGGGTGGCTCAGTAGATAAGGCCTCAGACCATTTTGGGTAGGTCTCACCCTTCTTGAGACTTAGTGGATACCGGGAGCGCAGGTTCCTGGATCTCGGATGGTCAGAAAGTAATGATAGATAATAAATAATGGCAAATAAAAATGAATATGAACATAAAAGTATTAAGGAAATGAAAAATTTATTCCAAATAAAAACAAAATAAAATATGTACAAAGAATAGGGGAAATAAACCGAAACGCGTTTCTCCTGCCGTTCTGCAGGCTTCCTCAGTCGGTAATAGCCCCTTGAGTGTCCATACATGATCTTAAATAATATCCCAATAATTGGGGAAGACATGTCATTGGCGTGCGGTTCACCGTTGTTGTCGGTGTGCTTCATGACTTCCGGAACTTCCGGTTTGCGTCTCATCTACCGGATATGCGCCTGCGGGCCAAGCGATGATTTCCGGTTTGCGTTTCACGCATCGGAACTTCCGATTGATGGAGTGGAAACGGATATCTGCATGCTTCTACAGATGGCTAAAGAGATCCCAAAAATAGGAGAAGGAGGAAGAACCTCCAAAAGGCACAGAACAAAAAAATGGAGGGGGAAAAAAGGGGAGAGTCCTCTTGTCCAGGGGCAAAAAGTCCAGCGGCCACCACATAAACAGTCCAGAAGGGAAATATGCAAAAGCAAAGAAAATAGAAATAAAAAATAAAAAATGTATATAATACACGCATAAAAATCATGAAACATAGAATAATACTGTATATAACACAGAAATAATACAGTGACAGAAAAAAGGAAATATATAGTGTATTTAATGGAAAATTATGCACAGAGAGCCTAAGTATATAATTCATAAAAAAATATTAAGAAAAAAATGAAAAGGAAAAACTATAAAAAATGACAGACTTCAAAGTCCGCATTCAATCCCATAGGGAGAAGGGTATCTAAAGTATAAATCCAACGCATCTCTGATTTGATAATTTTGGAGTGCATATCATCACCCCTCCAATCCCGTGTAATTATTTCCAAACCCTGGAACTCCAAACCCTTGGGGTTACAGGAATGGATATCCTTAAAATGTGTAGACACGCTATGTTTGTCGTAACCTCGAGTAATATTGCAAAGATGTTCGTTGATCCTGATGTATAAGGCCCTTGAGGTCTGGCCCACATAACGTTTACCACAAGGGCATTTAAGTAAATAAACAACGTTCTTACTATGACAGGTGATAATTTGACGAATAGGAAGAGTTGATTGATTATGAGGAGTGTCAATGGTTTGAACTAATCTTTTGCGGCTGCCTGTCTTTCTGCAGGCAATGCATTGCCTGCATCCGTAAAAGCCCATATCTAAACCAAAGGGGTTTTTGTTTTTGATTTGAGTACGTAAATGGTTTTTGGTTAACTGGCGTCCAAAATTCTTACCCCCCTATAGATAATGGTGGGGTGGTCTGGTAAAAGAGTATTAAGTAGCGGATCTCGTTTAAGAATTGGCCAGTGTCGCCTTATTGAGCGTGAGATAGATTACAATCTTACCAATAAGGCTAACACAAAAGGTAAAGATCTGATATCACTATTAGAATGTGATTTATATTTCAAAAGTGTGGTCCTATCTATTTTGGAGACTTCATTGCGCACAGAAAGGAGTTGGCTCCTTCCATATCCCTTGGCCGAAAAATCCTCAACTAATCTCTGGGATTGGGACATAAAGAGGTTCATCTCGGTGCAGTTCCTTCGTATTCGTGTCATCTGTCCCTTAGGGACTGCCTTTAACCAGGGAGGATAATGATGACTTGTAACATCAATAAAGCCATTAACCTTTACATCTTTGAAATGAGTGCTTGTCTCTATGTGACCCTCCTTCACATAGAGATTGAGATCTAAATAATTGACTTGTTCACCACTAATGTTGTGTTCAAGTTTAATACCCAAGGAGTTCTGATTGAGGTGATTAATAAAATCTTCAAGTTGGGGCTTTGTGCCCCTCCAAATAATAAGTATATCGTCTATGTAGCGTTTATAGAGGACGAGGCTCGAGCCCCAGCCGTGCCCTGTCCATACCGCACTGTTCTCCCAGTGCGCCATGAACAGATTGGCATAACTGGGGGCGAACCTCGTCCCCATCGCTGTGCCATGCGTTTGTAAGTAATATGTATCATGGTACCAGAAGTAATTGTTATGTAAAATCAGACGTATCCCTTCCAGAATAAAATCAATCTGTTCGTCTGCAAAGACATCAGCCTCTCTCAGAAAAAATTCAACTGCCTCACAGCCAGCCTTATGGGAAATGATAGTATACAAGGAGCTAACATCACAGGTAGCCATTAGAAATCCTTCCTCCCAGGTTAGATCTTGCAAAAGATGTAGAACAGCTATCGTATCTTTCAGATATGCAGAAGTTTTTACCACTAGGGGCTGAAGAAGATGGTCAATATATTCTGAGATCTTACACGAAACAGAATTAATACCGGAGACTATAGGGCGCCCTGGTGGATTAATATTATTTTTATGTAACTTTACGTACTTTTTATGTAAATATTAATTTAAATGTACTATCATTTCCCATAAGGCTGGCTGTGAGGCAGTTGAATTTTTTCTGAGAGAGGCTGATGTCTTTGCAGACGAACAGATTGATTTTATTCTGGAAGGGATACGTCTGATTTTACATAACAATTACTTCTGGTACCATGATACATATTACTTACAAACGCATGGCACAGCGATGGGGACGAGGTTCGCCCCCAGTTATGCCAATCTGTTCATGGCGCACTGGGAGAACAGTGCGGTATGGACAGGGCACGGCTGGGGCTCGAGCCTCGTCCTCTATAAACGCTACATAGACGATATACTCATTATTTGGAGGGGCACAAAGCCCCAACTTGAAGATTTTATTAATCACCTCAATCAGAACTCCTTGGGTATTAAACTTGAACACAACATTAGTGGTGAACAAGTCAATTATTTAGATCTCAATCTCTATGTGAAGGAGGGTCACATAGAGACAAGCACTCATTTCAAAGATGTAAAGGTTAATGGCTTTATTGATGTCACAAGTCATCATTATCCTCCCTGGTTAAAGGCAGTCCCTAAGGGACAGATGACACGAATACGAAGGAACTGCACCGAGATGAACCTCTTTATGTCCCAATCCCAGAGATTAATTGAGGATTTTTCGGCCAAGGGATATGGAAGGAGCCAACTCCTTTCTGTGCGCAATAAAGTCTCCAAAATAGATAGGACCACACTTTTGAAATATAAATCACATTCTAATAGTGATATCAGATCTTTACCTTTTGTGTTAGCCTTATTGGTAAGATTGTAATCTATCTCACGCTCAATAAGGCGACACTGGCCAATTCTTAAACGAGATCCGCTACTTAATACTCTTTTACCAGACCACCCCACCATTATCTATAGAGGGGGTAAGAATTTTGGACGCCAGTTAACCAAAAACCATTTACGTACTCAAATCAAAAACAAAAACCCCTTTGGTTTAGATATGGGCTTTTACGGATGCGGGCAATGCATTGCCTGCAGAAAGACAGGCAGCCGCAAAAGATTAGTTCAAACCATTGACACTCCTCATAATCAATCAACTCTTCCTATTCGTCAAATTATCACCTGTCATAGTAAGAACGTTGTTTATTTACTTAAATGCCCTTGTCGTAAACGTTATGTGGGCCAGACCTCAAGGGCCTTATACATCAGGATCAACGAACATCTTTGCAATATTACTCGAGGTTACGACAAACATAGCGTGTCTACACATTTTAAGGATATCCATTCCTGTAACCCCAAGGGTTTGGAGTTCCAAGGTTTGGAAATAATTACACGGGATTGGAGGGGTGATGATATGCACTCCAAAATTATCAAATCAGAGATGCGTTGGATTTATACTTTAGATACCCTTCTCCCTATGGGATTGAATGCGGACTTTGAAGTCTGTCATTTTTTATAGTTTTTCCTTTTCATCTTTTCTTAATATTTTTTTATGAATTATATACTTAGGCTCTCTGTGCATAATTTTCCATTAAATACACTATATATTTCCTTTTTTCTGTCACTGTATTATTTCTGTGTTATATACAGTATTATTCTATGTTTCATGATTTTTATGCGTGTATTATATACATTTTTTATTTTTTATTTCTATTTTCTTTGCTTTTGCATATTTCCTTCTGGACTGTTTATGTGGTGGCCGCTGGACTTTTTGCCCCTGGACAAGAGGACTCTCCCCTTTTTTCCCCCTCCATTTTTTTGTTCTGTGCCTTTTGGAGGTTCTTCCTCCTTCTCCTATTTTTGGGATCTCTTTAGCCATCTGTAGAAGCATGCAGATATCCGTTTCCACTCCATCAATCGGAAGTTCCGATGCGTGAAACGCAAACCGGAAATCATCGCTTGGCCCGCAGGCGCATATCCGGTAGATGAGACGCAAACCGGAAGTTCCGGAAGTCACGAAGCACACCGACAACAACGGTGAACCGCACACCAATGACATGTCTTCCCCAATTATTGGGATATTATTTAAGATCATGTATGGACACTCAAGGGGCTATTACCGACTGAGGAAGCCTGCAGAACGGCAGGAGAAACGCGTTTCGGTTTATTTCCCCTATTCTTTGTACATATTTTATTTTGTTTTTATTTGGAATACATTTTTCATTTCCTTAATACTTTTATGTTCATATTCATTTTTATGACGGAATGGGATGTTGTTCCGCCTGCGGGTGTGCTCTATCTGCGTGGCCCCGTCGCTTACCGCTGGCCCGACTACCGAGTGACGCGCACTCGGCGTCTCGTGCGGCCTGGCGTGACCCCGGGAAGGGTTAGCGGGCGGTGGAGGGGACCCCTGCCTCGAACCAGCCCGACCACTAAGCCATACGGTACTCAGCGTCCCGAGCAGCTGGTTCACTGACCTTGTGGGTGTGGGACGTCTGTGGAGATCGGATCTGTCAACCGCGGAGGAATATTCGGATCTTATGAATATTCGGATCTTATATGGGAAACGTTTCGATCTTCTGCGGGAAAACGTTTCCGATCCAGGTGCGGGTGAATCTTCGTATCTCCGGGTGAACGACTTTTCGGATCTGAACTGGAAGCCGCTTCGGATCTTGCGGGATCGGCAAGGGATTCGTATCTTACCGCGGTCTCTTGCAATACCGAAGCGCGGTACACGGCCGCGCCCTTCGGATCGGATCTCGGTCTATCTGGGAACCGAACACCATACGCTGCGCCTCTGCCCTGATGCTCGATGCAGGCACAGAGCGCTCGTTCGGTTCGGATCCGGGTGGACCACCGTACCCTGAGACTGCGGGGAATACTCAGGCGATGAAATACGGCGGGGAAATAAACACATCAGACGAGGCTGGATGCACTGCTAAATCTGGCTTTATTATTCACAGCTCAGGCATTTATCAACTTTACACAAATTACAATACAATGGGAATCCCTGCCCGCCCTCACAGGACCCATTGGCCGTTGCAGTTCGGGGAGTCGCCGATTCGGACCGGATGGTCCGAATCGGCCATTTTACAATCCGAACCGGATGGTTCGATTCGGCCATTTTCCGATTCGAATAATCTGATTGCAACCACGAGGCAATCGGAAAATGGCGGCGGGCAAGGCAGACAAAGGGAACACATCACAATCAACGGGGAACACTGTATTACACCACACATAACCACATCTAATAAAAAGTACTGCAAAACTCTGTGCGTGCCACCGCACCTAAGTGTTCAGGGCAAAATCAAGGTCCGTGTGCACCGCCCCTGGCTGAGGGTGCTGGGCCATTCCGTGACAATTTTTATTTGCCATTATTTATTATCTATCATTACTTTCTGACCATCCGAGATCCAGGAACCTGCGCTCCCGGTATCCACTAAGTCTCAAGAAGGGTGAGACCTACCCAAAATGGTCTGAGGCCTTATCTACTGAGCCACCCTAACAAGAGGCTCCATACCACGTGAGTGTGCTATTGCTTTTTTGTCATACAGTATTAGCATAGCAATATTACGCTATACATTCTCCATTTGTCCGAGGTCACATTCGTGCCACTTCACCATTCCGGCCAAGAAAGAGTGTATACAAGCATAAGAAGCGTGATAACAACCATTGAATACTGTGGGTGAAGCCCCCCCTCAAGTGGCTTGCAGGCGCTGACAAGAGAGCCTCACAGGCTCCACCTCTGTGAGTGTGCAATTGTTACCTTCTGTTCATACTCATTTTTACCCCTGGTATTGCGCAATCTGTTGTTTTATCTCTATTCCCTAGGTATTATGTTGTTGTTTTTTCTACTGGTCCACACCTGAGATGAGTACACTCTTTGTATTTTACCTTTAACACCTGGTGAGAGTGTTGTAATTGTTTTGCGCTCCCTGATCTGCCTCCTTGGCATATCTACTCTCTTCTACAATAAAAAAAATCAACCAAAAAATATTGTGAGAAAAAGCAAGAAGTGAAAAAACTCAATACGAACAACAGAAAATAAATCGAAAAACACAAACATAATTGCACAGCAAAGCACTCCATTCACAGTAGTATGTAATACTGAAGGCTAGCAATTAGTAGAGGTATGCAAATGTCTTAGAGCTCACAATGTGATAGACTACTAATATAAGTCACTATATACGGTAAGTTCACTCCTGAGACAAAGACATATGCACCATATTCAGTCAATGCTAAAGCTAGACTTTGCAGATATCGATCGCGCTTAGTAATGTCAAGAAAAATAAATATATATCAAAAGTAGAACGACAAAGGCATGTGCAGTAACTCAATTCAACCGACTCTAATGATAGTATAAGTGATAACAATGATTAGCACCTTTGCAAGAAAACGTGTACTAGCAAGATATTAGTGGACGCATTACATTCAGTACGTCTCATAGGTAACAGTGGAAAATACCCATTGGTAAAAGGTGCATAGAATTTTTGTACAAGAAACCATACCAGTAGCGAAGGGAACAATGGGTGAAGCAAATGTAGCGCTACTCCCGCGAGAGCCACTGAATTTGACAGGCCTCCTGTCTCACTCCAGTGATTACCCACCTCCACCTTCGGCGCCAAGTAATACCAGGACAAGATTACTTTAAATAAAAAGGGGTTTATTAGGACTAGCGAGCAAACCCTTTGTAGGACAAAGTAATCAACAGTATAACAGTATTGAAAGAGTTAATTCAGCATCACTATTCGACACAATGATGAATAAATGAGACGGCAACCTTTACCATACTTCAATGCAGTTAGATTATTAAAAATAATCAACGTAACCGATATCAACAACCTATCTAAACCTTGTACCTTCTATCTAACCACTGGCCAGTGGAAATTATACAAGCGTTCAAGACTGCTAGCGTTGGGGCCCTTGACTTCTATCGTTGGGTACCTTTAACATGAAACCATAGTTGTATTCCAGTGAGAAAGAAATCTTCGCAAAGTGTCACAGAACAACAAGTTTTGTAACTGCAGCGATCCTCCTTTTAGCTGCAACTGCGCGGGCAGTAGACTAGGCCAGACAATAAAGTTAGCAATATCAACTCACGCAGGATGGCCGAATACCTCTCTCCGTTTGATACTCTCACCCCTTCCTTGCTGGACGGTAGCTCAATCGCTATCTCTTAGCGCTGGAATCACTCAAGGACAGCCGGATCCCTCTCCACGGGACGCATGAGGACAGCTGGATTTCTTCTCCACTGGATACACTCGATCGCTCCCTCTGTCACTGGAAACACACGAAGGCCGCCAGACCCCTTCTCCGATGTATGCGCAGGGACAGCTGGATCTTCATTCCGCTGGTACTGGCAACACGTAAGGGCAACCAGATCTCTCCTTCTCTGGATACACGAGGCAGCCGCTGGCTGCACAATCCACCACATAGGTCCGTTCACCTCAGCAGTTCTCACCTTCTCTGCCTTCTCCTTGCTCTGCATGTGCACTTCCCACCTTGGAAAACGCCCTTTCCCCTAGGCACTGCTGGGAGGTGTAGTCCTCTTCTTGACATATTGCATTAGGCCCTCTGCCATTGAAATTAATGTTCCAGAATCCTTTGCATCTTCCTGTCTTAAACAACTTCCTTTGCTAGTGAAGAGAAAGGGAAAAAGGGAGGGGGAAATTCCTCCGTAGCTGTGACAAGCTGTATGTCTCTGTCCAAAGCCTGGGTTACAGTGAAACACAATAGTACACACACACAGTTCAAGTAGCCTGCGCTACACAAACTAATTTCGCTGGCAATTCGCCAATATTTGGCGAATTGTCAGTTTTTTGAATAGCCGAATTGCCACACAAGGAAATTCACCGTTCGGTGCAATTCGGTGGCCGATTCAGCTCTCTCTGAATAACCCCTTAACCTGCCTGATGGTTATCCCGAGTGTGTCTTGGGGGTTAATTTTCACGGCTGAGAGCGGTAACCCCGAGCCACATTCGGGCTGTATACATCACCGCTCCCTCGCTGATCCCCGCAGTCTCCTCTGGCAATCGCAGCATTTTACTTCCTGGATTCCTTCTCTCGAGGAGGGAACCAGGAAGTATGAGGTCACGGTCACCGAAGGAGACTGCGGGGGACAACGGGGGAGTGCAGGGAGAGGTGATGTATCCAGCGGCATCCCGAGTTTTGCTCAAGGTTACCGCTTCCAACATAGGAATTTAACCCCAAGCCACACTCAGAATACCGCTGGGAGGCAAGGAAAATAGACCGCTTTTAGATGCGGTTTTTCAAAAAATTTAGACCGCCAGGGAGGTTAAGTGTAAATATCATGCCTTACATGGTTATTCAGAGAAAGGTGAAACTCTGGATAACTTTTGGAGAAGTGAAAATTATAGGTCAAAATAGCCAAACCATAAAAATTCTCATTTATCTCACTTTCTAAATCAGCCTCTTTGACCTAGAATTTGCACTTCTCCAAAAGTTCTCCATAGTTTCACCTTTCTCTGGATAACCCTGCAATTATTGATGTGTCTGCATTGGCTTGCAGCATATTATGTGGTTTGCACTAATTATGTGGTTACATATTTGACCTTTTATCAGTTTCTCCAAAAGTTCTCCAGAGTTTCACCTTTCTCTGAATAACCCTACAAATCTAAAATACATTATCTAGTGGTTAAATGTACAAAACAGGAATGGTTTTAAGATGAATTCCCTTAGAAGAACCAGTAAATTTCCTTGTTTACATGAAATTTCAATAATTTAGTACATTCTTTTACATACAACAGTTTTTTTTCCAGTCTATGTATGACACAATGGGATCGCAATGTGTGAGACTGCAATCCAACTATTCAAACCTGAAAAAGATTTATTTAATACGGAGCTGAAAATTGAACACCTTCATTATTTAAAGCTTTATTTTATCTCAGAGGGCAGAGTTTCACTGTCAGAAGAGCGTAAATCTTCCAGGCAGAAAATAACTTCTTTACTTATTAATATCCAGGCCAAACTAATTACACGAACATCAAGGCATGAAATGAATGGTATTAACCTACACTGTGGCTTTTACAATAACACGTAATCACCGGGAAGTTAAATGCGTTTGCTATTTGGCCTCATCTAAATGCTACTCCACTGGGAAGAAGATGTGGAAACAGTGCTATATCAGCAGACGCGTCCTTTATAAATAGATGAAGTTAAAGTGAGTGAAAAAGAAAATCCGTATTAATTTCATCTTGTTTATAAGACCAGACAAAGAGGAAGGCGTAGCATAGCATGTATGATATACGAAGGCTATTAACCCCTGTGTGTGTAAGTAATGGGCGACAGCAGAATGAGAATAAATTTAATTTTGATCTGTACTGTACAATGATGTAAGCACCATTATACGACATACAGGGTTATTCAAAGAGAGCCAAAATGGCTCCAAAATTGCACTGAATGGTGAATTGCCCTGTACGGTGCAATTTCAGCACCATTTGACTATTCAAAAAGCTGGCAGTTCGCCAAATATTGGCGACTTGTCAGCGAAATACGGTGATCTTCGACAGCAGTGAACTCCCCATAGAAAAGTAATGATTATTCAGAGAACACCGAACAGCAGTGAAATGTCAGTGAAATTCCCTGATTTTCGTTGCTTTCATTCTGCATGTTTAATCAGGCGAATCCCATAGGTTTCAATGTAAAAAATATTCCTGTTTTTAATTAAATATTCATTAAACTGTTTATTCTTTTAATTTGCAGCAAAAAGTCTCATTATTGATTTTTTTAGGATTTTTTCGACAACATTTTTTTCTTTCGACTTTTTGTAAATAGCATATTTTCTTTTTCTATAATAGACCTTTTTATTATTATTCATAGGACCTTATATATTAATTCCAGCCATTTTCTTGCAGCTGTTTTGCAAACAGTTTTTAAAAGTTGAGGTGTTTTTTTTTTTTTACCCCGTTCGTCGGCTTGTCGACTTTTTCCGACGGCTGGTCGGGGCACTGGTGGGTGGTCAGCTTTTTTTGGATGTGTTCGCCGGTTTTGTAGCGGATCATTGGTTTTCGTTCAGCAGCGTATCGGATCGCTCAGATGTATTTTCAGTGATTTTGCGGTGTTTTTTTCCGTTTGATTCGGCGGTTTGGCGGCAGTTTTTCATATGTGTTCGGTGGCTTTTCCCTGCACTTCGCGGACCCTGAGTTGAATGCTGAATTCACCACAGGGTCGGCGAATTCGACTTCCCGAAGTGCTGGGGACGAAAGAACACCGAAATTCCGGTGGAATTTGAATAACCCTGATTGTCAATTGGCAACTATTATGTATCAATGTAGGAACCCTGAAGGATACATCATGGAGCAGAGAGAAAGATAATATTTTATTATAACGTGAGGCAACATTGTGGGGAAAGTTGTTGTGGAAAAAGAAATTGCAAAGTGGGAAAAATAAAACATTCTTCATATAATGAAAAAAGTCTTAAATATACTATATACAGCAAAAATATGACAGACACTGAAACTCATACTGCCAGAGGAAGCCAGACTTTACTGTCAGAATCTGTCTTTCCATCATTTGATATGCATATAGTTTTTAATTCTTCGCTTTCATTTAATTAAAAGGTTTTGATGGTGTAGTTTTTGTAATAAAATGTTCTCCATTTGGTGTATTGTGTCTGTCATGAGAAGCACCCGCCTGTTATGCTTAGTAAAGGTTGAGTGCTGCCTTCCTGGTAGGTATATATATATATATATATTACACACAAATAATAAAAAGAAAATAAAAAACAAACTTTATTTTTATTTTCTTCATGATTATCATATTATATTTTACACAGTCATGCTTGATATATGTAGAGCTTCACTATACATTTTTGTTTCCTGTTTTTTGTTGTATATAAGAAGTTGCTCTTTTCATAGACAGGAATTAGGAGACCAGAAAATTACAATAAGAGAAATTCCATCTTGGTGTATTGTATATACTCTTTGTTACTATTTAATTTAAGATTTAGATTTCTTTAAAGCGCCAGTCTGTCCAGTTCTAGTCATGTAAACATGGAAATTGTTGTCATTGTTTGCATATCTGCTAACCATTTGTTTGGCCAATCATTCACCGCGTCTTGTGCATACAATATTTATTGGCTCTATGTATTTTAAAACGGAGAACAATGTTACTCAAACCAATATCTAAAATACAAATCGTGCAAAGCCTAAAAGCCATGGAAAGGTTTAGAGCACATTCACCAGGGGAAAATTACAAATTAA
The DNA here is from genome assembly GCA_009667805.1 of Leptobrachium leishanense. Classification (NCBI taxonomy): domain Eukaryota; kingdom Metazoa; phylum Chordata; class Amphibia; order Anura; family Megophryidae; genus Leptobrachium; species Leptobrachium leishanense. The sequence continues at coordinate 80,665,296 of CM019071.1, forward strand.
AGAAATCGCAAACTGATAAAAGGTCATTTTTATCCACATTTTTAACCACATAATTAGTGCAAACCACATGACATACTGCAGGCCAATGCAGATGCATCAATAATGGTTTTTTTTTTAGTTTATTGCAGAAAACCTATATGAAATCCCATTAATATTGTGCATTAATGTCACTACCACACAATAACCCATTAATATTGTGTATACAAGTCAATACCACACAAAAAATGGCCTATTAAAAAACTATTTTTCTTTAAAGTTTCAGCAATAGCAAATATACCTCTACAGTTTAATTATTTTAGAAACAATATCACAAAAATATCCTATAGTATGGCTCAATTACATTTTATTTTACATTACTTTCTTTGTAGCTACAGCCATGTACTCTCAGAATAGTTACACTATATAAATTAATTTAAAAAAGATGACATAAACAAATTGTGCGGATAATACGAAATCTGAAGTAAACCAACAGGGTCATTCAAAGAGATCCGAATTGTGGCTGAAAGGTAACCGAACACTGAAATTCAGCGTACGGTTACCTTTCCTGGCCATTCGGCTATGCAGAGAGCAGGCAGTTTGCCAAATGTTGGCGAATTGTCTGCACATACGGTGCCTGTTCGAGGGCAGTGAAATCCCCATAGAGAAGCAATGCTTCGTCTATTCAGAGAACACCGAACAGCAGGGAAAAGTTGCCGAAATGCCCCGCTATTCGGTGGTCTCATTCGACACAGATTTATTCAGACGAATTCCATAAGCTTCAATGCTAAAAAATATTCCCCTTGTAATCCAATATCTAATAAACCGTTAATTATAATATTCTGCAGTAAAAGGTCTCTTTATTCATAGATTTTTTAGGATCTTTTAGGCGTTTTTTGGGATTTTTTTGCAAACTTTTTTTCTGTTTTTTTTTTATCGTTCTTTCTTTTTTCTGTAACAGCCCTCTTTATTATCATTCATTGGATCTTATGTGTAAATTCCAGACATTTTCGCTCAGTAGTTTTTTGCAAACAGCGTTTCAATTTTCCAACTTTCAAGCATACTGTTTTTTTTTTTCACCTCCTTCGTCTGCGTTGCGGGTTTTTCCGGCGGCTGCTCTGCGCTGTGATCGGCGGCTAGTCGGGTTTCTCTGGCATGTTCGGCAGGGTTAATCCAGATGTTTTTGCGGGTTTCGCTGAGTGTTCGTCAGGTTTTGCAGTGAGTGTTAGCCAGGTTTGCAGCAGCATTTCCCTGCACTACCACGGCCCTGTGGTGCTTGCTGAATACACCGCAGGGTCGCCAAAATAGCATCGCCAAAACGCACCGAATTGAAGAGAATGAAAAGTCACCGAACGTGCGGTGACTTTTCGATTCTCTTTGAATAACCCTACAAATATCGTATAGTCTGTCTCATTTGTTTTACATATGTGTTTCCTCGGTCAATGATTGTCTATGAAGCCCACGTGTAAGATGGGTAAAATGGGTTTTGATTTACAGTTTGATTATTTCTATATTTTTTAAAGATTCCGAAAAAAGTTGGGACAGTATGGAAAATGCAAAAACAAACAAAAAAAAATCTACTGAAAATTCAATTCATCCTGTACTGTATTGAAAATACATTATTAACACAATATTTGATGTTTTACTTTGTGAATTAACTAGACACAAATTCCAGGAAAATGAGATGGACTCCTGGTGTAGTGTCCATGTTTTTTTATTGGAGTATGAATAAAGGCGACGTTTCGGCCCTTAAGAGCTTAAAGGGACACTCTAGGCAACATGACCACCTAAGCTATTTTAGGTGGTCATGATGCCCGGAGTATTCCCTTGCCTGTCCCTCCTCCCTCCGCTCAGCCGATCGTCAGAAAAGGCTGAAAACAGCTGAGAGAGGTGGAGGAGTTTACTCCGCCCTCCCAGCTGTCAGTCAGCAGAGCGGGAATCATATTTCCCGCTTCTGCCGACTTTTGTCGAGTAGGAGACGTCATCGCGCTTTCAGCGCAATGACGTCTCCAACTCACCGCAGAAGCTGGCGGCTCCCTCTGATGGTTAGTGTTGCGCGCATCCTCTTGCGCGCAACACTAATCCTCAGAGGGAGCCGGGAGGAAGCCTGCCGATTGGCTGGCTTATGTGAGAGGCGCGCATGCGCGCTTCTCACGTAAACCAGAAGCCAAGAAGCATGAAGAAGGACGGGAGCGGAACAGGAGGGAGGTGAGTATAAAAAAAAAAAAGACGCCGCTGGAAAGAAGTGGATTTTAGGGTAAGTATTACAGTTACAAAAAAATAAATAAAAACGAAAGATTTATTAAGGGAATAGGGATAGGTTAGGATAAAAAAACAGGGGGGGTGATTTTTTGAGTAGAGTGTCCCTTTAATCATGACATTATTAAGGGCTGAAACGTTGCCTTTATCTCTACTCCAATAAAAATCAATGTACACTACACAAGGAGTGCCTCTCCTTTTCCTGGAGTTTGGACACTGAAGACACCAGTTGGTTAAGTTTAGGAAGTAGAATTTTCCCCCATTTATCCATTATGCATGTCTTAAGCTGCGCAACTGTACAGGGGCCTTTGTTGCCTTGTTTTGAGCTTCATAATGAGCCACACATTCTCAATCGGAGACAGGTCAGGACTGCAGGCAGGCCGTGCTAGCACCCGCACTCTCTGCTTATGCAACCTTAGGTTTGTAATCTGGGCAGAATGTGGTTTGCTGTTGTGCTACTGGAAGACGCAGGGATGTTCCCAGAAAAGACGACATCTGGATGGCAGCATATGCTGCTCCAAAACTGTGTACATATCTTTCTGCATTAATGGTGTCCTCCCAGATGTGCAAGTCACCCATGCCAAGGGCATGACCCCCCCCCGCCCCATACCATGACAGATGCTGGCTTTGGGGCCTAATGATGATCAGCTTGGATGGTCTGTTTCCTCTTGGATCTGAGAACACAAGGACTGTTTTTCCCCAAAATTATTTGAAATGTTGATTCAACAGACCACAAAACATGATTCCCCTGTGCTACTGTGCACCTCAGATGAGAAGTCAGAGAAGTGGGCGGCGCTTCTGGACAGTGTTGATGTATGGCTTCTGCTTTGCATGGTAAAGCCTTAACTTGCATCTGTGGATTATTATTTATTATTATTGTCATAATTTATATAGCGCCAACAGTTTCCGCAGCGCTTTACAATAACCAAAGGGAACGAAATACATATAAACGGACATAAGATGGAAACAAGAGGTGTAGAGGGCCCTGCTCATAGCTTACAGTCTAGAGGGATTGGGGTTGAGGAAGACAAGAGGAATTTCACTAGATAGCAGCAGCAAATGGTGTTGACTGACAAATGTTGAACAAAATATTCCCAAGCCCATGTCAGGATCTCCATAACAGACTCTTGATGGCTTTTGAGACAGTGATATCTAAGGGACCGAGCTCGCGTGCATTCAGAAGTGGTTTTCGGCCTTGCCGATTTCGCACCGAGATTTGACTTGATTCCTTCAATCTATTTCTTATTTTATGCACTGTAGAAAGTGAAATGCCGAAATTACTACCGATATGTGCTTGGGGAATGTTGTTGTCAAAGTGTTGGATTATTTGCTGGCGCATATGTTGGCAGATTGGCGAGCCTCGACCCATCTTTGCTCTTGATGGACTAGGCCTTCTTTGGAGGTTCTTTATATACTATTGTAGCGCTCACTGCTGGAGGAGCCGCTGAATTTAACCTCGGGTCAGTCTCCCCGCGCTAGGGAATAAATATACACCAGCACTGTTGTGGATTTTATAAATTATATAGTTTACTGGTCTCAAATAAACTGGCATATATAAAGCAGCACGGTATACATATATATTTACAGGAATTCGTAATGCGAGAAACGCGCAGCGGTAAAAAAGGAAATTTTAACCCCTTCGTTGCCGGAGTGTAAGTCCCGTACAGGTTGTGTCCCAAGAAGGTGTGCGTGTATGCGTGTGTTGGTACCCGGTTACTAGATTCAACTGGCCAGTGAATGAATTCAATGTGTCTTTGACTAGTCACGTTGGGGCCCTGTAGATGTAGACAAACTGCAGCGTGCTTTTATTACTGTACTGTGGCCTGGAAGGCCTCTCACCCATCCGCCAGATACTCTGCACCCTGCTCGACCCAGGACGTCTCTCCGCTCGATTTGGCTGGGACTCTGTGCCACCGGATCCGCTTGTCTTGCTTGTCCGTCTCTGCCACAAGATGCTCAGTTTACCGCCTGCACTCCCATTAGATCATCGCGGTCTCCTAACTCGGGGTCCAATCTGCAGCTCTGTATCTGTGTAAACCTCTCAGCGGTGGATTACTAGGTCTCTGGCAGTCACTGAAACCAATCTCCAGCATCCGCAAGGCAGCACCTGTGCTCCGGCCTGGTCACAATCGCTCCTTGTCTCACATGCGTCTTGCTCTGTTCACCCCTTGGCGCGCACTGGCTCTCCTCCACCCGAGGTTGCGGATGTCTCTCCGTTCTCCCCACCCACTTCCTGTCTCTGCCCCAAAGCATGCTGGAAAACGTAGTTCAAAAGTGTCCAGTATTGGTTTACATTGCGCTCGTCTCCCCCTGGTGGCCAGAAACGAGTAATTACAGCAGCAGAATTAAACCAGCGCTACACTATGATTACATAACTGCCTCACCTGTTTCATATCACCATTATTCCTAAAGCGCCCCATCCCAACTTTTGTGGAGTGTGTTGCAGTAAGGTTTGAAGTGTGAATTCAATGTAATTTTTAAAATAAACAAACTAAAACATCCAATAATGTGTTAATAATGTGTTTTCAATGTAAAGTAGTACAGGATAAATCGAATTAGAAAATGGACTGTTTTTTGGTGGGTGTTGCATTTTCCATACTACCCCAACTATTTTGGAATTGGGTTTCTAGTTCCTTGTATTTTATCGCTTTTTTATTTAGGTCCATTTCTCTGGAGTGCCCATTAAATTGATAGATGAAATTCCTTAGAAACAATTAAAAGTTAATTTACAATCATTCAGTGACAGTAGGCAACATATTATCTTCTTACTTTTTAACAAACAGATTTTTTTTTTTTTTTTGTGAAAGGATTTTACCAGGAAGGATACATTGAGATTTCTCTCGTTTTCAAGTATGTCCTGGGTGGCGAGTATGTACCGTTAGGTGTCTTGCCAAGGACACTTACTGGAGAGGTTGCTCGCTGGGATCGAACCCATGACTCCACAGGCTCTCTCCATGCAGAGCGGTGACATTACCAATTACATATGATCTGAATATGTATGGTCAAAGACATACATTTTCATGTACGTGTTGGTCATAGAGAGTCCATTATACACCAAAAGTATACAAATGTCCATTTCAAAACCTACATGCATTGTGGATGTTCAACCAAGAGTTTGAGTCCCACTCAGGCACTCTATTCAAAGTGATCTGTTCTAGGTAATGAGTGAGTCATTATTTGTGATGGCCCCTCTCATTAATATGATGATTACTCAAATCTCTATTTCAGCCAAACTGCAAACTGTTTTTGTAGCTTGGCTGTAGCAACTGCCTACTGTAAATGAACACTTTCTATATTTTGTATAGCCTTTTTGACCAGCCAGAGAGTAAAGAGTGATGCGATGGTCACTCATTATTCATGTGCCGAGGTGAAAGAATACTGGCCCTGTGACCACTATGTTACATGTACTTGTCTTTGCAACATAAATAAGCACTTTAAAATAAAGAGAGAAATAGAGAGGTTTGTGAGGGTCCTGAAAACGAGCAACGGCACTAGTTGTCTGCTCTACGGTGGTGCCCACTCAGGTCTCACAAGGTTTTAGCTCGATTGTGCCATTACAGGGACGAATGCAAATCAGTCTGCTACACCCAGAAAGGGTGGCCAGTACCGAAATGCCAAGGAAGTCATCCCTGCACGAGAGGTGCAGCAACCCCAGACGATCGTTTCGGCCTTGTTAGGCCTCGTCAGGAGGGTATAGCTGACACCCTCTAGGCACATCGAGCAAGGGGTGCATGTCTGGATTACCCTGTAGACAAAGATGTTAAAAAAATCCCATACTCATCGACAGTCCCACAGCCCGATGTCTCAGATGGATGCGTGCAGAAGGTCACAAGAAACAAATAGTTCTCAGTCTCCTTCCGCTGTCACGGGGTGGCAAGGTCAAACCCAGGATGTGGTGACAGAGTGGAGCGGAGGCAGCAATATGGGGTAAACAAGTAAAGGATTATTACACAAGGAGTCACAAAAGCAGGAAAAAAACAAAAGGGGAAACACTGGATTAGGTATAACTGGTAGCTGGGCAGGGCAGGAAAGGGACTGACATACAAAAGCACTAGACACTGGATAGGAGACACCAGGTGGATCTAACAGGAACTGAATGGAAATAAACATGATGCTTTAACTGGTAACAAAGGGGCAAGACATGAAGAGAGAAACAACAACAAGAACAGAAACACACCAAGCAACTACAGAGGAAAACAAAAGGACACTTACTGACAATGACACAGAATAGAGGAGGAGGCCGGGGATCAGGGAATATGATGGGCAAAGTCCAGGCAGTATGATGAGAGGGATCCAGCAAGGTATCAAAGGTGTAATCCAGATACCGTAGTTAGAGTTCATGCATGGGTCGAGGTGAGCAGCAGGCAATAGCGTGGTCAAAGTCCAAAGCAATAGTTTGTATTCAGGGTACCAACAGCAGAGGGTAAGGTGAGGCAAAGCAGGAGCTTCTGGAGGGTGTGGTTCACATCACGTTGGGAGCAGGGCAGAGGACTTCAGTTAATGCCAAAGCCTTCAGGAAGGGGCGTTCCACCCTTAAGCAGGGAGTACATGGTCAGGTGATCAGGTGCTGATGAGGAATAGACAGTCTGAATAAGGCAGCACTTTACAGGCACTGCCCAGGTGATTTCAGGACACAGCAGCACCGGATTTGCCTTTGCGCTGCCGCCGAGGACTGGGACATTCGCTGACCCTGTGCAACCCCACTTTTATAAACTATGCACTCCAGGAGATGGCACCGCTGCTGTTACCAACTAATATGAGTGATCTGTTATGAGATGAGCTTCTGCTATCGAATCTTGCTCCTAAGAGACAGTAATAAGGTGCTGCTAAGGGTTATTGTGTCACAACAAATTTTTGTTTTTCGCGTCTATCTATTAACAGCTGAGCAGGAATAGGGGTGCAGATTATTATGAAATTATGCCTGTATTGCCTGCACTTCACTTTTATGTGAAAAAAGTTATTTAAAAGTGCAGTTGTTCCCATAATTATATGTGGTAAGAAGGAAGTTTCAAATCTTCATCAGGACCTTAGTGTTTTTGAGACATAGACCAGCTTCTACATCAAAGCATGTGCTTAAAAAACAAATTATTTTCTGAAGTTTTGTAGAGTATTTTTCTAAATTTCTGATACTCCAACAGTGCCTATTTTTAAAAAGCGAGCTCCTACAGATTACAGAAAACTGAATAAATGTGCATACCAACTTGCCTGTTCAGTACTGATAACTACACCCCTCCCATTTCAAAGACTGTAACGTGCAGAATGATGGTGTGCCACAATAGTATGTTGTGTGTAATGTTTATTCCCTTGTAAAGAAGCAGGAAATAGGGTCTTGAGATGTTAAAGACTTTCTTCATAAAATTACGTCAACTTTGAGTGGAAAAGGATGGTGTCATAAATTATTCTTCTGCCTTTGATTGTGGCTTACCATAGAACCAATGTTTTGTTAGACTAATGCAAAACAAAACAATGTAACCAACATGAACTCTTATCTTGACTGGTATGGGAACTTTCAGGGGGGTTTAATGTTAGTTTTCTGATAGACTTTAAATTCAGAATAGTTTATTGATATGTGTCACATAGAATATGATCAATATTACTGCGGGCGGACATTGAATCTGACCGATAAAGATTTTACTTTCTACTCCCACGCTTTCTCCTGCTGCTCTCAACTTGACTATTTCTTCATGTTCCATAAGCAATTGGGCTTGATTCCAAAGTGTTGGATAAGGCCAATCACCTGGTCTGATCATGCACCATCCTATTGACCCTGGAGCTCCCACAAAATAATAAGGGACATCCACAATGGTGGCTTAATGAATCCCTCTTATCCAATTTTGTTAGCCAAAATGTACTAAAATCAACACTAGACCAATAGTTTCGGAAAGAATGCTTAAACTGGTATCTCGCCAATGGTGATTTGGGAGGCACACACATTTGTCCTAAGGGGTTTCTTAATCCAAATAGGTGCTAGGGGTAAAAAAGATAATAACGCATGCATAGATCATTTGAATGATTCTATTAAGGCGTTAGAAAGGAATCATAAAATAGATCTAGAGCCATGCACCTTTAAGAAATAGGTGCTTTTACGTGCCGAACGGTCTCAAATTCTAAATGACTGAGTGGCCAGAGCCCTAAACTTAACTAAATTCACCTACTATTCCCAAGGCAACGAATGTGGTAGACTTCTAGCATGAGCACTTAAGAAATGGTAGCAAGCAACTTTTATTTGCAAGATTCAGTCCCAGAGTGGTACTTTGTTATTTTGGACAAAAGGTATCGCAGCAGAATTTCAGAGATACTATCAATCAATTTATCATATCTTTCCTGCACCCCCCAGACATTAATTGATTCCTTTTTGACTGACATACTAGGGAACACTTTACACGGAAACACAGGGAGCTACTTGACTCTCGAATATCAGCTGAAAAAGTTTACTAGGCCCTAAAGTAGATCCCCAATGGGAAGAGCAAAGGTCCAGATGGGTGTACCACCCTGTATTACAAAACATTTAAGGATACGCTATCTCCTCAATTTGTCACAGCTTTAAACTCCATCGAGCCCAAGATCCACCTCCCGCGAGCTACACTGAAGGCAGTTATTGCTGTTCTCCCCAAGCCAGGGAAAGATCTGTTGACCGGTGATATTTATTGGCCCATGTCCTTACTTAATGTGGACAAGAAAACACAATCTGTGTCCTCATGGAGATCCACAGGGCTACCTCAAAAAGGACACCCCTGCTTACTCTCTTGGTGGACACTGAAAAAGTGTTTGACCAGGTGAATTGGGCTTATTTCCTGGTGGTATTGCAGAAGATGGGATTTGAGAATCGATGGTGTTTGTGGATAGAGGCACTTTACAATAATCCGCCTGTGATCGTTAGAATAAATGGCAGGTTATTGGGCCCAATTACAATCCAGTATGTGACACGCCAGGGTTGCCCCCCTTTCCACTTTTATTTTTACTTTATTTGGAACTCTTTCTGCAAATTGTCAGGAAGAATTCTAATATTCGTGACTTACCATTAGCTGCACATGAGTATAAGGCTTTTTTCGACATTAGTCGATGACCATTTATTCACCATTTGACCCTTTGGATTCTTTGAAAGTCCTTATGCAAGAATACTCCTCTATTGGTCAAATTGCTAATTACAAGATTACTCCGATGAACAGTGGATTTATGGGTGTGCAGCTTCCTTCTAGAGTAACAGGGGACCTTGAGACGCTTTATGGTATGAAGCGGGTTCCCGAGGGACTTTGAAACTTGGGCATCCGTTTAGGGGAGGTCCACACTAAGGTATTTTCTCTTAATTACAAACCATTACTATGCACTGTTCAAACCAACCTAAGGGGGTGCAATTTACCTCATATTTCTAGGCTGGGGTGACTTAGGGCTCTATTACATAGCTCATGCTAAAATAGGGATACTAAAAGAGAAAACCTGCGCCTGCAGTTTCACCGTAGCGTCTCCATTTTAGCATGAGATTCCATGGCTGGCGCTACCGCGGCACCTTGCCCCAGAACCAAGCGCTACCCTCAGTGATACTCGCAGAAGCGCTTGCGTACCACCACGTGTATCACCTCATGGAGTCCATAGAACTCCATGGAGGGTTATGCTGCCGAGCTGTGAGCCCTGCGTGATCTCACTCTTGTGAGATGTCGCAGTGCCCGGAGTGATCCCGGAGGGACACTAGGAACTATTTGTCCCCAGTCTCACTCTGGTCCTGGTGGCAAGAAGCAGCGGATTTGACCGCCGTTCTCGCTGTGAGATGAGAAGTGAGTATCAGATTTATTGGAGGGGTTTAGCTGGTGCAAAAGAATTCTGCAAAAGTGGACTCAATTAGCACCAGCTTCTAGGTAATGGTAAAAAAATATTAACACATTGCTGTGGTAATTATCGCTAGGACTTTGTAATATCGTACGATTCCTACCGCTAATTACTGACTGTGCTCCACATGTTAAGCATAGGGTGTGAAAAGTACAGTAAGCTTCTGCAAGAAGAAGGTGAATAGTATTACTCACTTCTACAAGAAATAGCAATGTTTCCAAGAATCATAGTTGATCTGGCAGCCCTAACAATGCAGTCGCAACTGTGACCGGGCCCTAGCAATTCCACCACTTGAGGGGGCCCACTCGCTTGGGGAGAAGTTCGGCGGCTAATTTCGACCAGCGCACTATTTTTGCAGCAGCCGCGATCGGCGCATTCCGATGATGAGCCTCGTCATCCTGATGATTGATCCTAAGTTCCTCCCCATCCCCCTCTCCCTGCTCGCTCGCCTGCTCCACCTCCGCCCGCACGTGTGTCTATGTGTGTGTGGGCGTGGCCAAGGAGACAGTGAGCGTCGAGTGAGTGGGCCGGCCTGGAATTAATGCGAGTCCCGGAAGTTCTCTTCCTCACGGTCGGAACTCTTCCTCTCCGTGTGTCTCCAGTCCTATGGCCCATGTCACACTGTCACTGTCAGTCTGTCTGGCACCCACCACATCGCTGCAGCAGACTCCTGTGGCGTGCCCTGGCAGTGACAGTCACTGATTGTCCCAGTGCTTGCCTCCCACTCACCCACTGGCCACAAACGTTCTGACCCGGTCACATTCCATTTCCACACATCACTCAGCTGGCTGGGCCTGGCGCCACCACCGCACCGCTGCAGCAGACTCTGCCATCCACCTGACTCAGGTAATTATTATGTTCAAAATCAAATTGGGGGGCGGTCTCAGTATGAATTAAAGGCCCCATGGCATCCTGCCTGGCTCCCGGGGGGGGCTCCAATATGGCAGGCAGCCTGGCCCGCGTTATCGTGGGGGCTAGGAGGAGGCCCTTCCAATATGGCAGCCAGGCCTGTATTACTGTAGGGGCTGGGCCCATGAGTACCGTGGGGGGCCCTTGAGTATGGTGGCCTCAGCTCAGCCTGCGTTACTGAACTAATTGTTGAACTAATTAATATAAATGTTGTACTCTTTTTTTTCCTGCAATAAAAAAAAAAGTTAGAATATGGATATTTTTTTTTGGGGGGGGGCCCGTCATGGATTCTTGCACCGGGGCCCTCAGGTTTCTAGTTACGCCACTGTTCCACACCCTTGTGGGTAGATCAAAAGATCTCCTTCATAAGCTTTGCATTCCCTTACTGGTGCAGTGTGAAGCCTGAGAAACTATCAGAGTGTTGCTTGGGCAAAACACCCTGATACCTTCAATAGCTGTCGGATCTCCCGAATGCAAGCAGCTCATAAGAATTCTGTAATGAATGCAGGTGCAAGGCTTATTTTTCTCACCAAAAGCACATTGTGTACCTCGCCCCTCTGTCTGTTCCTCCATTGGCTTCCTGTATATTTCAGGATAAAATACTGACACGTTCAAATCGCTCAATAACTTGACCAGCACTTGCATGTCTTCGTTACTCAAAAAGCATGTCCTGTCTAGACAACTCCGGTAGGCAGGCCACCTCCGCCTATCCTCTATCTACACCCGCGCTGCAACTTTCTCCTCCAAGACTTCTCAAGGGCAGCTCCTGTCCTGTGGAATGACTTACCTCACCCTATCAAACTATCCCTAATTTTCAGGCCTCAAGAAATCCCTCAAAACCCATCTTTTCAGATCAGCGTACCACATCACTAATGCAACTCATCCCTCTGCTCATCTAATCACACATGAGTAAAGACGTTTCCATGTCCCCACCTTCCCTGAACCGCTGACACTAATGATCCTGATATCAGTAAAACACCCCTTGTCTTCCTCAACCCCAATCCCTCTAGACAGTAAGCTCCTATGAGCAGGGTTCTCTACACCTCTTGTATCCATCCTATGTCCATTTCTCCGTATCTCGTTCCCTTTGGTTATTGTAAAGCGCTGCGGAGACTGTTGGCGCTATATAATTGATGATAATAATAAGAAGGAACTGCTGTATTTCCTTGGCCTTGCTCCATCAGCCAAGAAGAATTAATGGGACACTCTACACATCCTGACTACTGTAGCATTTTACATTGGCCAGGCCCCCTCCATCCTTCCTGCTTGGCAGGAAACTGTGTGAAGCAGATGAGTTTCCTCCACTCAAACACACTTCACCTGGCAGCCAGGAATTTGACTTCCCCTGCTGCCAGTCACTGGGGACATCAACATTTTCTGCATGCTGGTGCCACCCTCTATCAGACCACGCGTGATTTTGAGTGTCCTCGGAGAGGCAGCCAATAGACCAACTCTGTGTCTACGTACAGCTCCAATTCATTGTCCTGCATAGGTGCTATGGCACTTGGGTACAGAAAGTGCGCATGTTCTGAGTGATAGGAAATTTGCATATCCTACATTACGCAGGTACTTAAATTTCATAACTGTTATGTATTGAGGTATTATGTTGACCTCCTTCCAGCAGACGGCAGCATAGTAAATGTGTGCATTTGCTCTTATGTGTAGTTTGTGTCTCTTGTGTGTATGTCTCTGTGTTTTAGTTTTATGCTGTAATAAATCAGTGAATTACTCTTCCAAATGCTTGTCTGTATCAGTGAGCAGTTATTCATTCAAATACACTAAAATAACAAAAGCTGCAGGGACTTCCAGATTTTGGAAGCCTTGAACTGGAGAGGAGGAGCAACGTGCAAAGAGAAAATAAGTGAGAATTTATACCTAAAATAAAAGAATAACAAAATAATAAATGAGCAGATGCTGTCAGCAGCATTTGTTTAATTATTGAAGGGGAAAAGGGGTATTTTTTATTACAGTGGCTTTTTAAAATTCCAATCCAGACCTTGTATAAAGAATGGAAAAACATAGAATGGATGGATGTACATAGAACAACAATTAATGTCATAAATAAAATAAATTATTTAGAATTGTAGCCTTACATACAGTATGTTATTAGTTTTAATTATTAGATGACTTAAATAAAACTTATCGGGGGCATTAGACTCTTTTGTACACCAATTCTTTTGATGTTGGAACACTTTCTTTTTCCTCATCAACACATCCTCACAAAATAGCTGGCGGGCAGATTTATTTGATGGCTAAACGAAGCAAAGCAACTGTAATGTCACAGATAAAACTTCAAAATCTGCTATGTTTGTACATCTAATGTTTGTATTTTCAAAGTGTCCCTTGGTATCCCCGCTGAGTTAAAAATCCTGCTAACTCATAATGATGCCTCGATCCAGCTGAATCTACAGCAGGGAAGCTGAGCAAATCACAAGATAATATACATGTCACTGCTGGCAGGGTTTGGAGAAACCTGCAAAGGTTTACTTCTATTGAGAATATATTTTTCTAATTATATGATGGCAAATCGCCGATTAAGAGATGATCTAAAGAACAAAAAGAACAAAAAAAATAACTAAAAATAACAGAACAAACCTAAAAATGACACTGATGATGGTATAAAACAGATGAATATTGTGATATTCCCATTACTCATTGTATCAACGTGTGTGTGATATTCAGTGGACCTACTCCACAAACATATAGCTAGAAACTGAACAAACTATTGTAATTAACCCCTTCACTACCAAGCACTTTTTGTTGATTTTTTTTCCATCCAAAAAATATTTGAAATGTGAGATGCGTTGTTAAAATTTGCAAATAATGGTAAAATTGAAATTTTGCACAGAAATTGTTGTGCTGAAATAGTTAAGTTTAAAATAATGTAAATTTGCTTATTTTTAATTACAAATGTTTAGTTTATCCATGACAGAAATGTTGTTGGGATGAAAGGTTCTGAACTGTAGATGGTGTCCTTTATCTTACACAATTTCAAATGTGGTCTGCATGACACTTTCAGGGTTATTCAAAGAAAGCCAATCTGGCCCCTAATGTAACCGGACACTGAAATTCAGCGTACGGCTACATTCCCTTGCCATTCGTCTATTCAGAGAGCAGGCAGTTCGCCAAATGTTGGCCAATTACCTGCACGTACGGTGCCTGTTCGAGGGCAGTGGACTCCCCCATAGAGAAGCAATGCTTCATCTATTCAGAGAACAAAAACCAGCAGGGAAAAGTTGCCGAAATGCCCTGCTGTTCGGTGGTCTCATTTGGCAGGTTTATTCAGGAGAATCCCATAGGCTTCAATGTTAAAAATATTCCAGTTTTAATTCAATATCTAATAAACCGTTTATTATTATATTCTGCAGTAAAAAGTCTCTTTATTTATAGATTTTTTAGGATCTTTTAGGCATTTTTTGGTATTTTTTTGGCAAACCTTTTTTTCCGTTTTTATTTTACATCGACTTTTCTTTTTTCTGTAACAGACCTTTTTATTATCATTCATTGGATCTTATATGTAAATTCCAGGCATTTTCTTTCAGTAGTTTTTTTGCAAACAGCGTTTCAATTTTCAAACTTTCAAGCGTACTGTTTTGTTTTTTTTTCTCCTCGTTCATCTGCGTGACGGCTTTTTCCGGCAGCTGCTCTGTGCTGTGATCGGTGGCTAGTCAGGTTTCTCTGGCCTGTTGGCGTGGTTAATCCCGCTGTTTCTGCGGGTTTCGGTGAGTGTTCGATGAGTATTCGGTGGTTTGCAGTGAGTGTTCGGTGTGTTTGTGGCGAGTTTTCCCTGCACTAAGGGGGGGGGGGGCCCTGCGGTGTTTGCTGAATACACCGCAGGGTCGGTCACATAGGATCACCAAATTGCCCCGAAGTGCAGGGAACAAAAAGTCACCAAACATGCAGTGACTTTTCGAATCTCTTTGAATAACCCTGTTTGTGTCAATTACAATAAGTGTGATAAAGAAGAAACATTGGTCAGATATCCTAATTATGAGAAATTGTAGTGATCATAAGGAGATTATTAGTATTGCAGCTTCCAACAAATACCAAGAGAATATTAAAATAATACCTGTATGTGACTGCATAATGCCTGCCCTGTATATGGAAATTACAGTAACACCTTGTATCTATGCTGTACAGGGATTTTCAGCAAGTATAACCCCATGAATCTTATCCCTGCACAGTAGTGAGTGACCCCAGAAGTCTCCCTGTATTCTGCCCTCTCCCGAGTTGTTGTAATGCAGCTGCAAAGTTTCTGACCTTTTTCTTACAATTGGGATGAGAGCTATCGTTGTAGTTTGTTTAAATTAAGATGGGTGAGAAGGAGAGCGATAAGACACTCGATTTTGTTTCTCCATAGGAGGCACAATAATCTTGATATTAAAAGGAATGGAAATTGTGTTCTATATGCTAATATGCATTTCAATGTATTGCAAAGCAAAATCGAGTTGACTCGATTTTGGGAGTGAAGCAGTTAGGGAGTTAGTTCTTTTGGAGATGTTAACCTAAAAATGTTTAAATGTTTTTTTCTACTCATTTGTAGCTTATTTTTGTTGAATAGAAGTATTGCTTACTGATATCGCCACAATATTTATATATGTATTTATATATGTATCTAATTGAGCTTGGCAAGCCTTCTAAGTGAAGTCTTCAAAGTGAACTCTTAGAGGAGATCTTCTGGTGAGTGATTTAGATTTTTGTTTCAAACAGATCTTTTCTATTCATTTTAAGGTTTTAAGTTAGGTCTGGTGAGTAAATTAGGTTAGGCTGGTGACTCATTTTCATACTGATTAGCATACAATTGGAATCAATTGGGTGGTATTTGCAAAGAGGTTTAGCTTGTCCACTCCTTGCTGGGGGAGGTGGCTATATAAAGCTTGTGGAATATTAGCTTGGTCTAATTGAGCTTGGCAAGCCTTCTAAGTGAAGTCTTCAAAGTGAACTCTTAGAGGAGATCTTCTGGAGATACTCTGGAGGTAGTCTGAGGTTTGATAGGAGGTAGAAAACCTACTAAAAGGTAAGATTTGCTGGTTTTAAAACCATTCTTTTATAATGGCAGGCTTGGTCCAGTGTAAGAGCTGTCATGCATTTGTTTTTAGATCCAATTTTTGGAGGTTTGGAGTGTGCCTGATATGTAGGCAGTTCTCTTTATTGCAGCAGGAAATTGCCTGTTTGAAGTCTGAGATTTGTAAATTATCTGTTAGACAAACTCAGGCTATGACTGTTACAAAGCCACTGCCACAGAGGCCTCCTAGGAGCGGCAGATGGACTACTGTAGTATCTGGTAGACTTAGCGTTGTGGATAGAAAGCATGTCCCACAATCTGTGGCTCTTCTTAATTCTTTTGAGGCACTTTCAGAGTGTAGTGGTAAGACGGATGCAGGCTCAGACACCATAGTTGAGGAACCACCATCCACTATGCCTAAGGTATGCAGCACTGCAACCAAGGACAAAAATGAAAAGGTGGGACTTGATAGAAGGCAATTGTTGCTGGGTGATTCTATCATAAGAGGTGTTGAGCTGGAGAGTAGTGGTTTGGTGAGATGTCTTCCTGGGGCTACTGCTCGTAGAGACAGGAGACGTATTCTCAATATTGTCAAAGAAGCAAAGCAGCAAGGGGAAGTGGATGTTCTAGTCCATCTAGGGACAAATGACTTGGCTAGCAATGAGGTTTCTGAGATTAAGGAAGATTTTTGTGTTCTTGGAGGTGAAATACAGCAGATTGCGTCCACTATGTCATTCTCTGAAGTTTTGCCTGTGCATAACATTCAAGATAGGAAGATGCGCAATAGGGAATTCAATTTGTGGCTTCGGGAATGGTGTCGGGAGCAAGGATTTGGCTTTGTGTCCCATGATAGCTCTAATTGGAGCAGAAAGGAACTGTATAAAAAAGATGGTTTGCATCTTACTCATAGGGGAACATATGTTCTCAGTGAGAAGTTCAAAGGTTTCACAAAGAAATATTTAAACTAGGAGGGGGGGACAAAAGGGTAAACAATCTGCCCGATTGTCCCCAAAACTAAATCTGAGGGTACAAGCAACATGCGAGGTAAAAAATGACAAGCTCAGAGTCGTGTCTATAAATGCTCGCAGTTTAGTCAATAAAATCAATGAACTGGAGGCAATGATGGTAGCTGAAAAAGTAGATTTAGTGGCGGTTACTGAGACATGGTTCAGTGAGAAAAATAACTGGGACATAACAATACCGGGGTACTCTTTATATAGAAAAGACAGAGAAGGTAGGAAAGGAGGAGGAGTGGCCCTGTATGTGAAAAAACAACATAAAAACGAACCAAATAAAAGTGAGCGAGGTGAACATAGAGTCAGTTTGGGTTACGCTAACATTTGGCAATCATACAGTAGCTCGTGTAGGTGTGATCTATAGACCCCCTGGACAAGTAGAGAGAGCTAGATAATCTGCTGCTTGAGAAATAGCCAAAATGGCAATGAAGGGGGAAGTTATTATCATGGGGGACTTTAATCTTCCTGATGTGAACTGGAAAACCAAAATAGCTGGGTGCACCAGGAGTACAAATATTCTAAACTCCTTACTGGGATTATCTCTAACACAAGTAGTTGAGGAGCCGACCCGTAAAGAGGCCATATTGGATTTAATACTCACAAATGGAGGTTTGGTATCGAACGTTGTTGTAGGTGAAAATTTGGGATCTAGTGATCACCAATCAGTATGGTTTAATATATGAACAGGGATGGAGCCGCACCACACAAAAACAAAAGTTTTAGACTTTAACCACTTCCATGCTATGGACGCGCTCAGCGCGTCCAACTGCATGTCACCTTCCATGCGGCGGACGCGCTGAGCGCGTCCACACTTTGGGGTCAGCGTTCGCCGAGTTCCGGCCGATCGCTGGCCCCCCCGGTGCGGGCTGACATCCTCGATGTCAGCCCAGCATCCGGAACCGCCGCCGGTGAAATTAGGTGTCATCGCGGCGGCGCGATGACACCTAATTCAGGCGCCCCCCCCGCATGTGCGGAGGAGGCGCCTGAAAGGGAGGGGGGGAGGTCCTTCGGACCTCTCTCCCTCCCGATCGGCAGCGTTGCGGGGGTTAACCCAGGCACCATTTGGAAGAGCACAGCCTGCCCTTCCAAATGGTACCTGGCATTAACCCTGGGGAGCCGGATCACGAATCGGTGCTGAAAAGCGCCGGTTCGTGATCCTTTCCCGGAGCTGGCTGACATCTTGGATGTCGGCCAAGCTTCCGGGAACTCCCCCTGAGGACTGGCGTCATCGTGCATAGCACGATGACGTCAGTCCTGGAGTTAACCCCTAACTGCCACCAATGGTGGAGATAGGGAGTTCCAATGAACTCCCTATCTCCCGATCTGTGGCAGCTAGGGGTTAAAGTTTGGTATCGTTGGATCGGCCAGAGCATGGCCGTTCCAACGATACCAAACACGAATGTGAAAGGTAAAAAAAATTAAAAAAAAAAAAAATTAAATATTTTAAAAAAATTATAAAAAAAAAAAAAAAATTTTTTTTCTTTCTTTTAGTTCGTTAATGCAGCAATATTGTTCCCATTTCAATTATAATGTGAACAATGATGCTGCACTAACGATTTTTGTATGCGGTGCGTTTGTTAAAAATCGTGTAATTTTGCCCAAAAAAAAATGGAACGAGACCCCATCTCTAATTTTTTTAACAAGCGCACCCCATACAAAATATAACCGCAATTGCTCGCATGTTAAAATGTGAAAAAAAAACACTTTACACATTTTAAATTATTGAAAAATCTAATTTTATTGCATTTTTTGTTATAATATACAGACAGGTCATGACGTATACATATAATAATGACGTATTATGAATTTGCTGAGTCTGACGGAAAGAACGATATATAATATGTCTGGGTCATATACTAAAATAAGCCTTCAAAACACGTTTAAACATGATGAGCAAAACCGGTAAAAATGACCTCAGCACAGAGGCGGGAAAAGCCTCAGCAGCGAAAGGGTTAAAAAAACAGATTTTTCTAAAATGAGATTTTGTGTGAATGAGTCATTATCAGACTGGAGGAGTTTAAAGGGAGTCCAGGAGAAATGGGATTATTTAAAGTAAGCATTATTGAAGGCCACAGGAAATTGCATTCGGCTTGTTAGCAAAAACAAAAAAGGGAAGAAACCACTGTGGTACTCTGCAGAAGTGGCCAAAATAGTGAAGAACAAGAAGATAGCATTCAATAATATAAAAAAACTCAGCGTGAAGAGGATAGGCAAACCTATAGGATTAGGCAGAAAGAGGCAAAGCAATTTATAAGAGCTTCAAAGCACACGCAGAAGAGAAAATAGCTCAGTCAGTAAAAAAGGGGGACAAAACATTTTTTAGATACATAAACGAGAAAAGAAAAGTAAAACAAGATTAGTTAGATTAAAAACAAAGGAAGGAAGGTATGTAGAAGAGGATAAAAGTCTCGCTGACTGCCTCAAATGAATATTTTTGTTCAGTCTTTGCAGAAGAAAAGGAAGGAAAGGGACCTCAGTTAGGAGAGAACACTAAAGAGTCATTTATATATGAGTTTACAGAGGAGGAGGTTCTAAAGCAGCTGTCTAAAGTAAAGACAAATAAGTCAATGGGGCCTGATGGGATCCATCCTAAATTATTAAAAGAGCTCAGTGATGTAATAGCAAAACCGTTAACAGATTTATTTAACCAATCCTTGTTAACAGGAGTCGTCCCAGAAGACTGGAAATTAGGAAATGTTGTGCCCATTTACAAGAAGGGTAGTAGGGAGGAATCGGGGAACTATAGGCCAGTTAGTCTTACGTCAGTAGTGGGGAAATTAATGGAAACCATGTTAAAGGAAAGGATTGTTGAACATCTAAAAACACATAGATTACAGGATCAGAAACAACATGGGTTTACCTCAGGGAGATCATGCCAAACTAATCTTATTGATTTTTTTGATTGGGTAACAAAAATAATAGACACAGGTGGTGCAGTAGACATTGCTTATTTAGATTTCAGTAAGGCTTTTGATACTGTTCCGCATAGAAGGCTTATCAATAAATTGCAATCTTTGAGCTTGGATTCCAATATTGTTGAATGGATTAGGCAGTGGCTGAGTGACAGACAACAGAGGGTTGTGGTAAATGGAGTTTATTCGGTGCAAGGTCTTGTTACCAGTTGGGTACCTCAGGGGTCAGTACTTGGACCCATTCTCTTTAATATTTTTATTAGTGATATTGCAGAAGGTATTAATGGAAAAGTATGTCTTTTTGCTGATGACACAAAGATTTGCAACAGGGTTGATGTTCCTGGCAATTGAGTTTTAATGTGGATAAGTGCAAGATAATGCACCTGGGACGTAAAAACCCAAGGGCTGAATATAGAATATTTGATACAGTCCTAACCTCAACATCTGAGGAAAGGGATTTAGGGGTTATTATTTCAGAGTATCTAAAGGTAAGTAGTCAATGTAATAGAGCAGCAGGAAATGCTAGCAGAATGCTTGGTTGTGTAGGGAGAGGTATTAGCAGTAGGAAAAGGGAAGTGCTCATGCCACTGTACAGAGCACTGGTGAGACCTCACTTGGAGTACTGTGTGCAGTACTGGAGACCGTATCTCCAGAAGGATATAGACATCTTAGAGAGAGTTAATCTTAAAGAGAGAGAAGGGCTACTAAAATGGTGTACGGCTTGAAGGAGAAAAGTTACCAAGAAAGGCTTAATGATCTTAACATGTACAGCTTGGAAAAAAGATGAGACAGAGGAGATATGATAGAAACATTTAAATACGTAAAGGGAATCCACAAGGTAGAGGAAGGAAGTATATTTAAAAGGAAACAAAATAGCAAAACAAGAGGACATAGTCTTAGATTAGAGGGGCAAAGGTTTAAAAGTAACATCAGGAAGCATTATTTTACTGAGAGGGTGGTGGATACATGGAACAGTCTTCCAGTAGAAGTGGTAGAGGCCAAAACAGTAATTGAATTTAAGCAAGCATGGGATAGGCATAAGGCTATCCTAAACAAAAGATAAATCCAGGTAAAGTATCCATGTAATTGGGCAGACTAGATGGGCCGAAAGGTTCTTATCTGCCGACATTTTTCTATGTTTCTATGTTTCTATCCTTATGAGCACACCATTCCATGTGTTTGTGTTAGCAAAGCACAGGAAACATCGAACAAACAATGACCTACATGATTTATAATAATTCTAAAAAACTCTTTATTATCTCGTTCTAGAAGTGTTTTAATACATTTTTACACACATACATCAGGATTCTTTTTTTTCATGCTTCTGTTCCTTCTATTTGTATAATATTTATATATATTTGTCTATTCCCATCATTTCTTCAAATCCCTCTGTAAGGATATACATTCTGTTCAGAATCTAGATACACATTTTTCGTCTGCCCGTAATACCCACTAGACATTATTTTCATTAATAAGGTAACAATAAGTTTGGCTAGAACATTGGGTGCTTCTTTCATAGCTACTGTCTAGTCTAAGAAAGTTTCTTTATCAACATCAACAACTTTTGATCTTCTGTATAGAAAAAAACGCAAAGACTCATCAAAATATATCCCATTGAAATGCTTTAATCAATGTTTTTACATGCCTTCACAGTTCAGTACTCTGATACCTTATATATTGTAATGGCTGTCAAATGACATTATAATTGCAGGTATCAGTATTTTTTATTATAAGCTCTGCACCACTTGTTTCTGTCTGTATAAATTGGTTATTTCTGCAGTTTTTCTCCACGTTCTTATTTATTGAAGAGCGCTGCAGAAAATGTTGTCGCTATATAAACAATGACAGAAAGAATGTAATTTATTGTTACTATTATATGTTAAGGTTCCCCAACAATAACATTAAACTCACAGATCTTCAGTTTAATGGGATATTTAGATAACATTTTGTTTACCAAGTGGTTTTAAAAAAAATGCAGCCACAAGTTGTTTTAGTGTGTTCTGAAAAGTAATGTGTGAATTCACTTTCCAAAGAAGAATACACAGAAAACACAATATTGAATTGCATAATAACATTCTTTCCGTTTCACATGTACAGCGCTCAACAGTTAACTGATGTTACATATATGAAAAGTGTTTCATACTGATCATTCTTGTAAAGTGATGTTTTCCACTGTTTGTGCCTCTCGAGCCTTCCAATATGACGCATCTCTCAACAAATCCCGTAAACATCTCCAATATGATAAGTCCAAAAAGAAATTAATCATAAATGTATTTTCTCTCATGCTTTGATGTACCCATATAATGTCACTTGATACTGATTTGCCTCCACCTTGTTTATATAACCTTGTCCAGATCAACATAAAATTGGCACAATACAATCAATCACCACTGCACTGGTCTGCTTTGCCCGTGCATTGCTGTCACATGGCCCCTTGCCCAGGGCTGGATTTATATCTAGGCAGAGTAGGTATGTATTTACAGGCACCTGCCACAAGGGGGCACCTTGCTCTGAAAAAAAAATATATATATATATTTTTTTTAGAATTTACAATCATTTAGACTACTGTATCTCTGGAGCCCTAAGGGCTAGAGGGACATACGTGGTATCATTGGAAAGGCCAGATTATGATCAGGCCAGTGATACCAAATATAATCAGGTTGGATCTATGTAAAAATAAAATAATTTAAATATATTTTTTCTCTAACGTAGCACTATCATTCAATTTGAAATTATACAGGGTTATTCAAAGAGAATCAAAAAGTCGCCGCACATTCGGTGACTTTTCGTTCTCTTCATTTCGGTGTGATTTGGCGATCCCATTTTGGCGGTACTGCGGTGTATTCAGAAAGCACCACAGAGCCATCATAGTGCAGGGAAAAGCCGCCGCAAACCCGACGAACACTCACCGCAAAACCCGGCGACGGCACACCGAAACCTGCAAAATCATCTGGATTAACCCCGCCGAACACGCCGGAGAAACCCGAGCAGCCACCAATCACAGCGCAGAGCAGCCGCCGGAAAGAGCTGACACCGCAGACGAATGGAGTGGGGGAAAAAAAACAGTACGCTTGAATGTTTAGAAAGTGAAACGCTGTTTGCAAAGAAACTACAGAACGAAAATGTCTGGAATTTACATATAAGATCCAATGAATGATAATAAAAAGGGCTGTTACAGTAAAAAGAAAAAAATCCCGAAAAATGCCTGAAAGATCCTACAAAATCTATAAATAAAGAGACTTTTTACTGCAGATTATTATAATCAATGGTTTATTAGATATTGGATTAACCACTTCACTCCTGAGGACGCGCTCAGCACGTCCTCAGCAGTCCCGCTGGTATGCGGAGGACGCGCTGAGCGCGTCCTCCCATCGGGGTCAGCGTTCGGCCGGCTTCCGGCCGATCGCCGGCCCCTCCGGTGCGGGCTGACATCCTGGATGTCAGCCGGCATCCGGACCAGCAGCCGCCAGAATTAGGTGTCATCGCGGGGGCGCGATGACACCTAATTCAGGCGCCCCCCCCCCGCATGTGCGGAGGAGGCGCCTGAAAGGGAGGGGGGGAGGTCCTTCGGACCTCTCTCCCTCCCGATCGGCGGCGCACAGGGGGTTAACCCAGGCATCATTTGGAAGGGCACAGCCTGCCCTTCCAAATGATGCCTGGCATTAACCCCTGGGGAGCTGGATCGCGAATTGGCGCTGAAAAGCGCCGGTTCGCGATCCTTTCCCGGAGCTGGCCGACATCTTGGATGTCGGCCAAGCCTCCGGAACTCCCCCAGAGGACTGGCGTCATCGTGCGTAGCACGATGACGCCAGTCCTAGACTTAACCCCTAACTGCCACCAACTGTGGAGATAGGGAGTTCCAATGAACTCCCTATCTCCCGATCCGTGGCAGCTAGGGGTTAAATTTTGGTATCGTTGGATCGGCCAGAGCATGGCCGTTCCAACGATACCAAACATGAAAGTGAAAAATTTTGTAAAAAAAAAAAAAAATGAAAAAAAAATTTAAAAAAATTTAAAAAAAAAAAATAAACACTTTTTTTTATTTTTTTTGGTTTGTTAATGCAGCAATATTGTTCCCATTTCAATTATAATGTGAACAATGATGCTGCACTAACGATTTTTGTATGCGGTGCGTTTGTTAAAAATAGTGTCATTTTCCCCAAAAAAAAATGTAACGAGACCCCATCTCTAATTTTTTTAACAAGCGCACCCCATACAAAATATAACCGCAATTGCTCGCATGTTAAAATGTGGAAAAAAACACTTTACACATTGTAAATTATTGAAAATACATATTTTATTGCATTTTTTGTTATAATATACAGACATGACATAACGTATACATATAATAATGACATATTATGAATCTACTGAGTCTGACGGAAAGAACGATATATAATATGTCTGGGTCATATACTAAAATAAGCCTTCAAAACACGTTTAAACATGATGCGCAAAACAGGTAAAAATGACCTCAGCATAGGGGCGGGAAAAGCCTCAGCAGCGAAAGGGTTAAAACGGGAATATTTTTAACATTGAAGCCTATGGGATTCGCCTGAATAAACCTGTCGAATGAAACCACTGAACAGCAGGGCAATTCGGCAACTTTTCACTGCTGGTTTTTGTTCTCTGAATAGCCAAAGCATTGCTTCTCTATGGGGATTTCACTGCCCTCGAACAGGCACCGTATGTACAGGCAATTCGCCAACATTTGGCGAACTGCCTGCTCTCTGAATAGCCGAATGGCCAGGAAAGGTACGCTGAATTTCACTGTTCGGTTAACTTTCGGCCACAATTCGGATCTTTTTGCATAACCCTGATAAAGTGAACAGTGATGCTGCACTAACTCACCTTCTCATTTCCCAAACTGCCAGCAAGTGTGGAGCTGATGATGCAACGCATTGTTTAATTGACAACCTAGACCGTGGCACTTTAGTGAGGAGAGACAGGAGGACTTTGGAACCTGCATCTCTGAATTGTACACCGCACAAGATTAAGTGAGGGTCATTGGAAGGTCAGAGTCTGGTCTTTACAATGATACCAAACATGACCATGAAATGTGTAAAAATATAAAAATTAAAAAAGTAAATGCAAATTATTTTTTCTCTGTTCAACGGCGATATAGGCGATATATGCTTTTACATACAAAACAATCAATGCCACTGTACTAACTCAACAAAGGCAACAGATTTTGCCCCTTCTTCTGATTTGAGCGCAGAGAGAAACTTTTTCAGTTTTTATTTTTTTTTTACTTTTTTTAATTTGCCCCCCAAAAAAATGTAAAAAAGTCATTTTGGCATGTTTTTTTGTTGGGGGGGTGCCCAACATTTCTGTGCCTACAGGCTCATGAGATGCAAATCCAGACCTGCCCTTGCCCCAACATTGGTAACAAATTGCATGCACATTTGCCCTGAGTGTGGTGGGGGGACTGCCCAAGAATCGTGCCATTCCCAGCTCACCCCAGTAGCCCAAAGGAAAACCGGGGCCATGGAAGAGGTCACAAGGCCAGGAGACCTGGGGCCAAGAGAGACGATGGGAGCCATGGTGGCTCGCCCAGGACCACCCGTTGTCCCCCCCCCACAAATACAACAAAAAAAAAGACATCCCATTCTCCACAGAAAGTCAAATTTAAAACAAGAAAAAGTTGGGGGAAGGGGGGACATTCCTCTCAACCTGTATCAGTGGTCATAGGTACGTGATCTGTGGGAGCGGTATCCCAGTTTCAGTGGCATAGACCGGGCCCGGGGGTATCAAACCCAGCTTGGGGGACAAACATCAGGCCTCAGCTGTAGTGCTGAAAACATGGGAGACCACGTCATGCTGGAGCATGGACAGCCTGGCAAACCCATTCTGCCGGCTCCATCCACCTGTGCCTGCACAGCCTCCACCCGGGTCATCACAGCAGCCACATCATCTTGGACACCGATGTCGTCACCCAAATCTCCCACAACTCTGCGACAAGACATGGATATCCCCCCCTGTACAAAGCAGGGAGTCAGTGAGAAAGTCCTCCAGGGTTGCAGAAGACACAGCAGGCCATAAGCCATTGTGAGCCTCCGTGTTTGGGAGGCAGCATACCGGAGACAGCACAGGGTGAGTCTTCCCCATCACAGGAGCCAGAGAGGTGGCGGAAGTCTTGGCATGGGCCTCAGCCACATGACCCTCAGGCCTGCACATCCCCTCTTCATCCGAGGAGAGGCGAGGAGTCAAAGATTGGTTCTCGGGCACACTGCGTTGGTGGCTCGAGTCACCGCTCAGGAATGCCCGGATGAGCCTCTGGCGTGGGCCCCCCACCAGGCAGGACCTCTTTCCCAACTACAAGCCTGGAAAGGAAGGCAGCTGCAGAGACACAGGATGGCTCACAAGGTGTCCAGGACAGGGGCAGGAAGGCCCAAGATGGCCACCGGCAGTAAGCCGCTGAGGTAGGCCCAAGATCGCCAAATGCCAGAATGCACGTGCAGATTGAGACAGCAGATCCCAGGCCCGAGTCAGGCAAATCGTCGGGTCCTCCTGCCACCAACAGGTAGTCTCCAGCCAACAAGGGGTCACCGAAATTCAGCCAGAAAACGTAAATAGCCGGAGAGTTCCTCAGAGTGTGTCCGCACTTGCCGGCTGTTAGCACTGCCCTCAGTAAATATTATCTTAATTAACATACAAGAGAAAACCAAAGCACATGTAAAATATCAGCAACATAAAATGAACACAATAAGCACATTTTGTTTTTTGATTGTAGTGGCCCTTTAAACAAGAGTCCAAAATGCTTAGCAAGGCAATATAGGACCGTACCTGTGGCTACCTCTGTAGGTGGACCATGCAGAACAACAGCCCAGGGCTAATCAGAGCTCCAGCGGAAAAAGGTCTGGATACTGATAGCAGGGCTTAGGTCGTGGCAGAACTTAATTCTTCTGTGAACCTTACATTCTCCTGTACTTGGTTCCTGACACTTGTATTTTTTATAATATAAACATGCGTACACACCTTTGGATGTGAATGGCGTTAAAGACCTATGGCTTTTAGACATGTGCATTCGTTTTAGTACTAAAACGATTTAGTCCGAATTTTGGGATAATTTAGTTTTCGTATGACTCAAGAGATACCAAAGTGCTCAGTACAAAAAACAAAAGAAACTAAAATAAAATGCACTACATTTTAGTTTCAGTCCTTTTTGTGATATTACACTGAGTGAAGGAGACCAGCAATGAAGAGCGCAACATCGCAAAGCTACAGAAAAGTTTGTATGCGTAATCCTTCCCGACCCCTACCCGAAAATCTGACAGTGATAGAGCTCCAGAGTATTCACTCGCAGCACAGCCAGCCAGCACAGGAGAGGAAACCTTTACTTAACCCTTGCATGTCTATGGGGCAGACAAGATGATAAAAGCAGCTGGAGAAGGAAAACATTCAAATAAATCACACTGATAGCTAATGACAGAGAAGGGCTGGATAGTAAAAACCCCTTTATAACAAGCCGCGCTGGGAGAAGAGAGGGACTTTATAAAACGTGTGTTATCTCCCCTCCCGCTCTACATAATAGGGGCTTAGGTCTGATACATTTTATATTATCCAGGAGCACTATCCTCTTTTCCTCATCTATAATACACGTTTTATATAATCTCTATAACCTCTCCAATTGCTGCTTGTTATAAAGTTTTTTTTTACATCTGATACATATACAGGGTTATCCAAAGAGATCCGAATTGCTTGAGAAAGGTAACCGAACGCTGAAAATCGGCATTCAGTCACCTTTCCTGGCCAGAGAGCAGGCTGTTCGGTGCCTGTTCGAGGGCAGTGAAATCCCCATGAAAAAGCACTGCTTCGGCTATTCAGAGAACACAAACCAGCAGTGAAAGGTTCCCCTAATGCCCTGCCATTCGGTGGTTTCATTCGACAAATTTATTCAGGAGAATCCCATAGGCGTCAATGTTAAAAATATTCCCGTTTTAATTCAATATCTAATAAACCGTTCATTATAAAATTCTGCAGCAAAAAGTCTCTTTATTTATAGATTTTTTAGGATACTTTAAGCATTATTCTTAATTTTTTTTTTTTAAAAAGTCCGATTTTTTTTTTTTTTTTTAAGTTTACTTATTTTTTCTGTAACAGCCCTTTTTATTATCATTCCCTGGACCTCATATGCAAATTTCAGACATTTTCGCTCAGTAGTTTCTTTGCAAACAGCGTTTCATTTTCACAGATTCATACAAACGGTTTTGCTAATTTATTCACCTCCCTTGTCTGCGGTCTCAGCTGCTTCGGCTGCTTCGGCTGTGTTCGGCTCCGGTTTTCGTCAGGTTAATCCAGATGTTTTTGTGGCTTTTCTGCGTGCATTCGGTGGGTTTTGCGGTTAGTTTTCGTCAGGTTTGCGGCAGCTTTTCCCTGCAATTTGGGGATCCTGTGGTGTTTGCTGAATACACCGCAGGGTCACCGAAATGGGATCGTCAAAAGGAACCGAATTGAAGAGAACGAAAAGTCACAGAACGTGCGGTGACTTTTCGAATCTCTTTGAATAACCCTGTTATATACCAGCTCTCACAGTTACTCTGTCATTATGAGGCTTCAGTGTGATTTATTTGAATGTTTTCCCTGGATTTAAAGTGCTTTATTTTATTATAAAAATAAATTTGCACCAGTCATCTCTTCTCTGAGCTTTCAGACCGATTTACATTAATATTTTCCCTCTCCCCTGCTTTTATATTCCTGTCTGTCTCTCCAACAGAGATACAAAGTTTAAGTAAAAGTTCCCTCTCCTGTGCTGGATAAGCATTGCATTCCAAAGTTCTGCACCCTCCACATGCCAATTCAGTAGGATGTTCTATACAGAGAGGGGCATTAATTAATGCAGGAGGATGTTCTATACATTATACAGAGAGGGGTATTAATTAATGCAGGAGGATGTTGTATACATTATACAGAGAGGAACCTTTTTTTTAGCACTTTAAATCCAGTGGCTGTGAGCGCTGAGATCGGCTGCTTGTTATATTATCTCTCAGTACAATGTATCAGGCTCAGCTGTTACAGAAACTGACTGTAACAGCGCTCAGAGTTTCAGTAAAACAAGGAAATAATATTGTTCTAACCTCTTATATATAAAAATATTATTTACTAGTTTTACTGGAACTCTGAGCGCTGTGATGAGCAACAGTCAGTTACTGTAACAGCTTTGCCTGACACATTGTGCTGAGAGTGAGAGATACTGTCTGTAACGAGCAGCGATCTCAGCCCTCTGAGGAGCCACTACAATAGTAATTGTATCCACTGGTTTTCGGATGAATGAAATTAGTTTTCATACTAAAGAACTGAAAACGAATTTCTTTAGCAACTAAATAAATTGCATTTTAGGACTAATCCATTAGTTCAAAACAAAATTTTGTGCTGTGCACATGTCTAATGGCTTTCTGTGTCACTGTCACTCGTGATGTGACTCATACAGAAAAGAATATGCTGCTTACTTATTGTTGGTACTGTACGGTGATGGTATAACTAACAGAGAAAGAGATTTTATTCTGGAAAAACACTTTCAATGGCTAATTTCTACAGCTGCCAAAACAGGTATTAGTCTTAGGAACAAAAAAAACTAAATTTTTGTACCCTACCAGCCTTTTACTATTCTAAACACCCATACTGGGCTCCCATTAGCAAACAGCAAGTTAGGTCTGTCTCCAAAAACCTCAGCCGCAGTTTAGATTGTTTAAAGCCATGGTTTATGGTGTTAATGTTTATTCACGTTATATATTTAGAAAAACATAACACAGCATATTTCAAGTGCCAACAACAATGTTTCCTATTAAGCCTGGAGGAACCAAATTGGGGCATGAGCAGCACTCATGGATATTTCGTATAATGACAAGTACACGCACATAGCTGTTTAATAAAAACAATCAAGTAGGAAATATGGAGTCAACTTTTCAAAAAGTTCCTTCCTTCCTGTCATGTCTTCCTTTAAGTATGTTGTTGTTAAATACAAGTATCACTGCAATGACTCCGGTGCTTAGGAACCCTCCTATCTTCCTCTTATCAAAGACACAAGATGACTATATTTTTCAGCCATCTAATTCTTGAAGTTAAGAAGGATTTTTATCCTGCTCGGGGAGAGGAAATCAGATTTTACTTGTGATTTAACACTTTTCTGAGAGTATCAGTCTGTTGTTCCTGTGATGTGGAGAGGATTTATGTTCCACTTGTCTTATAGTTTAACTAAAGTGCAAAATTAGCTTAAAGTGAAATTCATAAAGATATCTGCTGAAAACCAGAAGAGGGTTACATTGAGCAATTAAATGTATGCATCTAGAAACGCATGGCCTCCGGTATCTAAATTATGCTGAAAATACATTGTCAATTAAAAAATCCGTCCGAGGAAAATAATTTTCACAGTTCGAATTAATGATTGTCAAACCTCCTGAAAATAATAAATCAGGGAGACTTTACATTTAAGTCTCGAACCCCGCTTCATAACCAGTTCCTAATAATTCAGAGGTTATGATGTAGTTGCATCAACTAGGATTTTCATCGTTGTACACAACAATGGTAAACAACAACACTTAAGGGGTTATTCAAAGAGCACAGAAATGTCACTGACATTTCGGTGCTCTTTCGTTCCCCACACTTCGGGGAATCAAATTCCCCCGACCCTGCGGTGAATTCAGCATTCACCGCAGGGTCCCCGAAGTGCAGGGAAGATCCGCCACAAAACCGTTGAATTCGAAGAAAAAAAAAAAAAACGCTGCAAAAACCGTCGGCAAACATTGGATCCCATCCGATAAGCTGCTGAAAACCTGGCGAACGCGTCTGAAAAAAGCCGATGATTTGCCTAACACAGTGCCGAGCAGCCACTGGAAAAAGCCGACGAACAGGGTTAAAAAAAAAATTAAAAAGGATTCAAACTTTCAAAATTTTAAACGCTGTTTGCAAAATAACTACTTCACCAAAATTTTTGGAATTAACATATAAGGTCCTGTGGATAATAAAAAAAAGTCTGTTACAGAGAAGAAAAACAAATACTGAATTTTTTTGCTAAAAAAACCTAAAAAAATAAAGAGTCTTTGTGCTGCAAATTAAAAGAATGGACGGTTTAATAGATATTGAATAAAAACAGGAATATTTTTTACCTTGAAACCTATGGGATTCATCTGATTAAACCTGCCGAATGAAACCACCGAATGAACATCAGGGCATTTCACTGACATTTCACTGCTGTTCGGTGTTCTCTGAATAGATTAACCATCGCTTCTCTATGGGGATCCCACTGCCGTTGAGGATCACCGTATTTCGCTGCCAATTCACCAATATTTGGCAAATTGCCAGGGTTTGAATAGACGAATGGCTCCCGAAATTGCACTGTACGGGGAAATTCACTGGTGCAATTTTGGGGCCAGTTCGGCTCTCTCTGAATAACCCTGTTAGTGAATAAATCCCATAGTGTCAAGGGATAAAATGTATAACTACCCCATTAATGAACAGTATATTATTTACTGACATTCAAAAAGAAAAAAAATGTGGCTGATGGATAAATTTATTTAATGCGGACTAAAAAAATATAAATATTGTGTTATTAGGATAATAATCCTCTGATAGTAATTTATTTGACGTTCAGATGATTAAACCTATGATGTTACAAACTGAAATATCCACATTTTATGTACTTTGTGTGATAAGACATTGCTGATGGCGTAAAGTAAAAATGACCTTGATGCAAACTTGATACATTCTCTCAAAATGCTACCCTCTTACAGAAATTGTGAGAATGAGTTTGCCACAAGGTTCAAATTATGGAACATTCAGCAAATCAAAATGTAACATTACCAAGAAGGGAATAAAGAGGAAATTTGAATAAAATTTTCGGATCTTTCAGGCTAAGGTCAGACGAAAGCAGTTTTAATGTGCGTTTAGCCGCACGAAATCACGGCCGTGCTAGCAGCAAATGACGTCCAATGCCGGGGAACATACGACGAACGGCCGCACGAAAGTTCGTCCGGGCAACGCAAGTGGCAAACGAACGCATTTTTTCGAGAACGTCAAACCGCTACTACTGACGTACAGAGTGCGCTGCGTCCGCATAGCGGCGTGTTTGCGTGATTGGGAGACGTCAGACGCTGCACACGTCCGGCCAACATAACGTCCAGACGCAAAAGTGTTTTATTGAGGATCCGTACAAAATCACGGACGAAAATGCGCATGGTATGACCGCTATCGCGTATTCCGTGAAAAAATACGTCCATTCGTTCGAACGCACTTTTTCACGGACAACGTGAAAAATGCGTTTGTCTGACCCTAGCCTTAGTGAAGGTAATTGCGATGTGAAAGTAATGTGACAGTATTAGAATTACACAGAAACTGAATCCTATAGGAAGAAGAAAAAATAATAAAGAGCTAGAGTAATGGCCACTTTTATGCACTGGATTAAACAAAATGCAATGTGACAGATCTGCCTTAAACATCTGTGACTTCTGCCTATCATTATATAGAACCATGAGAACTCTACTCCAAGATCTACTGAAAGAAGCAGTAATTTTAAGCTGGGAAAATATTAATACTATATATTGAATATTCTGCAAACAGTTTCTGGCAATGAGTGATGACACTGACATTATTCATTCAGCTGGGAAACACAAACATTTCCCTCCCTGTCCTAGTAAATAACCTGCTCTTGAAATAGACACTATTTGAACTTCCAAGAAATAAATCTAACACATTTTTTTTCCACTGAGTTTAATCAGTTACTCCTAGACTTAAAAAGCTGTGTTCATAAATCCTTAGAGTCCATTAGCCCCGCAGACCTTATCAAAAGGAGAAAGGTGCGTGGGGAGGGAGTCGAGATTGATGCTCCTTTAAAAGGAAAGATTTTTTTCCTGATACATCATGCTTTACATCACCTGCTGTGTCTTAACCAGTTATTACTGGAAAGGGCCTCTTCAACCTGTTACTAAATAGATTGAAAGGATCAGCAGCAGTGAACAGGTTAGCACAAGTGACATTCAGAACTATGAGCTCTGTGGTTACGCATTTGGAGAAAAGGGCAAACAGAAGAAGAGAGACTCTTAATGAAAGATGAATGTCTCCCAGGAAATGAAGTCTCTTCCTTTCCAGAGGAAACCTGTCATTGTTATTGTTCTCTGTATCAACGATCTTGGAAATTATCCTCAGGGGTCAACATCACAACAGGTTCTAGACAAGAATTCAGCATTCACCACAGGGTCCCCGAAGTGAGGCAAACTGACCCGCCAAACGATTTGCAAAACACCGCAAAACTGCGGAATTGATCCAAGAAAAAACCTATGCAAAACCGCCGAATCGATCTGAAAAAAACCACAGAAAAACTGCATCCGAAGATCTGCCGCAAAACCGCCGAATCGATCCAAAAAAAGCCGACGACCCGCTGACCTGCCACTAGAAAAAGCTGACAAGCCACCAAACGGGGTACAAAGAAACCCAAAAAATCCCCAATTTATCAAGGAGTTTTAAAAAAAAGTACTGCATGGAAATACCTGGGAATAATATATAAGGTCCTGTGAATAATAATAAAAAGGTCTGTTCCAGAAAAAAAAAACAGGAAATATTTTTAGCTGAAAAAATCACAACAAAAACCTAGAAAATAAATAGAGACTTTTTGCTGCCAATGAAAAGAATAAACGGTTAAATAAATATTCAATAGAAACTAGTATTTTTTTTTTACATTGAAACCTATGGGATTCTCCTGATTAAACCATTACTTATCTATGGGACAATTTTGCTGCCGCTGAAGAGAACCGAAGATCTCCAAACTGCGGCAAACTGCATCATATTTCGCCATCAACTAGCCTGTATTTGGTGAACTGACAGCTTATTGAATAGGCGAACTGCTCTGAAATTGCATCGTTCGGTGCAATTCGGTGGCTATTTCGATGCTTCGTGAATAACTTCTATTGTGTTGCCTTTCTTGTAAACATATACAGCATGTAGATCTGCTTAAATGCAAGGACTTTTTAAGATTCACCTATATAATTCAAATTGGTTCCATATTCTAAATCAAAATCTACTTCAGAGATACTGCAGGACAGACGTAACATATCTAGAATCTTTCATAGTGGCTGCAAACAGAATATTGATCCAAGAACGTTTTAGAGGCTTTCTTTTTACAACATTAGTGCATACAAGTGCTTTCATAGGGGGCGAGGAGAAGAAGAGAATGAGCGATCAATATAGCTTTTAAAATACATAAATGTAGCAATCATAGTATGTTCTAATAAAATCAACTGGATATTGGCTAGCTAAAAAAAGCATCTGTGCTGATACAAAGTATACAAAGCAACATAACAGAGGGAATTGGAGTTATTTGGAATAATCAAAATTAAAGGTCTCATCCCTCGAAGAAGGGGAAAAGTGTGAAAAATGCATATATGCATTTGCTTGTTATTCTGCCCAACATCAATAGTGACTGCTGAGATGAAGCAAAGAAAAAACATTTACTTTTTTTAGTTTAAAATGTTATTTTTTTTTTAATAAGTGACAGTTTCTCTTTTTTAATGAATGAAATTCACCTTCAACAGGTTGCTCTTGGAAACTGATACACCTTCCATGTTTCTCTGCCCACTACATTGGTTTCTATATCACTGTCGAGAAGATAATTCCAGGCAAAGATACTATCAGGGTTATTCAAAGAGAATCGAAAAGTCACCGCACGTTCGGTGACTTTTCGTTCTCTTCAATTCAGTTCGATTTGGCGATCCCATTTTGGCGACCCTGCGGTGTATTCAGCAAGCACCACAGGGTCCCCAAATTGGAGGGAAAAGTCACCGCAAACCCGCCAACAACTCACCGCAAAACCCGGCGATGGCACACCGAAAACCCACAAAAACATCTGGATTAACCCCGCCGAAAACGCCAGAAAAACGCGAGCAGGAGCCGATCACATGCAGCGCAGCTGCCGGAAAAACCCGACACCGCAGACGAATGGAGTGAAAAAAAAGAGAAACAGTTTTCGTGAATGTTTGAAAAGTGAAACAGTTTGCAAAGAAACTACTGAGCGAAAATGTCTGAAATTTACATATGAGGTCCAAGGAATGATAATAAAAAGGGCTGTTACAGAAAAGAGAAGTAAAGTTAAAAGAAAAAAGAAAACAAATCTGAATTTTTTTTAATAAAAACCCAGAAAAATGCTTAAAATATCCTAAAAAAATCTATAAATAAAGAGACTTTTTACTGCAGAATATTATAATCAACTGTTTATTAGATATTGAATTAAAACGGGAATATTTTTAACATTGAAGCCTATGGGATTCGCCTGAATAAATCTGCTGCATGAAACCACCGAATGGCAGGGCAAGGCTAGGGTCAGACGAAAGCAGTTTTAACGTGCGTTTAGACGCACGAAATCACGGCCGTGCTAGCAGCAAATGACGTCCAATGCCGGGGAACACACGAAGCACGGCCGCACGAACGTTCGTCCGCGCAACGCAAGTGGCAAACGAACGCATTTTTTCTAGAACGTCAAACCGCTAGTACGGACGTACAGAGTGCGCTGTGTCCGCTAGAGGCGTGTGTGCGTGATTGGGAGACGTCAGACGCTGCTAATGTCCGGCCAACATAACGTCCAGACACAAAAAGTGTTTTATTGATGATCCGTAAAAAATCACGGACGAAAAGGCGCATCGTATGACCGCTATCGCGTATTCCGTGAAAAAATGCGTCCATTCGTTCGAACGCACTTTTTCACAGACAACGCGAAAAATGCGTTAGTCTGACCCTAGCCTAATTCGGCATCTTTTCAGTGCTGGGTTTTGCTCTCTGAATAGCCGAAGCATTGCTTCTCTATGGGGATTTCACTGCCCTCGAACAGGCACCGAACAGGCACAGTATGTACAGGCAATTCGCCAGGATTTGGTGAATTGCCTGCTCTCTGGATAGCCGAATGGTCAGGAAAGGGAAACAAATTTTCAGCGTTCGGTTGCCTTTCGGCAGCCATTCGGATCTCTTTGAATAACCCTGTATCTAATTTTTCTTCTTCCAAAAGAGAAAGTGAAGCATAAGAAGAAAACTGGTAAAGGAGACAACCTCCACAGTCTCTCAGATGTGTGAACTAGTGTGACCCCTCAGGAATGTTTAAAGGTTTGCTCCATCTGCAAGTCAGGAAGGTTGAGGTATATTGGATATTTTTGTAATTTGCCCTCATGAGAGGTAATTAGTTCTTCAAAGCTCTATATTTTGTCCATTTTAGAGAACCAGTCCTATTAATAATGAACCATTCTGTTTTATCAGTGACAGGAGATTAAAATCTGAGCCTTCAAAAAACATTGGAATACAATGGTTTTACAGAACATACAGACCGATAAATCAACCTGTGCAGAAGAGAAGTCTCGGGTTAACTCCAGACATAAACCGATTATTCTGTTATTACATTTTGAGCAAGGATCCAAAAGATAATTAGAGCAGCAATTTGACCAGATATGAAGATAAGAACTCAAATCTTTTCCACATGTCCAGCAAAATGGGACAGAAATACGTTTTAATTTGTGAATTCCTAAAGGAGTACAGTACCAAAACTTTGTAAGAGGTTACATGGAAACAAACTGCTCTTGTTCCATTGTGTAGCAGTTAACATATTACAGTTCATTTTGAATCTTTTATGTGCATTCAAAGTTATCTCCTCAAGGGACACACAAATGAGGACAAGTGTCTGCTCTTTAAGGCATGTTATATACTGGGTTATTCAGAGAAGGGTGAAAACCAGGAGAACTGGCAGGAGAAGAGAACAATCTAGCCCATATAGCTGATTTGGAAAGTGAGATAAATGGGAGACTTTTTCTGGTTTGGCTATTTTTGCCCTAAAAGTTTCACTTCTCCTGTCATTCTCCTGAGTTTCACCTTTCTCTGAATAACCCTGAATGAGTTGAAATTCAAGGAACGGCTAAATAGCAAAGACTTTCAAGTGGCCTAAGAATCTTCGTTAAATTATATTTTCAAGGCAGAAAGAAGATGCAGTGGTGGAGTTAGTGGTAATTAAACCTGCAATCTGTTAAGGACAGGAGAGAGCCATCTCCTGGAGGATGCCTTTGTACAGTCCTCTCTTGTGCGGAGAGCCGTCAGTCTTTGCCCTTCCACTAAGTGATCCCGTAGAGTGGGTCAGACCATGTCTGGAAGACCCACATTATGTTGCAAGGGTAATAGTGGGGATGGTCTGGTTAAGAGGCTATTAGTGTGTATCAATCTATTCCAGAAGTGAGGTGGTAACCGCTGAACAAGTTGGAAACTTCTGAGGGATGAAGCCAAGGTATGTCAGTGTCCACAAAAGAGAGTCAAAATGTGATTTCACAAGATCTAGCCATCTTTGAGGGGAGGGGAGGCAACAACATCCCGTCTACAATGTGTTTTAACCCCTTAGCTACGAAGAGCTTTCTGGGGACTTTTGTAGCAGAACATTTATTTAAAAGATGGGATGCAAAGTTAACAGTTAAATACCGGGTACAATAGAAATTCTGCACAGAGATTGTTGTTCTGACATTATTTAAATAATGTCAATTCGCTCATTTTTAAGTTTTCTTGCATTCGTTTATCTGTTATAAAAACATTGTTGAAACGAAAGAATCTGAACTCTAGATGGTGTCCTTTATCTTACACAGTGTCACACGGGGTCTGCATTATCAGCATACAGGCAAACATGGCCTTTTCGTCAAATACTGTAACTGTGATAAAGATAAATAATAAAAATATTCAGATCGCCTGCTTTTAGGGATTTGTACTGCTCATAATGCGTTTATTAGCAGTGCAGCGACCAAAAACTACCAACACAAAATAAAAATGTAATCTGTATGTGACATAATGCCCATTCATGTAAATTACAGTAGCACCTTGTATCTGTATCGTACAGCGATTTTCAGTCATTATAACCCCCAGACTCTTCTTCCTGTACAGCAGTGAGTGACCCCAGAGCTCTCCTTCTGCCCCCTCCCTAGCTGCTATTATACAACAGTAATGTGTTTGAAAATTTTGTTACAGTGAGGTTTGGGGCAGCTATACGCAGGTTCTTTTATCTATCTGCAGAGTGCTTGGAGATAGATAAGACAGTGCTATTTGTTTCTCCACAGGGGGCACACTTAATCCTGCTTTTAAAAAAAAGTGTGAAAATTTAGGTGGATATGCTAATGAGTGCTTTTCAAATTATTACAATGCAAAATCGAGATAACTCGACTTTGGGAGTGAAGGGACTAAATGGATAACATGATAATATAGTTTGGTGTCAGGTAACTCAAGAACTCCACAAGACTTTGATTGAAGCGTGGTTTAGTTGAGTCTAGGGCAGGGTGATAGGTTGATTTCCCCATGATGGGGACGACCGCTTTGAGAGTTGTCATGGCAAAAAAACTATTCAGTGCAGTTGCTTGCTGAATGCAGGTTTCTCGCTAGAAGGCGGAAATGTGAGGAAAGCTGCTGAACTTAATACAAGATAGCTAAGGAATTCTTACGGTCTAGAAGATTTCAAGGAAACAAAATAAATAAGTTGGCCATCTCCAATTAAAACACTCCACATAATTACAGCAACCAATAAAGTGTAAATATGTGTGCATGGACAGGAGTTAAGTTTTTTCACAAAAAAGTGCATGTTTACTGTAAAAAGGTGGGTCATAATATAAAAGGTGAACTTTACTGTAATATGCGAGTTTTAATGTAAAATGCTGCTTTTACAGTACAGTACAGTTCTTTGTATATAGAGACTGCATGAAAATGCCTGAAAATTACATATAAGGTCCTATGGATAATAATAAAAATGTCTGTTACAGAAAAAAAACACTATTTAGAAAAAAATTATAAAAAAAATCAGAAACAAAATTTCACCGAAAAAAATAAATAAAAATACTTTTTGCTGTAGGTTAAAAGAATAAACGGTTTAATAAATATTCAATAAAAACTGGAATATTTTTAACATTGATACCTGATTAAACCTGCCAAATGAAACCACCAAACATCAGGGCATTTCTCTGACATTTCGGTGCTGTTCTGTGTTCTCTGAATAGATTAACCATTACTTCTCTATGGGGATTTCACTACTGTCGAAGATCACTGTATTTCGCTGGCAATTCAACAATATTTGGCAAATTGCCAGCTTTTGAATAGCCAAATGGCCCCAAAATTGCATCTAATGGGGATTGCTTTGTGCAATTTCGGGGCCAGTTCAGATCTCCTAGAATAACCCCTTTAGTTTCACTAAGTGCGGAACCCACAAGTTCTCTGCAGCCCACATTACCGTGGTCACTGGCCCACCCAAAAAAAAGTGACTCACTTCTGAATGGTCGGGAAAAAAAAGAAACAGGCTGGCAGGCAGGTAGCTGCCAGCCAGGAATAGTTTGTAAAAGATACAGAAGTCAGCACCACATTCATCTTAATGTCACTTATCACGCTCCACCCGAAAAGGCGCTTAACGAGAAAATAAACCAAGACTGACCCTCATAGTCTCAAGATTTCTGCACTTTCCCTACAAGAGACTGGACACAATTTTGTTCCGGTTGAAGCTGGCAGCAAGCCAACGAAACACGTGTTGAGCGTGAGCTATTCCGTTTTTTAATTATGTGTGGGTCTTTTGTATTCTTGTAGGGAAAGTGCAGAAATCTTGAGGCTATAAGAGTCAGTCTTGGTTTATTTTCTCGTGCTTTGGATCACTGGATACACGCCTGTATATGCGGCGGCATAGCAGCAGTTATGACAATGGCTTTGTATTATTGACGTGCTTCTGTGATGGCATATGTTGTGCCTTAGACACTTTTTGAACGAGGTTAATATTAAGACCTATATCTCCTATCAAGATTGATCAAGAATTTTTCCATGTGTCTTTTGTCTTTTTGATTTTATAATTTTCTGGTGTTCACGATGAATGTCTCTTATTTATACCAATAAAGTATTTACTGATGTTTCCGGCATTCCTGTTCTTTGAGGTGTATCCCTTAGTCAGGGGTACCTCATTTTTTGTTTTAATGTTTAGTTTTCTAATAGTTGAAGGTTTAATCCTTTAGAACAGGTCTGTTCTCTCAGGCTTAAGGTAGGAGAGAGGTGACTACTACAGTGGTTCAGGGTTACCTGATTTATGTGGTTGTTCATAAATAGGAATGAGCTGTTCGGTTCGATCGGTTCGGAGTTCGATTCGAACATCGCCTGTACGCGAACTACGAACATTTCCGCGTGTTCGCCGCATGTTCGCCCACAATGCATCACAATGCACTTTTTCCACTGGCCTGAAGCTTGTAATTGGCTACAGCCTGCACCTGACCACAATTTAGGTGCAAGACAGGTGCTAGACTATGTCAATCATGGCTCAGAGTCCTGATTGGGCACATTTTGCCCAATCATGGGCTCACAGAGCTAAATCCCGCAGCACACTATATAAGGCGTCCCTTGCAGCCCCCGCATGTGTTTATTGAGAGGAGATTGTTCTGTTAGCGTGTGTTTTCACTGCCAGTCTGCCAGTAGCTATTGGAGGGGGGTTCTCACTTCTACAAAATATCTGGGAATTGTTGTAATCTGTGTGTTCTCACTGCCAGCAACTATTTTGGGGGTCTCATTTTTACAAAATATCTGGGAATTGTGGTAATCTGTATGTTCTCACTGCCAGCAACTATTTTGGGGGTCTCATTTTGACAAAATATCTGGGAATTGTGGTAATCTGTATGTTCTCACTGCCAGCAACTATTTTGGGGGTCTAATTTCTACAAAATATCTGGGAATTGTTGTAATCTGTGTGTTCTCACTCCCAGCAACTATTTTGGGGGTCAGTAATTTCTACAAAATATCTGGGAATTGTGGTAATCTGTATGTTCTCACTGCCAGCAACTATTTTGGGGGGTCAGTCATTTATACTAAATATCAGGGAATTGTTGTAATCTGTGTTCTCACTGCCACCAACTATTTTGGTGGTCAGTAATTTCTACAAAATATTTGGGAATTGTGGTAATCTGTGTGTTCTCACTGCCACCAACTATTTTGGGGGGTCAGTCATTTCTACAAAATATCTGGGAATTGTTCTAATCTGTGTGTTCTCACTGCCAGCAGCCATTGTGAGGGTCTCACTTCTAGAAGATATCTGGGAATTGTTGTAATCTGTGTGTTCTCACTCCCAGAAACTATTTTGGGGGTAGGTAATTTCTACAAGATATCTGCGAATTGTTCTAATCTGTGTGTTCTCACTGCCACCCATCAGGGGGTCTCACTGATTTATAGGAGGTTTCTGTGAATAATTATCTGTGTCTTCTCACTGCCAGCTATCAGGGGGTCCCACATACTTCTAGCAGATTTCTGTGAATTGTAATTTGTGTCTTGTCACACTGCCACCCATCAGGGGGGCTCACTGATTTATAGAAGGTTCCTGGGAATTGTAATTTGTGTCTTGTCAATTACTGCCAGCTATCAGGCGTCTCACTGAGTTATACCAGAGTTCTGGAAATCTATAATCTTTATATCAGAGTTCTGCATATCTCCAATTTTTGTAACAGAGTTGAATCAGAGTTCTGTATATCTTTAATCTATATATCACTCACCATGTCAGAAAGACCAAAAAGGACAGGCAGACGCTCCCAGACACAGATAAGAGGGCAAGCAGCCCCTGTGTCGGGAGGCTGTGCCTCTGGTCGTCGAGGACGTGGTGCATCCTCTGCAGGGGCACGCTTGTCCTTTCTAACTGGTGCTGGCCGTCTTAAGCAGCAGCAACATACAGAGGATTTGGTGGATTGGCTAACCAGGCCATCCTCATCCTCCGAGTCCTCTGCCAGCCAGGCTTGTAGTGCTGTACAGTCCACCTCAGCTGCCAAAGCATCTAATGCAGCCTCCATGTCCACAGCTACTCCTGTCATAGCCTCACTATCACGAGTGGAGGAATCAGCTGAATTGTTTGACTACAATGACAGTGACATGCTGCTTGAGGATGCGCAGCAAGTACAGTGCTCTGATTCAATCTCTGAGGTTGAGGAAGGGAATATAATAAACCTAGAGGAAGGGGGTGCCAGTGATGACACATAAATAACTGGCACTCATGTTGCCCCAGCAGCTGCAGCATACTGCCAAGTTGGCTCCAGTGACGAGGAGATAGGGGTGATGACAATGATGATGAGATCACTGACTCCACCTGGGTGCCTGATCAAACAGAGGAGTCAAGTGAGGAGGAGGAGGCACAACAAACACGAGGCACAACGTCCTCTATGACCAACCATAGCACTAGCCAGTCCAAGGCATCAGATGTCAGAGCTGCTCAGGTGCAGAGCGCTGTTGTCTCAAAGCACACATCCAGGAACTCTGCGGTCTGGGAGTTCTTTAAGAAATGTGCAACAGACCGCACCGTTGCTATTTGTAATCTATGTCAGATGAGGATCAAGTGTGGGAAAGACACCGGATGCTTGGGTACCACGTGCTTGAGGCGACATATGACCACCTGCCACTCATCCTGTTGGTGCAACACTTTGCGTAGGTCTTCCTCCTCACCTGTCTCTACCCCCACTATATGTCCTGCCATGACATTGACTCCAACCTCCACTGACAGGGATGATGCTACAGTAATGGATGTACCAGGTCCTTCCTCACAATGTGACAGCATCCCATCAGCTGAAGATTTACGCAGTCAGATTACGTTGCTCCAGCTGCTGCAGCGTAAGAAAAAATATAGTCCCAACCATCCCCAAGCACAGCGTCTAAATGCCAGCTTAGCAAAATTACTCACATTACAGCTGCTGCCTTTCCAGCTGGTGGACTCTGCTTCCTTCCGTGAATTTGCTGAATGTGCTGTACCACAGTGGCAGGTTCCAAAACACCATTTCTTTTCACGGAAGGCCATTCCAGCACTATACCAGCACGTGGAAGAAAATGTTATGGAGTCATTGGGAAAGGCAGTCAGCAGCAAGGTGCACGTGACTTTAGACACGTGATCCAGCAAGCATGGACAGGGCCGGTACATTTCCTTCACGGCACACTGGGTAACTCTGATTGCAGCTGGGAGGGATCCAAGACGGGGCTCTGTGCTGGAGCTTGTTCATCCACCACGCCTCCAGTAAACTGCTTGTATGAGGTCTGTCTGCTCCACCACCTCCTCTCCCTCTTCCTCCTCCTTCTCTGTCTCTGGTGAAGTGGCAGTTAAACCGAGGCGTTACAGGGGCTACGCAATGGCTCAAGCAAAAAGATGCCATACTGTGCTTGAGCTGGTTTGTTTAGGGGACAGGAGCCACACCGGGCCAGAAATTCTGTCAGCTCTGCAGAGGCAGGTGCAGAGATGGTTAACACCATGCCAGCTTCAGCTGGGAATGGTCGTCTGTGATAATGGCAGCAACCTTCTCTCCGCCCTACGCCTGGGTAAGTTGACGCATGTACCATGCCTAGCACACATCCTAAATCTGGTGGTACAGCGTTTCATAACCAGGTACCCAGGGCTGGCAGAGCTTCTCAGCCAGGCCAGAAAAGTCTGCAGCCACTTCTGACGGTCATTCCCAGCAAGTGTTCGCCTGGCAAAAATTCAAAGAGAATTCCACCTTCCCACAAACCGTCTGATCTGTGACATGCCCACCAGGTGGAACTCGACATTAGCAATGCTGCAGCATCTGCACAAGCAGCAGTGGGCCATCAATGAGTACCTGTGTGAGTATGGCACAAGGACAGGTGCAGATCAACATGGTTTCTCCCCCCGCAGTGGCTGATGATCAAGGATGCATGCACTGTACTGTCGCCATTTGAGGAGGCAACGAGGATGGTGAGCAGGGACAGTGCATGCATCAGTGACACAATTCCTTTAGTGTTCCTGCTGGAGCGCACTCTGTGGGGAATTATAGATGTGCCACTAGAGGCAGAGCAGCAGGAGGAAGAGGAGGCTATCCCTAGCTCTCAAGGCCCCAGTCTTTATGCAGACAGCATTCCTGCGGGTCCTCAGATCAGACAGGAGGAGGATGAGGAGGAGGTGGAATATTTAAGTTGTGGGGGCATTGAAGGTGGGGATTCCTCAAGGGAGGGTTTTGTGTGCCCAGAAACCCAAGGACTAGTACGTGGCTGGGAGGAGGAAGTGCACGATGGGGTCATCCTTCTCATTGACCAGGAAGACTCGGAAGCTAATGCCACCTCCAACCTACGCTGCATGGGCTACCTTATCCTGCAAAGCCTGGTAAAGGACCCCAGGATTATGCTATCAAGCAGAGGGATCATTACTGTTTGGCAAGCCTTCTTGATCCACGATACAAGGGTAAAGTTGCAGAGCTCATCCTGCCCTCACGGAGGGAAGCAGGATGAAAAAACTTGAGGACGCTCTAAAGCGACACTTGTGTAACACCTTTACAGGCACTGGTAGGTTTCCAAGTGTTGACACAGGTGCTTCTGAGGCTACGGTTGATCAGAGGAAGAGTGGTGAAAGGGGCTGCTTGACTGATGCCTTTTCCAATTTTTTTAGTCCACAACGCCAAGGGACGTTAAATGTAGGCACCCATTGCCAGCGTCTTCACTGTATGGTGCAGGACTACCTAGGGGCAAGGGCAGACCTGGATACCTTTCCAGCAGATGATCCACTGGCTTACTGGGTGTTGAGATTGGATCACTGGCCAGAATTTAGCCAATATGCTATGCAGCTACTAGGTTGCCCTTCATCCAGCGTGCTTTTTGAAAGGACGTTCAGTGCCACTGGAGGTTTTGTCACAGACAAAAGAGTGCATCTGTCCACCGACTCTGTAGACCGGCTGACATTTATAAAAATGAATCAGTCCTGGATCAGCAGCTATCAATCCCCTGATGCTGACGTAACTGAATAGATCGGGGATCTCTTCTGCATTCACAAAACCTCCACCACTGCACTCTTCCACAATACCACAAAGGGGTTACGGTGTGAAGGCACTTGCTGCCACCAAAGGCACAATATTTGGGTGCACTGACGCCTTTACCAGATTCATATCTTTTTA
This sequence comes from Leptobrachium leishanense, assembly GCA_009667805.1. NCBI lineage: Eukaryota > Metazoa > Chordata > Amphibia > Anura > Megophryidae > Leptobrachium > Leptobrachium leishanense. The sequence goes on from CM019071.1 coordinate 80,710,072, forward strand.
ATATAGGACCGAATGGTCCAACCCTGCACTCTTAAACAATACCACAAAAGGGTTACGGTGTGAAGGCACTTGCTGCCACCAAAGGCACAATATTTGGGTGCACTGACGCCTGTACCAGATTCATATCATTTTAATATTGGACCGCAGGGTCCAACCCTGCACTCTTCCACAATACCACAGAGGGGTTACTTACGGTGTGAAGGCACTTGCTGCCACCAAAGGCACAATATTTGGGTGCACTGATGCCTGTACCAGATTCATATCATTTTAATATTGAACCGCAGGGTCCAACCCTGCACTCCTTCCACAATACCACAGAGGGGTTACGGTGTGACGGCACTGTTGCCGACACTAAAGGCCCAATTTTAAAGCACCTATTTTTACTTTCATCCAAAGCCTGCATAAGTTTCACCATAATTTAGCCAAAAAATCACTAAACTTGTTCTGTGTGTCCTAAAATGTCTCTTCATACAGGCTGCCGCCCCAAGCAGTTGTTTATGAATAGATTAAAGAAAACCGTTTACCGTCATTAGAAATGTCATTTTTTTGTTTTTAAATGTTTCTATAATCCTACAAATCCGCCACTTCACGGGCAGGTTATGGGGACCTCCTAGGCACGATATTTGAAGGAATTTTTCATTTTTATTTTTAACCCTTATTTCATGGAAAATTCACTGTTCCTTTAAAAACGTTTTTTTTTTTTTACTTTTTGTCCTTGTTTCCTGTCCCCCAGGGCACTACCCGGATCCCCATACATCTTTTATGGCAAATATCTTGCATATATGCCCTCTTGGAGGGCACTCTAAAAATCAAACTTTTGAGTCCCATTGACTTGCATTGAGTTTGGTTCGTGTTCGAGTTCGATGTGGGGGCCAAAGGATAGATTTGGGTCTAACCACATACCTAGATATTTGAGAGAAGTGACTGTGGTCCACTTGCCATTTGATTTTGTCCCCACACATAGATGGGGATTTTGCAATTTATGTAGTTAGGTGCTGTTCCAAAGAGCATCGTTATTGTTTTGTCAGTATTTAAAAAAAGTTTGTTGTGTTTGATCCACTTTTCTACCTCTGTGAATTGTTCTTGCAGCACTGCCACCAGCTGCAGGAGATTTGGTTTGCTGGTATAGATTACGGTGTCGTCTGAGTACATGTGTACAGTTGAGGCTTTGTAGATGTTAGGCAGATCATTTATGAATATTGTAAATAGCAGGGGGCCGAGTATTGAGCCTTGGGGTATACCGCAAGTGACTGGGAGGGGGAGGGAGGAGCTGCCAGAAATGGACACATATTGCCATCGGTCGGGTACATATGATTGAAACCAGGTTAGTGTGCGATCACCAATCCAGAGTCTTTAAGTTTTTTTAACAAGATGCCATGGTCTACTGTGTCAAAGGCTTTGGCAAAATCAAGAAGATGGCTCCAGTTAGGTTTCCTTGTTCCATCCCAGCTTGGATATCATTGCAGACTTTTAAAAGGGCGGTTGTAGTTGAGTGATTTGGACGAAAGCCTGATTGATCCGGGGTTAAGTAGTTCCAATATTGATAATAATCACGTAATTGTGTGTAGACGCATTTTTCCCAAATTTTTGACATTGCAGGGAGCAATGATAAAGAGACTCCATCAAATAGAGTAACAAAAACATCTGCCAATGAAGATGGTCTACCATCATTATCACCCAAAATTCAGCTCCTAGAGATTCATGAACATGTTTGTCATAGGTTATGGCTACGGCAACAATCTCTTACCGAAAACTAGGTTTTCTACTTATTGACAAACTATTCTATGTACCAGAAAAGCTCAATTCGCTCACATTCTCTGAAATGAAATTCAGTATATCACCAAAAATATAGCACTTCAACAAATTAATATGACTCGGGACATTTTCTTCACTCTCCAGAAACAGAGCTCTATGATGAAAAGATTTTTGTAACAAAAAATAAGTTCAAGAGCAAAGAAAAACTCAACTACGATGAGAATTTTGACAACACAGAAGTTGATGTAATAAATTTCACATATGGGAGTTTTCTGAATCCATTGAGACACTCTTTGTACAAAATTGTTTTATATGCATCCACAGCTTTCAAAATACCCTTATTCATGTGGAAACTGCTCAGTGCCTTTGTAGAAAAAAAAAATACGGAGCAGAATAAAAGTATACCATTCGTCAGGGGTGAGCAACACTGGCTCTCCAGATGTATTGGATCTACATTTTCCATAAGACTCAGCCAACATAATGCATGAGAGAGCATCATGGGAATAACAGTTCTAAAATATTTGAACCTCCAAGGTTGTTCTTCCCCAGTATTTATTCTCCAGAGTCGGTACTTAGCAATACCATGATTTGTCACAATTACAAATTTGAGTCTTGAAAAATAAATATAAATGTTGCATGCCTGGTTCCAAGAAAATTTTCCATTTTTTTAAATAAAGAAAGCCAACCCATTATATCCCCAAAATCTAAAAACGAACCAGTCGCATCAGTCAGGATATGTGAAAAATACGAGCAATTTGAGAACACGTGATGTTTCAGTCTTTCTCCAAGGACCTAATATATCACTCATTGCATGATCAAGCAATGCGTGATAAAGGATCTTGCAGAAGGATTGAATCGCTGTACGTTCCCCAATAAATCTTGCTCCTATTTTTCACATATCCTGCTTGATGCTACCGATTACTTTTTGGATTTATAGACTGATATTAAGTCTGGATGTCACTAGGTCTTTCATCGTTTCCTGTGAACTAAAGCTCCACCACAGTTTTAGGTGTCTCAAGAAAGGACTAAAATGTTTTCCATAAGAAGATGCCTTGTATTTTGCTCCATTCCTCCAGTTCTGCCAGTTTATGCCAAATAAGGATACAATACGTGTACAGCAGCATAATTGATTACGGTGTTCTCAGAGCAACAAGCAGTGTTAAAAAGAGCAAAAAGTTTAATTTTGGTATTATTAGACCAGTGAAATGGTTTTCAATTGTTCTATGAGTCCCAAATACCTATTAGGAAACTCTAAACTATATTTGGATTTTTTTCCGAAATGGGTTTCTGCACACAACATATCTATGGTGCAGGGACGTGCAGTCAGGGGTGGCAGGGGAGGCTGAGCCTCCCCTGCCATTCCAGTAAATTAATGTGCTCATTGTGCTGTAATGACATGTATGTATATTTAAACTGTAAATAAAATGTTATTTATTGAAAAAGTTCTCATACTCCCCTCTCCACCCTCCCTCGCTGCTTCTCTGTCCTCTGCTTTTTTTCCCCCTGCACTTTCAGTTTGCCAGCTGCTGTGTGTGTGTGATTCACTACACAGACAGCAGGGGCAGCACTGAGCCAGCCTAGCCTACGCAATTTGCGCAGCTGAATGCTACACTAATGCGTAGCTCAAGCTGGCTTTGTTTCCTGGTTCTACGCTCTTCAGTGCCTCCAGAGGCACTGAGAGCAATTGAAAGCTTGAGCCAATGGGAAAGCTCCATTGGTCTCAAGCTATTTCTAAAAAAAAAAAAAAAACACCCCCCATGGGAGGCAGAGCTCCCCATGGATTGATTGACGCAGGACAGTCATGTGACTGTCCTCGTCAGTCGTGGGGGGGCAGGCAGAGCTCAGCAATCAGCATGTGTGTAATAGCGCCCTCTATTAGTCAGTATTGTAAGTGCATGCTCTTGGAACTGTAAATAAAAAATGCAAACTTTACTTTATAAATAGTGAAACTCTATTCTCCTATATAACGATAATCACATGCGTAAATTGCACCTGCGTAACCCTGTGTATATCTGGCTCTGATACTACCATAGTATGTTGCCCTACTTTCTAAATATTAGAGTTATCCCATGGATGGTTAACCCCAGGTCCACCATCAGGGGGTTACAGCCCATGATATGTTCAGCAGCCCAGAAGCTTTAAAGGGCCCAGACTCTTGCCATACCCTGTGCTGCATGTCTACATGCTACAGATGTAAGGGTCTATCTATGCCACCCAGGACTGGCCCGCCAAGATGGCAAAAATTTTTCTGGTGGACCGCGGCATCTGGGGCCAATAAGATCATTCTGACTCCTCACTGAGGGAGCGATTATTATGGTCTGTGCCAGACAGAGATGTATATCAAATGCTCTCCCACCAGGGGACATTTTTTTATCCCCTTACTGGACCAGCACGTTTACTGAAATGAGCAGCTAAGCAAAGGGGGCCCCAATAGTACTTCAGTAAGGGGCTCCAAGATTTCTGATGGCAGCCCTGGTTAAGGCTAGGGTCAGACGAACGCATTTTTCACGTTGTCCGTGAAAAAGTGCGGTCGAACGAATGTACGTATTTTTTCCCGGAATATGCGATAGCGGTCATACGATGCGCCTTTTCGTCCGTGATTTTGTACGGATCATCAATAAAACACTTTTTGCATCTGGACGTTATGTTAGCCGGACATTAGCAGCGTCTGACGTCTCCTAATCACACACACACGCCGCTATGCGGCCGCAGCGCACTCTGTACGTCAGTAGTAGCAGTTTGACGTTCTCGAAAAAATGCGTTCGTTGGCCACTTGCGTTGCGCGGACGAACTTTCGTGCGGCCGTTCGTCGTATGTTCCCCGGCATTGGACATCATTTGCTGCTAGTACGGCCGTGATTTTGTGCGGCTAAACGCACGTTAAAACTGCGCTAGTCTGACCCTAGCCTAATCCTGTATCAGACCGCCTGGGACCACTGCTTACCAGACCGCTGAATTGTTCTGACTGCCTTCTTCCTAGGTCAGGGGTTGGCAACCAGTGGCTCTGGAGCCGCATGTGGCTTTTTTGGCGCCCTGCTGTGGCTCCCGGGCCAGCGCTCCCGCTAGGCAGCCGCTTAGGGCACGGCCGGCCCTGACCCAGGTTCCCCTAGACTTTGCTGGCCACTGTTGGGCCCTGTTGCCATCATCACACTGCGCCTGCTCATCGTGCCCCAGGCGCATCGTGATGGAAGACGTCAGCTCACGGTGGCTGTTCAATAGAGAGTGAGGGGAACGGGGATAACCCCGCTCCCTCAGCATGATGGACAGCCAACCCGTACCAGAACAGTTAAAGAAGAGGATAGAATTTGTGGACCTGGGGATTATTAATTTATATGTGGGGAACAGAAATATAATAATTATAAATAAATGGCTGCATTAATTTAAATTTGTTTTTATTTATATTAATGACTTGGCGATTGCCTACCTTATGTGGGCTTAAATAATTTTTTTTTATATTATTAAAAGTTTTAGTTTAGAGTACCCCTCCCCACCCTGGGGCAAATTGTTGTATTTGTTACTTTCTTTTACTTGCACAAACTGCATATATTAATTTACCTAATTTACTTGAAGTATAAATGTATGCAGGCTCAGGCTTCAAGTAAATTAGGTAAATTAATATATGCAGTTTGTGCAAGTAAAAGAAAGTAACAAATACAACAATATTATAAATAATATTTCATTTCAGCTCACAGAGCTGGCTCAAATGTATAATATTATGATTGGAAAAGCAGTGGTCAGTGAAACCAATCCTAATATTATACTTTTGAGCCCGTTTCCCTTTTTTAATATGGTTGAGTTTGGTTTACTTGGCTATAGGTGGTATATGTCAAAAGGGGTTTGTGGTTCCCAGTGTTTTCTTTTTTTGTGGGAAACAGGTCCAAATGCCTCTTCGAATGTTTAAGGTTGCAGACCCCTGTCCTAGGTGGTTGTACCATTGTGTTTACTTTTTATTTTGATAATAGAGACTATTTAAGTGTTTTGCTTTCGTCTTTCCTTAACTGCTACTTTTCCGTAACTGCGTCTCATATTTGTTTTGATGTTTTTATGATACTATTTAGATCTACTTTCAAACAAAATCCCACAAAACCTTTGCATTATAACACACTAATTGCACAGATGTGACTTTTATGCATTGCTTGTTGGAGGTAGATGTATTGAATCGGAGCTTATTTAGAGGTTTCCAGGAAACAGATAAGATACAGTGCATTGTTGAATTAGCCTTTGAATCCTAATGAAAATATTGTGCACATTCTAAATATTCGATACATTGTTAGTTCAAGTGGTAAAAACCTATTTCCACTTAATTCCATGTTTTAAAAGAAGAATGTGGAAACACCCATGGGGAGTGAATACATGCGCATGCACTGCATTATACATTACTCAGAAAGGATTACAGGCTATGGGAGTCAAAGGAATCGTACTAGATAGTTCTTTAAACTTGGAAACCATATGTAAGCAAATTAACTTCACCATTTTTAATTAAAATGAAAACCCATGAATAAATCTCTTTTGATATACTGCAGATCCTGTGCCAAAACCTCCATATCTCTACTACGCCTGCTGTCCCTAAGTATTTACTTATGAGATTGCCACATTTTTATTTTCTCTCTATATTATTAAAATTCTCTTATATTAGGGATCTTTGCTAGCCCAGGATTCTTTCCCCCATATCACCTTCATTACATTTGCACTAGTGAGTTATATTTATCATGGTCACTTAGAAATTAACTAATGATGTGCCAACACGAACACATCATCATATATTCTCTATTATTATCTTCGGATGAAAAGTTGTCTAGTTTCTATATAAGAATAATGTTGGTGATGCTTCAATTTCATGTCTTGTATTTATAATGCAGTTACAAGTGTTTCAAATGAAAAGGTTATCAAATAACAACATGTAAACATTACTTTTAGAAATGTAATGCGTCATTTATTATGTTTAAACAAATATGTAGAATGCTAATCAGCAATAACATGGCCACATTATTGATGAATAATTGGTAGTGTAGCAAGGAATTGGTATTCAATATTTTTCATCTTACTATATTTTTTTCTGCTAATAATGGCCATTATTAGTAACTAAAAATCTCCTTTTATAGTCTATGTTCAGGATTTTGACCACGTATGATGTAAATGCTTTCTTTTCTCTTGTAGGAATTTAGTCTGACTCCTATGGTTGTGTTACCCCTCCTGAGAGTAGGGTTGCCAGCTCAGCCATGTTTTCCTGGATACGTTACGATTTCATTCATAGGGTAGCACTGAGGAAAGTGCTGCCCTGCAACAAGTATAATTCATATGCTGCAGGAAGGAAATCAAGACAGGCCACCTGGGATTCCTTTTTTATATCTTACTTGAAACGTACGGATTCTACATGCTACGGGGTGACAGTTTTCATGCATTGGCCATCAGCATAAATAAATTATAAATGTCCATGAAAACATGGTCGCCCTGGTAACCCTACCTGAGAGTGATAGGAGTTGAGCATGCAACTTGTTTTGCTTCTAATAAGTAAGGATAAGTCAGGAAACCCTTGCAACATAAAATGGCAAAATGCATAGAATCCTTCAAGCACATGGTTTAAAGTCCACTTATACAACAGATCTCATATGGATATAAAAATAATCGAGAACAATATGGTATTAGATATGCTCTGGCACAACATGCATAAAAAAAAAAGAAAAAAGAAGAATGTGTAGCATGCTGGAGCATATCACCATATTGTTATGGATTTTCTGATCTGCATCAGATCCGCTGTATATATGAACTATATATCAAATGATTGAAAGTTTGTATGCACTTTGCGTTTTTATGATGTAATTTTGTTTTAGATGTTAAAAATAAGTAGGCCAAACTAAGGCATACAGTTATTGTATAGCGCTGCGGAAACTGTTGGCGCTATATAAATGATGATAATAAGACTGGGGTCAGACTGATGCATTTTTAACGTACGTTTAGGCGCACTTAATCATGGCCGCAGTAGCAGCAAATGACGGGCAATGATGGCCAATATACGAAGTACGGCTGCACAAAAGTGCGGCCGCGTTATACTCAAGCGGCAAACAAACGCATTTTTTTGAGAATGCAGAACCGCTAGTACTGACGTACAGAGTGCGCTGCGTCTGCATAGCGGCGTGTGTGCGTGATAAGGAGACCATTTTCGCGCATTCCGTGAAAAAATACGTCAATGCGTTCGATCGCACTTTTTGACGGTCGTTAGGAATAATGCGTTCGTTTGACCCTAGCCTAATAGTAGTAACCCGGAGGCTGTCAGTACAGGGAAATGTGAATATATATATTCATGATGATCGAGGGATGGGACGAACGAACCACCATTTTTGCACACATGGAAAATGTAACAGATTAAGACAGATCATGGTGATATATACATTTTTAAGAGGAGATTTCTTGGGACTGGGTAGTGTTTAGGTTTATACATAAATTGCAGGTGGTATTTAGAATCTGTGGGACATTTTAACAGAGTGGGACCCTATTCCAAGTTAACTTAACCAGGTGTGGATAACCTGTTAAGGGGCCATATTACATTCTCCACGCTAAAACGGTGCGCTAGGGAGGAAAAACTGCACCCACAGTTTTCCCCCTAGCAACCCCCATTTTAGCGTGGAATTACAAGGCAGGCGCTAAAAAAGCTGACTGCATTGTTACCGAGCGCAAAGCCCCGGGATGCTCGCGGCAGCGCTGAGCGCCACTGCAAACATCCACTTGGAGTCCATAGGACTCCATTGAGCCAGACGCCGGCGGTCACATGACCTGCCGGATCTCGCCTTTTGAGATCCGGCCGGTCGGCATAGTGATATGCAGGGGGAGACTGAGGAACTTTTTCCCCCAGTCTCTCCCTGCTCCCGCCGGACAGAGGAGGCGGACGGAGCCACGGTCCTCGCTGCGGGACAGGAGGTGAGTATCTGATCCATTCTTTATTGTTTTGGCTGGTGTTAACGGATTCTGCAGAAGCGGAATCCGTTAACACCAAGTCCTGGCTGTGGTTAAATTTTTGCTAACCACAGTCGGATGTTAATCAGCGTTGTAATCCTAACGCTGATTAACACTTTGCGCTCCCCATGTTAAGTATAGGGAGCGCAAAGTACAGTAACCTCGTGCTGAAAAGCGCAAGGTACCAAACGCAAACGTGTTACTTAACCCGTTAGCGTTTCTATTGTAATATGCGGTAGCCACCGTGGCTAACGTTAATGCTCACGCAGGTGAGCGTTAACATTAGCACGAAGATTGTAATGTGGGCCAAGGTGTGTTAACTTAACCAGAGCTGTTGTAAATTTACCAGAGCCATTATAGACTATGGAGTTTTTAAGTTTACTACAGCTCTGGTTATGTTTACAGCAACCTTTGAATAGGGCTTGGTGTTTTCCATTTATTTATTTCTAAAGGATTTTACCAGGAAGGATACATTGAGATTTCTCTCATTTTCAAGTACGTCCTGGGTTCAAGAACATTAAAATGTTACAGTTGTTACAGAAATACAAAGTAATACAATGCAAGATATTAAAAAAACAAAAACAACACAAATATACAGATAAATATACAATAAATATGGAGGAAATAGTCATTATGTTACATGTTTACAGGTGCATTCTGTATTGAGGTATGTTAATAGGGAGCTCTTGAGTGACTTTAGACTGGGTAAAGATTTGATGGCGTCTGGGAAGTTATTCCATAATTGTGGTGCTCTGTAGGAAAATGAGGATCGAGCCACTTTCTTTTTGTACTTTGGTATTGCAAGTAAGGTGCTGGTCCTGGATCGGAGGTTATAGGATGAGGGAACTGCTAGAGGAAGCAGTCTATTCAGGTAGGGTGGCAGCTTCCCAGAAAAACTCTTAAACACCAGGTTGGAAAGGTAAAGGGTACATTTAGGCTCCAGCGACGGCCAGTTTAGCTCTTTTAACATGTCACAATGGTGGGTCATGTAGTTACATTGCAGCATGAGTTATACAATGTGGTAAGTTTCTGAAGGTGTGTTTGTGGGGCCGTTACATATACTACATCTCCGTATTCAATAGCCGGCATAAGCATTTGTTGTACAATTTGCTTTCTTACCGCGGGATTCAGGCAGGATTTGTTTCTGTACAGGGTTCCTAAATTGGGGTAAATTTTAGATGAGAGTTTTTCGATGTGGGGGCCAAAGGATAGATTTGGGTCTAACCACATACCTAGATATTTGAGAGAAGTGACTGTGGTCAGCTTGCCATTTGATTTTGTCCCCACACATAGATGGGGTTTTGCAATTTATGTAGTTTAGGTGCTGTTCCAAAGAGCACCGTTACCGTTTTGTCAGTATGTAAGAAAAGTTTGTTGTGTTTGATCCACTTTTCTACCTCTGTGAATTGTTCTTGCAACATGGCCTCCAGCTGTGGGAGATTTGGTTTGCTGGTATAGATAACGGTGTCGTCTGCATACATGTGTACAGTTGAGGCTTTGCAGATGTTAGGCAGATCATTTATGAATATTGTAAATAGCAGGGGGCCGAGTATTGAGCCTTGGGGTACACCGCAAGTGACTGGGAGGGGGAGGGAGTAGCTGACAGAAATGGACACATATTGCGACTGATCAGATACAAATGATTGAAACCAGGTTAGCATGCGATCACCAATACCAGAGTCTTTAAGCTTTTTTAACAAGATGCCATGGTCTACTGTGTCAAAGGCTTTGGCAAAATCAAGGAAGACGGCTCCAGTTAGGTTTCCTTGTTCCATGCCAGCTTGGATATCATTGCAGACTTTTAAAAGGGCGGTTGTAGTTGAGTGATTTGGACGAAAGCCTGATTGATCTGGGGTTAAGTAGTTCCAATATTGATAATAATCACGTAATTGTGTGTAGACACATTTTTCCAAAAATGTTGACATTACAGGGAACAATGATATCGGACGGTAGTTGGATACCAAAGTACTATCACCACTTTAATGGATAGGTACCACTCTCGCAGTCTTCCAGAGTTTGGGTATGTATCCAGTCGCCAGTGATTCATTGATTAGGGTTGCGACAGGATTTGCAATTGCCGGCGCACTGATTTTCAGCAGCATTGCTGGTATTTGATCAGGTCCAGACTGGTATTTCATTTTTTGGTTACGGAGAAGTTTAGTAACGACACTGACAGGCACTGGTCTAAAACTGAATTCCTGTCTGATACAGGGTCTTTGCACAGTTGGAGGGGCCTAACCTGCGTGCGGCCTTTCTGATTGCATGTAATTTCCTAGCTTAGCAATGAGGGTGGTGGCACATCCAACAAAATAATCATTAAAGGCATTTGCTATATCTAGGTGGTGTTGCAGGGTTTGGTTGTTTACTTTGACAGCAGCCGGCTGGGAGTGGACAGGGGGTGCTTGTATGTGGCTGTCACGAGGCTGTGAGGTGGCTGGACGCTTGCCGTTTCAGCACTGACAGATGGGGTGGTGTTGAGAAGGTCGCACTATTAGACCACTTGTTAGATCCTTGAGTTTTAGCAAGCAGGACATGAATACATTCTGTTTATACTGTATACCAAGATGCTACTGACATAGAATATGGGTGAATTGACAGGGAATGGATATGAGCGTGTGGGAGGGTTGACCAGGGCTTATAGAATTTGATGGAGATGGAGAGAGCTGAACAAATGTTCTCTAGGAACATCTCACTAAACACAGGCAGGTCATTGACTTTGGATACCCTGGCTAATATGTTAGTCTGCTGACATCACCAGAGGACCAATCATGCAATGTGCACATTATTGCCATCAATGTGCGACACCTACAAACTGGTTCAATAGCCTTGCCCCATCCTGGAACCAGTTAAGTTGTAGATTGTATTTATTATCAAGAGATGAGGGGCCATATTACAAAGTTGGTACTAATGCTAACTTAATCAGAGCTGTTGTAAACTTACCAGAGCCATTATAGCCTATGGAGCTGTTAAGTTAACAACAGCTCTGGTTAAGTTAGCACCAACTTTATAATACTGCCCGAGATCTTTTATAGTATGTGCTATAATCATTGAATGGAATATTGCATGAGAAGTGAAAGTTTAAATGACAGGTTCACGTTAAAGGGCTCTCCCTCTAGTTGATTATTTTACTTCCTGTAGTAAAGACACCTTTGTAGTGATCGTGGATGAATTGTGTCATAAATCATCATATTTAATTAAATATTGAGAGTCAAATCAAAGAGGGAACACTAGGGGCAGTGTGAGGCTTTTTGCCCTGTGTGGCTAGCTGTGACATCATTAAGCCAGCCTACTCTAGAGTGGTTACCTCATATGGTGACTCCCACTGGGAATAAAGGTGTATACATTGTTGGTGGGAGGTATGCAACTTTGGTGGGGGGAGACAAGACTCTAGTCCAACCTTGTTTTCATTCAACCAGTTACTAGTTCCATGAAGGGATCAGCCCTTTTTTTTGTGTTTTGGCTTGGACCTGAGAGCACAAGTCCCTTTGTATATCACTTTACCTACGCTGAGTCTTTGTGTTATTGCAGTGTCCAGTGTTTAGTTTAATAATGTGTTAATGTTTTATCTTTCTGTTAATCCTGTTATTTTAAAGTAAATTCTTTATACCCATCACTGTGTGCTTGTGTCGTCACTCGCTACTCGACGTCTCACGCTATCTGCTGGTATTACCTTTTTAAAATAAAATTTTCACAACAACCTTCATTATAAAGTTAAACTTAGATTCGAAAAGCCTTTATCTTTACCTCAGTGGAAAGCTTTCTATAAATTAATGGTAGACGACTGAAGCCGCTTTGGCTCCTCTGGCCAATAAACACAATTACTCCAATGAGGATTTCAGCTCCCATCAAAAAGCAGATTGTTGATAAAGAGTTTAATTCTATTTATATTTCATTCCTTAGGTTTTGGAGCCAGATCTTGGTATCAGATGTACAAGTCTATTTCTTGGAACAAAAATCCTGAAAACCAATTGTTAAAGGGACACTTCCACTTAAATAAGGTGTAACTAGATTATTTGTGCATTACAAATGAAACTACTTTATAAAACACATTCTGCTGGTTTATTTTTCATTGTTTGTAGTATTTGCACGTAAAAAGGAAAAATAAAGTAAGTTTCTTGTGTCTCCGGTTTCCATTTTGTGGATTTTTCCCATGAAGTAACATTTACTAAAACCCGTGCAAAAGTTTTATTTTCCTGCCATTTTATCTTCTACCGTTTTTTACAATCAATGAAATTGAGGAGGGTATGTTCAAATAAGGCTGACGGAGGTTTATTGTTCTCCAGGCTACCCAAGATAAGAGATGGCAGCTGAACGAGTTAAAGCAGGGAGTGTAAAAGGCTTCTAATCTAATCTATCCCCTAGGGATGCCGTTTTGAATACATCCCACACAATACAATGATGTGAGTTGGTGGCTGACCCCTTCACTCCATTCTATGGCCAAAGACACAGTAGTAGTAGTAGACATAGTGAGGAGGAAGTAATGTAAAGATACGGGGCTAACGTAACCAGAGCTGTTGTAAATTTAACAACTCCATAGATTATAATGGCTCTGGTAAGTTTATAACGACTCTGGCTAAATTAGCACCAATTTTGGAATATTGTCCACTGGGGTGCGGGGGGGGGAGCAGTTTACAACACAAAAGATCTCACAATGGATGCACACAGTGATACATATAGAGTAAAATATTTTCATAACTAAACATACAAGAGAAAAATAAAGCACATATACGATATGAGCAACATAAAATAAACAAAATAAAAGGAGGTAGCGTTCCTTTAATATCACCAGTCCCTCTGTCCTAACTTTTACTAGACCCAAGAGGAACTTTGCATATTCAGTGTCCTACAAATACCTTAAATCCAAATATTGCTCTTTTTAAATGATAAAGAGGATCAATAGGCAAATCGAACAGAACCATCTCGCTACATAGACATCATAAGACATTTAAACTTTATTTCAAACTGCCGCTCCAAACTTAATTAGTATTACAGTCAGACTTCAGCTCTTAAAAGGTATTCGTAGTATTTTCCCAGCAGGCACTGTGAAAGGCTGAGTGCCTGCTGAGATTATAATTATAATATTACGCCTCATTACGTCTCCATAGATCTAAAACATGCATGAAAACAGGCATTTATGTGGGTCATATACAGTAATGTAGGGACATAAAGCATATATCACAATTTTATGGGTTCAAGCACAAGTAATGAGAGGAATGTTCCACTCTATTTATATTAGAGCCAAAAGGAAATGAAAAACTGCACAGAACAAAAATTTGTCATGTCCCTGTTCATGTTGTTTATATGAAAAGTATATTTATATATGAAAGAAAAACCTCTGCCATCCTGTATAGTCAGCAGGCGATCTTGTGTGGATGAATGACTGAAGATCATAGATCTAACACGTTCTAGCCCTTATTTGAAAGACATGTTGATGTATTTCTACTTTGACAATCTTCAGGCATCAAAAAGGTTGATTGGAGGCACAAAAAGGCACTTAATGCTCTGAAAATTAATGGGGCATAGTGAGCGATTGGATATGTATAAGTAAATATACAGACCCTATAGAAATGGCCAATAAATGTCAACCTTCAACTTCCAACCTCCAAGATAAAGGTCTATTTTCAGACAGTGTGGGCAAAAGATGTGAAAGTTCTTATGCTACATTTTTAGGTTTTTATTTTGAAAGTAGAGTTATGCAGTCCATTGAGCAGCTGCCTTTGGGTGGGGTAAAGTGCTGATCATAGATTTCTAACATCAACAGGTTCCAGAGGCCGCTTTGTCAACCAGGTAAGAAATACATGATTGGCACTCAAAGGGTTAGATGTTTTGTGAGTTTATGCAAATTGCAAATCAACTGTAAAATCTGATGTATTACAAATTCCTTAAAGTCTGTAATTTTCATTGTCTAGAACGCACAGGGTTATTCAGTAACCGGAGTAGTTTACCATTGCGCTGGATGGAGTAGAGGTAACATCACTGCTCTATAACCGTGGAGACACAGGTTTGAATCCCGGCCAGAGCACCTCCCCAGTAAGTGTCCTTCGGCAAGACACCTAACGGTACATACTTGCAGACTGGCGTTGCTAGGTGGGGGCGGGGGTGTGCCCCGAACCAGGTGACACCCGCCGTTAGGGTGACACCATCACCAAGACTTTGATTTTTGAACTGGCCGGCGGCCGGTTCAAAAATCGAAGTCTTTGGTGACGGTGTCACGCTAACGGCGGGTCATGTCACCCTGCGACCAAGCGGCGTCGGCTCCGGCGCCGCGTATTCAACTCCCTGCGAGCGTCTGAAGCCTTGGAGCTTCGGCGCTTGCCTGGGGGAACCACGTGACCAGCCAAGTTCTCGCGAGATCATGGCTGGTCACGTGGCTCCCCCAGGCGAGCGCCCAAGCTCCACGCCGCCGGACGCTCAGAGGGAGCCGAAGACGCGGCAGTGGCAGGAGCCAGGAGGTGAGCTTGGGGCATATCCATTAGAGCTGGGGCAAAATCCATGAGAGCTGGGGCAATATCCATGAGAGCTGGGGCATTATCCATGAGAGCTGGGGCATATCCATGAGAGCTGGGGCATATCCATGAGAGCTGGGGGCAATATCCATGAGAGATGGGGGCAATATCCATGAGAGCTGGGGCATATCCATGAGAGCTGGGGGCAATATCCATGAGAGCTGGGTGCAATATCCATGAGAGCTGGGGGAAAATCCATGAGAGCTGGGGCATATCCATGAGAGCTGGGGGCAATATCCATGAGAGCTGGGGGCATATCCATGAGAGCTGGGGGCAATATCCATGAGAGCTGGGGGCAATACCCATGAGAGCTGGGGGCATATCCATGAGAGCTGGGGCACTATCCATGAGAGCTGGGGCATATCCATGAGAACTGGGGCATATCCATGAGAGCTGGGGGCATATCCATGAGAGCTGGGGGCAATATCCATGAGAGCTGGGGGACAATATCCACGAGAGCTGGGGCACTATTCATGAGAGCTGGGGCATATCCATGAGAGCTGGTGGCACAATCCATGAGAGCTGGGGCATATCCATGAGAGCTGGGGGCAATATCCATGAGAGCTGGGGCATACTCATGAGAGCTGGGGGCAATATCCATGAGAGCTGGGGGCAATATCCATGAGAGTTGGGGGCAATATCCATGAGAGCTGGGGCACATCCATGAGAGCTGGGGCATATCCATGAGAGCTGCTGGGGCATATCTATGAGAGCTGGGGCATATCCATGTGTGAGCTGGCCTGGGGGCAATATATCCATATGTGAGCTGGGGCAATATATTCATATGTGAGCTGGGGGTGCAATATATCTATATGTGAGCTGGGGCAATATATATCCATGGGTGAGCTGCTGGGGGCAATATATATCCATGTGTGCTTTCACTTTCACTGCCTTCGAACAGGCACCGTACTTGCTGGCAGTTGGCAAAAATTTGTGTGTGAGCATAGGAGAGAGCTCCACAGCAATAAACCTCACAGTAATGTGCGCTGTGTGTTTGATCATTCAGTGTTATATGGGAGTACTGATTTACGAGTAAGAGTAGTTAAAAAAAATCTGTAAAACTCGGGGGGGTGACACCATAAGTTACCGCACCGGGTGACACCAACCCTAGTGACGCCACTGTACTTGCCCACCACACAATATCGACTGTGAAGTCCAGTGATAAGATCTCTGCCTTCGACCATGGAGAAGCAAGTCAAATCCCGTTCAGCACATCCCTCCAATACTACTGTGGAGGGGCAAGTCTCGACTTTACGAGAAGCGGGTTCAACATAAACACCAGGTCACTGATCTACAATCATGGAAACTTGACTCGATCCCACTCAGAAGACGCCACCAGCGAGTGTTGGGTTAGACACCTAACGATATGGATTTATTTATTTATTTATTTATAAAGGATTTTACCAGGAAGGATACATTGAGATTTCTCTCGTTTTCAAGTATGTCCTGGGTTCGAGAACATTGAGTGGTTACAGAAATACAAAATAGTAAAATGCAAGATATTAACACAAGACCAAATATACAGATTAACAGAAAAATAAATATGGAGGAAATAAAGCCATTATGTTACATGTTTACAGGTGCATTTCGCATTGAGGTATGTTAATAGGGAAGTCTTAAGGGACTTTAGACTGGGGGAAGATTTGACGGTGTCTGGGAGGTTATTCCATATTTGCGGTGCTCTGTAGGAAAATGAGGATCGAGCCATTTTCTTTTTGTATTGCGGTATTGCAAGTAAGGTGCTGGTCCTGGATCTGAGGTTATAGGATGAGGGAACTGCCGGGGGAAGCAGCATATTCAGGTAGGGTGGTAGCTTCCCAGAAAAGCTCTTAAACACCAGGTTGGAAAGGTGACGGGTGCGTCTAGAGTCCAGTGATGGCCAGTTTAGTTCTTTTAACATGTCACAATGGTGTGTCATGTAGTTACATTGTAGCACAAAGCAACAGAATGAGTTATATAATGTAGTAAGTTTCTGGAGGTGTGTTTGTGGGGCGGTTGCATACACTACATCTCCGTATTCAATGGCTGGCATAAGCATTTGTTGTACAATCTGCTTTCTTACCACGGGGCTCAGGCAGGATTTGTTTCTGTACAGGGCACCTAGTTTGGGGTAGAGTTTAGATGAGAGTTTTTCGATGTGGGGGCCAAAAGATAGATTTGGGTCTAACCACATACCTAGGTATTTGAGAGAAGTGACTGTGGTCAGTGTGCCATTTGATTTTGTCCCAACACATAGATGGGGTGTTTGCAATTTGTGTAGTTTAGGTGCGGTTCCAAAGAGCATTGTAACAGTTTTGTCAGTATTTAGAAAAAGTTTGTTATTTGCGATCCACTTTTCTACCCCTGTGAATTGTTCTTGCAGCACTGCCTCCAGCTGTGGGAGATTTGGTTTGCTGGTATAGATTACAGTGTCGTCTGCGTACATGTGTACAGTTGAAGCTTTGCAGACATTGGGCAGATCGTTTATGAATATTGTGAATAGAAGGAGGCCAAGTATCGAGCCTTGGGTTACACCGCACGTGACTGGGAGGGGAAGGGAAGTGCTGTCAGAAATGGACACAAATTGAGACCTATCAGACACATATGATTGGAACCAGGTTAACGTACTATCACCAATACCAGAGTTCTTAAGTTTTTGTAATAGGATGCCATGGTCTACTGTGTCAAAAGCCTTGGCAAAATCAAGGAAGATGGCTCCAGTTAGATTTCCTTGTTCCATGCCCGCTTGGATATCATTACAAACTTTTAAAAGGGCAGTTGTAGTTGAATGGTTTGGACGAAAGCCTGATTGATCTGGGGTTAAATAGTTCTGATACTGATAATAATCACGTAATTGAGTGTAGACACATTTTTCCAGAATTTTTGACACTACAGGGAGCAGTGATATTGGGCGGTAGTTGGATACCAAAGTATTGTCTCCACTTTTATGGATAGGTACCACCCTTGCAGTCTTCCAGAGTTTGGGTATGTATCCAGTTGCCAGTGATTCATTAATCAGGGTTGCGACAGGTTTTGCAATTGCTGGTGCACTGATTTTCAGCAGCATTGCTGGGATTTGATCAGGTCCAGACTGGTATTTCATTTTTTGGTTATGGAGAAGTTTAGTGATGGCACTGACAGGCACTGGCCTAAAACTGAATTTCTCTGGGTTACGGGGTCTTTGCACTGTTGGTGGGTCCTGACCTGCGTGCGGCCTTTCTGATTGCGTGTCATTTCCTAGCTTAGCAATCAGGGTGGTGGCGCATCCAACAAAATACTTATTAAAAGCATTTGCTACATCTAGGGGGTGTTGTACAGTTTGGTTGTTCACTTTTAAAGCAGCTGGTTGGGAGTGGATGGGGGGTGCTTGTATGTTACTTATGATTCTCCAAAAATTTCTGGGGTTTGATATGTTATTGTTTAAATTTTCATTGAAGTATTGGGCTTTAGCCATTTTTGTTTCTTTTGTGCATTCATTCCGGCATTTTCGGTATTCACAGTGATCGTTCATGGATCCAGTACTCTCGAACTTTGACCACACGGAGTCTCTAAACTGGTACATATGCGTGAGGTCAGCTGTAACCCAGGCGAGATGGGCCCCTTTTTCACCCCACTTTGCGAAGTGGGGTATGGGTGTTCCAGACTTTCAGGAGCTCGGCTTGAAAGTATTCAATTGCACAGTCCAGGTCTGGGATTAGGTTTAGTCTGTACCATGGGAGCTGTTTGAGATCATTTTTTTATGGATGCGCCTACCTCACAAAATACTTGAACTTCCCATAGATTGTAAGTTCCTTTGGGAACAGGGTCCCCCTGAATTAGGTCATATCATCCATGTATGGTATTCCAATGTATCAATCCTTGTACACCGATCTTGTAAAGCGCTGCGGAATTTGTGGCACTATATCAATAAAGGATAAAAGTAATTGCGCTGTCAATGCAACGATGATAAACTCCAGTGTTTCCCAAAGGGAAATTCAAATAGCAGCTGGAGAGACTTCATCAGTGTTCTTTTCCATGATCATGAAAATCACTATTGTGAGTAGTGTCCCATTTCCCTCACCACAAACTCAAATGATAAGGGATTTATCAGGTCACACACTGGTGGCCAACAGAGGGCTCCTGTAAAATGCACATGTCTTTTAAGAAGAAAATGGATCTTTATGGTTTTGAAGCGAGACTTTGCAATTATTAGACACCAATGTGTCCGAAGGGGGGTAAAAAAAAACACAGAGTGTTAACTTCCCTGACATTCTTTAATTTTCCCTATCTGGATCGCCTAAATTTGTCATTGCTGCATCAACACTAATCAACGTCAGTTAGTGAATGACCCCCTAAGTGAATACATAAATGCACTGTTTACTTGCTGATTTTGCTTAGCAGAGCACGGAATGGAATTCACTGGTCACCGGCAGCAAGTTATAGAAAGCAGAACTATTTTTTACATTTGGATAAACATTGTAAGCTCAGGAAGATGTTCTGATAACACTTTTATTAGCAGAAACGTTCTCCAGGGACATGATGGACTCGGCAATGTATTTAACCTTTTAATAGCCTGGGAACAAGCTATAAAACGGTTCTACAAACAGGCAAACAGAAATTCATATTAAATCAAATTGGATACTGTGTGTGAACACACCTAATTGATGGGAATTACCAGGCCTGGAATGTTCACTAAAATGTGTATTTAAAGCCACATTAGCGACTGCTATATACAGTATGTACACAAAGGAATCTCTTTAATCTTGTGCATCTTTAATATTTGACAAATGCCCAAGTTAAAATGTCATTAGATCACAATCCTACCCTAATTATAGACTAAACAATGTGTTTCCTGTTAATGCTGGTCACTCTTAATATTTCTCATAGAAATTCTCCACATTTTATCTTGCAACTAGAGATTGTTATAGGACCAATTCTATTCAATTTATTTACAAATGACCTTGAAATAGTCATCAAAAGTCATGTATCAGGTTTGCAGAGGACACAAAACTAAAAAACGTAATACAATGTGAGCAGCATATTACTTCACTGCAGAGGGATTTGGATATATTAGGGGGATGGGCACTTAAATGCAAGGTTATGCACTTTGGAGTGAAAGTCTTTTTTCAGCCTATGTAACACTAACTATGTAAGATCATTCCATCCTCCACATTTTACCAAGGTTACCTTACATATAGTGCACCCTCTTGTAAACTCAGTCTTTTTTAGATCAGTTATTAGGTTAAAGATTTTAGCTTGTTGTCAGGCAAATAGTGATGTCCCAATTGCAACAAGCGGCAGCCAATACAATACGGGTCATGCGGTATGTGGGATCGGCTGATACAGAGTCTCGATCGGATACCTCTTGACTGAGGCCAGACAGAAGCTTCCAGATGAAAGGGAACCCTGGGGTCTTGGCTTTCACGTCTGGGATCTTACCTGCCTGCTTTTGAGTCATCGAGCATACAGGGATTGAATGCAGAGGCACCCAGTCTCGGGCTGGGAGGCTCATAGCATCTTTCCTGCATCCTCCATGACTCATGGGAAGACGCTGCAAGTCAATGCTGAGGCTGCAGGATTCTACTTTAGGGAGTCTTGCTGCTCATCATGTCTTGAACTCAGAGGGTCTAGATTCCTGCAAAATTGCTCATATCAGATCCCGAATCCAGTCCTAGGGAAAACATCTCCACCATTTAGGATTTGTGTCAACATCTTCAATTCTATAAACCTTTAATTCGATCCACCCCACAATACAGTTAAATTAAATCAACGTTAGTTCAATCTCTTCACATCATTTATGGTGGTCATGTCACTTTGACGTCCATAGATCTGATATTCTCTATAAACTGTGATCCAGCACCGTCACAGGACATACTAGCACAGTCCTCTAGGGAAGTTATGTCACATACAGTCTCTTTATCAATTGCATAGTTTATTTCAGCAATCAAACAAAATATAACAGAAAATAAAACCTGACTCGCCTGAGCTCTAACACAAAGATGCCCCTCTCTATTTTGGGAGAACGAACAAAAAATGAAAACCTATGCCAACTTTTGTCTTTAAGCTGCCAGCCTCAGAGCTTCACCTTGCACCCTCTGTGTCTGTCTTTCTCTCCCCTTCCTTCCACTCATTTATTACATTGATTACCAGCAGGTTAGAGGAACCTGCAGCAAGAGAGGAAAAAACCCAACTACACATTGCCCTCCTGGGCTTAGATATCACAACCCTTCCTTACAAACATAGATGGAACGTACATGTCAACGCAAATCATTCCCTTCACCTTATCGCAATACATATTCGTGCATAATTATGCCAGACTATGCTGTAAAGACAATGACAAAGAATCAATCTAATATAAAACCCATCAACTGTTGTGGATGGAAATCTAGTAACAAAGGTAAAACGAGTACTGGCTATATCACAAACAAATCTAAGTGTGGAAATCATGTGCTCTCAGTTTTATCAAAATGATTTATGTGCACACGAATGAGATGGATGATATTAAACATTTTCCTTCAATTCTCCACTATGCAGGAAATGCCTTTGCGTCCAGACTTCCCCTTGGCAAGGCTCTTGGAAAGGACCATTTCCATGCAGCAATTTACACTTCTTTCAAGGTTTGACACCTACTATACACCGTGGGTGTATGATTCATATTCACCCTTTTCTTACAGAATTCTGAATGTTGCTTTTACTGTAATTTACAAACAAAAATCAAATTACAATTAATGATACTGTATATAGAGAGATGCGGCGGAATAATTAATCTCCTCACAGTAAATTAGAAATTACTGCCCCGGGGGGCGTGGCTGGCCAAACGAGGGAGCAGACGTCTCTAAGCTGAGCTCCGTCGGAGTCTGCTATATACGGTGGATTTCGACCAGGATTGTCTCCTGAATCTCCCCTTGGGGAGTCTTTGTGTGGCTGGCCATCGGAAGGAGTGCTCTGGAGCCGTTTGGGTCCCCCCCTCCAGAGCCCAGCGGAGATTGGGGCCTTGTTTCCCGGCACGTGAGCTTGCCCGGCGGCCATTTTGAGGCCTAAACCCTCGTGCTAATTTGGAGCATCCCTCGCTTCCCTTCCCTCCCTCTTTGAAAAGACCCTGCCCGGGGATTCAGCGGAAGCGGGCTTGGAGGATGGAGGGCCCACGTCCTCTGAACGCGACTATGGATCCTGTGGCGGAGTTGGTGGAGGAGCGCGCGGAATGGAGGCATCTGATGCGCACCTCCCCTGGCGGAGATATCGTGGCTGCTTTTGCAGGCTGCTCGGAGTGGATGCTGGAGGACGACGAGTGCCTGAAGTCGTGCGGTCTTTGGCGCAGATCGGAGGAAGTCTTTGTGGATGGCTGGGAGCCGGGAAAGGAGGCCCTGGCTGTGACCCGGGTGGTGGAGGCCTTATCTATCGGCCGAGATAGATATCGGCCTATTATGGTAGCGGATCGGGGTGCTGGAGGCATGCGGGAGACAGCCGTGCTGGGGATTTCAGAGGAGGTCCCTGAGGAGTCCGCTACTGGTCCCCCAGCGCAGCTTGCGAAGAGATGGCTGTCTGACGGGCTGAAGCGCCCATCCGGGCCTCGTGACGGGGTCCTTTCAGTGGCGGTGATGACCTGGAGGATGCCGAATTTCCTCGCTACCCGTGGGATGATTTGGCGCGGGGAGGCTGAATACGCAGCATTCCCGCTGGACACAGGCTGAGGTGGTCTATGGAGACATTCTTTTTGTTGCTGACCCGTACCATCTAGCAGCGATAACCCCCCCCGTGCAGATTCTTCTTACCCCTCTCCCCCAGCTGAGTTTTTCCTTTTTTTTGTTTTTGACCCCCCCCCCCTTGCTGATTCTTATTTTTAATTTGACCTCTTGGATGTGTTTTTATTGTATGTACACCCCCCACTCCCGAGTTGAGATGTTTAAGAGGATTCCCTCTTTTCATTGAGACATTTTTTCTCTCCACCCCCTCCCCACCCGTGCGTTCTGAGAATTTTTTCCTTTTTTCATGCTGAGACTGTTTTTGTTTTGCTTTTCACTTTTTCGCATTGTCTCTGCTGACACTTACTGAGGTCTATATCACTTACAATATTTTTCTTTTTGCTTACTCCTTGAGCGGTATACCTGTTGACCTCCTACTGTCTAAGGTTTTTGTTGCCTCACAATGTGTTTCTACTACTGCTTATTTCTTTTTCTGAAGTGCATTTTTGCGCCACGCACTACCCCCTTCCCTCCTCCCTCTTGTATATTATTATAAGCTGAGACCACCCATTTCGGGGGATGTTTATTATTTTTCACATGTGGAACTTATGCAGTGGATGGCCCTGCGTGGCCCTTGCTTTATTACGTTTGATTATATGCTGACTTACTTACAAAATAAAAATCTTAAAAAAAAAATTACTGCCCCAGATCCTACACCCAGGAACTACTCAGTGTTCTACAGTGAAAGAAAGAGCTTAATCAGGATCTTTGGATACAAAATGCAAAGCTTTAAAATCCATCATCTGTGTTAGAGGAGTTTCAGGATTATTGTCAGTAAGGATCTATCAGGACCAGTGTCTTTCATTTTAGGTGTCATGATCTTTGTCAGTGAGGGGTTGCCAGGATCTGTGCCAGTCGGGCAGAGGTGTCAGGTTCTGTGCATCACCTGGGGGTTTAGGATCAGTTTATGTCACTGGAGTGGAGAGATGTCAGAGTTTTTCATATGCCAGGGATGCTCTTTGTCTCTGTCAGTTTCTAAGATATTGTCTATGTGGGTTTTTTGTCAGTGTCTATGCAATTGACTCTGTGTCTCATACATTGTCTTTGTCTGTGTCTGGCTCTTAGGGTCTGTAGGTCTTTGCTATTGTTTGTGGGTTTCCGTCAGCGGCATTATGGTTAGCGAATGTACCAGGAAGGCAGGACAAGCACAGAGAGCTCCTTCCGAATAGCTTGTGCATTCTCCATGGATGCCGCACAACCAAAGCTGCATAACATAAACCATATGAGAGGCACTCAAAGTTGCGCCGAAGGGCGGTTTATTGGTATACAAAAAGCCATGTTTTGGTCAAAGGACTTTACTCATGTTATAAGTGTTTTTTGGTTTGTCAGTGCCTCTGCCAATGTCTAAAGGGGTTATTCAGAGACTGCCGATCTGGCCCCAAATGGCACCGAACAGGGAATTTCCCCATACAGTGACATTTCGTGGTCATTCGGCTAGTCAGAGAGCAGGCAGGTCGCCAATTTTTGGCGAACTGCCAGCAAGTACGGTGCCTATTCGACAACAGTGAAATCTCCCATAGAGAAGCAATGGTTAGTCTATTCAGAGAACACTGAACAGCAGTGAAAAGTTGCCAAAATGCCCTGCTGTTAGGTGGTTTCATTCAGCAGGTTTATTCAGGTGAATCCCATAGGCTTCAATGTTAAAAATACTCCCGTTTTTATACACCATCTAATAAATCGTTTATTATCTTAATCTGCAGTAAAAAGTCTCTTTATTGGGGGCGTGGCCTGACGACTGCCTAAGATGGACGCACGTTAGGTGAGCTCCGAGTGAACCCTAAGAGTTTCAGCCCTATATGAATCACTATCCCGATATGGTGAAGGGTAAGAAGCGCACAGCAACCTGCACAACCCCTGGAGCACCAGCCACACCGGCTCCCGCACGTCTGGAGCGGTATTTTACCCCAGTCTCAGAGACTCCTACCAGCACGCGGCCGTCTGTAATGGCGGCTTCTCCTGCCGGCGCTGACTTCTCCTTGCCCGAGCTGGGGGCGGCCTCGCAGCGCATCGAACGCTCCCTCGCCGAAATACCCACGAGAGCAGACATCAGGGAGATGGTGGCAGAAGTGAGGGAATCTCTGCAGCACGATATCACGGAGCTCCGGACAGAGGTAGGACAAGTGGAGGCCAGAGTCCGCAGTCTCGAGCACGCGGCTGAGCGTGCCGCGGAGGTGGGGGCGCACTCCCCTGTTGGGAACGCAGCTATGTCGGCGATCTGGAGACACCTGATGACCTGGACAATCGCTCCAGACGTCAAAACTTGCGGCTTCGGGGGGTCCCAGAGAGTGAGACGGCAATACGCAGGTATTTAACGGGACTCTTCAACTACATCCTGGGGGCCAAAGTCGTTAACTCGGAGGACCTGGCGCGAGCCCATCACGCACTGCGTCCCCCCTACCTCTCCCAATGCACCACCGAGAGACATTATATGTAACCTCACAAACTTCGCGCTCAAGGACCGCATTTCGCTCCGCGCAAGAACGCAACCTACGTGGGATTTTGGAGGAGCTAAAATACAGATCTTCAATGACCTTTCGCCCACCACGCTACAAGCCCGACGCATCCTACGCCCGCTTACTCGCACCTTGCAGGAGGCCGGGATTCCATACCGCTGGGGCTTCCCGCTGCCGTTGTCGGTCTGCTGCGACAACACTTGGATCACCATTCGCACCCCGGAAGATATCCCGGAATTCTTACGCTCGCTAAACCTCCCGGAGATGGAGATACCCTCTTGGGAATTATTCGAGTTCCAGCCACTGACTTCCACGGGAGGTTTGCCGAAGCGATGTCAGCGCCGTCGAAGGGAACCCGAACAGATTCACGACGACAACGCGGCGGAAGCCGACTGACGGATAACGCGGGCCACAACCGCACTACTGAAAATTGCACTGAGCGACTACTAGAGCGAATTTTATTTCAAACACTGAGGCCTCAGTTCAGAGGCCATGAAGACCTCACTGACCAATCTACGTGTTCTACTGCAGCCTTGATAGAGTCCCAAATCCTGTGACCATTAGACTTTTTATGATCTTCATTAAACGACACCGTCCACTGCAAACTGGGAAGGGAAGGAGGGCGGGAAGGGGGAGGGGGGGAAATGGGGAGGGGGGATATTTAAAACAAAAAGGAAAAGGGAGGGAAAGGATGGGGGGAGGGAAAAAAAGGGAAAAGATAGGGAAAAAAAAGGGGGGAAAAAAAAAAAGGAAAAGAAAATTGTTCGGGGGGGAGGGAAAGGAACAGTCTACTCTCGGCACACATTGACAGCACAATTATGAGACGCCGGTCAATTTTTCCTCACAGTGACCCTGGGCGCCACTCCAATGCTGGCTTCTCTTTCTTATTGAACGGTCCGGTAGACTGGATACTATGCCTTTTAAGTCATGCTTTGCTATCTTTACACATGTTGGTTTACCTTATGGTTATTTACTCAGTTGCTTTATGGTTCGTAGCACTACACGTTTTTTGATAACAGAGGGGAGGGGGGAATGAGCATCAACGGATAGATGGGAGAGGGTAATAACAAGACAAAAAGCGGGGGGGAGGGAGATATAGGGGGGAAGGGGGAAGGAAAGGGGGGAAAAGGAAAAAAAAAAAAGAAAATAATGATAATAAAAAACAAAGAAAAAAAAATATATATATATATATATATTTTTTTTTATATAGCGGACGACGGGGATGGGGTTCTGCGACGCGGTGCTGCACATTTCACACATTAGTCCGGACCACATTTGGTGGCTGTGGGGAGGGAGATGTCGTTTCAATATCCGGGATATTGTTGACTACAACTTACTACAAACGGTATCCCTCCCTCATATACTTTTGTGCATAATATGTTGTTTAAGACTGCACTAGGTGGCAGTGGGGAGGGTGATGTTAAATATAACTTACTGCGGGAGGAATTTTTCCCCCATATGTTTTCAAGTACATTATGTTGGTTAAGTCCGCATTAGGCGGTGATAGTAATGATAGTACGGATGTTATTATTTACCTTTCCAGAATGTTGTATAACCTACTACGGGAGGAAACTTTCCCCCATAGGTTTTCCAGGGTAATATGTCGGTTCAGTCTGCGCCCGATGGCAGAGGAGAGGGTGATGGGGTTTACCTCTCCAGAATGCTGCTATATATAACTCACTACGGGAGGGTACTCCTCATATATCTTCACTGGTCATATGCTGACTAGGACTACTCTAGGTAGCAGTGGGGAAGGTGATACGGTCTCTCTCTTCGGGATGATGGTACATATGCCTCCGCTAGGAGGGGACACTCTCACCTCATATATTTTCAAGTATACTATGTTGGTTACGAAAGCGCAAAGTTTTTATGCTCTTCGCTTACTTATGCTCTATACCTTCCTATTTCGGGGAGTTCTCTTTATAATGGACTCGAACGGGTTCACTCGTGGTTTGAATTTGTCACTTTTCTTTTTTTTTTAAATTCTTTATTTAGAGAATTATACATAACAAGAAATTCACGAAATCAAACGTAGAAAAAGACAGCCGTCTAGGGCTGGCCAAACGAACTACGGTCAGCCAGTCAGATAATGTAAGATGCAAGTAGTAACAGGTCAATAAGGGAATAATAAAAACACAAAGCAAGAAGTCCCAACCTCAGTGAAGGAAGAAAACACAAAAGAAACACCTAAGCATGTAGGACTATCAACGTAAATGCCATAAATTGTCCTGATAAATTATACTCAGAGCTTATCTATAGACCAGTGACACGTAAACAGAGAAGAAAAAAGCTGGGGGGGTAAACAATATCGCTCAGGTCTCAGTCTGGCTGAAGTTCCGGAGGGTCCGGCGAGATGCCCGCCGCTTCAAGGTCGGACCAGGCGGTTTCAGGATCAGTGATGGTGTAGGGGACATTATTATGTGTCACCACCAATGCTCCCGCCAAGCCCCACCGATAACGGTTCCCCCTCCGACGAAGAACCGCAGTCACAGGACGGAACCGCCTGCGAGCAAGCAGAGTCTGGAATGGAAGGTCGTGATACAAAGCCAACGTGGAGCCCTCAAATTTCACTGGATCTCTTGCGCCAGGAGCAGACATAAGCTTGACCTTAAATGCTACGTCACGAAAGGCCACCACGACATCACGGGGTGTCCCCTTCGAAAGCGCCGCAGGTTTCCGAACCCTGAATACCGATCTGATCACATCTGGCTTGTCAGGAGGGAGTCCCGCCATCCGAAGGGCCAAACGAGACACATAAGCTGGGAGTTCATCCGACGACACAGAGTCCGGGATGCCTCTGACCCTGACGTTACGACGGCGGTGTCTTGTTTCCAGCATCTCCACAGAGCGGGACAAAAGCTCGACATGGGATCTTAGACCAGCGACCTGTCCCAACAGGTGAGTATGTTCCGATAGCACTGTAGAGGTCGTCGCCTGCACTGCTGTCACCTGCGCACGGATTGTTGCAACCTCCTCCCGAACTGCCGCCACTTCAGGTTTCCACACCCCCCGGATCTCCCAGAGTTCGTCCAGAATCCTCCGAAGGTCTCTTTTCGTAAGAGGAAGATCATCATCCTCCTCCTGCCGACTTTCCTCAGGCTGTGTCATACGGGTTTCGAGTGAGGTCGCTCTCGTTTGTTGCGGTTGGGCACCCGGTCTCAAAACGTCCTGTCGTAATGAAGCCACACTACTGCTGGCTGAAAGCTGGTGTTCCTCGGCCGAATCCCTGTCAGAGAGGCCACCAGCAGTAAGTGAGGCACTCAAAGACGCCGTCAGCGCTGCTTTTCGTTTCTTTTGCGCCCTTTTTTTTGCTTTTCATTCACAACTGTTTATTTTGCTGCTTCAATGTTTATCCTCATTCGATTTTTCTTTAACTGAACTGTGAATCAGGCTACCTACCCTCGAGAGGCTTGGTGTACTACCCTCTGGGGGCTTTGCGGGGGAGGCTTTACTCCTGCCTCTGTCTCTGATCCTCCAGTCACACCTCCTGCCACATTGGCCAATCTTCTTTTTCTCTTATTGGCGCACGTATCTATCTCTCTACTCTATTTCTCTTCCTATCTTCCCTGTTTGTATCCTACTGTTCACCTTCCCCACCCCCCCCTTTTTTTTTTTTCTATGAGTGTTTGTTTCATATCTTCTCAGATGGCGACCTTGTTCTCCCCGGGGACGCTCCAAATGATATCCTACAACGTCCGTGGGTTGAATACCCCGGAAAAGAGATCTAAAATTTTGCGAGAGCTCTGGGCGCAGAAGGCGTCGGTAGCTTTCTTACAGGAAACGCACCTTCGGGGTGTGACGGCGCCGATACTCCGAGACAGAAACTTCCCCACTGGATATTTTAGCAACTACGGGTTAAGTAAATCGCGTGGGGTGGCTATTTTGTTTGCGAGAGGGCTCCTGTTCGAAGAGGTGGAGGTCCGGCGCGACCCGGAAGGTAGATTTCTTTTTGTGAAGGGCCGTATAGCGGGCACGCTTTTTACGCTGGCGTCGGTGTACTTGGCTAATAAAGCCCAACACTGCTGCCTGGAATCTATCCTGCTCTCTCTTCAGGACTTCCAAGAGGGCACATTAGTTCTGGCTGGGGACTTCAATATCGCTATGGACCCCCGATGGATACCTCAACTGGGGAGTCCTCGATCCCACGAAACATTTTGCGACGTATGCGACGACTCTTAGATAGACATCAATTGGTGGATGTATGGAGGGCACTGCACGGTGGCAAGAAAGACTACTCATACTACTCTTCAGTGCATGCAGTATACTCAAGGATAGACTATTTCTTTATACAACAACATGCATTTGACTTAGTACGCACCTCAGACATACATACCAAAACATGGTCGGACCATTCCCCGATCTCGGTCTGTTTGACCTCTCCGATTTTTGTCCCTCGGGAGCGTACGTGGAGACTAAACCTCTCCCTCCTGGAGGACCCAGTGGTATTGGCAGAAACCCGCCAACTGTTATCTGATTATTTTGTGGAGAACCTCACTCCAGAAGTCCCGATTACCACGGTCTGGGAAGCCCATAAGGCAGTCCTACGGGGCTTTCTCATAAGCAAAGGTACGGCAGCTAAGAAGCTACGTATAGCACAAAAAGCCGACCTCTTTGCTGAGGTGTCCCGTTTAGAAAACTTACATGCCACTTCAGGAGACACCTCGACCTACCAACAGCTCACACAAGCCAGGACATCTCTTACGTCGCGTCTCACGGCTGACCTGAAATACCTGGCCACAAAAACAAACTCCTTCTTTGCTCTCCACGAAAACAAGCCAGGTCGGCTGCTGGCCCAGATACTTAAATCGAAGAATGCGAAAGTATACATCCCTCGCATTCGTCTCCCCTCCGCGGAAATTACAAAACACCCTGATCTGGTGGCCGAGGAATTCTACACGTATTTCCAATCCCTATATTCATTACAGACCTCGCAATTTCCTGACCTTACTGTAGCAGACATTAATGGTTATCTTGCAATCAAGAACCTTAAACGACTGTCGCCTGAGGAGGCCACAGACCTAGGATCATCGATTAGTGTCGAAGAACTAGTGTCGGCTCTTAAACATGTCAAGCCTCACAAATGCCCCGGACCTGATGGTCTCCCGGTGGAATACCTAAAACTCCTCCAGCCGGAGCTACTACCACACTTACTAGCCACTTTCAACTCGCTCTTATCGGAGGGGACACTGCACTCTTCGGCTCTAGCGGCGACCATCACTTTGATCACAAAACCGGGTAAGGACCCGCTCCTGCCGTCCAGCTATCGCCCCATTTCTCTCCTCAACACGGACGTCAAACTCTTGGCGCGTATCTTCGCATCTCGACTACAACAGTACCTGCCCCGCTTGGTTGACTCAGACCAAGTAGGGTTTATACCAGGTAGGGAAGCGAAGGACGCAACATCAAGGCTTATTAACGCTATTCTACTTGCCAAGCAAGAAAAACTTCCGTTCTTATTACTCTCTACCGATGCTGAGAAAGCATTTGATAGGGTGTTATGGCCCTATCTAATGCAAGTACTTCAACAATTTGGACTTGGGGAAGGGTTCTTGAGATGGGTTTCTGCTCTATATACATCTCCTTCGGCTAGAGTCCGAGTCAACGGAGAGCTGACGGCCAGTTTCCCCATTTTGAACAGAACGCGACATGGCTGCCCATTGTCTCCGCTGCTTTTTGCCCTGTCTTTGGAGCCCTTACTGGCATCCATTAGGGCAAACCCAGTCATTCCTGGACTCCAGGGGAGGAGACACAGGCATAAAGTCGCAGCGTATGCGGATGACCTCATGTTTCTACTGACGGACCCGATCACCTCCCTGCCGGAGGTAGTCCGGGAATTGCAGCATTACGGCACGGTGGCGGGTTTGGCCATCAATGTGGAAAAATCTGAGATCTTAGGAATCTCCGTTCGGGAGGGAACGGCTCAGCAGCTTCAAAAACGCTTTCGGCTTAAATGGTGTGCAGACAAACTAAAATATCTGGGAATATGCTGTCAGCAGACGTGAGGCGTATCTCCAATTTAAATTTTGAGCCCCTCCTGACTGACATTAGACATGACATCACGACATGGTCCAACAAACATATTTCTTGGTTGGGTAGAATAGGGGTGTTGAAAATGAATATCTTACCCCGCATACTTTACCTTATGCAAACGATTCCACTCCCCATCTCAAACGAAATCTTTCAAGCACTCCGCCTATGTTTTCTTTCTTTTGTATGGGCGGGCGCACGGCCCCGTCTTAAATTTATTACGTTGTGCAGACCTACGGCACAAGGTGGACTTGCCTTACCGGATGTTCGGTTGTACTACCATGCCACCCATCTTACCAGAATACTAGACTGGATGGTCATATCCCCAACTAAGAAATGGCTCGACCTAGAAGCTAGTCTTGCATCGAGCCGTTATGGGTATTGCCATGGTTGCTCCCGGACCATATACCACCCTCCTGCCGATTGATCCCAACACTGATTTGTACCATCAATATCTGGCACAGACTCAGGGTTCGCCATTCCCTGTCTACCTTCCCAGCTCCCCTTCTCCCGTTATCTCACAATCCGGCTCTTCGAGGGGGCATCAGGCCAACACTACGGAATTGCTTTACCACCCATCCAGGCCTATTGGCCATGCACGTTCTAAAAGATGGCCAATTCCGACTGATCCCAACGTCGGACATAAACCCTCCACTTACCTGTTTAGACAGGTTTAACTTCCTGCAGATCAAACATTATCTATTGTCACTACCTAACGGTACGAACCTGACGCGACCACTCACGACATTTGAAAACCTATGTGCTATAGGCACCGTCCCGTCACACAGTCTTTCCTCACAGTATCACGCTCTCCAATCTTCTGACTCGGATCCCCCCCTCATATGTGGGACGTTGGGATACCATGCTGGGAACCGTGATTCCCGATGTGCACTGGACAAAAACTTTCACTCTAATCTACCACGGCACTCCTCTATCTAGACTAAAGGAAACATCATTCAAAATTGCGTCCTTATGGTATACCACCCCCATCTGGATAGCCCGCTTTAGCCCAACTCACTCTACGGAGTGTTGGAGATGTCTCCGAGGTCAGGGAACTTTTCTACATCTGTGGTGGACATGCCCCCTTCTGGAGCCCTTTTGGCGCTCCTCAAGCTCTCTAATTAAAAACACCACTGAGGTCGTGCTGGACTTCACACCTGAGATATTTTTGCTAGGGCAGATGGCCCTATCTGTAAAATCCCTGAAGAAATCTGTGCTGATTAGGATTCTACTGGCTGCTCGAGCACTCATCCTGATTCACTGGAACTCATCTGTAGTGCCCTCACCTCGAGATCTGATATCGAAAGTCGAAAACATTAGATCTCTAGAAACAGCGACCTTGCCCCCGGGCGGATGGACAGAAGTGCATAACACAACTTGGTTCCACTGGAACTCATTCATATCCTCAGCCGACTGTAGACGATGGCTGTCACCAGATTGAGAGGGTCACAGAACGCCGGAAACCCTACTCCCGGAGCTTCCTCCCCCATCAGGTCTTGCCATCTGAGACACACGCCTCTTGCTCGTATGGTTTTCTTATACTTCCTCCAGATCCCACTCCTTTTATTAATACATTTAATTTCATTTCATTCCCCCCCCCTTTTTTTTTTTCTATGAGTGTTTGTTTCATATCTTCTCAGATGGCGACCTTGTTCTCCCCGGGGACGCTCCAAATGATATCCTACAACGTCCGTGGGTTGAATACCCCGGAAAAGAGATCTAAAATTTTGCGAGAGCTCTGGGCGCAGAAGGCGTCGGTAGCTTTCTTACAGGAAACGCACCTTCGGGGTGTGACGGCGCCGATACTCCGAGACAGAAACTCCCCCACTGGATATTTTAGCAACTACGGGTTAAGTAAATCGCGTGGGGTGGCTATTTTGTTGCGAGAGGGCTCCTGTTCGAAGAGGTGGAGGTCCGGCGCGACCCGGAAGGTAGATTTCTTTTTGTGAAGGGCCGTATAGCGGGCACGCTTTTTACGCTGGCGTCGGTGTACTTGGCTAATAAAGCCCAACACTGCTGCCTGGAATCTATCCTGCTCTCTCTTCAGGACTTCCAGAGGAGCACATTAGTTCTGGCTGGGGACTTCAATATCGCTATGGACCCCCGATGGATACCTCAACTGGGGAGTCCTCGATCCCACGAAACATTTTGCGACGTATGCGACGACTCTTAGATAGACATCAATTGGTGGATGTATGGAGGGCACTGCACACGGTGGCAAGAAAGACTACTCATACTACTCTTCAGTGCATGCAGTATACTCAAGGATAGACTATTTCTTTATACAACAACATGCATTTGACTTAGTACGCACCTCAGACATACATACCAAAACATGGTCGGACCATTCCCCGATCTCGGTCTGTTTGACCTCTCCGATTTTTGTCCCTCGGGAGCGTACGTGGAGACTAAACCTTCTCCTCCTGGAGGACCCAGTGGTATTGGCAGAAACCCGCCAACTGTTATCTGATTATTTTGTGGAGAACCTCACTCCAGAAGTCCCGATTACCACGGTCTGGGAAGCCCAAGGCAGTCCTACGGGGCTTTCTCATAAGCAAGGTACGGCAGCTAAGAAGCTACGTATAGCACAAAAAGCCGACCTCTTTGCTGAGGTGTCCCGTTTAGAAAACTTACAATGCCACTTCAGGAGACACCTCGACCTACCAACAGCTCACACAAGCCAGGACATCTCTTACGTCGCGTCTCACGGCTGACCTGAAATACCTGGCCACAAAAAACAAACTCCTTCTTTGCCTCTCCACGAAAACAAGCCAGGTCGGCTGCTGGCCCAGATACTTAAATCGAAGAATGCGAAAGTTACATCCCTCGCATTCGTCTCCCCTCGCGGGAAATTACAAAACACCCTGATCTGGTGGCCGAGGAATTCTACACGTATTTCCAATCCCTATATTCATTACAGACCTCGCAATTTCCTGACCTTACTGTAGCAGACATTAATGGTTATCTTGCAATCAAGAACCTTAAACGACTGTCGCCTGAGGAGGCCACAGACCTAGGATCATCGATTTAGATGTCGAAGAACTAGTGTCGGCTCTTAAACATGTCAAGCCTCACAAATGCCCCGGACCTGATGGTCTCCCGGTGGAATACCTAAAACTCCTCCAGCCGGAGCTACTACCACACTTACTAGCCACTTTCAACTCGCTCTTATCGGAGGGGACACTGCACTCTTCGGCTCTAGCGGCGACCATCACTTTGATCACAAAACCGGGTAAGGACCCGCTCCTGCCGTCCAGCTATCGCCCCATTTCTCTCCTCAACACGGACGTCAACTCTTGGCGCGTATCTTCGCATCTCGACTACAACAGTACCGCCCCGCTTGGTTGACTCAGACCAAGTAGGGTTATATACCAGGTAGGGAAGCGAAGGACGCAACATCAAGGCTTATTAACGCTATTCTACTTGCCAAGCAAGAAAAACTTCCGTTCTTATTACTCTCTACCGATGCTGAGAAAGCATTTGATAGGGTGTTATGGCCCTATCTAATGCAAGTACTTCAACAATTTGGACTTGGGGAAGGGTTCTTGAGATGGGTTTCTGCTCTATATACATCTCCTTCGGCTAGAGTCCGAGTCAACGGAGAGCTGACGGCCAGTTTCCCCATTTTGAACAGAACGCGACATGGCTGCCCATTGTCTCCGCTGCTTTTTGCCCTGTCTTTGGAGCCCTTACTGGCATCCATTAGGGCAAACCCAGTCATTCCTGGACTCCAGGGGAGGAGACACAGGCATAAAGTCGCAGCGTATGCGGATGACCTCATGTTTCTACTGACGGACCCGATCACCTCCCTGCCGGAGGTAGTCCGGGAATTGCAGCATTACGGCAGCGGTGGCGGGTTTGGCCATCAATGTGGAAAAATCTGAGATCTTAGGAATCTCCGTTCGGGAGGGAACGGCTCAGCAGCTTCAAAAACGCTTTCGGCTTAAATGGTGTGCAGACAAACTAAAATATCTGGGAATATGGCTGTCAGCAGACGTGAGGCGTATCTCCAATTTAAATTTTGAGCCCCTCCTGACTGACATTAGACATGACATCACGACATGGTCCAACAAACATATTTCTTGGTTGGGTAGAATAGGGGTGTTGAAAATGAATATCTTACCCCGCATACTTTACCTTATGCAACGATTCCACTCCCCATCTCAAACGAAATCTTTCAAGCACTCCGCCTATGTTTTCTTTCTTTTGTATGGGCGGGCGCACGGCCCCGTCTTAAATTTATTACGTTGTGCAGACCTACGGCACAAGGTGGACTTGCCTTACCGGATGTTCGGTTGTACTACCATGCCACCCATCTTACCAGAATACTAGACTGGATGGTCATATCCCCAACTAAGAAATGGCTCGACCTAGAAGCTAGTCTTGCATCGAGCCGTTATGGGTATTGCCATGGTTGCTCCCGGACCATATACCACCCTCCTGCCGATTGATCCCAACACTGATTTGTACCATCAATATCTGGCACAGACTCAGGTTCGCCATTCCCTGTCTACCTTCCCAGCTCCCCTTCTCCCGTTATCTCACAATCCGGCTCTTCGAGGGGGCATCAGGCCAACACTACGGAATTGCTTTACCACCCATCCAGGCCTATTGGCCATGCACGTTCTAAAAGATGGCCAATTCCGACTGATCCCAACGTCGGACATAGACCCTCCACTTACCTGTTTAGACAGGTTTAACTTCCTGCAGATCAAACATTATCTGTTGTCACTACCTAACGGTACGAACCTGACGCGACCACTCACGACATTTGAAAACCTATGTGCTATAGGCACTGTCCCGTCACACAGTCTTTCCTCACAGTATCACGCTCTCCAATCTTCTGACTCGGATCCCCCCTCATATGTGGGACGTTGGGATACCATGCTGGGAACCGTGATTCCCGATGTGCACTGGACAAAAACTTTCACTCTAATCTACCACGGCACTCCTCTATCTAGACTAAAGGAAACATCATTCAAAATTGCGTCCTTATGGTATACCACCCCCATCTGGATAGCCCGCTTTAGCCCAACTCACTCTACGGAGTGTTGGAGATGTCTCCGAGGTCAGAGGGAACTTTTCTACATCTGTGGTGGACATGCCCCCTTCTGGGCCTTTTGGCGCTCCTCAAGCTCTCTAATTAAAAACACCACTGAGGTCGTGCTGGACTTCACACCTGAGATATTTTTGCTAGGGCAGATGGCCCTATCTGTAAAATCCCTGAAGAAATCTGTGCTGATTAGGATTCTACTGGCTGCTCGAGCACTCATCCTGATTCACCTGGAACTCATCTGTAGTGCCCTCACCTCGAGATCTGATATCGAAAGTCGAAAACATTAGATCTCTAGAAACCAGCGACCTTGCCCCCGGGCGGACAAAATGGACAAAAATGCACAACTTACACAGTTTGTTGACTCATCACTATATCTCAGCATCCTGTAGACCGAGTAGGCTGGCTGTCACCAGATTGAGAGGGTCACAGAACGCCGGAAACCCTACTCCCGGAGCTTCCTCCCCCATCAGGTCTTGCCATCTGAGACACACGCCTCTTGCTCGTATGGTTTTCTTATACTTCCTCCAGATCCCACTCCTTTTATTAATACATTTAATTTCATTTCATTTCCCCCCCCCTTTTTTTTTCCCCCTCCTCGTCCTCTTCCCTTTCTCTTTTCTTACATCTATTGCTCTGTCTGTCCTATCTCTCCTATCTGTCT
This sequence comes from Leptobrachium leishanense, assembly GCA_009667805.1. Classification (NCBI taxonomy): domain Eukaryota; kingdom Metazoa; phylum Chordata; class Amphibia; order Anura; family Megophryidae; genus Leptobrachium; species Leptobrachium leishanense. Next base: position 80,747,180 of record CM019071.1, read on the forward strand.
CTTTCTACTACCTCTACCTCCGGAAATTCTTTCTTCTTCTTTGGTAGCCACCGGTACCCCTGCACAAGTACACTCAAGATCTCCCCGGTAATAGTGGCCTGATTTACCTGGACGAACTAATACTGATCTGCAATGGTAACCGGCTGGTACCACTTCTACCACACTCCTTTGCTGTATTATTATACTCTATTATTGTCCTAATACTGTATTCTCTGTATTGTTTTACCTTAATAAAAACTATTTGATTGTAAAAATAAATTATTATTTTGTGTTTCAAACTTTATCGGACTCCGTGTATTTACTATTTTTTTTTAAATTAATTAATTAATTAATTTATAAAGGATTTTACCAGTAAGAACTCTTGATTGCACGGATTTCAGTGCGTGATTCCTAATTATTAGAGGCTAACTATGTACAACAACACGTTTCCTTTAAAAAAAATTGATACGCTTTTAGACACAAAATTTTGAAAAAATTAGACCGCCAGGGAGGTTAAGGGTGCCAAGAATTTTGTCCAACCCAGTTTTGGAGTTTTGTGTGACGTTATGTCTAATTTGCTTTTTTCCTCCCTTTTTTTGTTTTGTTCCAATACACACAAAGGGAATAAACATGTGTATAGCAAAACATGTGTTACTGCAATACTTTTCTGTGAGAAATACTTGATTTCCTGGAAAAATGTCTGGGGTGCCAACAATTTCGGCCATGACTATGCATGGACATATGCATGGATCATTAAAACTTTGTTTTCTTCTCTTTGTGGACTCTGGATGCATATTCCATAATCACAATGGAACATATTACCCTGGCGGATAGCTCCGTTCTCCTGGGAGCTATGATACTTAATAAGAATAAATGTCTCTGTATGTTGGCCCTGTTTATTTTATCAGTAAAATACTCCGTCTTTTCCTGTTAGCTGCTAGATGTGACTACAGAGGCAGACAGATCAATATGTCACGGGTCCCTCTGGCAAAGAAAATGGCAATTTTCTATTTGAAGTGGTACAAAAACCCAGTAGTAATCGTGTATGCTTGCAAGGAAGATACTCAGAATTTTCAGTATCGGTAACTGGTGCCCAATTACGCTTTATCATTGACTATATCTTGATGGGTAAGCTGTGGCACATTTTTCACAACAGGAACCAAGAAGCTCCAATCAATGTACTCTACATTGACTTTTGTTTTTACTTCTGTATGTTGAAAGAGAAATATTAATTGTCTAAGTCTTACAGGGCTGCTATAGGGTTAAAACAGGAAAGAATGGGTAACAGAGGGGTTAAACATCAACCCCTCCTGACCCATCTCTATTCCCCACTCCAGTTTTAACCCTTTAGTTTCCTTGAAAAACTCACCTACACAAAGCAATGGTCTTCCTCTGATCTCTGCAGGATATGACATTCTTCCAGCTGAGCATATTAACCCTTTCGCTGCTGAGGCTTTTCCCGCCTCTGTGCTGAGGTCATTTTTACCGGTTTTGCTCATCATGTTTAAACGTGTTTTGAAGGCTTATTTTAGTATATGACCCAGACATATTATATATCGTTCTTTCCGTCAGACTCGGTAGATTCATAATATGTCATTATTATATGTATTCGTTATGTCATGTCTGTATATTATAACAAAAAATGCAATAAAATATGTATTTTCAATAATTTACAATGTGTAAAGTGTTTTTTTTCACATTTTAACATGCGACCAATTGCGGTTATATTTTGTATGGGGTGCGCTTGTTAACAAAATTAGAGATGGGGTCTCGTTACATTTTTTTTTGGGGAAAATGACACTATTTTTAACAAACGCACCGCATACAAAAATCGTTAGTGCAGCATCATTGTTCACATTATAATTGAAATGGGAACAATATTGCTGCATTAACAAACCAAAAAAAATTAAAAAAAAGTGTTTATTTTTTTTATAATTTTGTTTTTGAATTTTTTTTTATTTTTTTTTTTATTTTTTATTTTTTGACAAACTTTTTCACTTTCATGTTTGGTATCGTTGGAACGGCCATGCTCTGGCCGATCCAACCATACCAAACATTAACCCCTAACTGCCACGGATCGGGAGATAGGGAGTTCCAATGAACTCCCTATCTCCACAGTTGGTGGCAGTTAGGGGTTAAGTCCAGGACTGGCGTCATCGTGCTACACACGATGACGCCAGTCCTCAGGGGGAGTTCCCGGAGGCTTGGCCGACATCCAAGATGTCGGCCAGCTCCGGGAAAGGATCGCGAACCGGCGCTTTTCAGCGCCGATTCGCGATCCAGCTCCCCAGGGGTTAATGCCAGGCACCATTTGGAAGGGCAGGCTGTGCCCTTCCAAATGATGCCTGGGTTAACCCCCGCAGAGCCGCCGATCGGGAGGGAGAGAGGTCCGAAGGACCTCCCCCCCTCCCTTTCAGGCGCCTCCTCCGCACATGCGGGGGGGGCGCCTGAATTAGGTGTCATCGCGCTGCCGCGATGACACCTAATTCCGGCGGCTGCGGTCCCGGATGCCGGGCTGACATCGAGGATGTCAGCCCGCACCGGGGGGGCCAGCGATCGGCCGGAACCCGGCCGAACGCTGACCCCAATGGGAGGACGCGCTCAGCGCGTCCTCCGCAAAGCAGCGGGAATGCTGAGGACGCGCTGAGCGCGTCCTCAGCATTGAAGTGGTTAAGTGACTTCAGGGGTAGTGATGGGCCGAACACCCCCGTGCTCGGTTCGCATTCAAACTCGAACATCCAAAAAAGTTTGACTGCGAACTTGAACACAATGCGAACATCATGCAAGTCAATGGGGCTCAAACGTTCGAAAATTAAGGTCCCCTCTAAGAGCGCATATATGCAAGATATTGGCCATAAAAGGTGTATGGGGGTCCGGGTACTGCCGTAGGGAAAGGAAACAGTGGAAAAAAAACTAAAAAAAACAAACTGTTTTTAACCCTTTCACTGCTGAGCCATTTCACCGCTGTGTGCTGACCTAATTTTTACTGCTTTTGCTCATGTTTAAACGCGATTTGAAACAACAATGAGTGGGAAATTTTTGACCAACAACGAGTGGGAAATGTTTGACCAACAACGAGTGGGAAATGTTTGACCAACAACGAATGGGAAATGTTTGACCAACAACGAGTGGGAAATGTTTGACCAACAATGAGTGGGAAATGTTTGACCAACAATGCATGGGAAATATTCCCGTTTTAATCAATATCTAATAAATCATTTATTATCATATTCTGCAGTAAAGAGTCTCTTTATTTTTCGATTTTTTAGGATCTTTTAAGCATTTTTTTTTAACTTTCCGCGAACGTCCCGAAAACTTCGAAGTTCGCGGATTTTCGAACAACCGATGTTCAAATTGAACTTCGAACCTATTTGAACCGGCAGCCCATCCCTAATCGAGGGGACTGGATGCTCCAGTCAATCTAGTGGCTTTCAATGCAGGAAGGTTTTGATACCATCAGATATGGCTAGTTCTCAAAGCTCTCCTTCCCCTGAACCCTGAGCTCAGAATTCCCTGAGGTGAGGTTTTGGGCAAGTCCCTGCATTTGGGTGGATGGAGGAATGAGCTGTGCAAGTCTTCCCCCTGGTCCCAGAGGGGCGAGAGGTAGTAGGGATCTTATCTCACAGCAATGTGACTACTCAGAGAAGATTGAGTTCTCACACCGTGTAGAATGTTCTTTAACCTACTTCACTACCAAGTGATTCTCAAAAATAAAACACACTGTCAAGGAGCAGTGATTTTTTTAGAAAATAACTTTTAATAAAACAGTAAAATATCATTGGGGAAAGACTTCACTGTATGTTTCACTATAGAAGTCCTATTTGACAGGTAAATGTTGCCAAAAAGGGTTACAGCAGCTGGGGCTGAATCAGCAGGGGATCTCTGTTTTAGACACATATTTCCCAGCTTTTCAAGCACTGTTTCCCAGTGTTTTAGCGCCTTGGATATCATGCCTGAGAAGTTAAAACTATTGGGGTACAACTTGGAGCCCAAATGCAAACAAAATTTATGCAGGGGGTGTGCCTGTTAATGCCCAAGAATACCTTAATCCCAGGTGTGTTGGTCCAGTTTGTCTCCCATTTCAGTCCTAATTCAGACTTTGTATATTCCTTACATGCTAGACAGCATGAAAAAACTGTCAGGGTTATTCAGAAGGTGGTGAAAACCAGGAGAATGACTGGAGAAGTTAAAATTCTAGGTCAAAATAGCCAATTTGGAAAGTAAGATAAATTGGAGAATAATTCTGGTTTGGCTATTTTGACCTAGAATTTTCACTTCTCCAGTCATTCTCCTGGTTTTCACCTCTCTCTGAATAACCCTGTGTATCTCGGTCTACGCGAGGTTACTGCCAAGCAAACTGTGTATGTTCTACTGAAATTTCTTGGGGGTTTTACAAAGAGCGCCCGTGTTTGTCCGTGTGGCAAACCCTGGCGAAAATACCAGTTATAAGAATGGCGAAAAACACTGGCAGTTTACAAATGGATAAATCCAAACAGCGGAAAAGAAAGCTTCACTGAGAAGTGTTCCGTGAATAATCCCTTTAGTGTGAACTAGATACACTCTTGCAACAGCACAATAATAGCAATAATAAAATAAAAGGATATCAACATCATTCATACGGATTATCATGAAAACCAAAAAGGTGTAGTGAGGGACCTAGGAGAAGTAGGACCAATACACACTGTGCAATATAGCAATATGAAACCTGGAGACAGATTTACTAGAGGTGATCTTGCACCAGACTCAAATTCTTGACATTGAGAGGGAAATCAGCCAAGAGCAGAATTCTAATTGATGATAATCCAAAGGATTCTGACTTCTGAATAAACCACTTTCAGAACTTCAGTTGCTTATTAAAAATATAAACTCATGTCAACAGCATAAAAAGAAAATGCAAAGTATATTATGCATCAATGTATATAATTATACACACACACACACAGACACACAGACACACACGTTGATGTCGTTAGTGCTGAGATTAACAGATTGGAGCCAGGATGTACAGTTGTACTAGGTAAGCAATTTCAAAAGAAAAAGGTCTCTCCTCAGTAGGAGTAGAAGATTGTCTAAACTTTTCTGCAATGACAAGAAGACCTAGGTTGTGTATTTTGTATATTTTAAGAGTGTCTTGGAGTGAAGTTGAAAGTTTATATTTTTGTTCAGCTGCTCATCCTGCTCTTTCATGTGTCTGCTGATTCTGCCACTGTGATGTTTCTTATTACGTGTGTTTGAGGTACACAGCAGAAGGACACACAGCAAAGCATAAGTTATTCTGCATATTATCTGCAAGTTATGGATTGGATCAAAGGCCTGCGGGGGGAGTGAGATTTAGTACATAAAGCAGAAGGTTCAGACAGAATCTGTAAAAAAAAAGAGCAAAGTAGCAGAGCATAAGAATATGGACATCCAGCCATGAAGGGACCACTGTGGCAGGGTTTGATGTGGCAGCCGGGTGACAGAGGCATGGGATGAGAGGACAATTTCAAATATGGCTGATAGAGTAGTGTGAAAACACATGGAGAGGCTATACAGTAATATTTTAGAATTATTATTGTTATCCTTTACGTAGCGTCACAAATTCTGCAGCACTTTTACAAGATCAGTGTAGAAGGGGATGATACATTCGAATACCACACATGGATGATGAGCTGATTCAGGGGGACCCTGTTCCCAAGGATATTTACAATCTATGAGATGTACAAGTATTTTGTGAGGTAGGCGCATCCATATTGTTAGGTGTCTTGCCCAAGGACACTCGCCGGTGTCGTCTTCTGAGTGGATTCGAGTTCTTTTCCATGATAGAATACATAAACATATAAATGATGTAACCAGTATGAAGAAAATCCCAAAGAAAAACCAGCAAGGGGGGGGGGTAACCCCACAAAATAACAATAATCAAATGCTGGGGCAGAAGAGTAATAAGACAATCCAATGTGGAGATAAATAGTAACTTTTCATCATAGAAACATAGAAAAATGTCGGCAGATAAGAACCTTTCGGCCCATCTAGTCTGCCCAATTACATGGATACTTAACCTGGATTTATCTTTTGTTTAGGATAGCCTTATGCCTATCCCATGCCTGCTTAAATTCAATTACTGTTTTGGCCTCTACCACTTCAACTGGAAGACTGTTCCATGTATCCACCACCCTCTCAGTAAAATAATGCTTCCTGATGTTACTTTTAAACCTTTGCCCCTCTAATCTAAGACTATGTCCTCTTGTTTTGCTACTTTGTTTCCTTTTAAATATACTCCCTTCCTCTACCTTGTGGATTCCCTTTACGTATTTAAATGTTTCTATCATATCTCCTCTGTCTCGTCTTTTTTCCAAGCTGTACATGTTAAGATCATTAAGCCTTTCCTGGTAACTTTTCTCCTTCAAGCCGTACACCATTTTAGTAGCCCTTCTCTGAACTCTCTCTAAGATGTCTATATCCTTCTGGAGATACGGTCTCCAGTACTGCACACAGTACTCCAAGTGAGGTCTCACCAGTGCTCTGTACAGTGGCATGAGCACTTCCCTTTTCCTACTGCTAATACCTCTCCCTACACAACCAAGCATTCTGCCAGCATTTCCTGCTGCTCTATTACATTGACTACTTACCCTTAGATCCTCTGAAATAATGACCCCTAAATCCCTTTCCTCATTATTAAAAATAATAACGCCGGGGGTGTGGCCGGACGTTGCAGCGCGCGGTCGCATGTAAAGGAAGCTCCTGAGACCGGCGCTGAACTTTCATGTCTAACGGCTAAAACAGAGCAACCTCGGGGCTGAAAATTCTCCCACAGCTGGGTGACACCTCCTAGCTCCCAGATGGCACCTCCTAAAGCGCAGCGGACGCTGGAAACGCAAAAATCGGCGAAAAAAGACCGGGTTCGTGAGGCCCAAGATGGCGGATCTCCCTCTTCTGTTTCCTCTTTTACAATGGAAGCAGCTGTGGTGGGCCCACCTTGCATGTCAGACACTTCACCACCTTCAGAAAGCAGACTTCATGCCATGCTGCAAGAACTCCGCTCCACCATCCAAACGGATATCAAAGAGGCGCTGCAGGAGCTGAGGCGCGATGTACAGGACCTGGGTGAGCGGACCGATTCTTTGGAGTCTAAAGCAGATGACTTATGTTTAGCTCACAATGACCTGGTGGACCGTCATATAGCTTTGCAAGCAGCACACGACACCATGGCATCGAAATTAGCCGATATGGAGGACCGTTCACGGCGCAATAATGTGCGGATCCGGGGCATTCCGGAGGCAGTGGCTCCTGCTGACCTCCAGCCTTATGGAGCTCTTCCAGATCCTGGTACCAGCATACTTGCCGCAAGATTTTTTGATGGATCGGGCACATAGACTGCCGCGTGCCAAAAATCTACCACCCTCAGCTTCCAGGGATGTGCTGGTCCGGGTGCATTTTTTCCACGTTAAAGAAGCATTAATGAGAGCGTCGAGGAAATCCATGCCTCTACCCTCTCCATATGCCGAAGTTTCTTTCTATGCAGACCTGTCAACAGCTACCATGACTAAAAGGAGGGAATTCTCGTCTTTCACCAAAATCTTACGTGACCACAACATGGCGTACCGATGGGGATTTCCCACGAAGATCCTGTTATGGCGGGAAGGAGCTTTGCACGTCATTCCAGATCCCCTCGCTGGCATGCGTCTGTTGACGGAATGGAAGGTGGTGTCGGAGTTTACTCCCCCCCGTGTGGAATCGTCTTCGCCGCTGAAAGTTTCTCCGGAGTGGCACCGGATCCGACCTAAATGAGATGCAATGGTCCTGCATTTTATTGCTTGGGACGTGCTTTTCTTTATTGTTTCTTTTTTCCACCAGGTTGTCTTAAATCTACTGGGACATTGAATCTCTCTCACGTATGCAGGACTTAACCCTTCTGATGTACCTTGAGAGTGGTGCTTCTGGGTAATGTTCCTTCGTTTGGTTAACCCCGAGGCCTTCCAATGGCCTGTAAATTGGCGCAGTCTCCTCCGTGGAGAGTTGGGACTGCTGTTTTTCCCCTACGGGAGTTTTTTCTTGAACGTGTTTCTTCTAATTACACCATCCTACTGTGTTGATTGACTCCACTCAGCTGCATTTATGGAGTGCAGTTGTTTTTATTTTTCCCCCCTCGTAATTGGTACGGGGTTTTTTTTTCTTTATTCTTTTCTTTTTTCCTTTTTAATTAACCTTTTTCTGGTTCAACTTATGTGTGTATTGTATGTATTGTTTGTTTATTTGGTATGCACTACGCTATATCATTCCAGGTATTATTGTAAGCGGAGGAGTCCCCCCATTCTCCCACGGAGGTTGTATGTCATGTTCGCTATGAGATCTAGACAGCTGGACGCAATTAACGATGAGTAAACCTCACTTCCAAATTTATTCCTTAAATGTTCGGGGCTTGAATACTCCGTATAAGCGACATGCTTTATTTCGTGACCTACATAAGTCCCAACCTGCTATTGTAGGTTTGCAAGAGACTCATTTCTGTAAGAGACGCCCGCCGTTTCTGAAGTCACGCATGTATACTGATGCATATCACTCCACTGCCCAGACAAAATCTAAGGGTGTCTCGATCCTGTTCCATAAAGACTGGACCTTTGTGTGTTCGGCTCAGTATGTTGACCCGCTGGGTCGCCTGGTAATCCTGGTGGGCACGCTGAACGAATTACCAATCACTATAGCCAACCTTTATCTTCCTAATGACAACCCAGTATCTTATCTTCGGAAAGCTTATGGTAGAGTGAGGAAAATGTCTAGTGGTACGATGTTTCTATGTGGGGATTTTAACTGCACGCCTGATCCCGACGTTGATACCCAGTCAAGCCAACCCCGCTCCCACGCCCGTTCCTCCCCATCCTCGAGCAAACAATTACGGGAATTTATGCATTAGTTTGAATTATATGATTCTTGGAGGATATGTCACCCTGATACGCGCGATTACACATTTTTTTCTCATGTTCATTCCTCATACAGTAGAATTGACTTGTGTTTGATTCATAGTTCGGCTTTGTCCCGCCTAATGGAGGCGTCCATCGGCGTTATCACGTGGTCTGACCATGCTCCGCTTACGCTTACCTTTGAGGCGGCTTTCCCGCCGAGGGGTATGGGGAACTGGAGACTCAATGACTCGCTTATTGTGAATAGGGACGACGTGACCAATACGATACAACTCCTTCGGGCGTACTTTACGGCAAACGTGACTGAGGGTGTTGCAATATCGTCGGTTTGGTTGGCCCACAAAGCGGTTCTGCGGGGACACTTTATACAGAAAGGAGCGCAGCGTAAGAGAAGTTTTAACGCCCAGACAAATGCCCTCATACAACGAATCACTGTATTGGAAACCAGAATAAATCCTCTCCTGTCCCAAGTATTTCAGCTCAATTGATTTTACAGCGCCGTGAGTTGGAGCATCTTTTGCTCCAGGTCACGGCACGCTCAATTAGACGGCTCAATTATGCTCATTATACTCAGGGAAATAAACCGGGGAAATTGCTGGCGTCTAAACTGAAAGCAAAACGAATGCAAACCAACATACCGTACCTAATGGGTGCTAATAACGTAAAAATTTACAACCCAGCCCTTATCACTGACGAATTCGCACGCTACTACGCATCCCTGTACAACCTAGGAGTAGACCACACAGTGCCGTCCCCCACACCGGGCGACATAGATACCTTTCTCCAGATGGTTAATCTCCCCTATATCTCTTCCTCTCAATCCGCGGGCTTGCTTGCTGCGTTTACAGAGGAGGAAGTACATAAGGCCATTAAGGCACTTCCGAAAAATAAAGCTCCGGGCCCCGACGGTTTTACAAATCTGTATTACCAAAAGTTTGCTTCGTCTCTAATCCCGATTCTCACCCTGGTTTTTAATGACATTAAAAATACTGGCATTATCCCTCCGGAGATGCTGCAAGCGACTGTAGTGACCCTGCCTAAACCCGGTAAACCCCCGTCGCATTGCGCCAATTTCCATCCCATATCCCTGCTGAATGTAGATGCAAAACTATATGCTAAATTATTAGCTAACAGACTGGCCCCTTTACTTCCCTCCTTGATCGCGAATGAACAAACTGGCTTTGTCCCCGGGCGCCAGACATGTGACAACACCCGACGTTTTTATGATATAATTGATTTAGCTCATAGAACTAATACCTCTGGACTCTTGCTGGCATTGGACGCTGAAAAGGCGTTTGACCGCCTGCACTGGGGGTATATGCGGACGGTGTTGCTGCGGTTTGGTTTCCCGGAACATTTTGTGAATAGTATTATGGCCCTTTACTCAGCTCCGTCGGCGAAAGTTTTGACTTCAGGGTTTTTATCCTCCCCCTTTCACATAACCAACAGCACCCGACAGGGTTGTCCACTATCCCCGTTATTCATTCTGGCCCTAGAACCCCTGGCGTTGCAGATTAAAACCTCCCCGGCAATCAAGGGTTTATCGACCCCGAATGGGGAGCATAAATTGGCACTATTCGCTGACGACATACTGCTCTTCCTGACCTCACCGGAGACTTCACTCCCGCCCTTGTTTGACATCCTTGATAAATTTGGCGCGTTATCGTATTACAAAAATAATATGAGTAAAACACAAGCTCTCTCCATAAATCTGGCTGCTTCCTCCCTTAGCTCTATGCGTAGTAAATATCCTTTTGATTGGCGCTCTACTTCTTTAAAATACTTGGGTATCTCCCTAACTAAATCGCGAGGTACCATCCTTAAGGAAAATTTCACGCCATTATTGACCTCCATAGAGACACAGCTCTCTAACTGGAGTACAAATGATTCCTCTTGGCTGGGCCGCATGGCGGCTATAAAGATGTGCATCTTACCCCAAATTTTATACTATTTCAGGAATATCCCTGTTTTTATTCCGGCGCACTTATTGCTCAGGCTGCAAAAGCTACTCCATGCACATATTTGGAAGGGGAAACCCCCTCGAGTGTCAGCTTCCACAGTCACCAGGCCGCGACGTAATGGAGGGTTGGGGTTTCTGGACTTACACTCTTATTATAAAGCAGCCTTACTAGCCCAACTGTTATCATCAATGCACTTGAGAGAACCGCCACTATGGTTACTACTGGAGAATGCCATGATTTTCCCATATAAACTCCATGACTTGATGTGGCTTCCATTTTTGCCGAGGAACGGTACCACAGGTCTGCTGCCCGCTTCAATGCTTTCTCTTATGTCCTGGCGCCTGTGGGGTCGCTCCTTGGTACGACCTTATGACCTACTATGTCTCGCTCCCCTAAGAGTATTGTGTCGTTCTATCCCTGATTTAAACTTGGACTCTTGGTTCTGGCGCGGTTTGACTCATGTATGGCAACTCTTTACGCCCAACTCCCTGAAATCCTTCCCCGATTTGGTAAAGGAATTTGCTATCTCACCGAGTGATTGCTTTACGTACCTTCGGGTGAAACATGCTTTGACCCAAAGGGGCCTAACCTCTTTAAATGAAGCAAATCTTTCGGCCTTTCATAAACTATGTATGGGAAGGAAATGTCAAATGAAACCGCTGTCTCTGTGTTATAATAGCCTCCTAACCCCAACCCCACCTAAGAAATTACCCTATATGATTAAATGGGAAAAAGATTTAGCTTTAACTATTTCCATAGAGGATTGGTCATACGCCATGGACACGATATTTAAATACTCTAGAAGCACCAACCTACGTGAGGCCCACATCAAATTGCTGTGTAGATGGTATTTAACTCCTAACCGATTGGCCCATATCTCAGGGAACTTGGGATTATGCTGGAGGTGTCTCACCGGTCCTGGCTCTCTATTGCATACGTTTTGGTTATGTCCTATTCTGGGGGGATATTGGGAAAAGTTATGTAGATTGACTTCCCATTGTACTTTGCTTACGCTTCCAATATGCCCGAAAGTGTACCTCTTGCATCTCTTACCCGTTACCATCCAGACCCGTCATAGGAGGTTTATTTCCATGTTACTTGGGACGGCTAAAATAGTTATAGCAAGACATTGGCGTTCTTCCGTCTGCCCCTCTATGAGAGAGGTTATGGTTGCCCTCGAAAGTGTGTTTAAATATGAGGAAATGTTCCACACAGCGAATAATTCTATAAGCCAACTTGAGGAAACGTGGGAGGGGTGGAGGGTGTTTGTCGATTCTGGACTTTTGATATAAGGTTCCTCGATATGTAAGGCTGTAGTGCTGCCATGTTGTATGTTTTATGTTTATTTTAGTTTAGAATTTATGTTTTTATTGGAAAACGGAGTCTGCACAATCGACACCTTTCTGGAGTTCAACGATAATCTCATTCGACTTGAATTGTTTATTACCACTGTTGCAAATCTATGTTTCTTCTTCTGATGCTTTCTTTATTTGCGTGTTTGTAACATTCATGTGTGCACTCCAATAAAAATCTTTATATGAAAAAAAAAAAATAATAATAACGCCTATGACAACTGCAAAAGATGGTTGTGATAACATGACAGGATAACACATCCACTCCAGTCACCTGCCCAGTTAGTGAAAAATATATATATATATACAGACACATATACAACTAAGGCATAGGCAGTAGAGATGGTGATCCTGAAAGCGTGGGCAAAGCAGTAATAAATCCAAGACCCCTGCACTACAGCACAGGATCTGTACAGAGTCAGGAGGAAACAGACCTTCATGGGTCTGTGGGTATAGGAGAGTAAGAAGAGCATAGAAGACACATGCAATTTCAAACAATCATTAGCCCAACACTTAGAGAAGACTACTTAGTATATCATGTACATCTCTTGTAAGTCCAATCTGCGAGCGTTCAGCAGACCAGACACAAATGTGTGTGCCAAAGAAAACCTGTCGCTGTTGCTAAAGCATTAATAAGTAACGAACCAAAATGTCAGGATAATCTAAGGCACTCAACGCATTTCGCTGTAACCCACAGTGTCTTCAGGAGTGCATTTTAATGTATATGAAAGTATAGCCTAAACAGCATTAAAAGAGAAAAGCAGCAAACCGAGAGAGAAGACCACTGCTGTTAAATAAACAGTATGGGAGAGGAGTGATTTCAAAAAAAGGCACAAAGCCTACATTATAAAAAAGAAGAAGGGCCTCAGCCGCAGAGGAATAATGTGGGAGCCCCCTTAGGTCACGAGCGTTTACTGGCCGAAAAAAAAAATCTGGCGCATGCACAGTGGAGAAGACCTCTGCTGTTAAATAAAGAGAATAGTAAACAGAAAAGACCACTGAGTGGATCCAACACATCTGGCCGCCCATTACAGGTGGTGTCAAAGTAGAGCAGGGTGGGTACAAGGCATGGAGAGGTATGGATATGCAGGATCAGAAAGTATTAGGAATCCAAAGTCACAGCTGAGTGTGTACTGTAGGGGAGACATATGGACCTTAGTTCCTCCTCCCATATGAGGTCCACAGACCAGTGTGGAAGAGGAGTGATTTCAAAAACAGTCCCAAGCCTACATTATAATAAAGGGGAGGCCCCTCAGCCACTGAGAAATAATGTGGGAACCCCCTTAGGTCTCATTGACCGTTTGCCGACCAAAACAAATCCAGCGCACGCTCAGTGGAAAGCTCCTGCATGAGTCCACGGATGCACAGGATAGCGCACAATCCGACGCATGTGCTACAGAGTGTCCCCACCCCACATGCGTGGCACAGGGGAAGGCAACTGCACATGCAGAGGCGCACACGTAATGCTGCGCATGCGCCGGCCACCCCGGACTTGAGTGCATGTGGAAACAAGCTTCTGGGCTTCAGAGGGAGAAAAGGCCACAAGACTAGTGATGGGCCGAACACCCGTGTTCGGTTCGCATTCAAATACGAATATTTGAAAAAGTTCGGATTCGAACGCGAACACGATTCGAACTCCATGCAAGTCAATGGGACTCGAACGTTCGATTTTTAGAGTTCCCTCCAAGAGGGCATATATGCTAGATATTTGTAATAAAAGGTGTATGGGGGTGCGGGTAGTGCCCTGGGGGACAGGAAACAAGGAAAAAAAGTAAAAAAAAAACGTTTTTAAAAGAACAGTGATTTTTCCATGAAATAAAGGTTAATAATAAAGACAAAAAATTCCTTCAAATATCGTGCCTAGGAGGTCCTCATAACCTGCCCGTGAAGTGGCGGATTTGTAGGATGTATAGAAACATTTAAATAAAAAAAAAATACATTTAAAAGGATGGTAAATGTTTTTCCTTTAATCTATTAATAAACAACTGCTTGGGGCGGCAGCCTGTATGAAAAGGAGACACATTTTAGGACACGTAGAACAAGTTTAGTGATTTTTTGGCTAAATTATGGTGAAACTTATGCAGGCTTTGGATGAAGCTAACAACAGGTGCATTAAAATTGGACCTTTGGTGCCAGCTATTGCCTTCACACTGTAACCCCTCTGAGGTATTGTGGAAGAGTGCAGGGGTGGATTCTGCATTCAAATATTAAAATGATATGAATCTGGTACACGCGTCAGTGGCAGTGAACCCAAGTATTGGGCCTTTGGTGCCAGCTAGTGCCTTCACCCCATAACCCCTCTGAGGTATTGAGGAAGAGTGCAGGGGTGGATTCTGCAAATATTAAAATGATATGAATCTGGTACACGTGTCAGTGGCAGTGAACCCAAGTATTGGGCCTTTGGTGCCAGCTAGTGCCTTCACCTCGTAACCCCTCTGAGGTATTGAGGAAGAGTGCAGGGGTGGATTCTGCATTCAAATATTAAAATGATTGGAATCTGGTACACGTGTCAGTGCACCCAAATATTGGGCCTTTGGTGCCAGCTAGCCTGACTCATCCTCACGGTCATTGTAGTCAAACAATTCAACGGACTCCTCCGTGTATGGTGGTGAGGCTACGGCAGGAGTAGCTGTGGACATGGAGGCTGCATTAGATGCTTTGGCAGCTGAGGTGGACTGTATACCACTACAAGCCTGGCTGGCAGAGGACTCGGAGGATGAGGATGGCCTGGTTAGCCAATCCTGCAAATCCTCTGTATGTTGCTGTTGCTTAAGACGGCCAGCACCAGTTAGAAAGGACAAGCGTGCCCCTGCAGAGGATGCACCACGTCCACGACGAACAGGGGCACAGCCTTCCGACACAGAGGCTGCTTGCCCTCTTATCTGTGTCTGGGAGCATCTGCCTGTCCTTTTTGGTATCTCTGACATGGTGAGTGATATATGGATTAAAGATATACAGAACTCTGATTCAACTCTGGTATACATCCCCAAGTGGCATCCTAAGTGGACGTTCAGAGTTGATTCCTGGAGTTTTATCCAAGATCCCCTATGCCATCCACCGTCACGATCCCTAATTCCTGTGTCTCCTCTCTCCACAGGTAGGACATTATCACCCATCATCCACAGACACCCACATCTCAACTGATCCCCTGCATACTTTTGCTGGTAGGACCCCCATCACCCAGTATTCGCAGGCACCCACATTGTAACGTTACCTTGGTCTTTTTCTGTTTTTTTATTTATTTTTGTTTTTCTCCACCATTTGCTTTGCTAATTAGCATGTGAATCTCCTGCCCTATTGACACAGCCCATCCAGCTTCAGGTGTTTACCTTCTAACTGCCTGAATGCAATCAGTCTGCCCTATATAACAGCTAAGAGTGGCTCTAGTGAGCCTTGGCTCTTGTGACATCCAAGTGGCATCCTAAGTGGACGTTCAGAGTTGATTCCTGGAGTTCAGTGGCATCCTAAGTGGACGTTCAGAGTTGATTCCTGGAGTTCAGTGGCATCCTAAGTGGACGTTCAGAGTTGATTCCTGGAGTTCAGTGGCATCCTAAGTGGACGTTCAGAGTTGATTCCTGGAGTTCAGTGGCATCCTAAGTGGACATTCAGAATTGATTCCTGGAGTTCAGTGGCATCCTAAGTGGACGTTCAGAGTTGATTCCTGGAGTTGCGGGACTGGAGGAAGGAACTGCAAGGCCCACTTTTTACTCCGGGTAAACACACGTCTATATCATGCTTTCTCTCACGCTTCTACTCTTTACTTCTACCTTTCTCCTTAAATGGAACTCCTGCCCCTCTACCACCGACCCCTACACTATCTGCATCTCTCCCTCCCTCCTCTCGTTCCACATGATGGCCTCACATGAGCTCCTTTGTTTCCTCAGAACATGGTCTCCCTCTAACTCTCGTGCTGCCAATCACTCCCACTCCCACAAATCCCATTCCCACCTTCTCTTTCTCACCCTCCTGCTGTTACTCTATTCAGGTGACATATCCCCTAACCCTGGCCCCACAACACATCCAATACTTCCCTCTCATACTATCTCCATCGCACATAAATCACCTCCCTGCAAGCCCAGCAACCTCATTCCCATAATCCCTCAGCACCTGTCCTCTTTCTCCTGCGCCCTCTGGAACGCTCGCTCTGTGTGCAACAAACTCACAGCAATCCATGACCTCTTCCTTTCAAACTCCTTCAACCTCCTAGCTTTAACTGAAACCTGGCTAACTCCCTCTGACACGGCCTCCGTTGCTGCTCTCTCACATGGCGGTCTACACTTGAGCCATACCCCCAGACCGGGTGAGAGAAATGGTGGCGGGGTCGGACTCCTGCTCTCTCCCACCTGCACCTACCAGCATCTCCCTCCACCCCCATCCCTCTCCTTCGAGACACATTGCATCCGCCTGTTCTCTCCTTTGGCTCTCAGGGTGGCAGTCATCTACCGCCCACCGGGACCAACCTCCCAGTTCTTTGACCACTTTGCTACCTGGCTTTCTCACTTCCTGTCTTCTAATCTTCCATGCCTAATTCTCGGGGACTTCAACATTCCCATTGACGATCCTTCCGCCCCTGCTGCCTCCAAACTTCTTTCACTCACGTCCTCCCTTGGACTCACACAATCCTCCCTCCTCCCTACTCACCGCGATGGTCACGCTATTGACCTTGTCTTTTCCAACCTCTGCTCCATTTCTGAGTTCAAATGTCGCCCTTTCCCCATCTCTGACCACCACCTTCTCTCTTTCAACCTATCTGGACTTCCTAAACACCCTGCTCCCCCACCTCGCACACACACTCGCAGAAATCTACATGCTGTGGACCCCATCAATTCTCCAACCTACTTGACCACCTCCCTCATACCTCATCCTTCACCTGCCCTGATGCTGCCACTAATCACTACAACACTACGCTTATCTCTGCTCTAGACACTCTTGCTCCTCTTCGACTCTGCAAGGCCCCACGCCGCCAGCTTCAGCCCTAGCACACCCTCCAGACTCGCTACCTGCAAAGATGCTCCCGCGCCACAGAGCGTGCCTGGAGGAAATCCCGCTCTGAAGCTGATTTTGTTCACTTCAAGTTTATTCTCCGGTCATACACCTCTGCCCTCCACTTGGCCAAACAATCCTTCTTCTCATCTCTTATATCTACGCTGTCCTCCAACCCTAAACGGCTCTGGTCCACCTTCAACACCCTCCTCTACCCACCTGCACCTCCCCCCTCAGCTGCCTTCAGCGCTCAAGACCTGGCAGATTACTTCCTCAGTAAAACTTTAACTATCAGAAGCAACATCCCAACACAAGATAGTTATCTGCCACCTCCACTCCCACAGGTCCCCTCTGCCACCCTCTGCTGCTTCCTCCCAGCCACTGAGGAGGTAGTCAATTCCTTATTGTCCTCCTCACATCTCACCATGTGCCCGCTCAACCCCATTCTCTCACATCTAATTCCTCCCCTCTCCTCCTCCCTCACCCCTGCTCTCACACACATCTTCAACCTATCTCTCTCCACTGGCTCCTTTCCATCCGCCTTCAAACACGCGCTAGTTACCCCTTTACTAAAGAAACCATCCCTAGATCCCAACTCTCCATCCAACTACCGCCCTGTATCCCTGCTTCCCTTCACATCAAAGCTCTTAGAAAAACTAGTCTTCAACCGCCTCTCCCTCTTCCTGTTCTCCAATTCCCTACTTGACCCCCTGCAATCTGGCTTCCGTCCCCTACACTCAACTGAAACTGCCCTCACCAAAGTCACCAACGACCTCCTAACTGCTAAAAAACACGGCCACTATTCTATTCTCATCCTGCTTGACCGCTCGGCTGCTTTTGACACTGTTGACCACCCCCTCCTTCTACAGACCCTCAACTCTCTGGGTCTCGGTGACACTGCACTTGCTTGGGTTGACTCCTATTTATCCAACAGGTCCTTCTGTGTGTCCTTTGCTGGTAACCCCTCCTCCTCATTGCCTCTATCTGTTGGCGTACCTCAAGGCTCTGTCCTTGGTCCTCTGCTCTTTTCCATCTACACCTCCTCCCTGGGCAAAATCATCAACAGCTTTGGCTTTAATTACCACCTCTACGCTGATGACACTCAGATCTACCTCTCTACCCCTGATCTCTCTCCCCCTGTCCTCTCAAAAGTCAGTGACTGTTTATCTGGCATCTCCTCCTGGATGGCCTCCCACCACCTAAAGATAAACATGTCAAAGACTGAACTCCTACTTATTCCTCCCTACAATGCCTCCCCAACTCCTGACTTCTCTATCACGGTGGAGGGTATCACCATCTCCCCATCAAACCAAGTTCGCTGCCTTGGAGTTACACTTGACTCTGCTCTTTCCTTCATCTCCCACATCAAGTCTCTTTCCTCCTCCTGCGGATACCAACTGCGTAATATTTCCAGAATTCGGCCATTTCTTACCGCTGTCACCACAAAACAACTCATACACGCCCTGGTAATCTCCCGACTCGACTATTGCAATAATCTCTTATCTGGCCTCCCTCTGTCCCGCCTCTCCCCCCTACAATCCATCCTGAACACCTCCGCCAGGCTAATTCACCTCACCCGCCGCTCTGTCTCTGCCGCTCCCCTCTGCGAGTCCCTTCACTGGCTCCCCATCCACTGCAGAATTAAGTTCAAAATCCTTATCCTTACCTACAAAACCCTCACTAACTCAGCTCCCCACTACCTGTCCTCACTAATCACCAAATACACCCCAGCCCACTCCCTAAGGTCAAACAGTGACCTGCGCCTAGCTTCTCCCCGCATCACCTCTTCCCATGATAGACTGCAGGATTTCTCACGCGCAGACCCCACTCTCTGGAACGTTCTCCCTCGTACTGTCAGACTTTCCCCTAACTTCTCTTCCTTCAAACGCTCCCTGAAAACATTCCTATTTAGGGAAGCCTACCACCCAACTCACTGACGCAACCATCAATCACTCTCACCTTACAGTCCTCTCCTCCTGTTTCCAACTCCAACCCTCCCAGATTGTGAGTTCCTACGGGAATAGGGCCCTCATCTCCTCCTGTACTGTTTGTCAAATGTTGTTCAATGTATTGTAACCCTGTCTATACTGTGCTTATTGTACAGCGCTGCGGAATATGCTGGCGCTTTATAAATAAAGAATAATAATAATAGTAACGATAGGAGATATGCAGAACTCTGATTCAACTCTGGTACATAGATTAAAGATATTCCGAAATCTGCTATAAATCAGCGATTTTACTGATATTTTCCCTGCAAGGCTGCCAATGTCCTCTACTCTCTCTCTGATTCACTTCCTCTCCTGCAGGCTGCAACACCCTGATACCTGGCAAGACACAGATTCAACTCTCAATAAATAAACAGATGAACTCTGATTAAACTGTTTTATTGTATGGTATCTAGAATTAGATTAAAGATATACAGATTTTCCAGAACAATGCTATATCTTTAATTCTAGATACCATACAATAAGACAGTTTAATCAGAGTTCATCTGTTTATCTTTTGAGAGTTGAATCTGGATGTTGCTAGCTATCAGGGTGTATCACTGATTTATAGCATTGTTCTGGAAAATCTGTATAAATCAGTGATACACCCTGATATCTGGCAACACCCAGATTCAACTCTCAATAGATAAACAGATGAACTCTGATTAAACTGTTATTGTATGGTATCTAGAATTAGATTAAAGATATACAGATTTTCCAGAACAATGCTATAAATCAGTGATACACCCTGTCCCTGATAGCTGGCAGTGCCAAGACAGAGATTAAAATTTCCAGAAGTATGCTATTCCTCAGTGATACACCCTTATAGCTGGCAGTGCCAAGAGACAGATTCAAATTTGCAAAACTCTGGTATAACTCAGTGATACACCCTGATAGCTGGCAGTAGCTGGCAGTGCCAACACACAGATTCAAATTCCCAGAACTCTGGTATAAGTCAGTGATACACCCTGATAGCCTGGCAGCAGCTGGCAGTGCCAACACACAGATTCAAATTCCCAGAACTCTGGTATAAGTCAGTGATACACCCTGATGGCACTGCCAGCTGCTGCCAGGCTATCAGGGTGTATCAATGACTTATACCAGAGTTCTGGGAATTTGAAT
The DNA here is from genome assembly GCA_009667805.1 of Leptobrachium leishanense. Lineage (NCBI taxonomy): Eukaryota > Metazoa > Chordata > Amphibia > Anura > Megophryidae > Leptobrachium > Leptobrachium leishanense. Next base: position 80,767,459 of record CM019071.1, read on the forward strand.
CTGAGTGGTGGCACTGCCAGCTGCTGCCAGGCTATCAGGCTGTATCACTGACGTATACTAGAGTTCTGGGAATTTGAATCTGTGTGTTGGCACTGCCAGCTGCTGCCAGGCTAACACACAGATTCAAATTCCCAGAACTCTGGTATAAGTCAGTGATACACCCTGATGGCACAGCCAGCTGCTGCCAGGCTAACACACAGATTCCAATTCTCAGAACTCTGATATAACTCCGTGATACAGTCTGTCCCTGATAGCTGTCAGTGCCAACACACAGATTCCAATTTCCAGAACTCTGGTATAAGTCAGTGATACAGCCTGATATGCAACAATCTCCTCTCCGCTCTGATTGATTCCTGCAACAAACATGCTGGGGAAGCCTTATATAGTGTGCTGCGGGACTTAGCTCTGTGAGCCCATGATTGGGCAAAATTTGCCGAATCAGGACTCTGAGCCCTGATTGGCATAGTCTTGCACCTGTCTTGCACCTGACCTGTGGTCAGGTGCAAGGCTGTAGCCAATTACAAGCTTCAGGCCAGTGGAAAAGTGCACTGTTGTCCATTGTGGTGCATTGTGGGCGAACACGCGGCGAACACGCGGAAATGTTCGCTGTTCGACGAACGGCCAATGTTCGAATCAAACTCATGTTCGAATCGAACCGCCAGCCAAGACGCAACACATGACACCATGGTAGTGACTTGGCAGCGTGTGTGGCAGCCACCCCGGACTTAATTGCATGTGTAAACGAGCCTCCAGACTTCATGAGCAGCCAAGTCATGTGTTTGCGGCTATGGGGAACTGTGCATGCACAGGAGCACAAGAACAAACCGTCCTAAGCTTTTTTACACATGCACATGCAAGTGTCCTGCAATAGTTACTACCATCAGAGTTGTGATCAGGCCCTTCGTTTTGTGTTTGTGTATACAAGCTTGTCTTAAAATGAGGTCTACTTGGTTAAACCCACAGCGAATGGCATCAAATTAAGCGTGGAGGAGTTACTCGAGAGGAGGTGGTGGGGTCATAAAATTGGTTGTATTAAGATTCATCCAAATTTTATGGCCCCACCACCTCCTCTCTTGAGTAACTCCTACACGCTTAATTTGATGCCATTCGCTGTGGGTTTAACCAAGTAGACAGTATTTTAAGACAAGCTTCTACACACACACAAAACGAAGGGCCTGATCACAACTCTGATGGTAAAGGCAAGATGCGAATGAAAAATGATTGCATCTGCTGTTTTCTATTTGCGGCTTGCCTTTAACCCCATATTACGAATGAGCTGCTTTCTCAACAGCTTGAGTCATAATACTTTCAAGCCACATGGACATAACATCTAAGCTCTGTGGTGTTATTTGGTGTTAGGCCATGCTAAGCTCTGTGGTGTTATTTGCTCCAGGAATTCATAGGATTCTATGGAGATGGACATAAGCTTGCACGATTTAGATATGGCCTGGGCGGCAGGTGGTTAAGTAGAGGAACACTGTGAACTATTTGTTCCCAGTGTACCTCTGCCTGTGGAGCGAGGTAGTGGCAGAACATGCCAGTCTCCCCACTGAGGGATCTGAGGTAAGCATGGGATTTTTAGATGGGATTAGATTGAGGTGGTATGTGATTGTGCTGAAATGAAATCACTTAACACGAGGATTTGAAAAATATTATTCAAACCTGATTAACATCAGACAGATGGGGAACACGCTGGATGGAATAGCCCATTCTGCTAAGAGCATATTAAAGTCTCCCATACAAAGTATAAGAGATGTTAATGTACAGTAACCTGCCTCTAACCAGGCACTGAGTAAAAATGAAGCACAGTGCTCAGGCCTTGATGCTGTGCAGCTCGAGCACTGAGATTAGTGTCCAACTGAATCAATGGCCCAAAAAAATACGAACTCTATTTTATTGTCCGTGCACATATCTGGTGATTAATAGCTTCTAAATAGTTCTGGTGCTCTGTTTATCCCCTGTGTTCCGTTTGTTTCCTGTACTGTCCCTTGTTTTGATTTGTTTTGTGTAGCTTCTGTGATTATTTGTTTATTGTTATTCTTGTCCTGCATTCCTGTTTGGACTTCTACACGCCTGCTGTCCCTCTATCACCGCATACTGCTTACACCCAGCACTTATATGTCATTATTTTCCATGCGAAAAGCTATAAAATAGCATTTTCTCTTTATGCTGGATCTAGAAGCCGACTGCAGACATGATTTTACCATACAAATATGAGTTTCTGCGGCCATTTACATTTGCAAGATATCTCATCTCAGACATAGATTATCTGGAAACTATTTTGGGAGAGACCTAAGGGCTGGCTTGCATTATTAATTATGGAGGACCAGTCTATTTACCTATGCAGAATGGTATTATCTAGAGAATTGCTTCTTCTGTCTCTTATCAAAGGGAGTGGGAGTAACATCAAAGAGTTGCACATTTATAAACACAACGAAACTGAAAATCATCATGTCTTAATAGAGTTCAGTCCAATGCTTTTTTCCATTAACATTAGAATTATCTTGTTTACACATTCTGTTATGTACTGTTGTTTACATTTATATTTGAAAAGTCTGTGTTAACTTATCTCCATAGCAGAAGCAGCCTGTCATCTGTCTTATCCCCGCACTCTCCATTCCATGTATTCTTTATAATGTCTCTTTTCCTCCATTCCAATCTGACGCGCAGAGATTGGGGATGTATACTATGTATCCCATGCATCTCATATAAATCTGAGATATACAACTTTCTACTACATAAAAAAAAAGGCAGATGCTCCTAGTACCACTGAGATCACAGATAACTGTGTGTCTGGAATGCATATCTCTCACCACACTTAGGGCTAAATTACGATCTTCATGCAAACGTTAACGCTCACTTGCGTGAGCATTAACGTTTGCTGCGGTGTTTACTGCATATTACAATCGAAACACAAACGGGTTAAGAAACCCATTTGCGTTTGGTACCTTGTGCTTTTCAGCGCGAGGTTACTGTACTTTGCGCTCCCTATACTTAACATGGGGAGCGCAAAGTGTTAATCAGCACTGGATTACAAAATCTTAACGCTGATTAACGTCCGGCTCTGGTTAGTGGAAAGTTAACCAGAGCCAGGACTTGGTGTTAACGGATTCTGCAGAAGCGGAATCCGTTATCACCAGCCTAACAAATAAAAAAAATTAATCACATACTCACGTCCTGTCCCGCGGCTTTGTCCGCCTCCTCCGTCCGGCAGCAGGGAAAGACTGGGGGGAAAAGTCCCCCCAGTCTCTCCCTGCATATCATTATGCCGACCGGCTGGATCTCGCGAGGCGAGATCCGGCTGGTCATGTGACCGGCAGGGGGGAACTCAACAGAGTCCTAAAGAATCCATTGAGTGGATGCTCGTGGCTGCGCTCAGCACTGCCGCGAGCATCCCGTCTCGTAGCGTGCAGTAACAATGCAGGCAGCATTTTTTGCACCTGCATTGTAATCCAGCATCAAAACGCGGGTGCAAGGGGGAAAACTGCGGGCGCAGTTTTTCCTCCCTTGCGCCCGCGTTTTAACGCTCAGATCATAATTTAGCCCTTAATTTGCAAACAATCAGAGCTGTACATGTTCTCCCTTTTTACATATGATGATTATAGTAAGTGGAGCACATTTCCATGCCACAATAATAAGACAGAGGTGCACATTTACTACAGATTTTTTATCTGATCCCCATACTAATGCACATTATACAGTATTTGGGGATGACTATGCAATCCCCGATCAAAGACAGATTTTAGGGATCCCAAGTATAGTATATATAATGATAACAAGCTCTCATTTTCAGATACACATATGATGAACATTTACTCCTATCTTAACTTACCTCCAGAGCAGTGGTTCACATCCATCACCAATGCACTAAGATTACGAATGTTCATCAATCACCAAATATACAGCAATCAGGAATGCTTAGGGGGTTATTCAGAGAGCACCGAAATTTCAGTGCTCTCTTCTTAGGCGTCCTCAATTCGCCAACCCTGTGGTGAATTCAGCATTCTCCGAACTGCCCTGATGGAAACCGCCAAGTGCCGCCAATCAACTCGCCGCCGAATCGCTGAACGCAGCCGATAAACAGACCGACGAACACATTCTCAAACTGCCATATGCACCCGACAACCCAACGGACAGACTGCTGAACGCCGCCGAAAAATGCCGAAGAGCCGCTGAACAGGGATAAACAAAAGAAAGACAAAAACCCCAATTTTTAAAAAGTTTTTTTTTTTAAAAAAAAAATAACGCATGAAAATGCAAGGAAATAATATATAAGGTCCTATGAATAACAATAAAAATGTCATTACAAATAAATAATTGGAATCAAAAATTTCACCGAAAACAATCCAAAAAAATGCCTAAAAAATTCTAAAGAATAAACTTATAAAAAATACTTTTTGCTGCAAATGAAAAGAATAAGCAGCTGAATAAAAAAATTAAAAGAAAGACGAGGATTTTTTTCCCATTGAAACCTCTGGAATTCGCCTGTTTAAAGAGGTTGTATTGTAACCCTGTCTATACTGTGTTTATTGTACAGCGCTGCGGAATATGCTGGCGCTTTATAAATAAAGAATAATAATAATAATAATAATAATAAAGCTGTCAAACGAAACCACCGAAAATAATGTGCATAACAGTGTCTTGTTTCTGCATAGCCTCATATGCTTACTGCATAATGTTAAATAATAATAGATAAATGAATAAGCAGAGGTTAATACAATGAAACACAGTGAAATTAACAGGTCTATTCACTAAAGGGTGAAACTCAGGAGAACTGTCAGGAGAAGAGAACAATCTAGACCAAATAGCAGATTTGGAAAGGGAGATAAATGGGAGAATTTTTCTGGTTTGGCTAGTTTGACCTGGATTTTTCACTTCTCCAGTCAATTCTTCTGAGTCTCACCTTTATTGAATAGACCTGTTAGTGTAGATAAATGCAAGGTTATGCAGTTTGGAGTGTAGAACACACAAGTAACTTATACCCTAAAAAGGTACTGAGTTAGGGAAAACAAAGCAGGAGAAGGATTTGGGAATGATCATACAGGGTTATTCAAAGAGCACTGAAATTCTAATAGAATTTCGGGGTTCTTTTGTTCCATGCACTTCAAGAAATCAAACTCGCACCGCAGGGTCTCCGAAGTGCAGGCAAAAGCCACCAATTCAAACACAAAAACCACTGCAAAACCAGTGAAAAAAATAAAATTAAAAATAATCGGTGATCGAAACGGTCGCTGAAAAAAAGCCGAACGCACCCGACAATCCACCGCAAAACTGCTGACTGCAGCTGCTGCGTGCAGGCTCCAGGGAGGGGCCGAGGTGGCCCCATTGAACACAGTGGGGCATACACACGTATGCCCTCCCACTGCCAGGGCGGCATAGAACATCCTGCGGTGGGAAGGGGTTAATCATGCATAGTACATACTTCTACTTTCAATCCTTAAATACAATAAAATCAATTGAAATCCTGATAATGAAGTGGGGCTTAGGTTCTCTGATTATTCTTAGGTGTTTTGTATCTATCCTCATTATAGAGTAGCATATGATGGTCATATTAGTCTCCAGGTTTATAAAAATCCATCCATACGGAACTCCTTGTTAAGGCCTCGTGGCCACAAGGTGTCCAGTTCTTTTCTCAGTTATGTAATTATTTACATAGAAATTCCTCCCTTTTAACACTCTAAACAACTACTTCATTTATCTTTACATACGAAGTTCAGTAACATACACTTTTCCATCTAACACAAATATAGCAGAGACACTTGTCTCATCTATCTTAATTCACTAACGCCAATATCAGATACCTTCTCATATCAGATCACCTTCTAATGCAATTACACTGGTGAAAGGTATCATTTCTCAATATCAATAACATGTCTCTTTCACTTTTTTATATAACGTAGTAGACAGATATGCTTTATCTTAACCCTTCACTCCCAAGTGATTTTCCAAAAAAACATTGTCAGAAACCGGTGTTTTTTGAAAATCATTTTAAATTAATTCTACAGAAATAAATATCTATTCCTGTAAATAAACTGTTTGGCCAGGAGATGGCGCCATCTACTGCCAAACTGAGTTAGAGCTTTGAGCTGCAGGTCTATTTTTTTTCTCACTGCATCGGCTGCTGAAAGGCCGATATTTCACAGCATTCATCAATTAATTTTACCGTTTTAGCTCTTTGGGCATTATGCCCACAGGGCTAAAACGTTGGGGGCACCTTCTGCAGCCCAAAAGAAAACAAAACTTGTTTGCAGCTAATGAATTTCATTTGCTTCTGTGCTGCAGATCAACATATGGAAATATCTCGATATCGGGGCATTGGATGGTACCTTTGAAGCCCGAGATATCTCAATCTCGTTAGTGAAGGGGTTAAGCTTCTCAGTAGAGATACATCAGTCTTCCTACTAAAACAGACTCTTACATGTTATTGATTTCTTTGTAGTGACAATTCTTTGCCGTAGGAACTGCAAGAAACAAACGGTGTGCTAGATCCTGATCTGGGGCAAAGAACAGAGCAAGGAGGGGAGATATACCAGTAAAGGAAAATGCTGCAGCAGAAAGGTAGTGGGAATTGTGATATCATATATATAACAATTTGCTGTGGCAAATGAAGGGCAGATATTTCCTTTTGCAGGATTACTTTCTGTTAGGGATGCACTGAAACAGAGATTTCCAGCCGATACCGAAAATTCGGGATCGGTTCGGCTGAAAACCGATACCGAAACCAAAAATCAGACATGAGAACCTGGGCCTGGAGGCCGGGCCGAGCCGAGGACTCGCCTGATCCTGAAGGCCGGCCGAGCAAGCTATTCTTCTGGCCTCCAGGCTCAGGCGAGCCCCCAGCACGGCTGGGCCTTCAAGGCTCAGCCGAGCCGGGGGCTCATCTGAGCCTGGAGGCCGGTCGAGCAGCTTGCTCGGCCGGGCCTCCAGACCCAGGTTCACATGGCTGATTGGTTGCACCTACATACTCACCTACATCCTCCTACTTCGGCCCTGAGCTCCAGCGGTGACAGTCCAACGGCTGTCGCAGGCTTCTTGGCCATCCTCCAGGCTCAGGCGAGCCTAAGGCTCGGGTCAGACGAGCGCAGTGTTCATGTCCGTGTTGCCGCACACTTTAACGTCTGTGGTAGCATACAATTATGATCAATAGAGACCGCACACGAAGGACGCACAATGGACACGGCAAACGGACACAAGTTAGGCAAGAATTTAAATCCGCTAGAACAGACGCACATAGTGTGCTGCGTCCGCAACGTCCGCATAGCTTTGTATGTGAGTGATGGAACGTAGTCAGATGGACTGCATTTTTGACGTCCTGCATTTTGACGGACAAAATGTTTTTCATATTAATTAATTTTCCCATCTACATCAGTCAAAAAAACCATCAGTCACAAAAACAGACCATGTGGCCACTAGCTTGTCGTCAGTCAGAAAGTACGTCTGTTGTGCTCGGACGCACAGTCTGCACAGAATGCGTTCGTCTGACCCTAGCCTAAGTATGCTGTTTGTGCTTCCCCATTGTAAAGCCCTACGGAATCTGGTGGCGCTGTATAAGTACTTGTAACTGTAACTTTGTATTTCTGTAACAACTGTAACAATGTTCTTGAACCCAGGACATACTTGAAAATGAGAGAAATCTCAATGTATCCTTCCTGGTAAAATCTTTTATATATAAATAAATAAAACAAACCAGTATGCTTGAAAGTTTGAAAATTTAAACGCTGTTTGCAAAAAAACTACTGAACTAAAATGCATGAAATTTACATATAAGATCCAATGAATGATAATAAAAAGGGCTGTTACAGAAAAAAGAAAAAACGATTTAAAAAAAGATTGCAAAAAAATCCACAAAAATGCCTAAAAGATCCTAAAAAATCTACAAATAAAGAGACTTTTTACTGCAGAATATAATATTAAACGGTTTATTAGATATTGTATTAAAACGGGAATATTTTTAACATTGAAGCTTATGGGAATCTCCTGAATAAATCTGTCGAATGAAACCACCAAACAGCAGGGCATTTCAGCAACCTTTCTCAACGGTTTTGTGTTCTCTGAATAGACGAAGCATTGCTTCTCTATGGGGATTTCAATGCCCTCGAACAGGCACCGTATGTGCAGGCAATTCGCCAAGATTTGGCGAAGTGCCTGCTCGCTGAATAGTCGAATGGCCAGGAAAGGTAACCGTATGCGTATGCTGAATTTCACTGTTCGGTTACCTTTCAGCCACAATTCGGATGTTAAGAGCAAGAAGGTTATCCATGCTCACAAATTAGTCACACAATGCACTAATTGAGCTAGTATAATTGGTTTGTATCTGTTGAACAGAAATGCGTCCTGTGTTTAAAGGCAGGCACTCAATACTCAGCCTTTCTCTCTATACATGATTACCTTAATTTCTATTGAGTGTAATGACAAATGCTACAATGCATTACATTGGTAAACAGCCAGTAACAGGCATGGGAATTAATAAAGATGTGTTTTCATTTTCTGCTGATTAACTCAATCAATCCAGGTGTGAAAGATCCTCTGTAGTTGTTACAAATTAGACCACGGCCATGAAAAGGAAGAACTAGAACATACACAGAATAGTGCATATATGTGTAGCGCTCACTCCCGGAGGAGCCGCTGAAAATGAACCACGGGTCAGTCTCCCCGCACTAGGGAATAAATATACTCCAACACAGTTGTGGGTTTTTATCATTTAAATAGTTTACTAAAATGTTTGGCAGATATTGAGATACGGTATTCACAGATATTATTACAGTACTTTCGTATTTCGATAAAACGCGTAGCGGAAAAGAAACGAAACACGAGGCTTCGTATTTCGGAAAATAAAATATTCGTAACCGAACATAAAAGAAAATGCAATTGCACGAATATTCAGAAAAGGGACACGTAGCGGAACCCCAGAATATACAATCACTTCGTATCACGGTAAACGCGCAGCGGAAAAGAAAAAAATATATTCGGAACGTATCTTTAACCCCCGTTCCGATTCGTAACAAAAATGAGTCCTGCACAGGTTAAGTCCCGGAATGTAAAAGGTGTATATGTGTGTAAGGTACCCGGGTACTGTTCAACTGGCCAGTGAAATTACTTAAGAAAGGTCTTCGACTAGTCAAGTTGGGGCCCTGTGGACTTTATAATACAAAGAGCACGCTGCTGTTTTCTCTTTAAACGGCCTTGGAGGCCTCTCACCCATCCGCCGGTTGCTTTAGGCTCCGCTGACCCAGGACGTCTCTCCGCTGGATTTTGACTGGGGATACTAGCGGCCGGATCCGTTGTCTGACTTCCCGTAGCTTGTCCACGACTTTTCCTCAGCTCACCGCCTGCTCTCTGTCCCCGATCCGCTTGCAGTGACTCTTTACTCGAGGTCTTCGGTTGGTTCCCTTTTTCAGCAACTCTGGAACTTGGAGGGCTCCTTCTCTTGAGGACTGAATGACCCGGTAACCGAACTGACAGGTCTCACTTGCTTCCCGCCCTAGGCCCTCTCACGAAATATGGCACTGCGTCTGCTCTCTCTCGTTCCCTGGCGCGCTCTGGCGCGTTCTCCACGAGGCAGAGGATGTAAGTGTCCAGTCCCCACCCACTTCCTGTCTTCCCGCAAAGCATGCCGGGCATTGTAGTCCCAAGGTCCAGTATCTCTGATCGCAATAGTCTCCATCTTGTGGCCAAAAATAGGTACTGCCACAGCAAGATTTTTAACACAGCGCTACATATGTCTGGTGATGCAAAAGAGTAGCAAATAAAAGAACAAGCCAGGAATGAGATAAGTATTTGTAATGACATGTCACATTGTTATTGTTGATGTACTTAAGATAATGGCTTTGAGTGGAATAGCACCATGCATAAGAAAGAACATTGGTCTGTCAATGCAGATTAAAAGTATGGGTCACATGTGTCTTGTTTTATAGAAGACTAGTTGGAAAGCCTGCCCAGAGGGCAGTCTATTATTAATACTGCCCCAGCTCATGGATACTGCCCCAGCTCGTGGATATACTGCCCCAGCTCGTGGATATTGCCACAGCTCGTGGATATTGCCCCAGCTCGTAGATATATTGCCCCAGCTCGTGGATATATTGCCCCAGCTCGTGGATATATTGCCCCAGCTCGTGGATATATTGCCCCAGCTCGTGGATATTGCCCCAGCTCGTGGATATTGCCCCAGCTCGTGGATATATTGCCCCAGCTCGTGGATACTGCCCCAGCTCGTGGATATTGCCCCAGCTCGTGGATATACTGCCCCAGCACATGGATATTTGCCCCCAAGCTCTCATGGATATTTGCCCCCAAGCTCTCATGGATATTTGCCCCCACGCTCTCATGGATATTTGCCCCCAAGCTCAGACCCCAGACCAGACATGGGGCGGCTGTTCGATTGCTCTATCGGCATTCGGACAGCCGCCCCTGGAGCTCTCAGCCGCATACTTACCTTCCCGAGCGGCGAAGGGAAAGTTTCCCCGCTTCCGCTCGTTGAAGGACCCAAGCCACGGTCACGTGGGACTCCCACGTGACCGCGGCTTGGGTCCTTCAAAGAGCGGAAGCGAGGGAACTTTCCCTTCGCCGCTCAGGGGTTGGATGCGCGCGGCAGCCGGGTAGAGGCTGCGAGCGCAGCCTCTACCCGGCTGCTGTGTGCATCGTGTAACCGCCGCGGCGAGCGCACAGCCGGCTCGTGCCGCGGCGGTTGCATGCGCGCGCAGCCAACCGCCGCTGGTTGCGCGCGCATGCGCAGAGTAGGCTTGGCGACGGACACGCCAAGCCTTACTCTTTTATAGTATAGGATGCGTTAAATATTTAACCTCTTCACTACCAAGTGATTCTCCAAAAAAAAACATTGTCAGGAATCAGTAGTTTTTTCAAAAATCATTTTAATTATAAAGTTATAAATATTTGGGAATATTCCCAGTGTATTTCTAACTGTAATAATCTATTTGGCAGGCAGATATCGCCATCTACTGGCTAAATTGATTTACAGCCATTCGAGCCTCGGCTCGAGGTTCCCTGCACCGGCTGCTGAAAGCCCATTTGGGACAATCAGTTTGCCGATTTTAGACAGTTTTAGCACTTTGGACATTATGCCCACAGGGCTAAAACTTTAGAGGCATCTTCTGCAACCGAAAAGCATGGGAAATCCATTTGCAAAACTAATCTCTTTTGGCCTTCATACCTACAGATCGAGATAACTCAATCACTCTCACCTCGCAGTCCTCTCCTCCTGTTTCCAACCCCAACCCTCCTAGATTGTGAGTTCCTACGGGAATAGGGCCCTCATTTCCTCCTGTACTGTTTGTCAAATGTTGTTCAATGTATTGTAACCCTGTCTATACTGTGCCTATTGTACAGCGCTGCGGAATATGCCGGCGCTTTATAAATAAAGAATAATAATAAAAATAATAATATTGGGACCTGAAGGCGCCTTTGAAGTCCTGAGTTATCTCGATCTCGGTAGTGAAGGGGTTAAATTTTGAGAAAAGCCATCTCAGTCAAATATTGCTAGTAACTAGTACTCTGTGCTTCAGATTTGTATTACATAAATGAGTCAGGATAATTTTATTAAGAAAATCTGTTTTTTCCCTGTGTGCTGAGCTCATTTTGGCCGTTTTATGCTCATCATGCGTAAATGCGATTTGAAGTCATGTTTTATTGTTGGACCTAGAAAATTATATATCTTTATTTTCAGCGGACTCGGCAGATTCATAATATATCATTATTATATGTATAGGTCATGTCCTGTCAGAATGCTAGAACAAAAAATGTAAAAGAAAAATTGAATTTCTGTTCAGATTTCAATCATTTACAGTGTGTAAAATCCTTTTTTTTTCCACATTTCATCATCCAAACCTTTGTGGTTATATATTCTATGGGGTACTCTTATTAAAAAAAATATCAATGGAAACCTGTTACTGTATTTTTCTGAGATATGTGCTTTTAACTAAAACTGAAAAAATTTAATTTTTCAATCGTGGGAAATGAGAAGGTGAGTTACTGCAGCATCATTGTTCACATTATAATTGAAAAGTGCACAATAGTGCTCCATTACAAATAAAAAAAAACATTTTTTTTAGTTACTTTTATATTTATTTTATCCATATGACCCCGTATCTCTACCATAGAGAATTCCCTGCCCGGCTAGGGGGAATTCCCTTTCTGATGTCATCATGTTCATGCACAACGACATCAGTAGACGAGGGGAGGCCCACGAAGGTGGGGGTCGGGAGAGGTCCGCGATTCCAGCACTGGATTGCGTTACTGGAAGCTAAGGGGTTGAGGGGTATCGCTGGAAAAGTCAGACTATGACCTTTCCAGCAATGCATTACTTGTACCTCTAGCTCTTACCGATGGGAAGATAGAGGGGTCTAAAGGAAGTCAGACCACTGCGGTACCTTGACTGGACAAGTAAAGGGCTACCCCATGGTTGCAGAATCCTCCTGATGTGTGGGGAACGTCCTCCGCATATAGCCCCATGACGTTCCCTACACGTCGTCCACAGCCAAGGGGGTAATCTACATTATATAGTATATATGTGGAAAGCAGATTCAATAAATAATTGCACCCCCCCAATTTAGCATATTTTATTCATTTTGGCTTAGACACTAATACTATTGATAAGACTCATGTTTAGACACAGAAGAAAAAGTTTGAAAACTGGGGTATGTAACCAAGGTGACCAATGGAATTTTCCTTTTCTGTTTTCCATGGTTATTGTTCCAATTTTCAAATTTTACCCACTTTTACCTCAGATACCAGAAAGGCTTATAATAAAAATTGTAAATAATAGTATTATATGGTCGTATTGATCTGAACACCGGTTATAGAAATATATACAGGAAACAGTTTCCAAAAACTGATTACACCACCCAGCTCCTTTCTAAAGAGCAAAATAAATTGCATCACAATAACAGAGATCTCATTTTGTTTGCAAACAATGTGAATCAATTTCTGCAATGTTATTCAAATAGCAATTTTGGGATCTGAAAAATTATCCATCATCTTCACAAACACTTCTTGTCTAGAGATAAAAGAGGGGGCTTTATCTGAACATGAGTGTTATAGTGCTAAAAATAAATGTATTAAAGCACTGAGTGACTCTACAACATATGAGTGACATAATCAAAATAATATAAAGAAGATAAGACTGAACGCTAGAAGTTCAAGATGTGCGATGTTGCTTTCTTTTGTTTATTTTTACATGCCAATGATAATTTTCAAGAACTAATAAATCTGGGGACTTATTTATAAATTGTTGGCAGCTTGTATATTTCTTCACGGCTTTTGCCATTCTTGCTTTCCAGTTTTCCTCCCTAATTTGGCCCTGTTCCGACTGAGCTGGCAATAGCAAGCCGCTATTCATAGCTTAGCTCATAACTTTAGGGAATCACTAATTGTTACCAGCAGTGCGCCTCCAGTGGTATCCTCTTCTGGAGTGCATAGAGAATTGCACGAGCTTAGTGCTGTTTTATCAGAAACACACCAAATAATTATTTGTTCTCCAGGTATTTTGATAGTCTATGGAAAGGAGATTCAGTGGTTCTCTCCCTACCAGCTCCCTTGGCAGGTGGGGCTAAAAATTTTTTTTAGCATTTTAGGGGATGCAAAATTGCTCAACAGTGAGGTTTGGAAGTTGGTATATATACATATACACTGTGAGTATATATGTATACATACATACACACACACTTTTTTATTTTTCCAAATAAGCTACTCCTGGCAAGAATAAGGCGTTAACTGGGAACTGCTTGTTAGTCTCTGGCTGCCCCATTTATGTTTCCTATACAATATGTAGGCAGACAAACTCCTGTTATGGCTCGGCTAGAATAGCAAGGGATCCATTAGCATTAACAAATGAAGCCATTACACTTAACTTATGGCTGCTAAAAGCTCGAGTGGAATCTAGTCTTTGTTTTTGTAAACCTTTTCTTTTAGGATAAAGTGAATATATAAATTTTGTATTACAATGTCCTATTGTCAGTGTATATTTTAGAACCATATAGCTAATTATTATTGTTGTCAGTGTATATTTTAGAACCATATAACTAATTATTATTGTTGTCAGTGTATATTTTAGAACCTTATAACTAATTATTATTGTCAGTGTATATTTTAGAACCATATAACTAATTATTATTGTTGTCAGTATATATATTTTAAACTCTTACATATTTCCCAACATACTCATAGTTATGAAACATACAAAAGAAAACATGATATATACAATACTTTACTATAGGCACAAATCCATGAAGTGTTTAATAAAAATTGTTTATTACAATCCAATGTGCACCTCTGAATCATTTCCACACATTAAACTGACTTTAAACAGATGCCGTAGATACTATTTAATGGTATGTTAGAAACGGAAAAAATATGAAAAGCATAAAATCAAGAATAAAGAAAAATATATTGCTTTCAGATTTGTCAAGCCATCAATTGAAATGAAGACAGGGAGTGTTTATTTGATGTAAATATTCTATTTACTGGCTGTCACTTCCCATAAACTATCTGAGGGCGATCTCTAAATTTTGACTTTAAAGAAATAACCGCTACAGTAAGACATTCCGGATTGTATTAACCTTCCGAGTAAGAGAATATGACAATTCTAATCTGCAAAACCAGATTGTGAAGCTATAGCAAGTAAAATTGGGAAAGTGCACATATGAACATAAAATCGTTTGCGTGTTTACAATATCTTCATTAGAGGTAAAGTACAGTCCCAAAAAAATAAAGCATTGTATTAAATATTCATACTATGTGCTAGGAAAATAAATAGAGGACCAAAGCTTTGTACATCCAAAAAGTATTCCCTGCACGCTGAACATGTTATTCATACGTGTGCAAAACACGCAGAAGATAGTCACAAATTATCAGCAGTTTAACATTATTAGCTGCTAACCATCTTAGTGCTTTTGATTAATAAAATGGTCTGTTTAAAATATAGGCTTTTTTCAGCTGTGACTTGTTCAGAGCAGCCGGGACTGCAAGCTAGGGATGTGCATGGCTGAAAAATTTGTTTAGTTTAGTTTCATTTCGTTTTTAACCTATTTAGTTTTGTATTTCGTCTCGTTTCGTCTCGATTCAAAATTTCGAAAACAGTGAAACAAAATTAATTTGTTTCATAAAGTCCTTTGCTGACGATTACTTGTATTGTAAGTTAAGATCAATTCGATAGTTGATATCAATTTGATATGTCATTTCAAATTTGATAGTTGATATCAATTCGAATTTTGGATCACTAAATAAAACCCCAATTAATCAAATTTTGCTGTTAAAAGACAAGCTAGGGTTAAATTAGGCTGTCTCACAGATTTAGTATTTGGGTCAATTTAGGCTGGGGTCAGACGAGCGTAGTGTTCACGTCCGTGATTGCGCCTAAAAGTACGTCCGTGATAGCATGACAGAAAGTCCATTGGAGCCCGTTACACGAAGTACGTCTGCACTGAACTGCAAACGCACCACGGCCGCGGCCCACGGACGCAAAGCAGGCAAGAACGTACAACCACTGGAACGGCCGCACAAAGTGCGCTGCGTCCGCAACGTCTGCATAGCTTTGTGTGTGAGTGATGGAACGTGGTCAGACGGACTGCATTTACACGTCCAGCATTTTTCACGGACAAAATGGTTTTGCTTTTTAATTTATTTTCCCTCCTACATTCGTCAAAATATATACGTCAGTGAATAAACGGACTGTGTGGCCACTACTGCATCTTCCGTACTGACGTACGTCCGTGTGCACGGACGTACAGTCCGTAGAAATCACGCTCGTCTGACCCTAGCCTTAACAGGGACAGGTGCTTGTGAAACTGTGAAACGAAAATAGTTTGTTTCATAAAGTTGTTTGCTGACTGCATTACTTGTATTGTATGTATTTTAATTTAAGATCAGTTCGATAGTTGATATATCAATTCGATAGTTGATATCGATTCGAATTCCGGAACATCAAAAGATAATTATTCAAATTTTTCTTTTATGATGATAACACAGTGTAAAACGAAATAAATTTGTTATATACCATTTTGTTTCGCATTCGTATCGTATCGATTCGTTATTCGGAAGTACTTCCGAAACACGAATCAATGGATTTCGTTCCGAATTCCGAATTTTTCCGAAACAAATGCACATCTCTACTGCAAGCATCAGTTTGTTGAATTGGATGTGGTGGGGAAGAAGAAAGTGTCAGATAGATCTTGTGCTGCATTGCTGGATGCATCTGAAACTGGTCTTCAGTTTGCAAAGGCGGCATCTACTTAGGCTCTGGTGGCTCCGGACCATATTCACCATCAGAGGTTCCTCACTGCACTTTTTCCCAAAGTACCCACAAAATCCAAGGGTGACCCAGACTCTGCAACACGCCTCAGACATGAAGCAGCTAATTGGTCGGTCGATACAATTGCAAACTCTGCAACACACCTCAGACATGAAGCAGCAAATTATTTGGTCAACAGTGGAGCAATGGAACATGCAATAGTTCTATTCTCCCAATAAATGCATGCCCCGGGCATGACGTGTGTGCCAGGCCAGATATCATTGCCCTTTCCTACTTGTTGGGCAAGTAACAATCATCCTAGTAAAAGTAATGTATAATGTTTTAAAGCTAGTGTTTGACATTTATCCAGCACGCCCATTAGAAGTGAGAACGGTAGCCAAGCTCAAATGATCATGGGCAGATAAGATATATCAAAAATGACAACTTCTCAAAAATCAATGTTATCACTTTGACTAGCACATCACTCAAAAAGTCGAGGAACAGGTGACTTCAAAGTGGACGCTCCCTTTAGACATGTGTTCCACATACTGCTAAGTTAGCCACTGCACCACTTTTACAGTGTGTACATTGAGGGACAATCTGCTGATATCTTGGCAATGTATTTTTTTAGAGTGATTTTTGTAGTGTTTTGTTATGGTGTTGCTGAAGTGTATGTACATAAAAGCTCAGATGACAACTGCATGGTAAATGGACGGTGCTTTGTTAAAAGTGAACAGAGGAGAAAAGTAACTGTTGCACAGAGAGGCTGCACAATCTTCAACTGCCCCAAATGAAACCAAAGAGGGCAAAGGTCATCATTTAACGCAAACATTGCTATGTGATTGGTTGGAAACCACACATGCAAATATTACAAATTTGTAGTTCTCTTAAGAGTAGACTGACTTTGCAGAACATCTCTTGCATTCTACAACTTCGATGCTTAAAGAAACACTACCACCAGAGCTGCAATGCTGTGGTCCACTTGTGAGACCAATTTACTTAGACA
Organism: Leptobrachium leishanense; assembly: GCA_009667805.1. Classification (NCBI taxonomy): domain Eukaryota; kingdom Metazoa; phylum Chordata; class Amphibia; order Anura; family Megophryidae; genus Leptobrachium; species Leptobrachium leishanense. The sequence goes on from CM019071.1 coordinate 80,784,705, forward strand.
TGGAAAGCATATTTTTTTTTTGAGAAAGTATTTTACCAGGAAGGAAACAATGAGATTTCTCTTGTTTTCAAGTATGTCCTGGGCGGTGAGTATGTACTGTTAAGTTTCTTGCCCAAGGACACTTACTGGAGAGGTGCTCTGGCCAGGATTTGAACATGTGTCTCCACAGTATTTACAAATGGTGAGGTATAGGCCTGCTTCATGATCTGGACAGGTGAGGAACAGCTGCTCACAGAGACTGTCAACTAGATCAATACTCGTAATATATATATATATTGTGATAAGGTGAGGGGAATTGTGTGCGATGGTGTGTACATTCCCCCTATCTTTGTAGGAGAGGACTTGGCTGTGTAAACCCAGGAGGAAAACACGTGTTTTAAATTGTTCTCCTGTGCTGCAAGGTCTCCACACCTGCTAATTAAAAGCCCTTAAATGTTTCCTGGGTGTGAGGAACCAGTGAGAAGGAAGTAAGGAGATTTGATTGAGAGACACAGACAGACTGACAGAGATCATCATCATCATCAGCAGCAGCAGCAAACACGTTGAAGCTCTGAGGTTGGCAAAGATTTATTTTTGGTTATTTTCCCAAGGTAGTGAGGGTCATTATATTGTTTAGTCAGTACTCAGACGAGTTAGGCTTTGTTTTCTGTTTATATTTTGTTTGTTTGCTGGAGTGAAGAAATAAACTCTGAGATACATAAAGAGACTGTTTCAGTGCCATAATTGCCCTAGAGGACCACGCTATAGCGTCCCCCTGTGACAATATATATATATATAATATATTACATTCACATCTGAGTTTGATTCAAGGTCTGTTCCTTTTGGGATGTGAGTGTCCATACAGGGAAATATTATCACTGTTCTGTATACCAAACCTATGCTAATAGTTAGCTTGATTTTTCCAGATTTCACCCACAAAAGTCATCTATCACGTACAGCCAAAAGCTTAGAATGAAAAAAGTCTTGTCAACCTCGGATTCATTGCTCAACAGACTTGAACTGCTGCAATTAAAATTTAAAGAAAAAGGGTATGGCAAAAAAACTCCTGAACCGAGCACACGCCAAAACTGCCAATATGAACAGGAATGATCTCATTAAGGACAACATGAAACCTGCTACAGCCAGGCTACCTTTCTTTTGTACTTCTTCACCTTTTTCTAATCGTTTGAAAAAAATTATTAGATCTAATTGGCATATTTTACAGCATGACAAAACCGTTTCAACTCTACCCAGCTGATTGCAAACCTTTCTCTCTATTCCAGTACATGGCACTAATCCATGCTTGCAGTGCATGGTATTTTTATTATTATTTATTATTATTTATTAAGTGCCAACACATTCCTCAGCGCTGTACAAGGTGCAATGGGTAAAGACGGGACAATTCTACAATACATACAGGAGGCAGGTCAGTGTTCCTGCCTGCAGATACAGGAGGACATGAGGGCCCTATTCCCGTGGGAACTTACAATCTTTTTAAGGGGGAAGTTTGTAGACACAGGTGAAGGGATCAAGATCAAATGTTTTACACCTGTCAGATCAGAGTGCATCTTTTGAAATGTCCATGCAGTCTGGGTTATGTGGCCAAAACCACTAAACCTCTGAAAGATCCACATTTCTCAACTCAAGACTTCTTTTCATAATCCTACATCCGATCTTCCTGTAGCGAGACATTTTAGAAAAATTGGACAAGACGCAGCTTAGATATCGAATTTTGGACAGGGTATCACCTCTGCCCGGTGCCGAAAACAGGGACAGAATGTTGTTACAAAGAGAAATGAGAAGGATATACCTGCTGGATACCGTGTCACCTCATGGTCTCATTGAGAAGCTTGAGTGGCACTGGGTCCTGTAGGTGCATCCCCGAGACACCCACTGATTTGAGGAGAGTTCATGTTTGTTTAATTTATGGTCACGTAGGTTCCATTTGTTGACTCCATTCTGCCTCTTGGGGTTATTCTTTGTACCGCTGATAATTTTATGTATTTATTTATATTTATGTATGTATATACATTCCTATTTGGAAGTATAATGTTTTTCTACTGAAGGTCTTTTATTTTTATATTTATACATTTATGTTCACTGGGTGGTATTGTTTGTAAGTGTGGGTTTATGTATTTTTCTGACTTACGAAAGCCGAGGTCTTATATTTACCCTCGGCCGCCGTGGTTCGTTCGCCTCCGCCAGTTCCTGGATTCTCCCCTCAGCACGCAGCGCTGAAATCAATGTCCGTTCTTAATTTCTCTCAATAAAGCAGACAACACTGTTCATATTGGGTTACGCAGACTCACTGGCCATTTCACATGACCTGTTTTATTTGGTACAGAATCAGATAAGAACAGTTAACATCCCTGCCCCCCAGACATTCCGGCACCGCCATTCAGCCTGCTCTCCATCAGGTCCTCTCAGATTGTAAACTCATGAGCAGGGTCCTCCCTGACACTGTTCTATATGTTTAACTTGTATGTATATTGGTTATTCTGTCTCTCCCAATGTACAGTGCTACAGTACTTGTTAGCACCTTACAAACTGTAACTGCAGTCATACAGAGCAAGGGTCCTTGTTTGGGGGGATTCCAGGGGAGCAGCGGCAATCCGGGGTGCAGTTTGATAGCTCGGGCCCCTATGGTGTCACAGTCCAAAAAGCCCCCAAATCTGGAGGCAGGGGCAAGGGTGGCAGTGTGTAGCAGTTACCCCCAGGTGATGCTGCATGGCTGGCTGCTGCAGTGTGAGCTCCTGGGGCCAAGAAAGGCTAAGAAACTCAGGTTCCCAATGGAGCTCCTGCCTGAAAAATCACCCCAACGGTAGCTCCCATGGGGGGATCCTAACCCCAAAAGAGTGACCTGTTGGAGCAAAGGGTTTTCAAGGCTCCAGGGTTTAAAGTTTCTGTAGATGTTTCCATTAACGCAGGGGTGGGCAAACATTTTCTACGGAGGGCCACATTGAAAACTTTATTGTTATCGGGGGGCCGCATATAAACAATATTGCATTCTTATGATTCCTGGCCGTTAAAGCCATTATCAATAACACACCCCCCCCCCCAATGAGAAAGAGTGTGCAGAGAATCAGTTGCTAGGGCTCAATTTTCAAGAGAAAACACCTCACCAAACAATGCCATTTTATTTAATTCTTTGCTTAACATTGGTCAAAAATTAGAATTTTTTCTTACGAATATTAATGACTATATAGCAAATTGTCCTGGTCATTTTTGGACTTTTTCCTGGTCATTTATTTTGGGTATATTTGCCGCCCAGCTCATATGGGTTTATATTACCCCAGCTCATATGGGTATATATTGCCCCCAGCTCATATGGATATATATTGCCCCCCAGCTCATGTGGATATATATTGCCCCAGCTCATCTGGGTATATATTTCCCCAGGTCATATGGGTATATATTGCCCCAGCTCATATGGATATATATTGCCCCCCAAGCTCAAATGGGTATACATTGCCCCCCAGCTCATATGGGTATATATTGCCCCCCAGCTCATATGGATATATATTGCCCCAAGCTCATATGGGTATATATTGCCCCAGCTCATATGGATATATATTGCCCCAGCTTATATGGGTATATATTGCCCCCAGCTCATATGGATATATATTGCCCCAGCTCATTTGGGTATATATTGCCCCCAGCTCATATGGATATATAATGCCCCAGCTCATATGGGTATATATTGCTCCCCAGCTCATATGGGTATATATTGCCCCCAGCTCATATGGGTATATATTGCCCCCCAGCTCATATGGATATATAGTGCCCCAGCTCATATGGATATATATCGCCCTCAGCTCATATGGATATATATTACCCCAAGCTCATATGGATATATATCACCCCCAGCTCATATGGGTATATATTGCCCCCAGCTCTCACCTCCTCGTGGTCCCAGGCTCCGCGTCTGTCGGTGTTCTTCTACTCCCGAGACGAGCAGCCGCTGACATGCAGCTTTGCCGCTCGGCGGGCATGGGAAGCACCTGACCAGCCGTGTTCTCACGAGATCGCGCTCTGGTCAGGTGGTTCCCATCCCAAGCGAGCGGCCAAGCTGCATGTCAGCGGCCGCTCGCCTCAGGAGTAGAAGAACGCCGCTGGTTGGCGGGCCGCAAAAAACACAGTGGTGAAACGCATGTGGCCCGCGGGCCGTAGTTTGGCCACCCCTGCATTAATGTGAATGCTGTGCAGTCCTTGAATGGGATTGGCTGGGGTTTCAAACCCAGCTCATGGTTTCAAACCCAGACTTCCCCTGGTGTCAGATAACACAGTGAACATGAGGGACACTCTTAAAGGCATTTGGATTATGTGTTGATGGGGAAAAGGCACATTCCACCACTTTTAACATTGAAACATAAACAGACAAATAGCTTACCTGAGGGGAATAGCAGAGGAGCGAGGTTTTAGTAAAGTCCAGTCTCTGAGCACGGGGTTCAGTGACAATGACCTCTTCAGTAAGGTGCAATTTAGGGGCCATTCGGCTATTCAAAAGCTGTCAATGTGCAGCCAGTGGCGTAGCGTGGGTTGTCAGCGCCCGGGGCCAGCCAAGAATTGTGCGCCCCCCCCACCTGTGGACACGTTATCGATATTTCCCCAGCTCTCACATGGATATTGCCCCAGCTCATGGATTTGCCCCAGCTCATGGATTTGCCCCCAGCTCATGGATTTGCCCAGCTCATGGATTTGCCCCAGCTCATGGATATGCCCCAGCTCACACATGGATTTGCCCCAGCTCACACATGGATATTGCCCCAGCTCATGGATTTGCCCCAGCTCATGGATTTGCCCCAGCTCATGGATTTGCCCAGCTCATGGATTTGCCCCCAGCTCATGGATTTGCCCCAGCTCATGGATATGCCCCAGCTCACACATGGATTTGCCCCAGCTCACACATGGATATTGCCCCAGCTCATGGATTTGCCCCCAGCTCATGGATTTGCCCAGCTCATGGATTTGCCCCCAGCTCATGGATTTGCCCAGCTCATGGATTTGCCCCCAGCTCATGGATTTGCCCAGCTCATGGATTTACCCCCAGCTCATGGATTTGCCCCTAGCTCACACATGGATATTGCCCCAGCTCATGGATTTGCCCAGCTCATGGATTTGCCCCCAGCTCATGGATTTGCCCCCAGCTCACACATGAATATTGCCCCAGCTCATGGATTTGCCCAGCTCATGGATTTGCCCCCAGCTCATGGATTTGCCCCCAGATCATGGATTTGCCCCCAGCTCATGGATTTGCCCAGCTCATGGATTTGCCCCAGCTCATGGATATGCCCCAGCTCACACATGGATTTGCCCCAGCTCACACATGGATTTGGGTCCCCTCAACCCCCGGGCCAGTTTTAGGGGCGCAAATGCGCCCCTAACAAAACTGCGCCCGGGGCCACGGCCCCCCCAGTCCCCCCCCCACGCTACGCCACTGTGTGCAGCTCCAGCATGTGACATGCTGCACGGTGTCCCGTTGACTCTGGGCAGCAAGTCCGTGAAGGAAGGCTGCACAGCTCTCACAACATGTGTACACGCTGGAGCTGCAGCAGGGAGGCGATTGTGGCTCTCATGCCGCAATCTCCTTCCTCTAAAACATTGGATACTCCTGGATTATGAAATCTGGAAGAATCCAAAATATAAAATGCTCAGGCTCCAGAACATTCCGGATAAGAGTTGTTCAACCTGTATGTATGGGGTGGAAATCTTTACATGAAACCCATATCTGTGCTATGTGTGATGTAATCTTGGTTATGTATACCCCACAATTTCCATCCTTAATAGAGGAATACCCCACTAATTCAGCTGGTTAGAATCCAGAGCGACATTATAAATCAAAAACAGCTGTACAGTTGTTTTTGCATTTTCACATGCCAGTTTGTTTATTAAAAGAGTACCTCCATCTGTCTACATTCTGCTAGTCTCTACTACATCCTTCTAACTGAATCCTCCTAGTCTCTGTATCACATTGCTCTGTCTGAATCCTCCTAGTTTCTGTATCACATCCCTCCATCTGAATCCTCTTAGTCTCTGTATCACATCGCTCCGTCTGAATCTTCCTAGTCTCTACTACATCCCTGCATCTGATTCCTCCTACAGGGTTATTCAGAGAGCGGAGAAAAGCAGGAGAGTGACTGGAGAATGGAAAATTCTAGGTCAAAATAGCCAAACCAGAAAAATTCTCCCATTCATCTCACTTTCCAAATCGGCTATTTTGACCTAGAATTTTCCATTCTCCAGTCATTCTCCTGCTTTTCACCGCTCTCTGAATAACCCTGCTAGTCTCTACTGCATCCTCCTAGTCTCTGTATCACATCCCTCCATCTGCATCCTCCTAGTCTCTGTATCACATCCCTCCATCTGAATTGGAGCTGGTTAGACCTAGACTCTATAGCTCTGTGTTAACAAGGCACCACATAGCGAAGTGCTGCAAAACAGGGTATTGCCGTATGATTAAATGTACATTATGAACAAAGACACTTAAGAACCAAACTAGATTAAAAAAACCTCCCTATATTTCCATAACGGGTACCTCTGCATATGATGACATTCAGCCTTGGCACAGCAAAGCTTTGCAAACTACATTTGTCATGATGTGCAGCCAACCAGAAGAATAAAAGGAGCATCGTGGAGAATATTGCTCAAAAACATCTGGGATCCGGCTAAGCACCATGAGTAACACAGAATGTAATAGGGGAAAAAAGAAAAACAGACCATGAATTCACATTTTACTTTCAAAGTACATATCATATACATAGCTTGTGCGATCCGTAATACATATTTTGAAAAAAGCACAATAAAATTACTTTAAGTAGTTCTAGGAACACTTCTGTCTTTGATAGCCTTGGATATAAAGATGTACCGGTATAAATAATAAATACATGAGGTTTTCCTGTAATTTCAGGAAATTTATGTCCTTTATTTTTAGCCAGATACAAATCTAAATGGCAGGAAGGACCAATTCGCTCAGTATTTGTGTGTGGTGTGCCCCCCCCCCCAACACAGACATACCTCTTCCTCACTCCTATACTCACTGCAAAGCCACATTAACTCATAAATCTCTAGCATCCCTTCCACCAATATGGGTTTGGGATTTGCCTACATAGGCGACAGCGTGCACAGAAGGGTGTACATGAATGTTTATTTGCTCCTGATTTCGACTTTTTAGGTTGCCAACTACTCTTTTTGGTAGGAATGTCTCAATCCGAACCCTGGGAACCGTGACTCAACCTCTGCATTTTTCAGGAATCAGCTTTAGCAAGCCAATCCAAACCCAGAGTCCTACAAATGCAGAGCAGATTCCAGCTTGGAGTCTCGGCGCCCCTGCATTGACTCGTAGAGTCTTCCATGAGTACTCTGGGTCATGGAGGAGGCATGGAAGACATCAGGAGCTTCGCAGGTGGAATCCCAGATCCTCTGCATGGACTGACAGTGTCTACTAGCAGAGCATGCAAGAGGCATTAAACACCTCGTCAACGCAGTGGTTCTGGGATTCTCTTTCCTATCGAATCGGGACTCAGTACCAGTCAACCCTGACTTCTGCACAACCCGTATTAGATGGTCAGCTTGATAATAGTGACTGGGACAACCCTACTTATTTAAGCTTTTACTTTTTGTTTTGTTATAAGGTTAACAGTTTGATTATTTACACTTAGTAAATGTAACTTGTGAGCCCACTCTAACATAAGGACTGTGAATGCTTATATCGGTGTGCCTTCGTCTCATAAATTATCTCATGCTTGAGTTGCAAGGATATAATAGATCTAGAAAGTGTGGCCATGAGGACATAATGACATTCTTGTGGGAGAATAAGTCTGTTTACAGGCTTTCCTTTCATGTAGGTTTCTCCGATGTATTGTATATAGAACATGCCTGCTTCTTAGATATATATTTATACACACACAAACATGTTAGCATATTGATGACCCCACATGCCGTTACAGATATGTATTTGTGCCGGACTCCTCTCAATTTTGGGTTGATATCCCCTCCTCCATTATTTCCTACCTCTGATTGTTACCTTCTTAGAATGGAATGTTGGCAGACAAATGAGGACATATCTAAATCTCCTTAGATGGATGCTAGGAGACATTACTATAGCATTATTTTAAACAAAAAGTAAACTTCTGTTGCATTGTTGATTTATGGATACTAACTACAGAATTTCATTTAGAAACCGTATCCAGATCATAAGGTTTAGTGAATGACTTGCTCAGATTATCCTTGATCCAAACATAAGGTATAGGACTAAATGGTGCGAATACGGGACAGAAAAGTGTGTTTCTTGAGCAGGACATGGACTGAACTTTTACATATATTTACTACGATGCCTTCATTACAGTTTTGCACAACACACAAACACAAAAATGTATCTCTATGTTCTGTAACTCTGCAAAAATGAACGTTGTCATGATTTACATAAGCGCAATAAAATTCCTATATTTCCACATACATTCATGGATACATTTGGCCTAAGTAGCCGACAACAAGCAACAAACTTTAAATAAATAAATAAAAAATACTACCACTTAGTATCTCTGGTGTTAGATGAAAGAAATCTGTTATGCAGCGTAAAGACATCCTTATCTGAAATGACAGCTGCTAGGACTGATTCCACCAAAAACACTCAATCAAATGTGCCCAGCAATAAGAGATCTGTCAGAACACCATAGAAGCTACACATCTCTAAGAAATAAAGGGTTAACATCCCATTATCGCCTTGATATAAGCCTTCTAAGGATTAGCATTTTCAGTTCAGATTCCTCAGATATATCTCTGACAGATTCAACACAACTTTTGTCAGTTCATATTTTTCTGTCCTTTTAAATTTTGCAGTTAATGCAAAATTCTTTCAAACATGTATGTTGTTATATATATATATATATATATACACACAGTCAGGTCCAGAAATATTGGGACATCGACGCAATTCTAACATCTTTGGCTCTATACACCACCACAATGGAGTTGGAATGAAACAAACACAATGTGCTTTAACTGCAGACTGTCAGCTTTAATTTGAGGGTATGTACATCCAACTCAGGTGAACGGTGTAGGACTTACAGCAGTTTGCAGATGTGCCTCCCACTTGTTAAGGGACCAAAGGTAATGGGACAGAATAATAATCATAAATCAAACTTTCCCTTCTTAATACTTGGTTGCAAATCCTTTGCAGTCAATCACAGCCTGAAGTCTGGAACGCATAGACATCACCAGACGCTGGGTTTCATCCCTGGTGATGCTCTGCCAGGCCTCTACTGCAACAGTCTTCAGTTCCTGCTTGTTCTTGGCGCATTTTCCCTTCAGTTTTGTCTTCAGCAAGTGAAATGCATGCTCAATGGGATTCAGGTCAGGTGATTGACTTGGCCATTGCATAACATTCCACTTCTGTCCCTTCAAAAACTCTTTGGTTGCTTTTGCAGTATGCTTTGGGTCATTGTCCATTTGCACTGTGAAGCGCCGTCCAATGAGTTCTGCAGCATTTGGCTGAATGTGAGCAGATAATATTGCCCGAAACACTTCAGAATTCATCCTGCTGCTTTTGTCAGCAGTCACATCATCAATAAATACAAGAGAACCAGTTCCATTGGCAGCCATACATGCCCACGCCATGACACTACCACCACCATGCTTCACTGATGAGTAATATTCTCCTTCTCCATACTCTTCTCTTCCCATCACTCTGGTACAAGTTGATCTTGGTCTCATCTGTCCATAGGATCTTGTTCCAGAACTGTGAAGGCTTTGTTAGGTGTTGTTTGGCAAACTCTAATCTGGCCTTCCTGTTTTTGAGGCTCACCAATGGTTTACATCTTGTGGTGAACCCTCTGTATTCACTCTGGTGAAGTCTTCTCTTGATTGTTGACTTTGACACACATACACCTACCTCCTGGAGAGTGTTCTTGTTCTGGCCAACTGTTGTGAAGGGTGTTTTATTCACCAGGGAAAGAATTCTTTGGTCATCCACCACAGTTGTTTTCCGTGGTCTCCCGGGTCTTTTGGTGTTGCTGAGCTCACGGTGCGTTCCTTCTTTTTGAGAATGTTCCAAACAGTTGTTTTGGCCACACCTAATGTTCTTGCTATCTCTCTGATGGGTTTGTTTTGTTTCTTAAGCCTAATGATGGCTTTCTTCTCTGATAGTGACAGCTCTTTGGATCTCATCTTGAGAGTTGACAGCAACAGATTCCAAATGCAAATAGCACACTTGAAATGAACTCTGGACCTTTTATCTGCACATTGTAATTGTGGGTAATGAGGGAATATCACACACCTGGCCATGGAACAGCTGAGAAGCCAATTGTCCCATTACTTTTGGTCCCTTAACAAGTGGGAGGCACATCTGCAAACTGCTGTAAGTCCTACACCGTTCACCTGAGTTGGATGTACATACCCTCAAATTAAAGCTGACAGTCTGCAGTTAAAGCACATTGTGTTTGTTTCATTCCAACTCCATTGTGGTGGTGTATAGAGCCAAAGATGTTAGAATTGTGTCAATGTCATAATATTTCTGGACCTGACTGTACACATACACACACACACACATTTATATACACATATATGTTTATTATCACAGAACATAACCATCATTGCGTGGAGGCTTTTTATCTCACTTTTTGTCCGCCACCACAACCGTTGTAAGTAATATATATTTGTATATATGTATATATGTGTTTATTATTGCAGTGTGGAGGCTTTTTATCTAATTTTTTTGCCCTCCAGCACAACTCAAATAAGCACTATATATACACACACACACCTTTTATTTAATAAAGCTTATGAGTAACTTTCTTTCACAGGTATCCAGTGCTTGATACTTGGCAATGTGGAATATATATATATATATATATCACATACGTACAAGCATACATACACACATATTTCTTACACTGCAAATATAAAAAAAATACACAATTCTAGATGAGCTAGTTACTGTTGCAGGAAATATATTGCATGGATTGTAAAACCAATGATAAAAAATATATATCTTGCAAAATATTTTGTATACTTTTTACACGTGAAAATTTTTATGGTTGAAAAGACACATGTACGAGTTTAATCCTGTGCTGGATATCTGAATAATTTAAATAACTATAAAAGCAAGTTTGCTGTGGTTGATAACCATCTCTCATTGACCCAACTACAATAACTTATCTTCCTGTTCCTTATTGCTGGACCTTTCCCAATGAGCACATTGCTGACCTTTAACCTCATTAGACTCTCTCTTAGGCTCTCTCTCGGGTCGCTTCAGCATGGGCATCAACGCGTCTCTTTCTTTCATATATATGTTTATTCCAATATTACAAATCTTGTGACGCATTTCAAATTACATGCTATTAACATCATATAAATATGCTATTATCATCATATAGGTGCGTGTCGCGGAGACCTTTTTTGTAAGAAATCAGGTAAAGATAAAGAACTCTTACCTGTAGCTGTAATAAACAGCGGTGCCAGAGAGAGTAGGAATAGCATCCTTGTGTCCCTGTGTGTGCTGCCAGAGACTGAACTCCAAGATTGTATAGAATAGATGGTAGAAGGAGGGGGAGTGGTGTGAGGCTTTAAACAGTCCTCTTCCAGACTGATACACTTCTCTCCCAGCATATGATGAACAAGAAAAAGGGGGTTTATTCACATAACACCTGTGTATTCCAGCAGAAGAGATCTTAATCTAGTTAGTTAATATGCTTCTTCGCAGTTTATTGATCTCAGCTGATGGATGGTGCCCTGCTGATGTATTTGGATACGGCAGTAATTTACTTGCGCAATAGAAAAAAAATCAACAAAATGAATGTAAAGTTAGATTTTTAAATACCTATTTGAAAGCAAAAGTGGAAATGGCAATTCTGGACGACGCAGGCTCTTGAGTATGGGAGAGATGAGTCAATATAATGGAAAATGTTACATATGGATTTTCTGATACAAGATTATAAGTGTGTGATGGAGGTCTAAGGTCCTGTGTTTGTCAATTTGTCTCTGTCAGTCAAAATGCGCTTGAAATATCCTTTAGATACTGTACAATACACTGTGAATTGTCATATATATATATAAATATATATATCCATATATAAATATATATATCCATAGGCTATGAAGCCCCCTTGCGTTACTCAGAGATTTTAAATAGGTTAACGTTCTATTTAATTACTTAAAAATTCAATGAAGGAGATAGTTGGTCCACAGCTAGTGTTAAAATGGACGCAGTTTCATGTTCCTAGAAGTACGATTAAAGACTTTTAGCCTTTGAGAATTTAAAGGGACATGCATGCTTTGCTAGTGTGCTTTTAAAAACATGCTATGCCTTTTAAATGAGTCAGTAGTTTCATTCAGCACACATAAAAAGCAAGTAAATATGATATTTTTTCATATTTGCCTGCTATTCTGTCTTGGTATTTTTCCACACCCACCTCAGGAGGCACTTTGAGCTATCCAATCCGTATGTATACATAGGTATAGATAAAAAACCGCACTGAGCATGTGCGACTGAGTTGCTCCTCCTCCCTCCTGCACTGTGAGCTGAGGGGAGGGCGGGGCTGAGTGCCATTCCAATCTGTAACTCTTTCACCCCCAGCTACTGCAGAGACAAGGAAGGAAAGAAATGGGTACACACAGGGAGAAAAAGGAAGAGCAGAGAGGGACAGAAAACAGAGCACAGACAGAGCAAGAAACAGTAAAGAGAGAAAGATAAGAAGGCAAGATAAAGCAGAGGGTCACCAAGAAAAGGTGCAGTGAGAGAGAGCGTGCACAAGAGACTGCACAAGAAAGAGTGTGAGAGTGACTGTGTGAGGGACTTTGAGTGAGACAGTGAGTATGTAAACCATGAAAGAGCATTAGTGAGCGTGTCAGTGGGTGAGTGAGTCTGTGTGCAAGAGAACGTGAGTGTGTGAGCGAGTCAGCGGGTGAGTATGTGAGTGAGTCAGCGGATGAGTGTGTGAGCGAGTCAGCGAATGAGTGTGTGAGCGAGTCAGCGGATGAGTGTGTGAGCGAGTCAGCGAATGAGTGTGAGCGAGTCAGCGGATGAGTGTGTGAGCGAGTCAGCGGGTGAGTATGTGAGTGAGTCAGCGGATGAGTGTGTGAGCGAGTCAGCGAATGAGTGTGTGAGCGAGTCAGCGAATGAGTGTGTGAGCGAGTCAGCGGATGAGTGTGTGAGCGAGTCAGCGAATGAGTGTGTGAGCGAGTCAGCGGATGAGTGTGTGAGCGAGTCAGCGGGTGAGGGTATTTTTCTCTCACAGTTGCAGAGATGCTAATATTCAGTTCCTCAGTTTCCCCAGTCTGAGGTCCTGAGCTGCACAGCTTGTGTTAGTTCATACAGTCACCAGTATTTATAAAGTGCTAGCAAGTTCCGTAATGCTGTATGGGAGAGGCAGAATAACAAATGTCCATACTAGTAAAACACAAAGAACAGTAGGAGAGAGGACCCTGCCCAAGAGCTTACAATGTAAGAGGAGAGGGGTGACACACTAGGTAAGAGTAATAGCTGAGTATGTGAAGTAGTGGGGTGCATGGAGCTGCAGATCGAGATAACTCGTTATCAGGACCTGATGTACCTAGTTATCTCAATCTCAATGGTGAAGGGGTTAAATAGAGAAGAAAAATCTCTCAGTGATTAGCTAGATTAAAAGGAGTCATCTGAGAAGAAAATTGAATTGACTGATGTGAAAATCCATTTTGGTAAATGATTAAAGCCACACATTATCTTCTATTTCTAAATATATTTTGTTTTCAATAGATCATTACATTTTGTAAAGATGCTGCAAAAGTGGCAACACCATAGGAGACATGCTTCATAAATGGTTGGCCCAGTATGTGTTGGTTATACCCACATGTTGACTAGAGAGGGATATCTCTAAGCACATCATAGCGCATGTCTTCTAAACACTGAGGGCTCTATTACATTCTTCGCGCAAACGTTGACGCGTGCGCAAAAATGCATTAACGCGAGGGGCAAAACCCTTTGCGCAGAACGTCGTATTACAACGTCCGCGCAAAAAATGCGCGTTAACGTCTAACATGGGTGGACCTGCACGAACCCTTTGCGAGCGTAATGTACTTTGCGTGTCCTATACTTAACATTGTGAGCGCAAATGCGTTTGTGCGCTGGTGCGCGGATGGTATTACAATCTATGCGCAAATTTTAACGGACAACGTTTGCGCGCATAATTTTAACGTCTTTTAAAAGCTGGTGTTAATGGCAAATCTGAACGTCCTGGCCGAAACCAAATACACCAGCCCCAAAACAAATACAGCAAAGTATAGTTACACATTCTACACATACCCAAACAATAAAATGGAGAAGTTGTGTGTGCATGTTTTTATTATTGCTGCAGCATATATACTCAGATTGACTTTGACAGGCGCAAAAAATATTGGGAGACAATTGTGGTTCTTAATTCTGATTGGCTGAATCGCGTGAAAAAACAGTCCGCACACGATTTCTGCACGCAGTATTAATGTGCGTGCGTTTTTTTGCGCGTCTTTTTTTACGCGTGTTATTTTCTGACGGCTGAAAAAATGCGCTCGGATTGTAATACCAGCGTTAATTTACGCGCATTAACGTTTAACGCTTCGCGCACAAATTAACGCGCTGTGCAAGCGTTTTTGCGCAAAGAATGTAATAGAGCCCTGACTGTGTAAGTGTAAAAAGAGCTGCTAATAAAAGTGATAATTGAATCTTAACATTCTATAGTTGACATAATTTTCCCTTGGATTTATGGTTTCAGTTTTCCCTCTTCCAGGTCTCTCAGTCTGCATGGTGAAAAATAAGTGTATTATAATATTGATGAGTTCTAAAGAATGCTTAGATATAAAATATTTATGTATAATAATGTATAATATAATTTCATGTTATTAAACTGTCCTAGTTTGTTGGTTAAAATTTGTATACACTGAACTAGATTTTATTGATTTTAATTCCAAGAATATATATGTACCAACAGAATTAATATTACTTTAAATTGGTGCACATGCAACTTTTTCATCTTTTCTGCTTATCAAAATAAATCCGATGCATGTCAGGAAATTTCATACATTTAAAAAAAAAAAAAAAAACGATATTTAATGAAACACTAAGGGCTAAAACAGGGAAGGGGTAGAAAAACCAGAGATGAATATTAACTCCTCCAGATCCACACACAACCCCCTCTCATTTTTAGCCTTTATTCCAGTGCCAAAAGTCTCCCTTTGACTCTTACACGATTATGCATCTGTTGCATGAAGCTTATTGAAACTTGCATGAAGCTAGAGTGGATTCGCGGCTTTCAGGGAGGTGGAAAATCCTCTGCTTTGGAAGGCTGCGACAGCCCCAAAGGACAGCCTGGGAAGAGGACACAGAGCACATCATGATCATTTAAACAGTTAAGTTGGATAGCTCGATTAGGTCCCATTAAAGATTTTTTTTAGTGATTGAGGTCACCGGTGTGCAAAAGCTCATATCATTAGGATGGGCAACCACAGAATTAATATTAATTCACAGACAGTAAGTAAATACAGTCAAATTTCATTGGCTTTATCAGGAACCAATAAAGGAATACCCACAAAGTGTAAACCATATAGCTTAACGTCAAGGGCAACGGGAAGAACAAATTGTATTAGGACAGTGACCTGGAAGTTGAGCTGGATAATAAAATTGAACTTGATAAATGAGAAACTATAGCTTCCCTGGCTATGAGTTGTTCACCTATAGCAATTGTAACTGTGCTCACTAAATAAAGCAAAATGACACAGAGTGCCCTCGTTATGTTCCATAATTGGTGGAGGTGGAGCACCAGGAAGCTGTCAAGTACACAACTCGCCAAGCAACCCTACCCAAAAGACACACACATTGACTCTGCACTTGACGTCTGTTCATTTACTTTTCCTCGGTGCTACATGCTGACTAGAGACTCCTACATGTACATATTTACTCTGACCTCCATTATCCTTGTTTTATGGGAACAATACTGAAATGGTATTTCACTGTCATGAGGTGTCTCCGGAGGCCTGACATAAGCCGCTGTGTGTGGGATGTCTGTCGGACAATTTGCATTTAGCAAGACCAGAAAGATTAAGTATGATGCAAGTATGGTGTGCAGTGACAGGCGCATAAAGGGAAGCTCAGAAATTTCAAAATATATGTATATCCATGTAAATTGAGCAAGGTAATATAAAGTGACATAGTCCAGATAAGGTGCACAGGAAAGCTCATGCAATTATCAGGACTGGACAGGTAAGGATACTCGATTAAAAATCCTGGTATCAGCAGAACTGCAGGCAGTTCCTGGAGGTGGAGGGTTAATAAGATAAGAGTATTAAGACAAGAAATATAGCA
Source organism: Leptobrachium leishanense (assembly GCA_009667805.1). Classification (NCBI taxonomy): domain Eukaryota; kingdom Metazoa; phylum Chordata; class Amphibia; order Anura; family Megophryidae; genus Leptobrachium; species Leptobrachium leishanense. Next base: position 80,800,990 of record CM019071.1, read on the forward strand.
AGCAAGCAAGCCGTCGATTAACATAAATTTAACAGTCTGAAACAGCATCAACAGTATTTTAACTATATAAAATCATAGAATTAATCATGTCGCCTGAATACTTTTGAATGGCTAGTGATATGCTAGGCATAAAAGGGGTTAATTTAACAGTCCCTGAAGCCAGAAAATAGCTGAAAGCTTAGCATGAATTAAGGTTCAGACATGCTACCCAAGTCAGGGGTCAAGTCCAACAGAAAGAAGTGAGGGAACTCGCCAATATTTCTGCCTATCCTCTCCACCCCATGTAATAATTTTCATTGCACCATTAAACCTCACAGAAATTAGGTATTGATTCTAAAACTATAGCCAGGCTGAGTTTTAGGGAATTGTTATGATAATTAACATAGAATCATATATTTATTGTGATTTAAAGAGAAAGATAAAACTGAAACCTTAAAAAAAATTACTTTTTAGGGTGTAGGGCATACAAAAACTCAGTTCCCTTTGCAAAAAGAAAGTGGAGGAATGTAGTTCCCACAAGTTCTTGCTCGGCCTGAGCCCTGACATAAGTCTTAGGTGTCACATTTCTTAGGAGTGATGTGGTAGCAATATGTGCGTCAGTCTTTTATGCCAGTAGTCAAATCACAGTGCAGATGTTATTTTTACATGTATACCCAGTCAGACCTCAGATGCATGTATTCCCACTCCGACCTCAGATACATAGAAATACCCACTCAGATAAATGTATGCTCACAGACCTCAGACAGACGCTGGGGCAGCTGTCAGAATGTATTAAAAGCATCCGGCCAGCATTCCCCTGCGGCTGACTGCGAACCACCAAGCGGCCGCCAGGTTGAGGCGCGCTGCCGCGAGATCTCACAAGATCATGGCTGGAGGCCGCGTCACAGCCTAGTGGCCACTCGGTAACATGGCCAGCCAGAGGAGAACGCTGGGCGAATGCCTTTACTGCATTTGAACAGCTGCCCCGGCCCCTCGGATACCTGTGTAGCGCTCACTCCCGGAGGAGCCGCTGAAATTGAACCTCGGGTCAGTCTCCCCGCACTAGGGAATAAATATACTCCAGCACCGTCGTGGATTTTATAAATTATGTAGTTTACTAGAATAAATGGCATATAATGCATAACACGGTATACGTAGATATATTTACAGTACTTCGCAATGCGGGAAACGCGCAGCGGAAAAGAAATACGATGCTTCGTAATTCGAGAAACACGCAGCGGAAAAGAAAAGGAAAAAATAAATCTTTAACCCCCTTTTGTGTTTGGGGAGTGAGTCCCGCACAGGTTATGTCCCAGAATGTACGTGTGTGTGTGTGTTATGGTACCCGGGTACAATATTCAACTGGCCAGTGAATTGCTTATGAGGTATCTTCGACTAGTCAAGTTGGGGCCCTGTGGTTTTTGGAAACAAACAGCAACGTGCTTTATTTTCACAACGGCCTGGAAGGCCTCTCACCCATCCGCCAGATACTTGATGCTCCGCTCGACCCAGGACGTCTCTCCGCTCGATGTTGACTGGGGTTCTCCTGGTTACTGGATCCGCTGTCTGGCTTTCTGTAACTGCCGCAAGATATCCAGTTCACCGCCTGCTCTCCCTGTCCAATCGATCTCGGTACTCCTAACTCGGGGTCCTCCGGCTTCCTCAATATCAGCGCGGGTAGTCCTGTGAATCACGGGTTTTCCTCTGGTAAGGCTGAATAACCCGGTCTTTAGCTCTGTCAGGCCCCAGCTGCGCTCCGGCCTAGTCGCTGTCTCGTTCTGCTGCTCTGCGTCTTGCTCCTCTCACTCCCTGGCGCGCTCTGCCAGCTCTCTCCACGAGGCTCAGGATGTAAGTGTCTGTGTCCCACCCACTTCCTGTGTCCGCTCCCAAAGCATGCCGGGAAATGTAGTCCCAATGTTCAATGTCTCTCATCGCGCTTGTCTCCCTCCGGTGGCCAAAAATAGGTACTGCCATGACAGGGAATTAAACCCAGCGCTACACCTGCAAGACAGCCCAGCGATGGCTTCCGAGTATTAGGGCATTTGTACTAGTACAAAGCAATAGTAGAATAGATCTGCGTTCTCGTGGCCCGGCAGTGCAACCCTCCAGTCGGGTCCTATGGACTCCAAGAGGTGATATTCGTGGTGGCGCAGCAGCGTTACCGCAAGTATTACCAAGGGTAGCGCTACGTTCCTGGGCAGGCTGCTGAAGTAGTGCCTGCCCTGGAATATGGTGCAAAAAAGGGGAAGCCATGGTGACACTTGCAGGGACAGGTTTTCCCCGATAGCGTCCCCATTTTAGCGGCAAGTAGGGAATAGGGTCCCAATATTTTTATATAATTTACGTCCGATCCACGTTTACTGTAAAATCACACGTGTTAATTGAATTTTTTCCAGTCTGGACATCATCATTTATGTGTTTGGAGTAAAAAAGTAGAAATAACCTGTTACAGAAAAATAAAGTGAAAACGATGAAGAATTTGTTGTTTAGAGGTAAAACTAAGATCATTATTTGGGAGTTTTTCTTACACTTCAGGGTGATGCAGAGAGTCACTATGCCTACCTGTGGTACAATGATATTTGACTGGCTAATGCGGAGACCATGTTAAGACAAATCCAAGGACTCAGTCCACTGGTTCTGTCATCAATCTACCAGGTCTCATCTCTGTTGCTTCTACACGATTTTGAAACCTAGTCCAAGATTGGTGTAAATTTAGCCAGAGCTGTTGTAAATGTAACAACTCCATAGATAATAGTGGTTCTGGTAAATTTACAACAGCTCTGGTTAAGCTAACACCAATCTTAAAATAGGGCCCTAAATTTCCAGATTACGTACCTGGATTTGCTTCTGTACTCGGTCCCACCATAACTCAGAGACCTTATTATACCTGCTTAATCTAAGTAGTGTGGTTTTACAAGGGTGTGCATCCTCGTCCCTGACATGTAAATTTCATCATAAGTAGCATAGTGCACCCCGAAGGTAGGTAGATAAACCCATGATTGGTCTTTGAGGACACAATTTTATATAAAAAAAAATTTTTACAGAAAGATTTTTACCATGAAGGATATGTTGAGATCTTTCTCGTTTTCAAGTAGGTCCTGGGTGGCGAGTATGTACCGTTAGGTGTCTTGCCCAAGGACACTTACTGGAGAGGTGCTCTGGCCAGGATTTGAACCTGTGTCTTCACAGTATTTACAAATGGTGAGGTATAGGCCTGCTTCATGATCTGGACAGGTGAGGAACAGCTGCTCACAGAGACTGTCAACTAGATCAATAATGTGAGTGTCCATACAGGGAAATATTATCACTGTTCTGTATACCAAACCTATGCTAATAGTTAGCTTGATTCTTCCAGATTTCACCCACAAAAGTCATCCATCCCGTACAGCCAAAAGCTTAGAATGAAAAAAGTCTTGTCAACGTCGGATTCATTGCTCAACAGACTTGAACTGCTGCAATTAAAATTTAAAGAAAAAAAGGGTATGGCAAAAAACTCCTGAACCGAGCACACGCCAAAACCTTTCTTTAGTACTTATTCACCTTTTTCTAATCGTTTGAAAAAATTATTAGATCTAATTGGCATATTTTACAGCATGACAAAACCGTTTCAACTCAACCCAGCTGATGGCAAACCTTTCTCTCTACTCCAGTACATGGCACTAATCCATGCTTGCAGTGCATGGTATTTTTATTATTATTATTTATTAAGTGCCAACACATTCCTCAGCGCTGTACAAGGTGCAATGGGTAAAGACGGGACAATTCTACAATACATACAGGAGGCAGGCCAGTATTCCTGCCTGCAGATACAGGAGGACATGAGGGCCCTATTCCCGTGGGAATTTACAATCTTTTTAAGGGGGAAGTTTGTAGACATCCCCGGACAGGTGAAGGGATCAAGATCAAATGTCAGACCTGTCAGATCAGAGTGCATCTTTTGAAATGTCCATGCAGTCTGGGTTATGTGGACAAAACCACTAAACCTCTGAAAGATCCACATTTCTCAACTCAAGACTTCTTTTCATAATCCTACATCCGATCTTCCTGTAGCGAGACATTTTAGAGAAATTAGACAAGACACAGCTTAGGCTAGGGTCAGACGAGCGCAGTGCGAACGCGCGTGCAGGCGCACTTAATCACGGCCGTAGTAGCAGCAAGTGCCAGGCAATGACGGCCAATATACGAAGTACGGTCGCACAAAAGTCTGGCTGCGCAACGCAAGTGGCAAACGAACGCATTTTTTCGAGAACGTAAAACCGCTAGTACGGTTGTACAGAGTGCGCTGCGTCCGCTAGCGGCGTGTGTGCGTGATTAGGAGACGTCAGAAGCTGCTAATGTCCGGCCAACATAACGTCCAGATGCACAAAGTGTTTTATTGATGATCCGTACAAAATCACGGACGAAAATGCGCATCGTATGACCGCTATCGCGTACTCCGTGAAAAAATGCGTCCATTCGTTCGAACGCACTTTTTCACAGACAACGCGAAAATGCGTTCGTCTGACCCTAGCCTTAGATATAGAATCTTGGACAGGGTATCACCTCTGCCCGGCGCCGAAAATAGGGACAGAATGTTGTTACAAAGAGAAGGATATACCTGCTGCATACTGTGTCACCTCATGGTCTCATTGAGAAGCTTAATTAATTTTCTTTCTATCAACACTGTTAGATTTTCTGAGCATTTATTGCAAGGCCAGGATTTACCACCTTCTTCTTGACAACCAGGTAAGTTCAGTCAGGCTCACAGACTGTCATTCCAAGGACTACTGCCAGGAATTTCAATTATGAGACCACTGTGGAGAGTGAGCACATTATCAAGAAAACTACAGGGAATCCACAGGATTACCATAAAATGTTACTGGGATACCAGAAATACTTGATTAACTATCTATTTAGTAACAACTGAAAGGCTACAGATTCTAAAATGATAACAAAAAGTAAAACACAAAAATATTTAACTGGAGTAATAAAAATATATGATTACAGCTCAGCTATAAAGGTATGCATTTGTTTTCTATTAGTACCCTGTATTGATAAAGAGGAATTTAAGCCTTTTAAACAGAATGGGGTCAAAACACACCTTTACTGTCACCTCTAAATTTTAGCAGTCGGAGTGCACAAATTTATTTATTTATTTTTATTTTATTTATAAAGGATTTTACCAGGAAGGATACATTGAGATTTCTCTCGTTTTCAAGTATGTCCTGGGTTCAAGAACATGGTTACAGAAAATAAATATGTAGGAAATATAGTCACTATGTTACATGTTTACAGGTGCATTCCTTATTGAGGTATGTTAATAGGGAGCTCTTAACTGACTTTAGACTGGGGAAAGATTTGATGGCTTCTGTGAGGTTATTCCATAATTGTGGTGCTCTGTAGGAAAATTAGGATTGAAGACACTTTCTTTTTGTATTGTGGTATTGCAAGTAAGGTGCTGGTCCTGGATCGGAGGTTATAGGATGAGGGAACTGCTGAGGGAAGCAGCCTATTCAGGTAGGGTGGTAGCTTCCCAGAAAAGCTCTTAAACACCAGGTTGGAAAGGTGAAGAGTGCGTCTAGATTCCAGCGACGGCTAGTTTAGTTCTTTTAACATGTCACAATGGTGGGTCATGTAGTTACGTTGTAGCACAAAGCGACAGAATGAGTTATACAATGTAGTAAGTTTCTGGAGGTGCGTTTGCGGGGCGGCTGCATATACCACATCTCCGTATTCAATAGCCGGCATAAGCATTTGTTGTACAATCTGCTTTCTTACCGCGGGGCTCAGGCAGGATTTGTTTCTGTACAGGGCACCTAGTTTGGGGTAAAGCTTAGATGAAAGTTTTTCAATGTGGGGGCCAAAGGATAGATTTGGGTCTAACCACATACCTAGATATTTAAGAGAAGTGACTGTGGTCAGCGTGCAATTTGATTTTGTCCTGACACATAGATGGGGTGTTTGCAATTTGTGTAGTTTACGTGCTGTTCCAAAGAGCATTGTAACAGTTTAGTCAGCATTTAGAAAAAGTTTGGTATCTTTGATCCACTTTTCTACCTCTGTGAATTGTTCTTGCAGCACGGCCTCCAGCTGTGGGAGATTTGGTTGGCTGGTATAGATTACAGTGTCGTCTGCGTACATATGTACAGTTGAGGCTTTGCAGACATTGGGCAGATCATTTATGAATATTGTGAATAGCAGGGGGCCGACTATCGAGCCTTGGGGTACACCGCACGTGACTGGGAGAGGGAGGGAAGTGCTGTCAGAAATGGACACATATTGTGACCGATCACATATGATTGAAACCAGGTTAGCGTGCGATCACCAATACCAGAGTTTTTAAGTTTTTGTAATAAGATGCCATGGTCTACAGTGTCAAAAGCCTTGGCAAAATCAAGGAAGATGGCTCCAGTTAGGTTTCCTTGTTCCATGCCAGTCTGGATATCATTGCAGACTTTTAAAAGTGCAGTTGTGGTTGAATGATTTGGATGGAAGCCGGATTGATATGGGGTTAAATAGTTCCAATACTGATAGTAATCGCATAATTGAGTGTAAACACATTTTTCCAGAATTTTTGACATTACAGGAAGCAATGATATTGGACGATAGTTGGATACTAAAGTATTGTCTCCACTTTTATGGATAGGTATATACTATGGGCTCTATTCAAAAGTTGGTGCCAACTTAACCAGAGCTTTTGTAAATTTACCAGAGCCATGATAGTCTATGGAGGTGTTAGTTTACAGAAGCTCTGGTTAAGTTAGCAGCAACTTAGAGCAATATTACAATGTTGTATAGGTAAGGTAGCACAAGCAGGGGCGGACAACTAATGGCGCCCCCGAGCAAAAGGAGTTAGTGGGGCCCCTTGTGCGCGCATCACGTGAGAGGGCGGCGTCAATGCAGCGTGCACTCTTCCTGTTTAGAACGTGGGGCCGAGGTAGACACGCTGCAGCACCGCTGCCGTGGTGGTTTGGTAGAGCCACGGCCACCCCGAGATGATTTTCCCTTTGGAGCTGAGGGAAAATAGCGAGGCCCACTGTCCCTTCCAAAACCAGGGCCCTACCGACCCGTGGGCCCTCATGCTGACTGGTCAGTTCATCCCTTAGCACAAGCTGTAAGCCCACAGTACAGATTCAGCTGCAGGTAACCAGAGTCCACATTACAGTTTTTTTCTTGCAATACTTTTAGGACATGTGTGCTGACATCGTTCTTACAAACGTAAATGAACCTCATGGATGACTTTATCCTGCAGTGCTGTATAGAGAGCTCAGTGCAACTCACATTGCATTTTATAAGCAGGGGAATGAAGCTAGGAGGTTATGGACTAAATCTGAAACCTAGTGGCTCAGTGGTAACTGTCCCTAACATTACAAAAGTGAGAAGAAAAAAAAAATCACGTTTAAAACATTGACCCCTTCACTACTGTGATTATGTATACATGATCAGTGGTAGGGGACACAGCAGACAGAGATCATGTAAACACAATCTAGGGCTAAGCTGTATGTTGCAAACTAATTTTGTTTACTTTTGGCTCCAGACGATGCCCTAAAGCTTTTAGCCCTGTGGGCATAAATGCCCAAGGTGCTAAAACTGGTTAAAAAAAAATCAGCTAAGGAATGCCCTGACATATCGGGCGTTACCTAGCCAACACAGAGCCACGGGTTGCAGTTTCACCTGTAGTTACTCTATTTGGCCAGTAGATGGCCATCTGTCTGCCAAGTAGGCTATTACAGTAAGAAATACACAGAGTATTCCCAAATATTCCTTACTGTATAATTAATTAAAAATGATTTTCCGGGGGCGTGACCGGATGTTGAGGAGAGCGGCTGCAAATTGAAGGACCTCCACAGATATTTTTTAAAAATTTGACTTTTCACTGTATTCCGCTGAATTTTCCGCTCTCTCTCACTGCCGGATAACTGATGCTTACCTGGGACCCAGCGACGGAGATCTCCGCGGTGTATCTCTTCCCAGGAATGACTCTGCCCTCTGCTTCTCAGTGCGGCCTAACTCTGGCGGCCATTTTCTTAGCCTGAGGGCGCCTGCTGACCTTCCCTCGTGTCTCCTGGGACATCCCATCCGAGTTATGTGTTCGGGGGTGATGTCGGACCCACGTCCCCTCCTTGACCGGAGGGTGGCCCCGGATGGAGACTCCGGATGCCGCCCGCTGTGTTCCCATCCTTGGCCTGGGGGTCTTCGGAGGCAGGAGACCGTTGATGCGCCGCTGGGAGCTGTGCCATTGCAGCGCGACCCAGATGACTTGCCCGTTACGAAGGGGGATATGGCCTGGGCGCTTGTGGCTCTTCGCACCTTCTTCCTGGGGGAGGACCAGGAATCACCCAGACAAGATCGGCTGGATGATCCGGAGAGAGGGAGTGCTGATGAAGTGGGGCTGTGGGAGGCTGTCCATGCACGGAGAGATGAGGTGCCCATGCAGGTGGCTGAACCGGACTGGGTCGTCCGAGCTGCGGCACATCTGAAGTGGATATGGGGGCTTCCCGACATCACCCAGGCCTACTGTTCCTTCGCTATACCCTTCTGCCTATAGGAATTACGCACCCTCCCTCACCATGCGGCACCCCCCGGGATGTGCTTTTGATGCCGTTGCTGGACACAGGTTGATGAGACTAGAGGTTCGTCTCGAATACCTGCTGCCTGCCCAATGCTCGCTGACCCTGGTTTGCCCTGATCCGCTGAGTTCTCCCACTCTCCTATCCCTTTAGCTGTTTTGTTGTCCCCCGAGTCGTTTCTCCCCCCCTGCTGTGAGACTTTGCGACACTGTCTGAGGACACTCTTTGAGGACATCTTATATTTTTTCCAGCTGACCCCCCCTTTTTTGAATTTTATATTAGCTGCTGTCCTTGCACCGCAGGGCTGCAATTTTTTCGATGAGAGATATGTTTTTTTTGTTTTGTTTTTGGCATTCACGGGTCTCATCGGGGGGGGGGGCGCTGACATGGCTTGGTGCCAGTATCGCCCCCCCCCGAGTCCCCGGGCCAAGTGCCAATTACTCCCCCTGGCCTCCCGCAGTCCTACGGGCTCACAGGACTGTGCCAGGGGAGGCACAATCCTGGCCTCTGCCAATATCCTTTGTCCCTTTTTCCCCCCTTTCCCCTCTTCCTTAATATACTAGATGTATTTAGCTAATTTTTTCGTTCTTTGTTGCTTATCTCTAGAGGAGACCCCCCTATTAGGGGATGTTTATCGCTATGATATGACTACCCTTAGATGACTTCCTTTTTTTTTATTGATGTGTTTTTTCTGATGACGTTTATTGGCCCTGCGTGGCCATCCTTGCGTGTGATGCTTTGTTGTTTGGCCCTGCGAGGCTATTCATTGCTTTGTAGTGTGTTGTTAAGCTGACTCTTTTCCAAAATAAAAACTTTAAATTTAATTTTAAAAAAAATGATTTTCCAAAAAAAAAAAAGCAACACTAGTTCCAGACAATGGATTTTTGGAAAATCACTTGGTAGTGAAGGAGTTAATGTATTCAATAATAGGCCTAATTGATTTATGAAATTTAAATACATGCATAAGTTGGACTAATTAGATGGTGGTCCTTTCTTTGTAATTTCATTTTGGGATTGTGTGGATGTTTAGGAGAAATTAGAAGTTCCTTTGAAGTTGTTTTGACTCAAATAAGAACCTTGTCACGAATCAACAATTTTGCAGGATTTATAGATTTATTTTGATCTTGCTTTGAAGTATTTTAAGAAAGGAAAACACATCATGTAAAGGGCTGTTGTGTGTGAACATTCGATTAGGCTCAACGTTTCTGCTGAGGAGTTCAAAGTTTTAGCACATATAGGAATAGCAAGGAGTAAACGGCATGTTCATCATATTTTGTAATTCAAGTTTTTATTTTTAAAAAGCATTTTTCTTTAACTTTAGGAGTCCACAGTGGAGTTAGTGTCTCCTAGTACAATAACTAAAATGTCTTGACCCTCTCCATTCTCATGAACCTTCTCTCATGCCAGCCCATACAAAATCCTGAAAGAGCACCTATCATGCACAAAAGAACAATAGCTCATTTGAAACTTCTCCCAAACTTGGCTATACATTGCATTAAGCAAACTGATTACAGGTGGATAGTTTTTTCAGAAACCATTGAAAATAAATGTTCCTGTGCTTCCAGTTTGCTCTCTGCACTTTGGCCAGTAGTGTATTTTGGCCTAGGCCCGCACTGGGTGTCACCACCAACAAAAAAAAAATATATATATATTTTTTTTTTTTACTTTTGCAAAGTATTTTACCAGGAAGGATACATTGAGATTTCACAAATTTTCAAGTATGTCCTGGGTAGGGAAGGCCTAGGCTTTCACTTTCCAGGGGGCAGCAAAAAACCTCACCACTAAATGGGTTACACACAAAGCACCGAAATGACGCCAACATTTTGGTGTTCTGTAGTTCCCTGCACTTCAGGGAATACAATTTCCCCACCCTGCAGTGAATTCAACATTCACCGCAGGGTCCCCAAAGTGCAGGGAGTCGGCCGCTGAATGCCGCCACCGCAAACCCGTGGCCTGCTGTTTTCAAAAAAACTACTGAACGAAAATGTCTGGAATTTACATATAAGATCCTATGATTGATAATAAAAAGTTATGTTACAGAAAAAAGAAAAAAACGCTATTAAAAAAAAGGGGGGGAATTTTGCCAAAAAAATATCTGAAAAATGACTAAGAGGTGCTAAAAAAAATAAATCAATCAATAAAGACTTTTTACTGCAGATTAAAATAATAAATGGTTTATTAGATATTGCATAAAAACCGGAATATTTTTAACATTGAAACCTATGGGGTTCGCCTGAATAAACCTGCTGATTGAAACCACCGAACATCAGGGCATTTCACTGCCATTTCTCTGCTGTTTGGTGTTCTCTGAATAGATTAACCATTACTTCTCTATGGGGATTTGCAATGCCTTCAAACAGCACCGTACTTGCTGGCAGTTCTCCAAACTTGTGTGTGAGCATATCACAGAGCAGTGGTGTACTTAGGGGAGTTACATAGTTATATAGGCTGAAAAAAGACATGCGTCCATCGGGTTCAGCCTCTCCCACATAACCTACTGCTATTGATCCAAAAGAAGGCAAAAAACCCAGTCTGAAATGCTTGCCTATATGCAACATACTGGGAAAAAAATCCTTCTTGACCCCAGAATGGCAGTCAGATTTCTCCTTGGATCAAGAAGCTTTTACCCACATATTAAATATTATAACCCTTAATATTCTGTGTCTGCAGGAAGTCATCCAGTCGTTTTTTAAAAGTCTGTACAGACTCTGACCCAACCACCTCAACAGGCAGAGAATTCCACAGCTTTATTGTTCTCGCCGTAAAATAACCCTTCCTATGCTTTAAGCAAAATTTTCTTTCTTCCAGTCTAAATGGATGACCCCTTGTCCTATGTATAGACCTGTTAATGAATAGGTTATCAGACAATGGTTTATAATGGCCCAGTATATATTTATATAAGGTTATCAGATCCCCTCTAAGGCGCCGTTTCTCTAAACTAAACAGGTTTAAGCTTAGAAACATAGAAACATAGAAAAATGTCGGCAGATAAGAACCTTTTCGGCCCATCTAGTCTGCCCAATTACATGGATACTTAACCTGGATTTATTTTTTGTTTAGGATAGCCTTATGCCTATCCCATGCTTGCTTAAATTCAATAATTGAATAGCTTGTTAGTCTTTCCTCATAACTTAACCCTTCCATTCCCCTTATTAATTTAATTGCCCGTCTCTGCACTTTTTCTAACGCTATAATATCTTTTTTTAGACAGGTGCCCAAAATTGCACGGCATATTCAAGGTGCGGCCTGACCATTGATTTATACAGAGGCAAAATTATGTTTTCATCCCGTGAGTGAACTCCCCTTTTAATGCATGCCAATACTTTGCTGGCCTTGGCGGCTGCTGTTTGACATTGCACATTGTTACTTAGTTTGAAGTCTATGATTATTCCCAAATCCTTCTCCTGCTTCGATTTCCCTAACTCCGTACCATTTAGGGTGTAAGTTGCTTGTGTGTTCTTCCCTCCAAAGTGCATAACTTTGCATTTATCTAGATTAAATTTCATCTGCCATTTAAGTGCCCAGTCCCCCAATCTATCTAAATCCCTCTGCAGCGAAGTGACATCCTGCTCACGTTGTATTACTTTTCCTAGTTTTGTGTCATCTGCAAACACTGATACATGTCTTTCAATGCCTATCTCAAGGTCATTTATAAATAAATTGAATAGTATTGGTCCTATAACAGACCCCTGAGGGACACCGCTTACCACTGGTGTCCATCTTGAAAATGTACCATTTAAGACCACTCTCTGTACCATATCTTTTAGCCAGTTTTCTATCCAAGAACAAGTATTTTCATCTAGACCAATTTTTCTTAATTTAAATAGTAACCTTTTGTGTGGAACTGTGTCGAAAGCTTTGGCAAAATCTAAGTAAATCACATCCACTGCGACCCCCTGATCTATACTTCTACTTACTTCCTCATAGAACGTAATTAGGTTAGTCTGACATGATCTGTGTTTCATGAAACCATGCTGATTTTTGCCAATTACATTATACCTCCCAATAAATTCCTGAATATTATCCCTTAGTAACCCCTCAAATACTTTCCCAGCCACAGATGTTAAGCTCACAGGTCTATAATTCCCAGGCACAAATTTTAAACCTTTCCTAAATATAGGGACCATGTCAGCTTTTCTCCAATCCTCTGGTACTATTCCTGAAAGAAAAGAATCTCGAAAGATTAAGAACAGAGGTTTACATATTTCAACACAGAGTGGCGGGGGGCGGGCCGCCCCAGGTACCACTGATTATTGGGGTGTCATTAAGGGGTACTAGGAGGTGCCACTGTCACTGTGTGTCAGCTTTGACCGGTGTTCTTAAACAACGAGCAGCGGAGCACGGAGTTTGCATAAGGAATAAAATTTAATAGAATAAAAATCCCCCTCTCCTCCCTCCATAGCTCCTCCCCTGCCCTGCAGCAGCTCTAGGAGAGGGGAGGGGGATGTGATTTGTGTGCAGAGAGAGAAGATGACAGTAAACGGCAGGTAAAGGGGGGGTGGTATTAGCAGAATATGAAGCCCTGTCTGCTTACTGCTGTTTAAAGTGGACCTATCCTTAACCAGCACTGCAGTGATCAGAAATTTGTCATTGAGCTGTCTGGCTCTTGGTGAGGTCCTGCATAGATGGGGCCAGGCTGCATTCACTGCATCACCAGTGAATAGGCAGCCCAGGGTAAACAGGGACAGGAAAGAGGGAGTCTTAAAAAACTGGAAAAGTAAAGAGAAAATACCATAGCAGCATCTTATACCTGCAAAACACACACCCATTCTCTGCTCAGCAACGCCAATCCACAAAACCAGCCACCCAGCACATACACACAACTCCCATCACACAAAGCCAGCCACACACAACTCCCACCACACAAAACCAGCCACCCACACAACTCCCATCACACAAAACCAGCCACACACAACTCCCACCACACAAAACCAGCCACCCACATAACTCCCATCACACAAAACCAGGAACCCATACAACTCCATCACACAAAAACCAACCCACAACCCCCATCCCACAAGCCAGCCACCAACACACAACTCCTATCACACAAAACAAGCCACCCCAACACACACACACAACTCCCTTCATCAAAACAAGCCACATGTGCACTTTTGTTCATAGCATGAGGATTGATATGTTGTGAGTTTGCAAAATCACTTAAAAATAAAAATTCTTCAAAAAAATCTACACTCGCCTCTTATTGCACAACACAGAGGACACATGATCCACCATCGGCAGATTCATAATATATCATTAATATATGTATAAATCATGTCCTGCCAGAATGCTATAACTAAAAATATTTTTGAAAACATTTAAAAAGTGCGTGTGATTTATTTTTTTAAAAAATTTTTTTTTTACGAGTGCCAAATATAGGATCCACCCGGGGTGCCAAATGTTCTAGGTACGCCCCTGGCAGTCATGTTACCTCTACTCCACCCAGCCGGGTTGAGGGGGCGGCCCGGATTCCATGCTAGATTGCAGGCAGTCCAGCAGTTCACGGCAGCAGTGGGTGTCCAGTCTGAAATAGAGTGAGAGTCCGTGTTAAAGAGAGGGCCGGAGGCTGCATGCGTGCAGGTCACGCGGTCCTGGCAGTCAGGTGGTACTGAGTCTCAGTACCACCTGACTGGCTGAACCATGTGACACGCACGCACGCAGCTGCCCGCCCTTTCGTTAACACGGACTCTCACTCTATTCCGGACTGAACACCCACCGGGAAGGGTATCAAAGCCACGGTGCACCCTCTGGCAGTGGCACCCCACTGCTGACAAGATGGCTCCAGATACAGCCGCGATCCTAACGTGGCCTGGAGGGACCTCCTGCGGAAATCCGTACACAGTCTGTGCTGACTCTGCACACAGCCCTACCGCAGACGGAGGCCGGTAAATATAGAATAAATAATTGCTGTGTGCTCATATTCACTCGGTTTGCTGGGAGTTTTATTGCAGTGGATTCTGATGCACTCATACACACCGCACATTGCATTGCTGGGAGTTTTATTGCTGTGGATACTGATACGCTGACACACACCGCACATTGCATTGCTGGGAGTTTTATTGCTGTGTATTCTGATACGCTGACACACCGCACATTGCATTGCTGGGAGTTTTATTGTTGTGGATTCTGATACGCTGACACACCAAACATTGCATTGCTGGGAGTTTTATTGCTGTGGATTCTCTGATACACACTGCATATTACTGTGAGTTTTATTGCTCTGGAGCTCTGGGATAAGCTCACACACACTGCACATTACTGTGCGTTTTATTGCTGTGCAGTTCTGATATTCTCATACACAGTGCACATTTCTGTGGGTTTTATTGCTGTGCAGCTCTGTGATACGCTAATACGCAGTGCACGTTTCTGGGGATATTATCGTTCAACCAATTAGAGCGGCTGTGATCCAGTATACTTGACATGTGTGGCTGTTCTTTGTAAAAATGCTTGAATTTAAACATTTCAGAATTTTATTTATCTCAATAGATATATTTGAAATGGTATACAAAATATACAAGTAGGCACTTGGTATCCACTTTTAATATAAAGAGAGGAAAAGGTGGAGCTTAAAGAGGAAGGGTGGGGTTTAACCAGGAAGATGTGTGCGCTTGACAGGAAGGGGTGCCTCAAATTTAAATTAGGGGGTGCACGAGTTTAGTCAGGCCTAGGGCAGCACAAAACCTAAATATACCACTGACTGTGGCATGCCGCATGACGTGTTTCCCTAGGAAATGATTTATGAAGCTGCACACAGCAGGAGACTCTCCTCCTCCCAGAGTTGCTACTGAACTAAAAATCAATACAGAGCATTTGGAAATGACTCACAGATCCTGAAATGACTCACAGATCTCCTGAACAGATTGGGATACTGGACGCTCGGTAGGTTTCAACTGTTAACTCTTCCTACAGCGCTCTGTTTACTCCTTCATGTGTCAGCTACTGAAATAGTTTCTGGGGGGCAAAAGAGGCGGTTATATAAATTAGGGATAGCCCAATATCATTTTTATAGTACTGATACCGATCGGTCACCTTTCAGGTCAATAACCAATATCAGGTGCCGATATTCTGTACATTGAAATTTAAAAAGAAAAAAAAAAAAAATCACAATTTCTACACAAATATGGTGTAAAAATTACAGTACAACAACTGTGAAAAATAAAAGTGCTTGCAAAATCAATAGCTTTCCAGACCACAGAAAAATGGTAAAAAACCCTATAAATATAACACACTAAGCATCACTACTAGAGAGCTAAACAATATTTTATGTTAAAGAATCTCAGCACTCAGAGTGACAGGTAACGCACAGAAATGTGTGGTGTGTATGAGCAGATCCCAGATCTCCACAGCAATAAAATTCACACTCACACACAATGCACATTGAGGGCATGGATCCAAGATGGCGACGGAGGCTCGGGATCACCTATGATGCATCAGGGGGTGTGGCTTGCATCCGCTCGGGATTCCCTGAGGCTAGCTGAGGGGAGGGCTTCCTCCCTTCAGGTTGCAGCCAATAGAGAGTGGCGGTGCACCTGGCTGTGGGTGTGACTGGATCACCTGCCTATAAATATGTGCATTAGGTAATTTCACCTTTGCTACAGCATCGGTCACTACTACCTTCAGTGCGTTCCTGGTAGCTTGATATATATTGTGTACCAGTTCTCCTCTTCTGGTTCTAATGACTATCGGTCATTGCTGCCAGCCCTGACCCGGATCGTCGATTGACCACTCTTTTGCCTAATCCCTTGGTACCTCGTTCTGAATACTGTTTCTGCCTGGGCACCTCAGTTCCACCTTCTTGGCCCCGTGACACCAACCTCACTGAAGACACTATTCCTTACCCTTCGCTAAAACGGGGACGCTAACAGGGAAAACCTGCGCCTGCATCCCAGTTTTAGCACCAGATTATGGGGTAGGCGCTGATTCAGCAGCCTGCCCCATTACGCGGGATTAACTTCCTGGATACTTGCGGCAGCGCTATCATGCCGCCATGAGTATCACCGTCTGGAGTCCATAGGACAACATGAAGGTTTGTGTTATCGGACCACATGACCTGCAAGATCTTGCCATCACTCTCCCTCTGCACGATTATATCAGAAAGGGGACTTCACCTTGCCTGGCAGGGGACTTCCTTCGGAGGAGATACAGGAGCCCTTTGGACCCCTGTATTTCTGGAGCCATAAAACATATAGGATCATTTGAGGTATCATTAGAAAAGGCAAGAGCATGGCTAGATGGTTTGTAAAAACAAAATGATAACTTAAATCTATTTTTTTTTAATGCAGCAGTATCATTCACATTTCAATTATAAAGTGAACAATGATGCTGCACTAATTCACCTTCTCATGTCCCATGCCACCATTGTTCCATAAAAAACCTAAACCGCCGACTGCTGCAAGGAGTGCTAGGGGGATTTGGAACCCTGCATCTCTCTTTCATTACATTGCACAAGGTCAAATTAGATGTCATTGGAAAATTCATAGTATGGCCTTTCCAAGGATTCCTAATATGACCATGTAATTTGTAGAAATATTATTTAAAAAAACATTGCAACATTTACTTTTTTTTCTAATTTCTAAGCCAGTGGCTTTAGATGCGTGTACTTATGAAGCAAATTATGCTGCTGTACTAACGCACCTTCTCATTTCCCATGACAGGTCCAAATGTGGTGGTGATGGTGCGATGCGTTATTACGCACTGGTTCATCTAAAACACAAGCCGCTGCTGCAAAGAGAGTGGGGATCTTTTGAAATGAATACATTATTTCAGAACCATGGAGAGCTCTGGGTGGCTTACGTAACTATCTATGGTCCTGAACTGAATCGGTGGCTTGTATATTAATGGAATGAGACATAGGTCTTATCATTTGTACCTAGGTCTCCACAATGATCTTTTAAAACCTTGGCCAGTGATTAGATCCCATTCCTGCCCTTCCCCTATTTTTTCTTTCAACAGTAATTTAACATTATTTCCTTTCAAAATCAAGATCTGTTCGCCCTGCCTAATATACCACATATGGATACTATGGCTATGTAGCCTTTTATGTAAAATGGAAAAATTTTCTTTACCAACTCTCTTCCGATCGGCTATAAGGTTATATATAGTTTTGGACGCACCCCGGTCTTAATTTATATGCTGACAAAATATGCCTTGACTTAGTCTAATGGTTTTATTTATGACTAATAAAACATCGTCCTGGCAATCGTATAAAATTGTGAGCTTCAAAACATGCCTCGCTGATGCTGTTAATGTGCTGGTCATATGGAAGTAGGATCCCCAATCAGTTTAATGGTTGGCAAATGGTTGGCGGTAGTCAGAGTAGCGCTATCATAAATTGCAGGACAGGGCTATATGCTCCACTTAGAAATCTCACCGATTGGCTCTTGAAATTAACGGACGTCATTGACAACGACTGCAAGGATTGGGCGATATGAACCCAAATCTGATTGTTAGTAAGGTCTAGCTGGTGATGACAAAAATTACGTCCGGCAACTTAATTGGATGCATTCCATTGTCATCATCATCATCAAGTGATTGGTCGAATTTGGACGTCCGGCCTAATGACGGAGGATAACTTAAATAGCCTACATTTGGATACAGTAATTGTTCCGGATGAAGCTGTGACTTTGTAGCAGCGAAACACGCGCCTTTGATTTTATTTTCGTCTTGTCGGCCAGTTCTTTGCTTTGCTATACTCCCAGTAAGATTGGCTTCCTGCCTTGGGCGAGGTAGTGCCGATTATATGTTCCATATCAAGGAGACCACATCCAGAATTATTTGTGCATGCATGCATCTCATACCTCTGCTTTGAGTGCGATACCGCTGATTATGGGGTCCCAATACAAGGAGACCATCTTTGCGTATTATATGGTCCCATATCAAGGAGACCTCATTCAGAATTACATGTGTATGTATGCAGTTCATACCTTTGCATTGAATCTATGATCCCATTACAAGGAGACTCTTATTTAGAGATTGTGTGCCTGGACATGTAGCTCATGCTTCGGTTGGTCCTTTAGCCTAGCTCTCCTAATAGATTCACGCAATATTAGGACCTTAGAGATTCACTGATTGTGTTTGCTTGATACTGGGACGTTTACTTTTTTGTTCCATACGGAATATCTATCAGCAAACATGCCACAGTGCTATCATACGGCTGATACAGGACAAGTGATCAGCACCTAGGCACTGCAAAGTCTGTGTCCATCACAAGCCAACCTTCAAATTGCAAAAATACCAAAAGCATTTAGATTTCGTATAACAAGGGTATGGTCGCAACATAAGGAGACTTAGGGCTCAAATTTGCCCAACGGTAATTGTATGTACTACACTGTTTATCATATAATTTTCTGGTATAGGAGTCCCAAACTAAGGAGACCTATACTATTATTTCTCCAATAGAACCTAATTGGTTCAACAATTTCGGGGCTCTCTTGGGAAATTAGACTTCCTTGCCTAGTATGGCTTTACATTTGTGATCTTCCAATGACTTGAGATCTTAGTGAGAGGACCCTTTCTCGACATACCCCTAAAATTAGCCAAAGAGGTCCAACTCTGGGAATGTACAAAGCATACCGGTGAACTGGCTACTAATTGTCTGTGTGATGTATTTATGTAGTTTTTAATACCTATAATTTCAAAAAAGATTGCAACAATTCCCATACCCAGTGGGTCACACTTGACCTTATAGTGGATAAACACACAAAAATATTACCAGTCGATCACACCTGGGTGGGTTGGCGACTGATTATACAGGAGTGGCACAAAACTTAGCACAAATTGCCTTTATTAAATTCAAAGAAACATTACCAAAATCCAACATTAAAACCAACACAAAACAGCTGCAGCATGCGGACACCAAAGTATTGAAAATCAGAACGGCTTTTTATATTCAGAGTGAAATAACCGGCAACAAACGAGTTTCTTATGCTTTCATTCTATCTTTTGCTCCAGACGAAGCTGGTTCAGGCCGGCGAAACATATGTTGAGCTGATTGCTTAAATGTTTTGATTTTAACTTCTGTTGTATTGCTGCAGATGTGAGGGCAAGAGCAGAATCGATAAAGTATTAGGGCTAGTCAGGTGCTTGGCAATTGGCCAGTTATGGCGTTTGTTGTTTCTAATCAATTTATGTATCCCGGTTGGGAACTGTTAACGAAAGCATAAGAAACTCGTTTGTTGCCGGTTATTTCACTCTGAATATAAAAAGCCGTTCTGATTTTCAATACCTTGGTGTCCGCATGCTGCAGCTGTTTTGTGTTGGTTTTAATGTTGGATTTTGGTAATGTTTCTTTGAATTTAATAAAGGCAATTTGTGCTAAATTTTGTGCCACTCCTGTATAATCAGTCGCCAACCCACCCAGGTGTGGTCGACTGGTAATATTTTTGTGTGTTTGTTTCAAGTTAGCAGGTTTAATCCTGGCAAGGGACTGTTATCCTCAAGTCGATATTTGAGGATAAGTGATTGTATTACCAGGGGATTTTCCCTTGGTGTATTTTTCTTTTTTTCAGTTCTTATAGTGGATAGTCAAGTCCATTGTGACTTCCACTCAGGTCATTTTAGTACTTCTATTGTTTCATTAATTGGGTTATCCGCTCTGTCATTATTAAAAACATCGTTACGACGTTATATTTGTTGTCGTACAGAATCCCATAGGTTTCAATGAAAAAATATTCCCGTTTATATAAAATATTTATTAAACCGTTAATTTTTTATTCTGCAGCAAAAAGTCTATTTAATTTTTAGGCATTTTTCAGCGAATTTTTTTTTTCTCCAATTATTTTTTTAAATAGCGCTTTTTTTCTGTAATGACGCCGTTCAATTTTACACTCTTTAGTCTTTACATTATGGTAAATTAAACAATATGTAGTGACAATACCGATTTGTTTCTGGTAGCAAGGATGCCACAACCATCTTTTTAGCTATGGATGAGAGAATCCAGAAGAGGAGCTACAGAAGAATTCTGTATGACTGACTGTGTCTATATATTGTGTTTATAACCATACCCTGGGTTTAGAATTTTTAAGTCATGGCACTAGTGGGAGATGTAACCCAGATTTGTCATATATATTGCCTTCATAGTGAAGATTACGGTGTTATTAGTTTGACTTACCAGTTTGAAATAAATTTAGTGATACTATTAAAGTCCAGCACTTCAGTGTAATTCTTTGCTGTGAAATAGGTTAGCAGCACATCACGAGCAGTAAAAGTGTTTATACCGTGTGTCAGTGTGTTTAGAAACTCCTTCATACTGTGATCTCAACATTAGGATCAACTGGAAATTGTATGTAAAATATGCCCTTCAACTCTTTCATTGTCCAGTTATAACTTCTCTTGTTAATCTGGATGCACCCTCACTGATAATACAACTAAAAAACCCACAAAACATTGCTAAGATTAAGCAGGTTATTCAAAAAATGCCAATGTGTCAGGGTGGCACCTGGCGTATGCCTCGGTGGGACCCAAGTTCAGGGGGTCTGAGTCCAGTGTGCAGGGATGCACAGGTGGTGCCTTTGGGGAGGCAGATACCTGGAGATCAAGGCGAGGTAAAAGGGGGTAATCCAGAAAATGGTCAGTGGTAGATCAGTAGTCAAGGGGCTGGTACAAGGCGGTAGTCGGTTGGCGAGAAGGGTCTGGTACACGGTAAAGTAGGAGTATCAGAAATATGTCTAAATAGGCAATAGCAAGGTTTGACTCTCAATGCTAAAATCAGATTGGATAGGGGGAGTGAACCTTTATTTCCAGACAGGTCACAAGACTTCAGGTGTGTGTGTACTGCTTGAATGTGATTAACGGATTCAGTGCTGGTTAGGAATGAGGGCAGCACTTTATAAGTACCTGCCCACATGCAGATAATGTTTTCACACATATGCAGGCAGAGATCCTGACACAATGTTTGCTGAAGTTGCAACGGCGACAAACGTGCCCATTTCACGAAACTGGAATCAAAGCAGCAGGAGAAGCTTCACAGTGAAGCTTCTGACGCTGCTTGGATTTCCCTTTTGTGAAACACTGATTGTGAAACACTGACGTTTGTCACCATTCCATCAATGGGGCTATTGCAGCTTCAGTAAACACCTGTGGTCTTTGTAGATCTCCTTAACCCAGACGTAGTCAACCTTGTTACTCCAGATCTGTTGGGAGTACATCACCCATGATGCTTAGCCTCTTATCAGGATGACTAAATACGGTGGGAAATGTAGATCCAACATATCTGGCGGGTTAAAGGAAAACTACCACTTACATAAAATGTAATTTATTCAGATTAAGGTCGTGGAGATGGAGGGATGGGTAATATGAGAACAGATGAG
The DNA here is from genome assembly GCA_009667805.1 of Leptobrachium leishanense. Lineage (NCBI taxonomy): Eukaryota > Metazoa > Chordata > Amphibia > Anura > Megophryidae > Leptobrachium > Leptobrachium leishanense. Next base: position 80,822,825 of record CM019071.1, read on the forward strand.
GCATGCAATGTAAAGTTACATTCTGTATGTGTGGGTCATGACAATATTAAATGTATGTTTGCTAATGCAAGAAGCCTTAATAACAAGATGGAGGAAGTAGAGGTAATAGCATTTACAGCGCAACATGACCTAATAGGAGAACCACGGTGGGATGAATCACATGACTGGGCTTTAAATTTACATGGTTACACATTGTTTATGAGAGATAGAAAACATAAGAAAGCAGGAGGAGTATATTTGTAGATCAACCATGATTGAAAGCCAAATATTACACAAATATGTGAAGAGGGAAATGTGGAATCTTGATGGATATGCTGGAGCCATAAAATGGGAAGTCAGCTATTGGTTGGAATATGCTATAAACTAGGGATGCACCGATACCGATACTAGTATCGGTATCAGTGCCAATACTGGCATTTGCACGAGTACTTGGCACTCGTGCAAATGCCCCGATGTCTCCCCCGATACCAGAAGCCAGCGCTGGGCCAGCTTGCCGGTATCCGGGGGGTTGGGAGTGCTAGCGGAATGTTTTAAAAGCATTCCGCTAGCATTCCCCTCCAGCTGGCCATGTGGTGCTCCGGCAGGTCGTGTCACGTGGTCCTACGAGTGTGCGCCGGCCTGTGATGCGGACTCCAGCCATGATCTCATGGAGATCGCATCACAAGCCGGTGCCACTCGTAGGAATCGCGCGTTGTTTATATACCTGCGGTGGCGAGTCTGTGATCTCGGTGTTTAACGCTTGCAGGGTGCAGTGTTCGATGTTTGGCGACTTCCCTGTGGCACATGGGATGTTAACTGTAACCCTTTCTATCCTGGCTTTTGTACTGGAGTGGTAGACTTGGGTTATGGATAGACACCTTGCCCCCCCCTCAACTTCAGTTGCTTCACTTTGCTGTGGTATCCAGTCCTGTTACTGCAGACAGCCCCCCCACCCACCGCTAGCACTGCCGCCTTACCCAGGCTCCTCCACCAGGTATATAATTAAAGCAGTCACATAGCAAGTGAGCAAAAATCCCAGGTTTTGCTGAACTTCCTGGCTTTGTGCCGTTATTAGTAATGGATTCTGCCATCAAGAATGGGTTAAAGGGAATGCTTTCGGTAGCAGAGAATGTGTTTTGATGGACTCAGCCATCTGAGGAAAGGAAGGGGGCACCAAGAGCTCACTCTCTCACTGTGTTAGTCTAATATGCTGGAGAGTGCAGACCATGGTAGGCTAGAGTGATGGTTAATGCCCCCAGAGGAGGTGTAGACTGTTTGGGGTATACAGATACAGCTATATATATATTATATATACACTATATTGCCAAAAGTATTCGCTCACCTGCCTTGACTCGAATATGGACATCCCATTCCTAATCCATAGGGTTCAATATGACGTCGGTCCACCCTTTGCAGCTATAACAGCTTCAACTCTTCTGGGAAGGCTGTCCACAAGGTTTAGGAGTGTGTTTATGGGAATTTTTGACCATTCTTCCAGAAGCACATTTGTGAGGTCACACACTGATGTTGGACGGAGAAGTCTCCGCTCTAATTAATCCCAAAGGTGTTCTATCGGGTTGAGGTAAGGACTCTTGCAGGCCAGTCAAGTTCATCCACACCAGACTCTGTCATCCATGTCTTTATGGACCTTGCTTTGTTCACTGGTGCACAGTCATGTTGGAAGAGGAAGGGGCCAGCTCCAAACTGTTCAAACAAAGTTGGGAGCATGGAATTGTCCAAAATCTCTTGGTATGCTGAAGCATTCAGAGTTCCTTTCACTGGAACTAAGGGGCCAAGCCCAGCTCCTGAAAAACAACCCCACACCATAATCCCCCCTCCACCAAACTTTACACTTGGCACAATGCAGTCAGACAAGTACCGTTCTCCTGGCAACCGCCAAACCCAGACTCGTCCATCAGATTGCCAGATGGAGAAGCGCGATTCGTCACTCCATAGAACGCATCTCCACTGCTCTAGAGTCTAGTGGCAGCGTGCTTTACACCACTGCATCCAACGCTTTGCATTGCACTTGGTGATGTATGGCTTGGATGCAGCTGCTCGGCCATGGAAACCCATTCCATGAAGCTCTCTGCGCATTGTTCTTGAGCTAATCTGAAGGCCACATGAAGTTTGGAGGTCTGTAGCGATTGACTCTGCAGAAAGTTGGCAACCTCTTGGCACTATGCGCCTCAGCATCCGCTGACCCCGCTCCGTCAGTTTACGTGACTGAGTTGCTGTCGTTACCAAACACTTCCACGTTCTTATAATACAGCTGACAATTGACTGTGAAATATTTAGGAGCGAGGAAATTTCACGACTGGATTTGTTGTACAGGTGGCATCCTATCACCGTTCCATGCTGGAATTCACTTAACTCCTGAAAGCGACCCATTCTTTCACAAATGTTTGTAAAAACAGTCTGCATTCCTAGGTGCTTGATTTTATATACCTGTGGCCATGGAAGTGATTGGAACACCTGATTCTGATTATTTGGATGGGTGAGCAAATACCTTTGGTAATATAGTGTATATGTATGTCAGGGTGAGTGTGCAGTGGGAAAATGGGGCGTCTGTCCATGCATTTCAATATTAACATTAACTGGACAGATTTTCAGCAACATCCTAAATTATTTATTGAAAAGTGTCACATGATTTTAAATAAAAGTATCGGTACTTGGTATCGGTGAGTACTTGAAAAAAGTATCGGTACTCATACTCGGTCCTAAAAAAGTGGTATCGGTGCATCCCTATTATAAACCACCTAATATGGATAATGATGAGGAAGAAAAGCTGTTAGAACAAATCAGGATGGTTTCACTGGGTAACACTTTAATTATTGGACATTTTAATTTCCCAGCCATTTAGTGGAATAGTGGGACTAGTAATTCAGCGAGGGGAATCCGGATTCTGAACCTGTTAAATGATACCTTCATGTCCCAATTTTTAGAAGCACCAACTAGAAAGGATGTATGCGAGAGGTTACTATTTATTTTAAAGAAAAATTGGTCTAGATGTAAATTCTTGTTCTTCGGTAGAACTGTGGCTAAAAGAGTAAAGAGAGTGGTTATATTTTCAAGATGGACACCAGCAGGGCCGGATTAACATAGGGGCAGATGGAGTAGCAGCTCCAGGCCCATGCCTCAGAATAGGCCCAGAGAAAGGATAACTATCAGGGTAATTCAAAGAGATCCGAATTGCTTGAGAAAAGTAACCGAAAGCTGAAAATCAGCGTTTGGTTACCTTTCTTGGCCATTCGGCTATCCAGAGAGCAGGCAATTCGCCAAATCCTGGCAAATTGCCTGCACATACGGTGCCTGTTCGAGGGCAGTGAAATTCCCATAAAAAAGCACTGCGTCGGCTATTCAGAGAACAAAAACCAGAAGTGAAAGGTTCCCCTAATGCCCTGCCATTCGGTGGTTTCATGCAGCAGATTTATTCAGGCGAATCCCATAGGCTTCAATGTTAAAAATATTCCCGTTTTAATTCAATATCTAATAAACTGTTCATTATAAAAATCTGTAGTAAAGAGTCTCTTTATTTATAGATGTAAGCATTTTTCTAGATTATTTTTTTAAAAAAAGTCAGATTTTTTTTTTTTAAACTTTACTTATTTTTTCTGTAACAGCCCTTTTTATTATCATTCCCTGGACCTCATATGTAAATTTCAGACATTTTCGCTCAGTAGTTTCTTTGCAAACAGCGTTTCACTTTTAAACCATTCAAGCAAACTGTTTTCCTAATTTATTCACCTTCTTCGTCTGCAGTGTCTGCTTTTTCCGGCGGCTGCTCTGCGCTGTGATCGGCTCTTGCTCGGGTTTTTCCGTGGTTTTCGGCGGGTTAATCCAGATGTTTTTGCGGGTTTTCGGCGTGCATTCGCTGGGTTTTGCGGTGAGTTTTCGTCAGGTTTGTGGCGGCCTTTCCCTGCAATTCGGGGACCCTGTGGTGCTTGCTGAATACACCGCAGAGTCACCGAAATGAGATCGTCAAGACGAACCGAAATGAAGAGAACGAAAAGTCACCGAACGTGCAGAGACTTTTCCATCCTCTTTGAATTACCCTGTATGTCTGCATTTGGACCCCTGTATCTCTACTTCCATAGAAGCTACAGGGTCAAGTGAGGTATCACTGGAAAGGCCAGTGCATTGCCTTTCCAATGATAACAAATACCAGGTTTTAAGTAAGAAACATAAAATAATATTTACTTTTTCTTTCCAACAGTAATATTTTTCACTTTTCAATTATAAAGTAAACAATGATGCTGCACTTACTAACCATCACAATTCTCATGTCACCAACAAGTGTGGAGGTGATGTAACAATGGATTGTACCATCAAAAATCTAAGGCTAGGGTCAGACGAAAGCATTTTTCCCCGCGAACGTGAAAAAGTGCGTCCGAACGCATTGACATATTTTTTCACGGAATGCGCAAAAACGGTCAGACGTTATGTAGGCTGGACATTAGCAGCGTCTGACATCTCCTAATCACGCAAACACGCCGCTATGCCGCAGCTGCGCACTCAGTACGTCAGTACTAGCGGTTCAGCATTCTCAAAAAAATGCGTTCATATTCCACTTGCGTTGCACGGCCGGACTTGTGCGGCCGTACATCGTATATTGCCCGTCATTGCCCATCATCTGCTGCTAGTGCGGCCGTAATTATGTGCGCCAGAACGCAAGTTAAAAGTTCGCTGGTCTGACCCCAGTCTAAGCTAGGCTTGTGCACCGATTTTTTTATTCGGTTCGATTCGGTTCGATTTGTTCGGATGTTTAAACTTTTCGGTTCGGTTCGACTCGTTTTTCGTGTACATTTTTTTTTCGGAATATCGACCATTTCTTCGTATTTTCGTGTCACTTGGCTCGTTTTTTGTATCGACTTTTCGGGATTTCGGAAATTTTTCGTTTTTTCGGAACGTCTGTTCTCCTCGTTTCAAAGCTGTCTAACTCTATTCGTTTTGATGTAAACTACTATGGGTTACTTTTTTATACTTCAAAAATTTATTATAAAAAAATATATAGTTTGTTTTTCGGATCCGATAATTCATTCTGTCGATACGATAATTCTGGCGATTCTATCGTGTTTTTTTTTAATTAAATAAAATAAAGATCCTTTTTTTCTTATGAATATACATTTCACAACTTTATTTAATCACATTAAAAAATGGTATGAAAGCCAAGGAACAAAAAAAATGAACAAAACGATTTAAAAAACGCTAAACTGACCCGAATGGTCTGACTTTAAAAATAAAAACCAGAACAAAAAAGGTTTTAAAACGGAAAAATAGTTGATCAAAATGATCTGAAACGAAAAAAAACCCCAAAAAGAATGATTTAAAACAGACAAAAAAAAAAAAAATTAACCCTTTTGCTGCTGAGGCATTTCATGGCTTCCCTTCACGCCTGTGTGCGGCACTGCGGTCTGCTGCTGAGCTAATTTTTAACAGTTTCGCTCCTCTTATTTTATAATATGACCCAGACATGTTATATATCGTTCTTTCCGGCAGACTCGGCAGATGATTCATAATAGATCATTATCATATGTATGCGTCATGTCCTGTGTGTATATTATAACAAAAAATGCAATAAAATTAGAATTTTCAATGTTTGTTTTACAAGGTGTAAAGTATTTTTTTCACATTTTAACATGCGAGTGTTTGCGGTTATATTCTATGAGTTGCGTTTGTTAAAAAAAATTGAAAAGGGGACTTGTTATATTTTTTGGGTGAAAATTACACTATTTTTAACAAACGCACCCCATACAAAAATCCTTAGTGCAGCATCATTGTTCACATTATAATTGAAATGGGAACAATATTGCTGCATTAACAAAACAAAAAACCTGTTTTTTTATATTTTAATTTTTTACAATTTTTAACATTGTCATGTTTGGTATTGTTGGAAAGGCCATGCTCTGGTCGATCCAAAGATATCAAACATTAACCAACCGATAGCTGCCGAGGATCGGGAGATAGGGGGTTCCAATGAACCCCCTATCTCCACCATTGGTCGCAGTTAGGGGTTAACTCCAGAACTGACGTCATTGTGACGAGGTCTTGGGACTGTCGGCAGCTGCCGTTCCCCCACGCTGTTGTCTTCCTGCAAAGACGTGACCATGTTGGCGGGCAGCATCTTAGCGGGCAGCGGTGGGAGAGAGAGAGTGTGACGGTGGCCCCCGCACACCCCCGGCGCCTGGCAGCGGCTTCCTCGCTGCTCGCTGGCCAGGCGCCGAGTGATATCGCGGAACGCTTCCGCACACGTGGGGCGCCGGGGGCGGGGCCAGGCGCATGACGCAGACCCGCACAGTTTAAAGCCCGGCTTCACATTCTCACTGGTGCCCTGACGTGGTAGTTACTTCCCGCAGAGCTCTTGTGTGTTATTGGCAAACGATTATTCTGTGTACCGAACCCTGGCATTGGCAAACGATTATTCTGTGTCTCGAACCCTGGCATTGGCAAAACGATTATTCTGTGTCTCGAACCCTGGCATTGGCAAAACGATTATTCTGTGTCTCGAACCCTGGCATTGGCAAAACGATTATTCTGTGTCTCGACCCTGGCATTGGCAAAACGATTATTCTGTGTCTCGACCCCTGGCATTGGCAAAACGATTATTCTGTGTCTCGACCCCTGGCATTGGCAAAACGATTATTCTGTGTACCGAACCCTGGCATTGGCAAAACGATTACTCTGTGTACCGAACCCTGGCATTGACAAAACGATTACTCTGTGTACCGAACCCTGGCATTGGCAAAACGATTATTCTGTGTCTCGACCCCTGGCATTTGTATCACTCCTCTATTCTGGTACGGAGGTCAGTCCGTGTGGCACCCCAAGCACACCAGACCACCCCTTGTATGTTGTATGTGCTCTGTACTACCATCCTAGTAGCCTGTCTAGACGTGCCGACCACTCTAAGGATCGGAAGGGTAGTGAGCGGTCTGCGTAAAGGGACCACCATCTTGGTAATCAGGGGGATCCGTGACATTACGTCAGGGCCAATGGATCCCGCAGACCTCTCATCTCAGTTGACAAGAATTGCAGCCCGACAAGAAGAGCAGGACCACAGGATGGACCAAATTGCTCTTGCTCTGCAAACCCTGTTGAATCGATCCACTACTGGTGCTGCAAGTCCTCCAGAACCAGTAGTACCTAGGGCCAGTTCGGCCTCACCCGAGGGGTGTAGGCTCAGTATGAAGGCGCCCGTACGCTATGATGGTACGCCTAACCTGTGTCGGGGTTTTTTGACCCAACTAGAGATTCTATTCGAGAACAATCCAGGGTCCTGTGTATCCGATAAGGCCAAAGTAGGCTACCTAATTAACCATTTAACTGATAAAGCGTTACTGTGGGCCACGCCATTGTGGGAAAAAAAAAGCCCGTCATATATGACTATGAGGGCTTTACCTCTGAACTAAAACGTACGTTTGATCCCTCTAGAAGGGCCACCAATGCAGGCAGGTCCTTATTCCACATTAAGCAAAGGTAATAGGAGAGTCTCCGACTATGCTATAGAATTTAAGACCTTGACTTCTGAGGTACACTGGCCTAACGACGTTTTAACCTTGGCATTTACCGAAGGCCTGAACGAGGCCTTGATGTTTGAGCTGGCCCCTTGAAGTTGCCAGAACATCTGGACCATTTGGTTGATTTCTGTATTGCCATGGACGACCAAATTAGGGACAGGAGGCATTCTAGAGACAGACCCAGTTTTTTGCCTCCTTTACCCTTGGTACCCAGACACACCAATACGTCAGGTACTCCAGAGCCAGTAAGAACCGATCTACCGGTCGTGGAATGCAGATAGGTAGAACAGGTATTTCAGAGGCTGAGAGAACGTACAGAAGGGAAAGGGGGCTCTGTTTCTACTGTGCCGGGGCAGGGCATTTTCGTCTTCAATGTCCTCAAAGACCCAAGGGTGGCAGGGGGACACTGGCAAGCCGGGCAGAGAACACCTACTAGCCAGGTAATCGGTTCGCTCTATGCCTCCTTTGTCGATAACGAAAAAAAAAAAACCCGGATTCTGGTGCCCATCTCCTTAACCTGGGAGGGGTACACCTCGAGACTGAGGCGTTCCTAGACTCTGGAGCCTCAGGCAACTTTATGGATAGGGTGTTTGCCTCCAGGAACCTCATGCCTCTAGTTCTCAAAGAAAGACCTCTACTGGTGGAGGCCATAGACGGGAAACCTTGTCATGTCCCCATATCACCCACGACACCATAGAGGTATGCATGAAAACAGGGGTTTTGCACCAGGAAACCATACGGTTCCAGATTATTGACTCTCCCTCATGCCCCGTCGTCCTAGGGTTTCCATGGTTGACTAAGCATAACCCGGTGATTGATTGGGTCCAGAGAGACATAAAATGTTGGGGTCCCAGTTGCCAGTTGAAATGCATGGGCAGAGTCACCGTTATTGGTAGCCTTAATATCGCCACAGCACCTCCTTTATCCACAGTAGTCCCTGACTGTTATCAGGCATTAAAGGAGGTTTTTTCGAAGGCCAGGACTGAGGTTTTACCACCACATCGCCCGTATGACTGTGCCATAGAGTTACTCCCCGGTACTATGCCTCCCAGAGGACATGTATACCCCTTGTCGCAAAAGGAGAACGATATTATGGAGGAATATATAAAAGAGAATCTTGAGCGTGGATTCATTAGACGGTCCTCCTCCCCAGCAGGAGCTGGTTTCTTTTTCGTCTCCAAAAAAGAGGGAGACTTGCGACCATGCATAGATTATAGAGGTTTAAACAGAATAACCATAAGAAATGCATATCCTATCCCCCTTATAACAGAGTTGTTCGACCGACTGAAAGGGGCCCGTATATACACGAAGCTCGATTTACGCGGGGCCTACAATCTGATAAGGGTGAAAAAGGGGACGAGTGGAAGACGGCTTTTAATACGCGTAGCGGGCATTACGAATACCTGGTGATGCCCTTTGGGTTATGTAATGCGCCAGCTGTGTTTCAGGATCTCATAAATGACACCCTAAGGGATTTTCTGCAAACATTCGTCATAGTGTATCTCGATGACATCCTGATATACTCTCCAGATAAGGAGACCCATCACGCCCATGTGCAACAAGTGTTAAGGAGACTATTGAAGGCCGGCTTATACTGCAAATTAGAAAAGTGCCTATTTGATATAGAGATGGTGCACTTCCTTGGGTATATCATAACCCCTGAGGGGTTTCAGATGGATCCTGGTAAATTGTCGGCAATCCTCGACTGGCCCCTACCCCAAGGTCTTAAAGCCATCCAGAGGTTTCTAGGTTTTACCAACTATTATCGAAGGTTCATCAAAGACTTTTCGGCCTTGGTAGCTCCTCTCACGGCCATGACTAAGAAAGGGGTGGGGAATCAGAAATGGACACCCCAGGCCAGGCAAGCCTTCGAGGTCCTCAAACAGGCATTCACGACTGCCCCTGTTCTCCGACATCCTGATCCGGCTCTGCCTTTTCAAGTTGAAGTTGACGCCTCCGAGCTAGGTCTTGGTGCAGTCTTGTCCCAAAGGGAGGCACCCGACAAACCCTTGCATCCATGCGGCTTCTATTCCCGAAAGTTGTCCCCGGCAGAGAGGAACTATGATATCGGAAACAGAGAGTTGTTAGCAGTTATCGCAGCCTTGACGGAGTGGAGATACTTATTGGAGGGGTCTAGGGACCCCATTGTCATCATTACCGATCATAAGAATCTCACGTACATTGGTGACGCTAAACGGTTGAATGCCAGACAAGCGAGATGGTCATTATTTCTTTCAAGCTTTAATTTTGTCCTCACATATAGACCTGGGTCAAGAAACATTAAAGCAGATGCGTTATCTAGACAGTACGAATCCTATGAACATAACGTTCAGGATCAACATCCCATTGTACCTCAGGAAAGGATTATAGCCTCTACCACGATCAGTGTCTCATCCCCTCTGATGATTCGATTGCAGACTATCCAAGATAAGGCTCCGGGGGGAGGCCTCCCGCGAAGCTCTTTGTACCTGAGAAGGAGAGAAAAGAAGTCCTTAAAATTTACCATGACAATAAAACCTCTGGACACATGGGGATCACCAAAACGGTGGCTAGCATCCAAAAACTGCTATGGTGGCCCACGATGCGCCGGGATATCAAAGATTACATAGCCGTATGCGAGGTGTGCACAAGAAATAAAAGTCCTAAGACAGCGCCCATTGGTTTACTCCAGCCCCTGCCTATTCCCGAACGACCATGGTCGCAGATAGCCATGGATTTTATAGTAGAGTTACCCGAGTCCAGAGGGAATACTGTTATACTCACGATTATAGATCGCTTTTCCAAAATGGGTCACTATGTTCCTCTTCGGAAGCTACCGTCAGCAGCCGAGCTGGTGCCCATTTTCGTCGCCAACGTGGTCCGCATACACGGTATCCCTCTTGGGATTGTTTCTGATAGGGGGACCCAGTTTGTCTCCAGATTCTGGAGGGGGTTCTGCAAGAACGTGGGAATAGACCTGTCCTTCTCCTCGGCCTATCACCCCCAAACGAACGGGGCAGCAGAAAGGGCCAATCAAAATATTGAGAAATATCTCAGGTGTTTCATATCTGAACGACAGGATAATTGGTCAGACCTGCTACCTTGGGCCGAGTACGCCCTAAACAGTGCCGTGAGTGAAGCCAGTGGTTATTCCCCTTTCTTCACAGTTTACGGATTTGATCCTCCCGTGCTTCCCTCTGCATTTCCTGATACCGCGATTCCTGCTCTGGATGAGCACTTGGCGTCATTGACTGAGACCTGGAGGAGGGTTAAACAGGCACTAGAGAGGAGCAGTATTGTCCAGAAAACGAAGGCCGATAGACGTAGGAGACCAGCACCTGTGTATCAAGTCGGGGACAGGGTTTGGCTTTCTTCGCGGAACATTAAGCTCTTAGTGCCATCGATGAAACTAGCCCCCAGATACATAGGCCCTTACAAGATACTGCGGCGACTCAGCCCGGTCTCCTATGCCTTGGCACTGCCCTCCCATATCAGGATACACAACGTGTTCCACGTGAGCCTTTTAAAACCGCTTTTGTGTAATCGATACACCAGGGCCCATGTCCCCCCTCCTCCGGTCTCTGTGGAGGGCGAGGAGGAGTTTGAGGTTAAGGCCATTCTGGACGCCAGGGTTTCTAGGGGGCTCTTCAGTACTTAGTGGACTGGGTGGGTTACGGTCCGGAGGACCGCTCTTGGCTTCCGGCTACTGAGGTTCATGCCCCTCGCTTGGTGAAGGCCTTCTATTTGGCTCATCCCTGTGCCCCTGGGGGTCGTCCAGTGGCCGCCCGTAGAGGGGGGGGTTCTGTGACGGTGGCCCCCGCACACCCCCGGCGCCTGGCAGCGGCTTCCTCGCTGCTCGCTGGCCAGGCGCCGAGTGATATCGCGGAACGCTTCCGCACACGTGGGGCGCCGGGGGGCGGGGCCAGGCGCATGACGCAGACCCGCACAGTTTAAAGCCCGGCTTCACATTCTCACTGGTGCCCTGACGTGGTAGTTACTTCCCGCAGAGCTCTTGTGTGTTATTGGCAAACGATTATTCTGTGTACCGAACCCTGGCATTGGCAAAACGATTATTCTGTGTCTCGAACCCTGGCATTGGCAAAACGATTATTCTGTGTCTCGACCCTGGCATTGGCAAAACGATTATTCTGTGTCTCGAACCCTGGCATTGGCAAAACGATTATTCTGTGTCTCGACCCCTGGCATTGGCAAAACGATTATTCTGTGTCTCGACCCCTGGCATTGGCAAAACGATTATTCTGTGTCTCGACCCTGGCATTGGCAAAACGATTATTCTGTGTACCGAACCCTGGCATTGGCAAAACGATTACTCTGTGTACCGAACCCTGGCATTGACAAAACGATTACTCTGTGTACCGAACCCTGGCATTGGCAAAACGATTATTCTGTGTCTCGACCCCTGGCATTTGTATCACTCCTCTATTCTGGTACGGAGGTCAGTCCGTGTGGCACCCCAAGCACACCAGACCACCCCTTTATGTATGTATGGTCTGTACTACCATCCTGGTAGCCTGTCTAGACGTGCCGACCACTCTAAGGATCGAAAGGGTAGTGAGCGGTCTGCGTAAAGGGACCACCATCTTGGTAATCAGGGGGATCCGTGGACAGAGAGCTCGTAGCTGGGAGGAAGTGTTGCGTGATGCTGCAAACAGGGACAAAATAAAACTAGACCTGAGCCGCACTGAGGATCTTTGGGTTGTGTCGGAGAAGACTCACGCAGTGCTTGCCATCAATATTTTGATTTAAATTCTTGGTTATACAAATGAATGGGACTGTGGACAAAAATCCGTGTTGTTGTGACATCGCCTAAGCTTAACCAAACCAGGCCACGTCGTAGGTAATCAAATCTCAAGGCAGTACAACAAGGTTGTAATGTGTTAGTGGGACATTTTTTGGCCAGGCAGGAAGTGTAGAATGTGCACAGTCACATTCATGGCCACAAATATGTTGACAAATTTATGACAAAGGGTCCATAGAAATGTCAATAAATTTATGTACATATAATATTTAACAGTGTGGAAACCAAGCAATACATATAACTTATTAAGTAAGGAAAAGCAACGCACACAAACAGGAAAAATGTGAAAAAATAGAAAATTTATTTACAACATGGGGGAGGGAAGGGAACATGCCAAGGATGGCAAACTGCCCAACAGGGGCACAAACAAACATAGTGTAGTGGAAATAGACTGGAAGATGGCCGCCATTGTAAGCCAGGCAAACATCTTGTTCAGAATATTGGTTCACTTGAGATAATTACTGGCATTTGAGGAGATGTTGGAGCTGGTCCGCATCTTTGATTACAAAGATTATGACTGCCGTAAGGGCCCTTACGGCAGGAAGAATAACACCCGCAAGGATCGTATCCTTGACAAGCTACGCACCACCATCCTGGAGCTGTTCGGGAAGGACCGGACGAAGGACCAGCTCTGAAAACGCTGGTCCGACCTCAAGGCACGCGAGCAGGAGCAGCTGAGGCACATTCCGGTTACATTTCGGGAGGAGGCTGCCACTGGTCTCACTGCCGCTCCAGGATGTCAGCGGCATTGCTTATGTGCTCCCGCAGTTCCTGGAGCAGTTCCTGGATGGAATCAATAGTTGTTGCAGCCAGGCGTAGCTCGCCGATCGCCATCCGGTTAATTTGCCTAATGCTGGATGATGTGTCCGGTCTGGCTTCTCCTTCTATATATCCAATAAATGAAAGAAGGAAAATACAGTAAGTAAAGCAGGTTTCTATTTTTGACTGAAAGTCTTGAAAAAATATAACAGTAGTATATACCAGTGCTGGCGGCCTCCTGAGGCTCTGACTCCTCCTCCGGCTCCTCCTCTTCCTCCTCCTCTTGTGCTATACATAAAAAAATTAAATTAAAATACAGTAAACAAAAAATGTTTCTGTTTTTGACCAAAAGTCGTTGCAAAATAAAACAGTATATACCAGCGCTGGTGGTCACCCGTGGCTCCTCCTCCACTGGGGCACTGGTGCCCGCCGGGGCAGATGCTGCCTTCTTCCTGTCTTCTGCCAAATCCAAAAAATAACACGTAAATAATGCAGACTGGAAAAAATGGTATATCCATACAATATATTGCCGAAAGTATTGCGACACCCCTCCACTACCCACTAGCACTACCAGCTTGACCCACCACTACTCCCATCTCATAGGTCTAAAGTCACAAAATATTTATTTATTTCCTCTGCACATAGACATATATTACCGTTCAATTATATATTTTTTTCAGAAGTAAACATTACGTTTATTCAATAAAAACTATTATTTGTGTTGTGTGTGTACAAAACGCATTGTGCTAACTGCTTTAGTTATTTTATAGAAGGCCTCAGCCTCAGTTTCACTTTCAGTTTCTGCGAATAAAACTGTGGATATAGCAGAAACAACAGAAATCTGTCATTTTGTTTTGAAATTTGCATCTAAAGCATTCAATAATTACACTGCTGCAGCAAACTGAATTGCTGCGCTGCAACAATTCAGCAGCTGCTGAGGATGTATTGAAGGCGGCTCTGTTTGGATGCACTCAGTGGCGTCACTAGGGTTGGTGTCACCCGGTGCGGTAACTTATGGTGTCACCCCCCCCCCCCGAGTTTTACGGATTTTTTTTAACTACTCTAACTACTAAATCAGTATTCCCATATAACACTGAATGCTCATACACACAGCGCACATTACTGAGACGTTTATTGCTGTGGAGCTCTCTCATATGCTCACACAAATTTTTGCCAACTGCCAGCAAGTACGATGCCTGTTCGAAGGCAGTGAAAGCACACATGGATATATATTGCCCCCAGCAGCTCTGGATATATTGCCCCCAGCAGCTCTGAATATATATTGCCCCCAGCAGCTCACCCATGGATATAGATTGCCCCAGCTCACATATGGATATATTGCCCCAGTTCACAGTTATATATTGCCCCCAGCAGCTCACCCATGGATATATATTGCCCCAGCTCACATATGGATATATTGCGCCTCAGCTCACACATGGATATATTGCCCCAGACCAGCTCACACATGGATATTGCCCCAGACCAGCTCACACATGGATATTGCCCCAGACCAGCTCACACATGGATATATTGCCCCAGACCAGCTCACACATGGATATTGCCCCAGCTCTCATGGATACTGCCCCCAGCTCTCATGGATACTGCCCCAGCACACATGGATATTGCCCCAGCTCCTCTCATGGATATTGCCCCAGCTCCTCTCATGGATATACTGCCCCCAGCTCCTCTCATGCATATAATGCCCCAGCTGCTCTCATTGATAATGCTCCAGCTGCTCTCATTGATTTTGCCCCAGCTCCTCTTATGGATATGCCCCAGCTCATGGATATTCCCCAGCTCATGGATATTCCCCAGCACATGGATATTGCCCCAGCTCAAGGATATACTGCCCCAGCTGCTCTCATGGATTTGCCCCAGCTCATGGATATGCCCCAGCTCATGGATATTCCCCAGCTCATGGATATGCCCCAGCACATGGATATTGCCCCAGCTCATGGATATTGCCCCAGCTCATGGATATTGCCCCAGCTCATGGATATTGCCCCAGCTGCTCTCATGGATTTGCCCCAGCTCATGGATAATGCCCCAGCTCATGGATATGCCCCAGCAGCTCATGGATATGCCCCAGCAGCTCATGGATATGCCCCAGCAGCTCATGGATATGCCCCAGCTCCTCATGGATATTGCCCCAGCACCTCATGGATTTGCCCCAGCTCCTCATGGATTTGCCCCAGCGGCTCATGGATTTGCCCCAGCTCCTCATGGATATGCCCCAGCTCACCTCATGGATATGCCCCAGCTCACCTCATGGATATGCCCCAGCTCACCTCATGGATTTGCCCCAGCACCTCATGGATTTGCCCCAGCTCCTCATGGATTTACCCCAGCTCCTCATAGATTTGCCCCAGCTCCTCATAGATTTGCCCCAGCTCCTCATGGATTTGCCCCAGCGGCTCATGGATTTGCCCCAGCTCACCTCATGGATTTGCCCCAGCTCACCTCATGGATTTGCCCCAGCTCCTCATGGATTTGCCCCAGCGGCTCATGGATTTGCCCCAGCTCACCTCATGGATTTGCCCCAGCTCACCTCATGGATTTGCCTAGCTCACCTCATGGATTTGCCCCAGCTCCTCATGGATTTGCCCCAGCGGCTCATGGATTTGCCCCAGCGGCTCATGGATTTTCCCCAGCTCCTCATGGATATGCCCCAGGCCCCCATGGATTTGGCCCAGCTCACCTCCTGGATATGGCCCAGCTCACCTCCGCCGCGTGTTCGCTCCTTCTGAGCATCCGGCGGCGCGCAGCTTGGGCGCTCGTCTGGGGGAGCCACGTGACCAGCCGCGATTGGCTGGTGACGTGTTTCCTCCAGGCGAGCGCCGAAGCTGAATGCTTTGGACGCTCGCAGGGAGCGAACAGGCGGCAGAAGGTGAAACACCAGCCCTTAGGGTGACGGTGTCACCCTAAGGGCGGGTGTCACCTGGTGCGGGCCGCACCCCCCGCTCGACGCCACTGGATGCACTTTCAGAAGAACTACATGTCCCATCCTACCACTTAGCAGAGACGCAGAGATTTTTATTGATGCGCAGGTGGGAGCCAATATTGGGCCAGCTGCGGGTCATCTCGTATGCATCACTCAGTCACAACAACCTCCCCCCCAAGCACACTACAGACTACACACAGTGCCAAAAGAAATCCAGCATTGTAACTTCATCTACATACATCAAATGTCACAATTTTCACGAATACGTAAAATCACAAAAAGGAAGAGCTATGGCAAAAATGCATGTATGACGAGTCGTGAAAACGCAAAGCTATACACAATCACATTGCATGAAAAAAGGACTAGATAAATCAACGTATTTCTGTGCACATTAGCACATGCAAGCACATTATTACTATTATACAGGATTTATATAGCGCCAACAGTTTGCGCAGCGCTTTACAATATAACATGACACTTACGCTTGGCTATGACACGACGAATGTGCCTCAGCTGCCCCTGCTCGCGCACCTTGAGGTCGGACCAGCGTATTCGGAGCTGGTCCTTCGTCCGGTCTTTCCCAAATAATTCCGCGATGGTGGTGCGTAGCTTATCTAGGATACGGTCCTTGCGCGCGTTATTCTTCCTGCCGTAAGGGCCCTTACGGCAGTCATAATCTTTAAGATCAAAGATGCGGACCAGCTCCAGCATCTCGTCAAATGCCATGTTGCTGGCCCGCTTCTTCCTGGGTGTCTCTGGGGTGGAAGCAGATGAGGAGGTGTCCGAATGGGACTCTCTGTCTCTTCCTTCAGCCATGATAAATAATTTCTATATTTTTTGGCAATTGTCAAAACTCTCTACAAAAATGGCTCAATAAAGTTACGACATCCGCGCGCGCGCATGCGCGACCCGCGGACGAATCGGATCCGACCCGATTCCGAAGGAATTTTCGTATCGACAGAATTATCGGATCATTGGAAACAAAAAAAACAAGTGATACGCATTTACAAATACAAAATTTACAGAATCAGCGATATAACCGATAATAGTTAAATATACGATGTCCAGAATTACCGAAATGGAACCGAAATCACGAATGGAACCGAAATCATGAATAGAGCGAAAATAAATTTCGATTTGACACATTTCAAGTCCATTCGAAAATTCCGAAAATATTTCGTTTCGGCTCGGAAAACTTTTCGGATCTGCCATTTTCAGATCTAAAAATTTTCGGAAAATCGGCCGAATCCGAAAACACGAATCGGGAAATTTCGTGAAAATTACGAAATTCCGAAACCCGAAACGCACATCCCTAGTCTAAGCCGCAGCGAAGAGCACTGCGGGGAACTTTGGACCCCTGCGTTACTTATCGTTACACCTCACAAGGTCAGGTGAGGTGTCATTGGACAGAGTCTGGCTTTTGCATTGCATTGATACCAAATTTGACCATGTAAAATCTAAATGAAAAGAATTTTTTTTTTATTCATTTATTTATTTTTAGTTCCAAAGTGATGGCATTGTCCATTTGTCACGTTTGTCATACCACTGCCATTACTCACCTTCTCATTTCCCATGCTGGGAGCAAAGTCAGTGTTCTCAGAAAAATGCAGTAACAGGTTCCCATTTCACATTTTTTTAACAAGAATTCCCTATAGAATATATAATCACAAACGTTTGGATGAAAAAAATGGGGAAAACATTTTTACTCGCTTTACTGTAAATGATTGAAATCTGAATGAAAAATTCATCACACAGTATCTGCCTCGTTCGATATACTCGTATCTGCACTATTAAATAACCAAAAATGTTTTCATTTCACAAAATTACAAAAAAAGCCCATCAAAATATTCCTCTCCAGGCCCATAGAGATCTTAATCCGAGCCTGGACACCAGTGGTAAGCGGTGTCCCTCAGGGGTCTGTTTTAGGACCAATTCTATTCAATTTATTTATAAATTATCTTGAACTAGGCATTGAAAGTCATGTATCAGTGTTTGCAGATGACACAAAACTAGGAAAAGTAATACAACGTGAGCATGAGGTTACTTTGCTGCAGAGGGATTCGGATAGATTGGGCACTTAAATGGCAGTTGTAATTTAAAGTAGGTAAATGCAAGGTTATGCACTTTGAAGTGAAGAACACACAACCAATTCATACTCTAAGGCCAGGTGCACACGAGGGGTTTTTGTAATGGTTGGCCCCTGCTTGAGCCATCGTGGTGTTTAGGAACAAGGAGTGAAGCCCTTAAGGCAGGGGAGTTACTGACTGGACACAAGGACAGACTAATTTCTCCAAAACCAAGGAGCACCAAAAAACAGAACTGAATTGCCACTAAGCTCCGAAGGTTTCAAGACCGACAGGACACGCTCAGAAACACAATGATTCGCCTGACAATCGTTGAATTGAGCAGGCTGCAGGGCAGTCAGACAGACTTGGTGATATGGGAACTGGACTCCATGTCAGGACTATGCAGGAAACATACCGAGACAAAGGGACAAGAGATATCAAGGCAAACAGACTACACTAAAGAGGTCCTTATAAGCGGCCTCTAAAAATATACTAAACGAAGACAGACAAGGTACATGAAACATGAAACATACAAGAATTTTCATACAGGCAGAGGTTGGCAACAGATTAGCATACAGAGTACCAGGAGAGGGCAGAAGGGATCGTCAGGAAACACAGCTGAGGTCAAAACCAGAATACAATGAGACAGAAATGCTTTTCAGTAACACAGGGAACATGAACTAGACAGAACCACCATGAAACTCCACAAACAGTCAATGAGGCTCTGTGCTGCTGGGATATTTATAGGGAGTGGGTCTGTGTGATTGGGCCATGTGACCCCAGACCAGGAGATCACAGAACCCCAGAACAGCATGGCCAAACACAACCACAGGGGAATACAGACATGGAGGCCCTTCACCACCAGGGGGCAGGGTTGAAACATGACAGTTTTTTTGTGCGCACTAACGCACGTTACTAACGCGCGTCGCAGCATATAATTACGCATAACGCGAAGACCACACGCATAACGCGTGCTACGCATAACGACGGCTGAAGATGTCTGTCTTGAAAAAAACATCAAGGCTGTTGCGCTACCATTGACTCGATGTTGGGTGTCAAATGTAGCACGCAAGCGCACTTGAACGGCTTTTTTTTCCCATTCAAGTCAAATTCAGTTTTTTTACGACGTGTGTCAAAAATAACGCATCGTCTGGCCTCTACCATTTCTTCCGTCATTTTTAACGCACGGGTGCGTCGTTTTTAACGCACGTTAGTGCGCTCTAGAAAAAGCCTGGTGTGCACCTGGCCTAAATGGTACAGAGTTGGGGAAATCAAAGAAGAAGGATTTCTGTCAAGCTCCCTGCCGCTGACTGTTTAATGTCTGCCATTTATCACTGGGCAGCACATGAGGGTGCAGCTCAGCCTCAGCACTGTCAATACAGAACCATACATAGTTAAACACAAACCACACCACATCTCCCTGCCTGAATAAAGGACCACTCCCCCTTCCATCAGGGCCTCAGCATTGAGACTCTAACCCTGAAAGAGTTCAAACCTATTCCTGTTCTGCTCCTGATAATACCTGTGTATAGACCCACCATACTTATTTGACCATGGCTTTCTGGATTTTCCCTTTGTACTGCGAAAGGATCCCTCCTGTGTTCCGTGTCCTGTCTACAGCACCTTGTATCCTCCACCCCAAGGTACCTTCAACGTTCCCAGTGTCTCCAAAGTTCCGACATGACTTCCAAGTGTCCTGGTACCTTCAGTTTCATCGTGTCCCCCCCTCAAGTATACACAAGACCCCTGCTGTATTCAGGACTCCTGGTATCCTCTCCTGTCATCCACCCTGGTCAACCTTCTGCAACCCCTGCATATCATCATTGCTTGCTGGCTCTCCTGCTTCCACCCTGATCCTTCAAGTGTGTATTCAGTCCCAGAGATCACTGAATACTGGGCTCATACCCATAAAGCCAGTACCCCTCCGGTGCAGATCCTGACAATTTGGGAATAATCATAGACTCAATCTCAGTAACACTGAGCAGTCGCCAAGCCCAGCAAGGTATCTATATCTATAAAAACGTTTTCTCCGTTGCCGCAGTCAGACGCTATGCGCAAACTTACATGCACATCCGCGACTAAAAAAAAACAAAAAACGCCACCTTGCGTGAGGGATGAAGAAAAAAACAAAAAGCCGATCCGTTGGAGAGGCGCGCACAAAGAGCCTCTCCAACGGATCAGCATTTTTTTTTCGTCCCTCGCAAAGAGCCTCTCCCTCGGCCATCACCCCGGCTCTGAATAAGACCCACAACCAGCCCGGCTGAACACTGTCAGCGGGGCAGCCATCAGGGCATTATAGTCCATGATGTATTCATCGGCCTGCTGACAAGGGGAGGCAACGCCGTGAGCTGTGTCCTCCTGTAACAGTAGGCCCCCTATAGAGTGATGGGGAGCCCCCAGGCTGTGTAGAGTGAAGCCTTTAGGGCAGGTATATGGTTTTGTTTGCAGACTTCAGCAATCCCTTGCAACACTTAGGAAACACAATGAATGCTACACACTGCAGGACAGGACCCAATACTTGAAAAAATGTGAATCATAGTGCAAGACAGAACTTGATACGTGAATGCACAATGAATGCAGCACACTGCAAATCCTCACACTCCCAGCCAGGGAGTTCAGACAAAGCCCTGGGAATCACTCACACTATATGGCTTCGTGGCCAAATGCCTGTAGAGTGAAAACAACTGAACTAGACACGTCCAGACAAATCTAAACAGACAAGATGCATACAGAAGAAGTTCCAGAAGCCAAGCCAGGTCATACACAAGATATCAGAAATGCTGATATTACTTAGGGAGCAGACTAGAGAATAACCAGAAACCAGAGCCAAGGAGTCATACACAGATATCAGAACTTGAATTAACACGAGGACCAGAGACTCAGAGGAGCTCAGACTTAGTCTATCCTGATCCAAGGATCAAAAGCCCGGTTGGCCCTATATATAGGGCTAAGCAGATCATGTGACTGCAGACCATCAGCCCAATGGGAATGGTCTGTAGAGCCTGAACAAGAAAACCAGACAGACTAGAAAATCCCTGCTCCCACCACCAGGGGGCAGGGTTGAGACGTAACACCTCCCCTGATTATTGAACTCACCCCAAACTTCCATCTCCTCTGAATGCGCTGGGCCCGCAGTTACAAAATCTTCAAAGGGCCCTGCGCTCCAGCAGTGACGCTGGTACCTCCCAGCTGTCACTCATACAACTGATGAACCAGCCAGGAGCGCCTTCTCCCATACTGTACCATCCTGATGCACTGTCTGACCCTCCCCCTAATGATCCACCTGTCCCTGCCACCTGACCATCTGCCTGGCCCCGCCCCTGACGTTCTGCCAGTCTCCCTCCACAATACTTCACTGAGTGTAGACTTGGAAGTAATTCAGGAGGAAAGCTAAATCCCCCATGGAGCTCTCAAGACTGAGACAGGATCACCTGGGACCGGTCCAGACATCAAGACTGACATCCCCCAGCACAGAAAGCAGGCTGGGTGAGTGTATCTGTGTGTGTGTTTGCAGTTTGTGTGTGTGTTTGCTGTGTGTGTGTGTGTGTGTTTTTGCTGTGTGTGTGTTTGCATTGTGTGTATCAAGTGTGTGTGTGTGTTTGCATTGTGTGTATCCAGTGTGTGTGTGTGTGAGGTGCTGTGTATGAGTGCAGTGTGTGTGTGTGTGAGAGGCGCTGTATGAGTGCAGTGTGTGTGTGTGAGAGGCACTGCGTGAGTGCACTGTGTGTGAGAGGCGCTGCGTGAGTGCAGTGTGTGTGAGAGGCGCTGCGTGAGTGCAGTGTGAGAGGTGCTGCATGTGTGCAGTGTGTATGTGAGAGGCGCTGCGTGAGCACTATGTGTGAGAGGCGCTGCGTGAGTACCGTGTGAGCGAGGCACTGCGTGAGTGCCGTGTGTGTGTGTGAGAGGCGCTGCGTTAGTGCCGTGTGTGGGGGGTATTATATCATTATACATATATTCTATATCCAATACACAGGGTAAAATATATATCACACAGGGTATCATTATATATCCAGCAAACAGGGCATCGCACAAAGCGCCTCAGCCATCAACCCTGACCTGAGTCTCCCCCAGACCCTGGGCAAACTTTTATCCCCGGTGGCTGGTACAGGGCAGGCTCTTGAGTGCTGCCTGTGGTCCCTGGTGCCGGGAGAGGCTGAGGAGCCGGAACCAGTGGGGTTTCTGGGTTTAAGGTGGAGAACTGGGACATGTGAGCACAGTGCCGTAACAAGGTATTGGCGTTCCTCCAACTGGCCACCCCACCAGCATCACCACCTTGAGCCCACTCCGTGAGCTTACAATCTAAGAGGGAAGAAGAGTCCACTCTGATATATAAATGCCTTTGTAATGCGCTGTCAGCTGCGCGCACACCCATCACAGCTGCTCACTTGGCCCTCCCATCGCGGACGGGATGGCGACGGACGCGTTACAAATGCATTGTTATAGAGAGATACTCTTGGATAGGACATTGAAAACCCAATATGTGGACATGGATTCTGAGCTGGCGACAACAACAATAGACTGCCCTCCGGGCAGCCTTAACAACTAGTTTATTTATAAAGTATTTTACCAGGAAGGATACATTGAGATTTCTCTCGTTTTCAAGTATGTCCTGGGTTCAAGAACAGTAGGTACAGAAATACAAAGTAATAAAATGCAAAATATTAAAAAACAAAAAATATATACTGATTAACAGAAAATAAATATGTAAGAAATATAGTCCCTATGTTACAGGTTTACAGGTGCATTCTGTACCGAGGTATATTAAGAGAGATCTCTTAAGGGACGTCAGACTGGGGGAAGATGTGATGGTGTCTGGGAGGTTATTCCACATTTGCGGAGCTCTGTAGGAAAATCAGGATCGAGCCACTTTCTTTTTGTATTGTGGTATTGCAAGTAAGGTGCTGGTCCTCGATCGGAGGTTATAGGATGAGGGAACTGCTGAGGGAAGCAGTCTATTCAAGTAGGGTGGTAGCTTCCCAGAAAAGCTTTTAAACACCAGGGGCACGATTACATTCAAAACGCTAATGTTAGCACTCACCGGCATGAGCGTTAACGTTAGTATTGGTGGCCTTAGCGCGGGCGCACCATATTACCATCCGAATGCTAAAAGGTTAAAAAACTCATAGCGATTCGGATCTTGCACTTTTTTTCCCGCGAGCTTACTGTACTTTGCCCTCCCTATGCTTAACATGGTGAGTGCAAAGTGTTAATTAGCACTAGGATTACAAAGTCTTAATGTGGTTAACCCGAAAGTTAAAGACCGCCAGGACCTGGTGCTAACTGATTCCGCAGAAGCACCAGCTAAAAATCCCCCCAAAAATCACATACCTTTTAATCCCACGGAGAGAACGTTGGCTCCAACCGCCTCTTCTGGCTCTGGGAGCAATGAGAGACTGGGACTTTTTTTCCCCAGTCTCTCTCTGCGGATCTCTACGCTGACCTGCCGGATCACATGTGACCGGCTGTGTCTGCCTCAATGGAGTCCTATGGACTCCATGGAGGTGATGCTCGTGGCAGGGCTTAGCGCCGGATTACAATGCATGCAGCTTTTATAGCCTGCAGGTTTTTCTCCTTTGCGTCCCTGTTTTAGCGTTACGATCGTAATATGGTCCCAGGTTGGAAAGGTGAAGGGTACGTCTAGATTTTCAGCTACGGTTTTGGTATGCATTGAAAAGGGCAGGCCCGGACTGGCCATCGGGCGTTTGCCCGGTAGGCCGATGGCCTTTGCGGCCAGTTGGCTGGCAGCCCTCAAGTTGGCCGATGGCCTTGCGCCACAGGAGAGCCTCCGGCCAGCCATACGGCCAGCAGACATAGCCCAAGGCAGCCTGCTCCCTCGGAGCAATGCGGTTTGTGCTGCAATTGCGCACAGTCCGCATTCCCACTGAGCTCCACTGCTCTCGCAGTGACTGAGCGCTCGTCGCACGCTGATGACATCATCAGCGTGCGGCGTGGGAACTAGCTGTCACTCAGGAGCCAGCGGTAGAGGAGCCTGTGCCTCTCCCATCCTGACCACCAGGGAGACATGCCCAGCGCTCTCAGCGCAGCTCAGCAGTGGACCACCAGGGAGAAATTACCCCCTTCTCCCATCTCTGCGCACCAGTGATTTGGCCCACTCCCTGAACAAAGGTAGGCAGGAAGGGGGGGGGGCAATAATTAATATAATGTGTATATATTGTTAAAAATTATTACTTTATTTTAATACTAAAATACTTATATAAAATTAATCTATATATTACATTTTAATATAATTTTTTATGTACAGTATATTTAAATATTGTATATTTTAATAGAGTATTAATATGTAATTTTAATATACAATTTATTTCAATATATAATAAATATTTACATTTATTTTCACGTCTTTACTTTTTAACGTGTATTTTAATTAAATATACTATTTTTTAGTTTCATTGCTGTGGAGCTCTGTGATACGCTCATACACACCGCACTTGGCTATGAGTTTTATTGCTGTGGAGCTCTGTGATATAGTAAGGTGCGTTGTGTATGTGCGAATCACAGAGCTCCACACCAATAAATCTCATAGTAATGTGCAGTGTGTATGAGCTCCACGGAAATAAAACTCATGCTCATACACACTGTACATTACTGTAAGTTTTATTGCTGTGAATCTCTGATACGCTCATACACACCACGCATTACTGTGAATTTTATTGCTGTGAAGCTCTGTACACTCATACACACCTGACAAATCTGTATCACAGAGCTTCACAGCAATAAAACGCACAGTAATGTAATGTGTGAATAAGCATGAGTTTTATCTCTGTGGAGCTCATACAAACTGCACATTACTTTGAGTTTTGTTGCTGTGGAGCTTTGTGATACAGTAATGTGCGGTGTGTATGAGCGTTGTTTTGGAAATTAATCTACTATCAATTCCTTAATGTAGTTTGATCCGCTGTACTTACAAGCAGCTCTGCGCTATCCCTACATACGTACCTGAACCCGCGCAGTAAAGAGACACACACACCATCACGTTGTTTCTACCTGGAGTTCATCTGACCACCTCAGCCAAGAGTCAAGTCCAAAGTGTCCTCAGTCCCAAGTGAGCTCCTGGCTTCTGGTCATTTGTTTATTACACAAATATACAGCCAGCCACTGGGCGTTGTTCTAACAGAAAAACAAGTTTGTCCAGTAAATACATTTACATATCAAAAGGACAGAGGTGTGGACTAGAATGTCGGACCGGCCCCCTGAGGTGTGGCTTGGTTTTAAAACCACATTCAAATCCAACACAGGGAGACAGATGACAACTTATAAAAACACACACATCCTACACTATAATGTCCACATAATAAAATTTCCACAACAGCGTATCACAGAGCTCCATAGCAATAAAACTCAGTAATGTGCAGTGTGTATGAGCTAGGGATGTGCACCGATTTTTTTTTCGGTTCGATTCGATTTTTCGAATTTTTAAACTTTTCGATTTGGCTCGTTTTGACCACTTTCTGTTTCGATTCGGTTCGGTTTGATTCGTTTTTCGGGTACATTTATTTTTCGGAATATCGACCATTTTTCATATTTTCGTGTCACTATACTCGTTTTTTGTATCGACTTTTCGTGATTTCGGGAAATTTTCGTTTTTCAGAATTGTACATGGTTTTCGGCATATCGCCCATTTTTCGTATTTCGTGTCACATTGCTCGTTTTTTTTGTATCGACTTTTCGTGATTTCGGTAATTTTCGTTTTTTCGGAATGTCTGTTCTCGTTTCAAAGCTGTCTAACTCTATTCGTTTTGATGAAAACTACTATGGTTTACTTTTTTAATACTACTTTATATATTTTTTATAATAAATTTTTGGTTTGTTTTTCGGATCCGATAATTCATTCTGTCGATACGATAATTCTGGCGATTCTATCGTGTTTTTTTAATTAACCCTTTCGCTGCTGAGGCTTTTCCCGCCTCTGTGCTGAGCTCATTTTTACTGGTTTTGCTCATCATGTTTAAACGTGTTTTGAAGGCTTATTTTAGTATAATGACCCAGACATAATATATATCGTTCTTTCCGTCAGACTCGGCAGATTCATAATATGTCATTATTATATGTATACGTCATGACCTGTCTGTATATTATAACAAAAAATGCAATAAAATATGATTTTTCAATAATTTACAACGTGTAAAGTGTTTTTTTTTCACATTTTAACATGCGAGCAATTGCGGTTGTATTTTGTATGGGGTGCGCTTGTTAAAAAAATTAGAGATGGGGTCTCGTTACATTTTTTTTTGGGGAAAATTACTAAATTTTTAACAAACGCACCGCATACAAAAATCGTTAGTGCAGCATCATTGTTCACATTATAATTGAAATGGGAACAATATTACTGCATTAACAAACAAAAAAAAAGAAAAAAAAATTGTTTATTTTTTTTTATAAATTTTTTTAAATATTTTTTTATTTTTAATTTTTTTACAAACGTTTTTCACATTCGTGTTTGGTATCGTTGGAACGGCCATGCTGCCACGGATCGGGAGATAGGGGGTTCATTGGAACCCCCTATCTCCACCATTGGTGGCAGCTAGGGGTTAACTCCAGGACTGGCGTCATCGTGCTATGCATGATGACGCCAGTCCTCAGGGGGAGTTCCCGGAAGCTTGGCCGACATCCGACATCCTCATGGATATGCCCCAGCTCCTCGTGGATATGCCCCAGCTCCTCGTGGACATGCCCCAGCTCCTCGTGGACATGCCCCAGCTCCTCGTGGATATGCCCCAGCTCCTCGTGGATATGCCCCAGCTCCTCGTGGATATGCCCCAGCTCACACATGGATTTGCCCCAGCTCCTCGTGGATATGTCCCAGCTCCTCCTGGATATGCCCCAGCACATGGAATGCCCCAGCTCCTCATGGATATGCCCGAGCTCCTCATGGATTTGCCCCAGCACATGGAATGCCCCAGCACCTCATGATAATGGCCCCAGCTCACCTCCGCCGCCTTTTTCGCTCCCTCAGAGCGTCCGGCGGCGAGCAGCTTGGGCGCTCGCCAGGGGGAGCCACGTGACCAGCCGCGATTGGCTGGTGACGTGTTTCCTCCAGGCGAGCGCCGAAGCTACATGCTTTGGACGCTCGCAGGGAGCGAAAAACGCGGCGGAGGGTGAGACACCCGCCCTTAGGGTGACGGTGTCACCCTAAAGGTGGGTGTCACCTGGTGCGGGCCGCACCCCCCTCCCCCACGTAGCGACGCCACTGGTATATACATTTAACGGCCGCACGCCCACGGACTTACTCTATCCAAACAAAGTTCAGAATGATGTGAAACATTGGGACTTTTTGGATAGATTTCGATTTTCGACTATCCAGAAGTTAAAAAAATAAAAATGGTCGAAATCTAATGCAAAAGTCCCGATGTTTCACATCGGGATGTCAGATATTAATAGGCTTGTGCACCGATTTTTTTTCGGTTCGATTCGATTTGTTCTGATGTTTAAAATTTTCGTTTGTGTAAATTTTTTTGGAATATCGACCATTTTTCGTATTTTCGGGTCACTTTGCTCGTTTTTTGTATCGACTTTTCGTGATTTCGGAAATTTTCTTTTTTTTCGGAACGTCTGTTCTCCTCGTTTCAAAGTGTCTAACTCTATTCGTTTTGACGTAAACTACTATGGTTTACTTTTTTATACTTTATATATTTTTTTATAATAAATTTTTGGTCTGTTTTTCGGATCCGATAATTCATTCTGTCGATACGATAATTCTGGCGATTCTATCGTGTTTTTTTTTTTATTAAATAAAGATCCTTTTTTTCTTATGAATATACATTTCACAACTTTATTTATTTAATCACATTAAAAAAATGGTATGAAAGCCAAGGAACAAAAAAAAAGAACAAAACGATTTAAAAAACGGTAAACTGACCCGAATGGTCCGACTTTAAAAATAAAAACCAGAACAAAAAATTTTTAAAACGGAAAAATAGTTGATCAAAATGATCTGAAATGAAAAAAAATAAAATAAAATGATTTAAAACAGACAAAAATATAAATTAACCCTTTCGCTGCTGAGGCATTTCACGGCTTCCCTTCACACCTGTGTGCGGCACTGCGGTCTGCTGCTGAGCTAATTTTTAACAGTTTCGCTCCTCTTGTTTAAACGCGTTTTGAAGCCTTCTTTTATAATATGACCCAGACATGTTATATATCGTTCTTTCCGGCAGACACGGCAGATGATTCATAAGATATCATTATCATATGTATGCGTCATGTCCTGTCTGTATATTATAACAAAAAATGCAATAAAATTAGAATTTTCAATGTTTGTTTTACAAGGTGTAAAGTGTTTTTTTCACATTTTAACATGCGAGTGTTTGCGGTTATATTTTATGAGTTGCGTTTGTTAAAAAAAATTGAAAAGGGGACTTGTTATATTTTTTTGGGTGACAATTACACTATTTTTAACAAACGCACCCCATACAAAAATCCTTAGTGCAGCATCATTGTTCACATTATAATTGAAATGGCAACAATATTGCTGCATTAACAAAACAAAACAAAAAACCTGTTCATTTTTTTTATATTTTAATTTTTTTTAATTTTTAACATTGTCATGTTTGGTATTGTTGGAAAGGCCATGCTCTGGTCGATCCAAAGATACCAAACATTAACCAACCGATAGCTGCCGCGGATCGGGAGATAGGGGTTCCAATGAACCCCCTATCTCCACCATTGGTCACAGTTAGGGGTTAACTCCAGAACTGACGTCATTGTGACGAGGTCTTGGGACTGTCAGCAGCTGCTGTTCCCCCACGCTGTTGTCTTCCTGCAAAGACGTGACCATGTTGGCGGGCAGCGTCTTAGCGGGCAGCGGTGGGAGAGAGAGAGCTCATAGCTGGGAGGAGGTGTTGTGTGAAGCTGCAAACCGGGATCAAATAAACTAGACCTGAGCCGCACTGAGGATCTTTGGGTTGTGTCGGAGAAGACTTCACGCAGTGCTGCCATCAATATTTTTTGATAAATTCCTGGTTATACAATGAATGTGACTGTGGACAAAAATCCGTGTTGTTGTGACATCGCCTAAGCTTAACAAAACCAGGCCACGTCGGTAATCAAATCTCAAGGCAGTACAACAAGGTTGTGTTAGTGTGTGACATTTTTTGGCCAGGCAGGAAGTGTAGAATGTGCAGTCACATTCATGGCCACAAATATGTTGACAAATTTATGACAAAGGATCCATAGAAATGTCAATACATTTATGTACATATAATTTTAACAGTGTGGAAACCAAGCAATACATATTAACTTATTAAGTAAGGAAAAGCAACGCACACAAACAGGAAAATAGTGAAAAAATAGAAAATTTATTTACAACATATGAACATAGGGAAGGGAACATGCCAAGGATGGCAAACTGCCCAACAGTTACTGGCATTTGAGGAGATGTTGGAGCTGGTCCGCATCTTGGATTGCAAAGATTATGATTGCTGTAAGGGCCCTTACGGCAGGAAGAATAACACCCACAAGGATCGTGTCCTTGAAAAGCTACGCACCACCATCCTGGAGCTGTTCGGGAAGGACCGGACGAAGGACCATCTCCGAAAACGCTGGTCCGACCTCAAGGCACGCGAGCAGGAGCAGCTGAGGCACATTCTGGTGACATTCGGGAGGAGGCTGCCACTGGTCTCACTGCTGCTCCAGGAGGTCTGCGGCATTGTTTATGTGCTCCCGCAGTTCCTGGAGCAGTTCCTGTATGGCGTCGATGGAGGTAACTGCCAGGCGAAGCTCACCGATCGCCTCCCTTCGGCGTCTGGCTTCTCCTTCTATATATCCAATAAATGAAAGAAGGAAAATACAGTAAGTAAAGCAGGTTTCTATTTTTGACTGAAAGTCTTGAAAAAATATAACAGTAGTATATACCAGTGCTGGCGGCCTCCTGAGGCGCCGACTCCTCCGACTCCTCCCCCACCACCACCGTCTGCATATCCAGTGCTATATCTAAGAAATTAAAGAAATAAAAAATACAGTAAACAACAAAACTGATTTATTTTTGAACAAAAGTCGATGCAAAATACGACAGTATAAAAAAAAAAACCTGGACTGGCGGCCTCCTGCTGCTCCGGCTCCCTCTCTCCTTCGCCCTCCTCCTGGTCCTCCTCTTCCTCCTCCTGCTCCTCTTGTGCTATACATAAAAAAATTTAAATAAAATACAGTAAACAAAAAATGTTTCTGTTTTTGACCAAAAGTCGTTGCAAAATAAAACAGTATATACCAGCGCTGGTGGACGCCCGTGGCTCCTCCTCCTCCACTGGGGCACTGGTCCCCGCCGGGGCAGATGCCGCCTTCTTCCTGTCTTCTGCCAAATCCAAAAAATAACACGTAAATAATGCAGACTGGAAAAAATGGTATATCTATACACTATATTGCCGAAAGTATTGCGACACCCCTCCACTACCAGCTTGACCCACCACTACTCCCATCTCATAGTTCTAAAGTCACAAAATATTTATTTATTTCCTCTGCACAGACATATATTACCGTTCAATTATATATTTTTTTCAGAAGTAAACATTACGTTTATTCAATAAAAACTATTATTTGTGTTGTGTGCATACAAAGCGCATTGTGCACTGCTTTTAGTTATTTTATAGAAGGCCTCAGCCTCAGTTTCACTTTCAGTTTCTGTGAATAAAACTGTTGATATTGCAGAAACAACAACAGAAATCCACCATTTTGTTTTGAAATTTGCATCTAAAGCATTCAATGACACTGCTGCAGCAAACTGAATTGCTGCGCTGCAACAATTCTGCAGCTGCTGAGGATGTATTGAAGGCGGCTCTGTTTGGATGCACTTACAGAAGAACTACATGTCCCATCCTACCACTTTAGCAGAGACGCAGATATTTTTATTGATGCGCAGGTGGGAACCAATATTGGGCAAGCTGAGGGTCATCTCGTATGCATCACTCAATCACAACAACCCCCCCCCAGCACACTACAGTACACACAGTGCCAAAAGAAATCCAGCATTGTAACTTCATCTACATACATCAAATGTCACAATTTTCACGAATACGTAAAATCACAAAAAAGAAGAGCTATGGCAAAAATGCATGTATGACGAGTTGTGAAAACGCAAAGCTATACACAATCACATTGCATGAAAAAAGGACTAGATAAATCAACGTATTTCTGTGCACATTAGCACATGCAAGCACATTATTATTATTATACAGGATTTATATAGCACCAACAGTTTGTGAAGCGCTTTACAATATAACATGACACTTACGTTTCGCTATGATGCGACGGATGTGTCTCAGCTGCTCCTCCTCGCGTACCTTCAGATCAGACCAGCGTTTCCGGAGCTGGTCCTTCTTCCTGTCCTTCCCGAACAACTCCAAAATGGTGGTGCGTAGCTTGTCAAGGATACGATCTTTTCTAGCGTTCTTCCTGCCGTAAGGTCCCTTACAGCAATCGTAATCCTTACGATCAAAGATCCGGACCAGCTCGAGCATCTCCTCAAACGCCATATTGCTGGCCCGCTTCTTTCTGGGTGGTGGTGGTTCATGGAGAGACGATGCGGAGGTGTCAGAATGGCACTCGTCGTCTCTTGCAGCCATGGTGAATAATAATAATATTTTGTCCAAAAAAAAAGTTGTCAAAAAACGGCTCAATAAAGTTACGACATCCGCGCGCGCATGCGCGACCCGCGGACGAATCAGATCCGATCCAATTATGAAAATTCTTATCGGATCATTGGAAACGAAAAAAAAAATTAATACGCATTTACAAATACAAAATTTACAGAATCAGCGATATAACCGATAATAGTATGTCCAGAATTACCGAAATCCCGAATGGAACCGAAATCATGAATAGAGGGAACATAAATTTCGATTTGACACATTTCAAGTCCATTCGAAAATTTCGAAAAATTTTAGATTCGGCTCGGAAAACATTTCGGATTCGACTTTTTCGGATCTAAAAAATTTCGGAATTTCGGCCGCATCCGAAGACCCGAATCGGGAAATTTCGTGAAATTTCCGAAATTCCGAAACCCGAAACGCACATCCCTAGTATGAGCTCCATAGAAATAAAACTCATGCTCATACACACTGTACATTACTGTTCCTTTTATTGCTGTGAAGCTCTGTGATACAGAATTGTGTGGTGTGTATGAGTGTGTCACAGAGCTTCACAGCAATAACTCACAATAATGTGCAGTGTGTATGAACGTATCAGTTTCACAGCAATTAAACTCACAGTAATGTGCATTGTGTATGAGCATGAGTTTTATTTCTGCAAAGCTCATATACACCGCACATTACTGTGAGTTTTATTGCTGTGGAGCTCTGTGATACGCTAATACACACTGCATATTACTGATAGCTTTATTACTGTTTAGCTCTGTGATACGTTCATACACACCGCACATTACTATGAGTTTTATTGCTGTGTGTGTCCGTGTATCCAGGTATATAATATGGGTGTGTATATACAGTGGTTTGGGTATAGGGGTGCATATCGAGGAGTGTATAAATAGACTGTAAGCTCCTATGAGCAGGGCCCTCTACACCTACAGGGTTATTCAAAGAGAATCGAAAAGTCACCGCATGTTCAGTGACATTTTGTTCTCTTCAATTCGGGCCGATTCGTCAATCCCATTTCGGCGACCCTGCTGTGTATTCAGCAAGCACCACAGGGCCGTCGAAGCGCAGGGAAAAGCTGCCGCAAACCCGACGAAAAGTCACTGCAAAAACCTGGCAAATGCACGCAGAAACACCCCAAAAAATCTTGAATTAACCAAACCGAAGACGACGGAAAAACCCGAGCAGGAGCTGATCACACGCAGCGCAGCCTCCGGAAAAAGCCGACACCGCAGACGAGTGAAGTGAATAAATTAGCAAAACCGTTTGCTTGAATGTTTGAAAAGTGAAACGCTGTTTGCAAAGAAACTACTTAGCAAAAATGTCTGAAATTTACATATGAGGTCGAGGGAATGATAATAAAAAGGGCTGTTACAGAAAAAATAAGTAAACTTAAAAAAACTCCGATTTTTTTTTCTTAAAAATAAAAATCCAGAAAAATGCTTAAAATATCCAAAAAAAATCTATAAATAAAGAGACTGTTTACTGCAAAATTTTATAATGAATGGTTTATTAGATATTGAATTAAAATGGGAATATTTGTAACATTGAAGCTTATGGGATTCTCCTAAATAAACCTGTTGAATAAAACCACCGAATGGCAGGGCATTTCGGGAACCTTTCACTGCTGGTTTGTGTTCTCTGAATAGCCGAAGCAGTACTTTTTTATGGGGATTTCACTGCCCTTGAACAGGCACCGAATGTGCAGGCAATTCGCCAGGATTTGGCGCATTGCCTGCTCTCTGGATAGCCGAATGGCCAAGAAAGGTAACCGAATGCTGAAAATCACCTTTCTTACCTTTCTCCAGCCATTCGGATCTCTTTGAATTACCCTGAGTATGTTTCCATCCTATGTCCGTTTATCTGTATTTTGTTCCCTTTTGGTTATTGTAAAGCGCTGCAGAAACTGTTGGCGCTATATAAATGATGATGATAATATTAATAATATACAGTCAGATCCAGAAATATTGGGACATCGACACAATTCTAACATCTTTGGCTCTATACACCACCACAATGGAGTTGGAATGAAACAAACACAATGTGCTTTAACTGCAGACTGTCAGCTTTAATTTGAGGGTATGTACATCCAACTCAGGTGAACGGTGTAGGACTTACAGTAGTTTGCAGATGTGCCTCCCACTTGTTAAGGGACCAAAGGTAATGGGACAGAATAATCATCATAAAATCAAACTTTCCCGTCTTAATACTTGGTTGCAAATCCTTTGCAGTCAATCACAGCCTGAATGTGAACAAGAACTTATAACCCAATATACATAAGTATATGGATGGTCTCTAATGGGATTGGGTCCCCGTAAATAAGATTTATTAGAACAAAAGAATCAACAACATAACATTTAAAAGCAACACAAATTGAATATGTAAACACAGAGGTGCTTAGTGGTAAATTCGGTGATACCTAGGAACAACTCATATGATAACCACCATTTAAAGGAATGAAAATGTCAACTATCGATTGAGAATTGAACCCTAACCAGATCAGAAAAATATATATTCAATACTGCACTGAATACCAGCAATCAAGATAATCAGCCCACATAGCACCAAAAAACTATTTCAGATATGGGGATTTGAAAAATGCACCCCAGCAGATAAAAAAGCCAAATAATGCTTAGCACAACAACATTATAAGACAACAAGCCCAACGCGTATCGACAACCTTCATCAGGGGAAAAAGACAAAATTTTGTTTGAGAGCACGAGGACTGCGATTCTGTCAGTGTTTGGTGAGCGAACCGCCCGCGGTGGTGGTGGTGGGGGTCTTTTGAATAAATTGCTATGGGGTTAAATTTATAATGGGTTGTACGGTTTGAATAAATTGCTTTGGGGTTAAATTTATAATGGGGCTTGGGGTTTGAATAAATTGCTTCGGGGGTTAAATTTATAATGGGGTGTGGGGTTTGAATAAATTGCTTTGGGGTTAAATAAATTTATAATGGGGTGTGGGGTTTGAATTGCTTTGGGGGGTTGAATAAATTTATAATGGATGTGGGGTTTGAAATAAATTGCTTTGGGGGTTGAATAAATTTATATTGGGGTTTGAATAAATTGCTTTGGGGGTTGAATAAATTTATAATGGGTGTGGGGTTTGAAATAAATTGATATGGGGGGTTGAATAAAGTGATGTCTATACATTACTGTGAGTTTTTTTGCTGTGGAGCTCTGGGATACGCTCATACACAGCGCACATTACTGTCAGTTTTATTGCTATATACCCCCGGGGTGTAGGTGATATATGGTTATTTATGGGAACGTATGGCTGTGTGTGTAAATGCATGTATTTGTCTTTAAACAAGCTGCTGTGCGTAAACATCTGCGCCTATGTCCTTGTCGCAGCCCGGCGTTGCCCCCTAGCCCTGCACCCAAAAGGATGGTATTGCTCCCAGAATTGCCACAATATCTGCTGCCTGCACTCCAAAAAAATAAGAATGACAGCATCGTGAGGTACGCGTAGGAGACTAAAAGGAGGTTAAGGCTACGGTCAAACAAACGCATTATTCGCAGCGACCGTCAAAATGTGCGTCCGAACGCATTGACGTATTTTTTCACGGAATGCGCGAAAACGGTCAGCCAACGCGCATTTTCATGCGTGATTTTTTTTACGGATCGTCAATAAAACACTTTTTGCGTCTGGACGTTATGTAGGCTGGACATTAGCACCGTCTGACATCTCCAAATCACGCACACACGCCGCTATGAGGGCGCAGCGCACTCTGTACATCAGTACTAGCGGTTCTGTGTTCTCAAAAAAATGTATTAATTTTCCACTTGCGTTGTGCGGCCGGACTTTCGTACTTCGTATATTGGCCGTCATTGCCCGTCATTTGCTGCTACTGCGGCCGTGATTAAGTGCGCCTAAACGCATGTTAAAAATGCATTAGTCTGACCCCAGCCTTAATGGGCAAGTTACTCAAATTTTACCTCCCTTTTTCCCCTTCAACCTCTTTGCCGCTGCAACGTGCTGGGCGCATCCTCAGGTTTCTTGTTTGTGTTCAGAGGATGTACTCAGCACGTCGTTTAAGTCCTGCAGCTCAGTGCCATTTCTTTATTTGTGTGATTGAGGCTGGCCAACCACGCCAATGATGTCAGTCGCTGCTGTGGTGCGGGAAGGAGGAGGTGAGGCACGCAGTCCAGACCTCAGGGCACATCCCACGCCTCAGACAGCTCACCCCCCTGACCTGCGCGTACCACTTTCTGGTGACCAGAATCTGGTCAATCTGTACAAGGTGAACTGGTGGTGCATTGCCAGGGTGGCAGCCTATGGGTCCTGCAGTGCGGAGGGAGAGAAGCAGCTGATTCAGCCATACAACTCGGACTGCAGAACCCAGCAGGCGCCGAACACTAAGCTTTTTTTTTATTTTTCCTGCTTTATTATTTTTTTGGGGGGTGGCGCAAGTAGCTGGTCTGGCCTAGGGCGCAAAACAGCCTAGCCCCGGCCCTGCATTGAATATATATTTTTCTGATCTGGCTAGGGTTCAATTCTCAAT
The DNA here is from genome assembly GCA_009667805.1 of Leptobrachium leishanense. Classification (NCBI taxonomy): domain Eukaryota; kingdom Metazoa; phylum Chordata; class Amphibia; order Anura; family Megophryidae; genus Leptobrachium; species Leptobrachium leishanense. The sequence goes on from CM019071.1 coordinate 80,858,993, forward strand.
CGATAGTTGAAATTTTCATTCCTTTAAATGGTGGTTATCATATGAGTTGTTCCTAGGTATCACCTAATTTACCACTAAGCACCTCTGTGTTTCCATATTCAATTTGTGTTGCTTTTAAATGTTATGTTGTTGATTCTTTTGTTCTAATAAATCTTATTTACGGGGACCCAATCCCTTTAGTGACCATCCATATACTTATGTATATTGGGTGGTTATAAGTTCTTGTTTACATCCAATATTGGTGGGTTAGGCCCAGTGCATTTGGGTACCTGGCACCGTATATAGGTATTCCCTTGTGGGAATTACCTGCTGTTGTTAATCACAGCCTGAAGCCTGGAACGCATAGACATCACCAGACGCTGGGTTTCATCCCTGGTGATGCTCTGCCAGGCCTCTACTGCAACTGTCTACAGTTCCTGCTTGTTCTTGGGGCATTTTCCCTTCAGTTTTGTCTTCAGCAAGTGAAATGCATGCTCAATGGGATTCAGGTCAGGTGATTGACTTGGCCATTGCATAATAGATTACAGGATCAGAAACAACATGGGTTTACCTCAGGGAGATCATGCCAAACTAATCTTATTGATTTTTTTGATTGGGTAACAAAAATAATAGACACAGGTGAAACAGTAGACATTGCTTATTTAGATTTCAGTAAGGCTTTTGATACTGTTCCGCATAGAAGGCTTATCAATAAATTGCAATCTTTGAGTTTGGATTCCAATATTGTTGAATGGATTAGGCAGTGGCTGAGAGACAGGCAATAGAGGGTTGTGGTAAATGGAGTTTATTCGGCGCAAGGTCTTGTTACCAGTGGGGTACCTCAGGGGTCAGTACTTGGACCCATTCTCTTTAATATTTTTATTAGTGATATTGCAGAAGGTATTAATGCTAAAGTATGTCTTTTTGCTGATGACACAAAGATTTGCAACAGGGTTGACGTTCCTGGAAGGATCAGCCAAATGACAAATGATTTAGGTAAACTAAAAAAATGGTCGGAGCTGTGGCAATTGAGTTTTAACGTGGATAAGTGCAAGATAATGCACCTGGGACGTAAAAACCCAAGGGCTGAATATAGAATATTTGATACAGTCCTAACCTCAACATCTGAGGAAAGGGATTTAGGGGTCATTATTTCAGAGGATCTAAGGGTAAGTAGTCAATGTAATAGAGCAGCAGGAAATGCTAGCAGAATGCTTGGTTGTGTAGGGAGAGGTATTAGCAGTAGGAAAAGGGAAGTGCTCATGCCACTGTACAGAGCACTGGTGAGACCTCACTTGGAGTACTGTGTGCAGTACTGGAGACCGTATCTCCAGAAGGATATAGACATCTTAGAGAGAGTTCAGAGAAGGGCTACTAAAATGGTGTACGGCTTGAAGGAGAAAAGTTACCAGAAAGGCTTAATGATCTTAACATGTACAGCTTGGAAAAAAGACGAGACAGAGGAGATATGATAGAAACATTTAAATACGTAAAGGGAATCCACAAGGTAGAGGAAGGGAGTATATTTAAAAGGAAACAAAGTAGCAAAACAAGAGGACATAGTCTTAGATTAGAGGGGCAAAGGTTTAAAAGTAACATCAGGAAGCATTATTTTACTGATAGGGTGGTGGATACATGGAACAGCCTTCCAGTTGAAATGGTAGAGGGCAAAACAGTAATTGAATTTAAGCAAGCATGGATAGGCATGAGGATATCCTAAACAAAAGATAAATCCAGGTAAAGTATCCATGTAATTGGGCAGACTAGATGGGCCGAAAGGTTCTTATCTGCCAACATTTTTCTATGTTTCCAACATCCCACTTCTGTCCCTTCAAAAACTCTTTGGTTGCTTTTGCAGTATGCTTTGGGTCATTGTCCATTTGCACTGTGAAGTGCCGTCCAATGACTTCTGCAGCATTTGGTTGAATGTGAGCAGATAATATTGCCCGAAACACTTCAGAATTCATCCTGCTGCTTTTGTCAGCAGTCACATCCTCAATAAATACAATAGAACCAGTTCCATTGGCAGCCATACATGCCCACGCCATGACACTACCACCACCATGCTTCACTGATGAGGTTGTATGCTTAGGATCATGAGCAATTCCTTTCCTTCTCCATACTCTTCTCATCACTCTGGTACAAGTTGATCTTGGTCTCATCTGTCCATAGGATCTTGTTCAGAACTGTGAAGGCTTTGTTAGGTGTTGTTTGGCAAACTCTAATCTGGCCTTCCTGTTTTTGAGGCTCACAAATGGTTCACATATTGTGGTGAACCCTCTGTATTCACTCTGGTGAAGTCTTCTCTTGATTGCTGACTTTGACACACATACACCTACCTCCTGGAGAGTGTTCTTGATCTGGCCAACTGTTGTGAAGGGTGTTTTTTTCACCAGGGAAAGAATTCTTCGATCATCCACCACAGTTGTTTTCCGTGGTCTCCCGGGTCTTTTGGTGTTGCTGAGCTCACCAGTGCGTTCCTTCTCTTTGAGAATGTTCCAAACAGGTGTTTTGGCCATGCCTAATGTTATTGCTATCTCTCTGATGGGTTTGTTTTGTTTCTTCAGCCTAATGATGGCTTGCTTCACTGATAGTGACAGCTCTTTGGATCTCATCTTGAGAGTTGACAGCAACAGATTTCAAATGCAGATAGCACACTTGAAATGAACTCTGGGCCTTTTATCTGCACATTGTAATTGGGGTAATGAGGGAAGATCACACACCTGGCTACGGAACAGCTGAGAAGCCAATTGTCCCATTACCTTTGGTAACCACCCTTAACAAGTGGGAGGCACATCTGCAAACTACTGTAAGTCCTACACCGTTCACCTGAGTTGGATGTACATACCCTCAAATTACAGCTGACAGTCTGCAGTTAAAGCACATTGTGTTTGTTTCATTCCAACTCCATTGTGGTGGTGTATAGAGCCAAAGATGTTAGAATTGTGTCGATGTCCCAATATTTCTGGACCTGACTGTATGTGTGTTTCTGTATCACAGTATATGAAAGTGGGCTGCTCAACTTAAAATGCCCGGGCCTATTCTTTGTCCCAGTCCGGGCCTGGAAAGGGGAATTCACTCTCTGGATGAAACCATTGATTATTTATAAAGAGGCAAAATTATGTTAAGACCGCACCTTGAATATGCGATGTAATTTTGGGCACCTGTTTTAGAAAAAGATATTATGGCAACTAACTTAATGGAGGGGAATGGAAGATTTAAGTTATGAGGAAAGGCTAACAAGCTTAAACCTGTTTAGTTTAGAGAAATGGCACCTAAGAAGGGATCTGATAATTTTATATAAATATATACAGGGCAATTATAAACCATTTGCTGAAAACTTATTCATTAATAGGACTATACATAGGACACAGAGTCACTCATTTAGATTAGTCCAGGTTTTTTTTTGAGCCGGTACGCGCACCGACACCTCTTGTTACGCCACTGCTCCCCGTTAGTCAGCGGAGGTGCCCCATGCCCAGCCAGCTGCTTGCAGAGACTGCGGAGTGCTAACCTGGCAGCGAAGCGCTCTTTCCCTTCTGCCGGCACCGCCCCAATGCCTGCAAGTCGTCGGCCCCGCTGATTAGGTCACGCGGCAGCCACGTGACCTAATCAGCGGGGCCGACGACATTCAGGCATTGGGGGCGGTGCCGGCAGAGGGGAAGGAGCGCGCCGCTGTCAGGTTAGCACTCTGCAGTCTCTGCAAGCAGCTGGCCTGGCTGAGCATGGGGCACCTCTGCTGACTACCGGGGAGCACTGGTTGGCAGTGCACGTGTTCTGGCTCCAGCCAGGGGCAGATCCGGGGGGAGCAATTGCCCCACCGAGAAAATCGCCACCGGCGGTGTTCTCTTTCCCTGCAAGGCGTGCGTCCACTCGCCTCGTGGGGAAAGAGAATGCTGGCTGAGCCTGGGGCTTGAGGAGGTGAGAGTTGGGGGCAAATATACCCATGTTTTGAGCTGGGAGCAAATATACCCATGTTTTGAGCTGTAGGCAAATATACCCATGTTTTGAGTAGGGGCAAATATATCCATGTTGTGAGCTGGGGGCAAATATATCCATGTTGTGAGCTGGGGCAAATATATCCATGTTGTGAGCTGGGGGCAAATATATCCATGTTGTGAGCTGGGGCAAATATATCCATGTTGTGAGCTGGGGCAAATATTGGGGGGAATAAATTATGGCGGAGAAGTTAATTGATATTGGGGGAATAAATTGATTTGCTGGGGGGAGAAAGTAATTGATATTCTGGGGAGAAATTAATTAATTGGTATGAGTAGGCGTTGAATAAATTGATATTAGTACATTACTGTGAGTTTTATTACTGTGGAGCTCTGACACCCCCATACACAATGCACATTACTGTGAGTTTTAGTGCTACATACCCCCGGGGTGATATATGACTATGTTTGTGAATTTATGACTTGGCTGTAATTCATGTATTTGTCTTTAAACAGGCTGCTGTGTGTAAAAGTCTGCATCTGTGTTCTTGTCGCAGTCCGGCGTTGTCCCCTTGCCCTGCACCCAAAAGGCTGTTATTGCTCCTAGAATCGCCACATTATCTGCAGCCTGCACTGCACAAAGTAAGTATGACTAGTAAAATTTCCTCTGTCCTTAAAGGGTTAATAAAGGAGCATTAGGACACGAAAAATAGTCATAATAAATCACCGTTTTTCCCTGGCCGCGAGAGTACCCCCACCCATTTTTCCAGAAAAAAAGCACTGGATTAGACTATAGAAAATTCAGACTAAAGCATAGGAAAGGGTATTTTGTTTTTTTTACAGGGAGAACAATAAAGCTGTGGAATTCTCTGCCTGTTGAGGTGGTTGGGTCAGAGATGGTATAGACTTTAAAGCAATGACTGGATGACTTCCTGCAAAAATATAATATTAATGGTTATTATATTTAATATGTGGGTTAAAGCTGCTTGATCCAAGAAGAAATCTGATGTCATTCTGGGGTCAAGAAGGAATTTCTTTCCAGTATGTGGAGTTTTGGCGAGCACTTCAGACTGGGTTTTTTGCCTTTTTTTGGTTCTACAGCAGTAGGTCTTGTGATAGGCTGTAATCGATGTACGCACGTCTTTTTTTTTCCAGCCTATGTAACTATATTACATGTGCATTATAAATTATAATGTAATATAAACCACCTGCTGCTGTTTTTTTTTGTTTGTTTGAAGTAATTACATGTTAAAAGGAAAAAACTAATTAGGTATTTTATCTCCGGGTTCCAGTTTCTGGATTTTTCCCACGATGCAACATTTACCAAAAACTTTGCTGGTGGCTCTTGCTTATTTAGACTACAATATATACCAGTTAATGAGGTGGAGGAGGAAATGTTTAGAGAAGGCTTTTGTTCTCTTGGCTACCTGAGATAAGAGATGGCAGCTGAATGAAATCTGTCAGGGATCTTAAAAGAATTCTAATCTCCCCTCTGGTGATGTCCTTTGAATACATCCCATACAATACAATGATGTGAATTGAATGCCTGACCCATAGACTCCATTATATGGTCAAACCACAAAGTGCGGATTCAGTGAGTTAAATATACTGGGGGCGGGCAGTTTACAACAGAATTGATCACAAAATGGATGCACCCTTTGACACTTATAAAGTAAAAATTTCTTAACTAAACATACAAGAGAAAAACAAAGCACATGTAAGATATCTGCAACATAAAAAACCCAAAATAAGAATATCTATATTTTTGGTGGTAGTGTCTCTTTAAGGTTGCTTATCCCTACCCTAAGCGTTGTATACTTTCCAGTTATTTACAGCACTGTGAAGTCCTGCTGCCATCATGATACAAAAAGTTATTAATATTCATGTATTTTACAGTAATGTTCTATAGTTAAACTCCAGTAACAGAAAAAAAGCATTAGTTGGAGTTTTTTTTAATGTCCCTGTAAGTCTCCCAGCGTGCACATCTACACAATCTGTGCAAGACAACCGATTGACAGGAATGAGTTTTCTTTTCTCATTTTATTTTGCCCATATTTGATAAAATCATGACTGGTGTTTGTACATATTTGGGATTAGGTTTTCTTATCAGAAAGTGCCATATGTTATTAAAAAGTAAGAGAATATACATGTTTTTTTTCCATTACATTAGTTAACTAGCTTTGAATTGTGCTATAGGGACACTTTTTTTTGCAGATGTAAGACAAATGTGTGTGTCATTAAGGCCGGGTGCACACAAGTGCACTCAGAGTGGAAGGAACGTCCGTGAGAGTGGACGTTCCTTCCACTCGACAACCGCCTGCCCCCCTCCCTCAGCGCTGCAAAGTGCGATCCTCCTATGGAGGATCGCACTTTGCAGCCCCATCACGCTCATCCTAGCGCATCGACATGGCTGCGACTGGCGCGGTAAGTGCATGCGCACAGGCGCACTAAGTGCGCTCGTGTGCACCTGGCCTTAGGGTTGCATTTGAAAATCACCAGCAGGTAATATACAATTAGGTATATCCTAGTAGTTCTAGGTGTGCGCAGAGCTTAATTTCAGAGGTGAGAAGATATTTTAAAGTTTGTAAGTAATAAATGTAATAAGCCTAATAATTTGCCCGTCCTTTATGAAATATCAAATAACAGAAAATGTGTAGATTGGAACCTAAAATGTCAAAAGCAAATAATGAGGCAGGCACACCAGTAGTATTCTATCTAGCACCAACCGCACCACAACTCTTTATATGTTTGAAAAAGTTGCCAAAAATATGACATTTGTTACTTTGAGGTGAATATGTTGAACTTTCCACTTGCTTCCTGCTACCGTCTGATGTCAATCATTCTCCCTTCCTCGTTGTCAAAACTGAAGAACATCAGTAGAAAGTCTCATCCTAACTCTGAACAAGAAAGATAAAGAGTCCATGAGCGGTTGCCGGCTGGATAAATAGGATTGTGCTGTTACAGTTATTCATTTAGATGGGGATTTATAGTGTATAGATATCCTTATGCTGCCTTATGCTGCCACCTAGTGGTCTTTCTGTATTGTACATGCTTTCCTTCTTTTTTCCCTCGCTTTATGATGATGCACTTCCTGTGTGTGTTTAGTTCCACCCTTCCTTCTTGTAAGAGCTGCAGCATGGTGTAGTTATCCAGCAGCACATGTATATTCATCCTCAAGTTAGGACAGAATCATTTTTTGACCGCAAAGAACATCTCATTCCATCATCTGCTGTATCCTGTGATCTGCTGTAACCTGATATATGGAATAAAGCAAGTCGTGGAAATAAACGGTGTTCTGGTGAGTTCAGCTATCTGATAAGGATTGTCCTCGGTGATTGCATCTACTTATACAGGCCAGGCATAGAGGTCTCTGCAAGGGATAAATCGCTATACAACGATCTGAGTCAGAATAGTCAAAAAATGTGTAGAATCCTACAGACTGCTATTATATATGTGTGTGCTTAATCTGCAATCAAGCTCAGTGCCATCGGCCATTTTATGGAAGCACATGTGTGTGTGTTTAATCTGCAATCAAGCTCAGTGCCATCAGCCATCTTGGGAAGCACATGGTCGCACAAGCTTACTGCATCTCACTTCTACTGCATCTGACTGAATATTGAAAACGGTCTCTGCATTTAACTGTGTTACCTGCCTGTCTAAGCTGCCGTTCATCTTTTTAAAGAGACAGTACTATTTTTGCAAAAAACGTATAAAATGTCCAGACAAGGTTCTGTGCACTCTATTATGGCTGAACCGACGCAGATTCATCATGTCCCTGAACCTGCAGACGTACAAGGAGCAGATTCTGCAGAGTTTGTCGAACAGAGTGTAAAACCCAAACGCACAATAAAACCGACACAGAAACTCAGAGAAAACTATGAATACACTAGAGATGAGCTCTCCAGCAATCTGTCTGACCTGTGGGACAGAACGTCACAATGCATGTCAGTTTTACCACACTTTAACAATCACCCAGCTGAATTAAGAGACTCTATAGATCGTCTGTCTGCTGCATATAAACGTTACCAGAGGCTGTCAGAAAAATACACAGACTTCTTGCAGGACTCTAATATGGAAGACTTTTCAGCAGAACTAACCAAGACTGATGCACTAAACCAACAAAGAGACCTCCTAGTGCAAGTTGCCAAAGAAAGGGCAGAATTCCGCATTGCTCAACTGCAAGAGACCAGATCGCACAGATCCACATCAACCAAGCACACTGCACATTCTTCCAGAACCTCTCGCTCCAGACATTCAACGTTAAGCGGACAAGTTAATAGAGGCCCGCGCTGAAGCGGAGTCAAAGAAAGTGCAAGGCTCCTTTGCTAAAAAACAAGAGTTAGAAGTACGCCAAGCAGAGTTAGCAGAGTTAGAAGCTCACAGCAAAGCCCGCCAAGCAGAGTTAGAAGCTCACAGCAAAGCCCGCCAAGCAGAGACGGCATCCCAAATCAAGATTCTGCAAATGGAAAAGGAGGAAGCAGCTGCCGTAGCGAGGCTGAAGGTCCTCGAAGAAGCAATGGGACAAAGTACTAATGCAGACTGCCCTATCCCAGCAGAACTGGAAGACCCAGTCGAACGCACTAGCAAATACGTTTTACAGCATAACATTTGCAACAATACACAGTCATCTCCTGTACCTCCTCCCAACACTGTTCTGACTCTCAACGCAGAGATCTCTCAGCTCCAAATGCCTGAGCCTCCTCCAGTCCACAACACAAGAACATCTACGCAGCAAATCACATCAACTCAGTCTGCCAGCAAGGTGAATCCCAGTGACAAGCCGCAGCTCAAGCAGCAGCCAGCAGAAGCCTTAGAGACTACACCAAAGTTAAACGTTCTTGCAACGTCATTTTATCCTGGTAAACCTCACCCTTCATCACCAGAGAACTTTAACACCCAAGCGGTTCCTCAAGTTACTTTGGCACCAAAGAGTGAGAGATCAGACTTGACTGACTTCGCCAGATATATGATACGCCGAGAGCTCATTAACACAAGCCTCTCAAGGTTCGACGACTGTCCAGAGAGCTACAGGGCCTGGAGATCAACCTTCAAGGCTGCTATTGCTGATCTGAACCTTACTACCAAGGAGGAACTTGATTTGCTCATAAAGTGGCTGGGGCCAGAATCCACAGATCGTGTTAAAAGACTGAGAACAGTACATGTTGAGCACCCGGATGCAGGTCTCGTTGCTGCGTGGGCAAGACTTGAGCAAGCTTATGGCAGCGCTGAAGCCATAGAAGGCGCTCTGTTCAAGAGACTGCAAAACTTCCCAAAAATAGGTAACAAGGACTATCGAAAGCTCCAGGAACTGAGTGATCTCCTCATGGAGCTAGAGTTGGCAAAGACAGACCCACGTCTACCTGGACTAAGCTTCCTGGACACTGCTCATGGTGTCAATCCAGTGGCGTCTAAACTGCCATACGGCCTGCAAGAGAAATGGGCGCAACACGGCTCAAGATACAAAAGAGACTATAACGTATCCTTCCCCCCATTCTCATATTTTTGCAGGTTCATCAGCGAACAAGCCTGGACAAGAAACGATCCCAGCTTCAGCTTCAGCGAAACCAACTTGCCAGCTTCATCATCATCACCAGCATCCTCATCAAGGTATGATAACACAGCGGCTAAACGTAGAGACTTTAATAGAACAATATCTGTTAAAAGGACAGACATCTCACCACCCGTGTCCTCTCGTGCAAACCAGAGGGATTCAGGTGATAGCGATAAAGACCCTAATCGTCAGTGCCCTATTCACAAGAAGCCTCACCCTTTAAAGAAATGTCGTGGCCTTAGGGCAAAGACTTTACAAGAGCGCAGGGAGATTCTTCAAAAACTTGGGGTATGCTACAGATGCTGTGCCTCTTACGGACATTTTGCTAAAGACTGTAAAGTTGTCATCAAGTGTACAGAATGCAGCAGCGACAGACATGTTACAGCTATGCACACCCACTCCACTTCCAGACAACCCACAGCAGCTACCTACCTCTGCACCTGTCTCAAATCATGGCGGGGAGCAACAAGGTAATGCTCCGACTATAGGGAATATTTCTTCTTCATGCACGGAAATCTGCGGAGAAGGCTTAGATTACAAATGCTGTGCCAAGGTATGCCTAGTCAAGATATACCCAGAGGGTCAACCAGAGAAAGCCACATGTATGCCATATTAGATGAACAGAGCAACAAATCGCTTGTTAAGCCTAAATTCTTTGAGATCTTCGGCATAAAGGGACACGCAACACCGTATACTCTCAGAACCTGTTCTGGTCGCGTAGAGACTTTCGGCAGAAGGGCCAACGGGTTTATGGTCTCTCACGTCAAGGGGAGAGAGGAATACCCCTACCAACATTAGTTGAATGTGACCAGATACCAGACGAAAGGGAAGAGATTCCTACTCCAGAGGCTGCATATCACCATCCGCACTTAAGGCATCTTGTAGATGAGATTCCAGTAATGGACATGAGAATGCTGAAATCTTGGTCCTGCTAGGAAGAGACATTCTCAGAGTACATAAAGTACGCGAACAGTGCGACGGACCAGACGATGCCCCTTATGCACAAAGACTTGACCTGGGCTGGGTAATAGTGGGCAATGTATGCTTGGATAAAATGCACGTCATCTGAGATCCACTCATTCAAAACTTACGTGTTAGGAAACGGACGTGTATCCCACTTCAAACCGTGTCCTCACCATTATGACGTAAAGGAGAAGCCTCTTGACATAATCTGCGTGTCCGACGTCACTCCTATCCTCTGTGATGACAACCTAGGTACCACAGTGTTTTGTACTACAAGCGATGACAACAAAACAGCTTTATCAGTTGAAGACAGAGAATTTATCAAAGTAATGGACAAAGAATTCTTTAAGGATGAGTCTAACAGCTGGGTAGCACCATTACCTCTTCGTGCTGCAAGGGTCAAACTCCCAAACAATCGTGAACAAGCTTTATCCAGAGTCAAGTCACTACAACGAACACTAAAGAACAGACCTGAAATGAAGGACCATTTCATCGCCTTTATGAAAAGGATCTTTGACAATAATCACGCTGAACCAGCTCCACCTCTTCGAGAACATGAGGAGTGCTGGTACCTGCCTTTCTTCGGAGTATATCATCCACGTAAGCCAAAACAAATCAGGGTAGTATTTGACTCCAGTGCCAAGCATCAAGGCATATCCCTGAACGATGTTCTTCTCACTGGTCCTAACCTGACCAACAACCTCGTAGGTGTACTCATGAGGTTCAGAAGGGAGCCAGTCGCCATAACTGCTGATATTGAACAAATGTTTCATTGTTTTATTGTACAAAAAGACCATAGGAACTTCCTGAGGTTTCTGTGGCACCGTGACAACAACATGGACAATGAGATGATTGAATACCGCATGAGGGTACACGTCTTCGGAAATAGTCCCTCACCTGCTGTTGCAACATATGGTCTACGAAGGACTGCTCTTGACGGAGAAAAGGAGTATGGAGAAGATGCTCGACACTTCGTTGAGAGAGACTTCTACGTGGACGACGGACTTAAATCCTTACCCACAAATGAAGAAGCCATAGACCTGCTCCAAAGGACACAAGGTATGCTTTCTGAAGCTAACCTCAGACTACACAAGATTGCTTCAAATAGTGTTGCTGTCATGAAGGCCTTTCAACCTGGTGACTATGCCACAGGGTTTAAGGACTTAAATCTGGGAATGGACATGCCACCCGTACAGAGAAGCCTAGGCCTGCGGTGGGACTTATTAAAGGACACCTTCGGCTTCCAAGTCGGCTCTGCAGACAAGCCATTTACCAAACGTGGTGTTCTGTCGGTGGTGAACAGTTTATACGATCCAGTGGGATTCGTGGCTCCCATTACCATACAGGGTAAATCCTTACTTAGACAGCTCTCAGAGACTATTACAGATTGGGATGCTCCACTACCAGTAGACAAGCTTTCAAAGTGGAATTCCTGGAAGCAATCTCTACATGCCTTAGATGGAATTCACATACCACGCTGCTACACTCCAGCTTCTCTTGCCACAAGTCAGAGAAAGGAACTTCACATCTTCTCAGATGCATCTACAGAGGCCATAGCAGCTGTCGCCTACCTTAAGAAACTTGGGACTGTTCCTGTTCCACCTGGAAACTTTAAAGCAGGAAAAATGTGCTACGACCAGTGGAAGCGAGTACAACACCTTGCTAACTGCTTCTGGAATCGTTGGAAGATGGAGTATCTTTCCACTCTGCAAGGACGCAGGAAATGGCAACGCCTGAACCCGAACGTTCAAGTTGGAGATCTCGTTCTCCTCAAGGACCAGCAAGCCGAAAGGATAGAGTGGCCTATGGGACTTATTAAAAAGAGCATCTCTAGCGATGATGGTAAGGTACGTAAGGTGGAGGTGAAGGTCGCAAGACAAGGAACTGTAAAGACTTTTATCAGACCTATCACGGAACTTATTTTGCTCTTACCGCTTGGAGACTGAACTTACGTAGGTTTTCAAGACATCTAGCAAATTACACTGTCGTTATTTGCACTTGCATAACTACCGTTATGATGTATATATAGTGACATTTTCAATGCCAGACGGGGAATGTGCTGTTACAGTTATTCATTTAGATGGGGATTTATAGTGTATAGATATCCTTATGCTGCCTTATGCTGCCACCTAGTGGTCTTTCTGTATTGTGCATGCTTTCCTTCTTTTTTCCCTCGCTTTATGATGATGCACTTCCTGTGTGTGTTTAGTTCCACCCTTCCTTCTTGTAAGAGCTGCAGCATGGTGTAGTTATCCAGCAGCACATGTATATTCATCCTCAAGTTAGGACAATCATTTTTTGACCGCAAAGAACATCTCATTCCATCATCTGCTGTATCCTGTGATCTGCTGTAACCTGATATATGGAATAAAGCAAGTCGTGGAAATAAACGGTGTTCTGGTGAGTTCAGCTATCTGATAAGGATTGTCCTCGGTGATTGCATCTACTTATACAGGCCAGGCATAGAGGTCTCTGCAAGGGATAAATCGCTATACAACGATCTGAGTCAGAATAAGGATTAACTCACTGTAGGTAGAGATTCAGTAAACAGATTAAATTGCCAAAATGCTTATTTTTCCAGACTGGCTTTATCAAAGGGACACTACCACCAAAAAATAAAAATGTATAGGTTATATATTTTATGTTGCCGATATCTTAGGCTAGGGTCAGATAGGGTTCCCACCCGTACGGTTTTGACCTGTACTGTCCGGGTTTCGAGTCATGTGTACGGGTTTCAGATTCCCTGCCACCCGGACACATGACTCGGCTGGGACACATGACTGTCTGCCGCGATCCTCTGCACCGAGCGGCTATTAGCAGCTGCACAGTGGGAGAGGTTTGTTGTGCTGCCCCTTCATTAATCACTCGCGCTGCCTGTGTGCGTGTGAGAGAAGGAAGCTCCACACCGTGAGTGTAGCTGTGGGCCAGTTCCCCCCTCCTCTTCTACCTGGCTGTGCAGCGTCCGAGTGTCTCTGTCCCCTCCGTGGTGGCTCCTCCCCCCCATCCCAGCAGCAGCAGCTCCTCTCTTGATATACAGGCATAGAGCTTGTAAAAGGGAGGCTCTAGCTGTTTACAGTGTAAATACCAGTCTGCCATGCACAATACCAGTCTGCCAGCCATATTACCAGTCTGCCATGCACAATACCACTCTGCCATGCACAATACCAGTGTGCCAGCCATATTACCAGTCTGTCATGCACAATACCAGTCTGCCAGCCATATTACCAGTCTATTGGAAAAGAAAAAGTGGACCGTCATACCACAACAACAATCCCCTCACGATACTTTACGACGTCGCTATGTCCCCTCTTGGTGGTTCCCCCAATGAAACCAGATATTCAGACCATACAGTCCCAAAAATGGGTACAGCGCACTCCAATCTCTGTCAAAGTCTCTGGGCGCTATTACACTCTGCACGCTAACGGTAGCGCTCACCTGCGTGAGCACTACCGTTAGCTGCGGTGTTTAGGGCATATTACAATCCAAACGCAAACGGGTTAAAGAACCCGTTTGCGTTTGGGACCTTGCGCTTCTCAGCGCAAGGTTACTGCACTTTGCTCTCCCTATACTTAACATAGGGAGCGCAAAGTGTTAATCAGCGCTGGTATTACAATGTCCCAGCGCTGATTAACGCCTGGCTCTGGTCAACGAAAAGTTAACCAAAGCCAGGACCTGGTGTTAACGGATTCCGCTGGTGCAGAATCCGTTAACACCAGCTTAAAACAGTAAAAAAAAAAAAAAAAAATCACATACTCACCCTCTGTCCCGCGGTGAGGACCGCGGCTCCGGTCGCCTCCTCCGGCCGGCGGGAGCAGGGAAAGACGGGGGGAAAAATCCCTCCTGTCTCTCCCTGCGTATCCCTACGCCGACCAGCCGGATCTCGCGATGCGAGATCCGGCCGGTCACGTGACCGGCAGAGAGGAACTCAATGGAGTCCTATGGACTCCAGTGAGTGGATGCTCGCGGCTGCGCTCAGTGCTGCCGCGAGCATCCTGATTTTTAACGGGCGCTACAATGTAGGCAGCATTTTCTTGCGCCTGCATTGTAATCCCCCGTTAAACCGGGGGCGGTAGGGGGAATACTGCAGGCACAGTTTTTTCCCCCTACTGTCCCCCGGTTTAGCGCGGGGATCGTAATAGGGCCGTTTGTGTTCAGATGGATATTCACATATTCTCCGTGGAATATTCAGACATAGAATAAATAAATGAGAAAAAACAATTGGTGCAGTACGTTTCACTGGTTCTCAATATATAGGTCTCAAAATTGTAAACTTACAAAGAGCCCAGGTACCGGCTCTAGTATTATTCGCCTTCTAGATATTTTTCTTTTTTTACAGGCACCTATACAACTGGTTAGAATATTCTTTCTCCAGATGTTCCATATACAAGGGAAACATAAAACAGCGGGAGAATCCCCTAGTGTAATTCCACAACAAATACTTATTATATGTGCAAAGCAAGGGCCAAGGGCTTACTCACTCAGAGGAGAGCCTCCAGGCTCTTGGGGTATCCGCAGATGAATTTTTAGGAACAAATTCACAAAAAACACTCCAAGCGCAAAGACTATTACCAGTCTGTCAGCCATATCTGTACAGCCATATCTGTACAAGTCTGTACAGACTTTTAAAAAACGACTGCATGACTTCCTGCAGACACAGAATATTAAGGGTTATAATATATAATATGTGGGTAAAAGCTTCTTGATCCAAGGAGAAATCTGACTGCCATTCTGGGGTCAAGAAGGAATTTTTTTCCCAGTATGTTGCATATTGGTGAGCATTTCAGACTGGGGTTTTTGCCTTCTTTTGGATCAACAGCAGTAGGTTATGTGGGAGAGGCTGAACCCGATGGACGCATGCCTTTTTTCAGCCTATATAACTGTAACTATGTAATATTACCAGTCTGCCATGCATAATACCAGTGTGCCAGCCTTTCTACCAGTCTGCCATGCTTAGTACCAGTGTGCCAGCCATATAACCAGTCTGCCATGCATAATACCAGTGTGCCAGCCATATTACCAGTGTGCCATGCTTAATACCAGTGTGTCATACATAATACCAGCCTAACATGCCAAGCATACCACGTGTCATTATATACACGCATAAACTAAATATACGCTACAAAAAAATGTCCACCCAAGCCCAACACTAGGGTTTGGCTTGAAGAAATGTTGGCAACCCTAGGGTCAGACGAACGCATTTTTCACATCAATACCTGATAGCGGTCATATGATGCGCAATATTGGCCGTTATTTCATACGGATCGAAACCAGGAAACTTTGGGTGTCTGGATGTTATGTAGGCCGGACATGAGCAGCGTCTGACGTCTCCTAATCACGCACACACAGACTATGCGGACGCAGCGCAGTCTGTACGTCAGTACTAGCGGTTCGACGTTCTTGTGAAAATGCGTTTGTTTGCCCCTTGCGTTGCGCGGCCGAACGTTCGTGTGGCTGTACTTCATGTGTGGGCCTGCGTTGGACGTCATTTGCTGCTACCACGGCCGTCATAAAGTGCGGGTAAACGCACGTTCGCACTGCGTTTGTCTGACCCCAGCCTTACATGTACTTTGTTTTTCTTTTTGCGTTTAGTTAAGAAAATATTTCTTCTATATGGGTCACTGGGTGCATCCATGTTGTGATCTTTTGTGTTGTAAACTGACATACACACATACACACACACACACACGTGCACAGTGTCTTTACCTCACTTGATCCTCACTTTGTGATTTTGGCTATATAATGGACTCGATGTAATTAATGAACATCACCAGGGGGTAGATTGGAAGTCTTTTAAGCTCCCTGTCAGATCTCATTCAGCTGTCATCTCTTATCTCAGGTTGGAACAGAGTATACGTATCTGGTCAGCGCGAGACACACGCAAGGGGACTCGGACGGCTTCTCAAATGACGTCATCCATATTATAACATAGTAGGATAAAAAACACAAAAGACACAGAACTAAGTGCAATAGATTAACAAGTAGGTGAGTCTTTGTCGAATCTCTTATAGTTAATCAACACACAAGTGGAGAGCCCAAACACTGGCTCTGAGTGGATAAACGCCTTTGGGTTGTTTGTCTGGAAAGATTTCTCAGGTAACCCACTCCTTGTTATTGGGGGTATCTCATCACGTCCATTCAAGATGGGAAAGAGAAAAAGAAACAGATCTTGTGTATACCTGGCGTGGTAATATATAATGTGAGACCATGACAAATGGGAACTCACATTTGATGGAGCTATTCCAAGCTCGAAACGAACAGCAAATGGGTTTCGTAGGTCAAACCCAATAAAGACCCAAAACATGCAGGAACTGGTTCTTCTTTAAAATTTAATAAAAGAAAAGAACAATTAAAACTAGACTACCGTCCAAAACGTGTTTCTCCGTCAAAACACGGCTTCATCAGCTGGTCCTTACAATACTGAACCAATATGCATGTTTATATACCAAAGGAATTAAGAAAAAACGTCCCCCACATGTGTTCAATTGGTGGTCAGCGTGCGTTCTCAGCCTCTTCCTGAAGTTTCTGCGTATCTCTGGCCATCGGCGCCATCTTGCGCAGGCGCATTAGGGACTTCCGCGTTCCACAATGCGTTCCACGGCATATCCGGTATCGCGGAGCACTGTGCGTTCCATTGTAGGTGTGCGCGCACTTCCGGTATCGCGTTTCTCTGGAATTAAGCTGCGATCGGAGTGTAATAAATACATTGCATGGAAAAAATATAAAAGAACCCATCTTAATCGATGGAATGCAAGTTGACCTCTGTACAAGCAGGCGGTCTTCCCAAAAAGGGAAATCAAGAAAAACCAGGGCAAATCAAAGGAGATTTATATGCCGGTGCAGTGTACAAAATTGTAACAGTGAAAATCACTTTCAGCTCTATAACAGAACTGAATACTATATAACTATATTATGATTGCAATAATAGAGTCATGTTTTTATCCTATGTTATAATATGGATGACGTCATTTGAGAAGCCGTCCAAGTCCCCTTGCGTGTGTCTCGCGCTGACCAGATACGTGTACTCTGTTCCATTCGTCTTTTGGTTTGAGGGAAACCACTGTTCATCTGGTTAGCTGGGTACTTGGAGGTCATATTGTGGGCGCTTACCATTTCTCTCTTATCTCAGGTTGCCTGAAGAACAATGCCAGTTAATGAGGTGGAGGATGGAATTACATAGTTATATAGCCTGAAAAAAGACGTGCGTCCATTGGGTTCAGCCTTTCACACATCACCTAAGAATAAAAAATAAAAAAATCTGATTAATGTGCACTGTGTATGAACATTAATTAACAGTTGTTTTAACATCATGGGGCCATCAAGGTTTAGATAATTAGTCATGCAAGCTGTGTATTGCTAGGGAGAACATGCATCTTACATACACAGTGACATGGAGATATGATGAGGGAATAGAACATGGGTTGCCTCGAAGTCTCTTTATTAATTTATTTAGAATTTTTTTAGGTATTTTTCAGGCAAATTTTTTATTCAGTTTTGTTTACCTGGCATTTTTTTAAAATTCTGTAACAGACCTTTTTATTATTATTCATAGGACCTTATTATTATTATTGTCATCATTTATATAGCGCCAACAGTTCTGCAGTGCTTTACAATAACCAAAGGGAATGAGATATAGATGAATGGACATAGGATGGAAACAAGAGGTGTAGAGGGCCCTGCTCATAGGAACTTACAGACTAGATAATATTATTTCCATGTTTTAGATTAGTTTTAAATGCCCTTTAAAAGTTGCGTTTTTTTGTTTTTTTTCCCCTGTTCGGCTGCTGTTCGTCTTTTCCTGGTTGTGTTCGGCAGTCTGTTTGGAGGGTCTTTCATTGGCTCCCTTCGATGGCCCTGCGGTGAATGGTGAATTCACAGCAGGGTCGGCAAATTGAGAGCACAATGGAGAGAGCACTGAAATTCTGTTGAAAATACCCTTTTAGGATGATTTTAAATTATGAGAATAATAGTTAATTTACACAGTTACATGAATTACAGGTTTAGTATTAACATAGCTGCTTGCATTTAACACTTTCATTGCCAGAACAAAACAATGAAAGTTATGGGGGGGGGGGATCTGTTTCTTGGTAGTTGGTAGTGCTCGCTTGGTTTCTCACCTCAAAGAACGATCTAAGACTCTCTGTGGATGTGAGGACAAACAAGAGCAATGGGCTGTTAAACACCTCCCTGATGATAAAAACACCTTCAGCAGGTACAGTATGTGGTTTTGACCAGCCTGTATTTTCCCAGTATTTTAAAAGCAAAAAAAAAGGCACCTTTTATATCACTCGAGTTTTCAGGCAGAGATGTCTCCGGGGTGTCTGGACTGGTCAGTGTGCGGTTATCTGCTGCTGGATCTCTGGCCCTCAATGAGGAATGCCATGGGGGGGGGCTCACTCAGCTGCAGCAGGACTCAGGAGGGGATTCTTCTTTCACCTCTGATGGATTCATTGACTGGAAATACAGACTCCCTCTCACTGTGTTTGTGCCTGTGTTATTCACTTACTGTCCGAAAACCTGCTGAGTGGGGCTGCTGAAAGCATGGGGCCGGGTGCTGGGCGCACTACGCACATGGTAAAAGCTGGCCATGCATGCACTGGTGCAGGCAGCTTCCTGCTTGGATCTGAGGCTGCGCAGAGACACCAGGCCATACAAACACCCTTCTCAGCTTGTCAGTCACCACGGGCCGTAGCTCCGCCCCCCGCAGTACGCTACAGGCAGCCGACTGAAGGGGGAAAAAAAGCTTGAAAGTGAAACTACTTTTGATTCTGAAACGGTCGCTCAGCCAAGCGACCCCAAAATGAAGCAGCCTACCGGGATTCCTCCCGCTATCCCGGTAGGCCAGTCCGGCCCTGCATAGTATGACATGCAGCATTGGACAACTTGGAAATTTGAAGGGAAAACCTGTTTTGCGGCAATGGTATAGAACCATGACTCTAGACAGGTGGGTATGAGGAAGGAAATTGGGTTTGCATTAACTGAATGGTAAGTATAGGAGGGTTGACATTTGGTGCATCTATTCCCGTGCAGGGTTGAGCGCTGGTTGGAAAGGTTTGAAGGTAAGGGGTACAGATCTAACAGTAAGTTGCCTTTTAGTAGGCATACCCTGGACTGTCAGGCAATCGGAACTGCCCCTTCAGGTGAGAGGGAAGAGCTACCATGCGTTAATACCTCGAAGTGCCAGAAGTACTTCATTGTGCCATCACACATTGAGTTGAGCTCCGCTATGAATGGAAGCGTCTTCAATCATGTGTGATTAGGTGAGCAGGGGGGTGAGTTGCATCAGTGATGTGGTACGCTATTCTGAAGAGGTGGGTTTTCAGGGATTTCTTGAAGGCCTGAAGATTAGACGAGAGTTTCACAGGGCGAGGTAAGTAATTACACAAGACCGGAGCTGTCCTGTTGTCTAGACGGGACGTGCTTGCGGAGCAGTAACGACATGTAAGGAGGGGGTCGAATTATTAAGTGATTAGAACGTGAGCGTCAGTCTTTTTAACATGTATCCTGAGAGTACAGGAAGCTAAAGGAGGGACCAGCAGAGGGGGGAGGTATGTGAGGAGCATCTGATGAGAAAAATAAACCTGGCACCTGCAGGGAGGCCAATGAGCGAGTAGCAGTAATCAAGACGTGAAATGAAAAGTGCATGAACCAAACAAATTTGTGATATCTTGAATCAGAAAGGGGCAGACATGGACAATGTTCTTGAGTTGAAAGTAACAGGATTTGGACACTGTCTAGACATGGGGAGAGAACGTTAGGTCAGAATCAAAAGTGACACCAAGGCAGCAAGCTTGAGACATCTGGCTAATGTGCATTCCATTTACTCACAGAGACAGATGGCACTGGGTTGCTCTTGGTAGAAGGAACAATGAGAATTTCAGTTTTGGCAAGATTGAGTTTAAGGAAGCGGGAAAAGTTCCAGTTCGGGACGGCAGAGAAACATTCGGTGACTGGATCCAGGAAAGCAGGAGAAAGATCAGGGGAGGAGAGGTATATTTGAGTGTCATCAGCGTATGGGTGGTACTGGAATCCCAAGGAGCTGATCAGTTTGCTTAGAGAGGCAGTGCAGATTGAAAAAAGGAGAGGGCCCAGTACTGAACCTTGGGGCACCCCAACGGAGGCAGGCTGCTGGGAGGAGGTACTTCCAGAAAATGAGACACCAAATGATTGTTGAGACAGATAGGAAGAGAACCATGAAAGAACAGTATCTTGAATGCCTATATGAAGGAGGAGTGAGTGGTCAATAGTATCAAAGGCAGCAGAGAGGTCACAAAGGATCAGCAGAGAGTCTCTGATTATAATTCTGAAACTTGTCCATCATATCTTTTGGTAAACAAGCTTTTCTAAAAAAAAAATAATCTATTCAATAACAGGAATAATCTACATACATGGCTGGAACAATACTTTTATGACTTAACCACTTCGCTGCGGAGGATGCGCTCAGCTCGTCCTGCCGCAGGAAGGGTTGGCTGCGGAAGACGCGCTGAGCGCATCCTCCCGAAGCAGCTTGCGATCGGCCGGATTCCGGCCGATCGCTGTGCCCCCCGGTGTGGGCTGACATCTTGTATGTCAGCCCGTCAATCCGGGACCGCCGCGGGCACAATATATGTCATCGCGGCGGCGCGATGACATCTATTTCAGGCGCCCCCCCGCGTGTGCGGAAGAGGCGCCTGAAAGGGAGGGGGGGGATCCTTCGGACCTCTCTCCCTCCCGATCGCGGGGGTCCTGAGCTTAATGCCAGGCACCGTTTGGAAGGGCACAGCCTGCCCTTCCAAATGGTACCTGGCATTAACCCCATGGGGGCCGGATCACGAATCGGCGCCGAAAAGCGCCGGTTCGTGATCCTTTCCTGGAGCTGGCCGACATCCTGGATGTCGGCCAAGCCTCCGGGAACTCCCCCTGAGGACTGGCGTCATCGTGCATAGCACGATGATGCTAGTCCTGGAGTTAACCCCTAGCTGCCACCAATAGTGGAGATAGGGGGTTCATTGGAACCCCCTATCTCCCGATCTGTGGCAGCTAGGGGTTCATGTTTGATATCGTTGGATCGGCCAGAGCATGGCCTTTCCAACAATATTAAACATGACCGTGAAAAAAGTTTTTAAAAAAAAAAAAAAATTTAAAAAAAAATAATAATAAAAAAAATAAACAAGTTTTTTATTTTTTTATTTGTTTTGTTAATGCAGCAATATTGTTCCCATTTAATTTATAATGTGAACAATGATGCTGCACTAACGATTTTTGTATGGGGTGCGTTTGTTAAAAATAGCAAAATTTTCCCCCAAAAAAAATGTAACGAGACCCCATTTCTAATTTTTTTTAACAAGCGCACCGCATACAAAATATAACCGCAAACGATCGCATGTTAAAATGTGAAAAAAAACACTTTACACGTTGTAAATTTTTGAAAATTCTAATTTTATTGCATATTTTGTTATAATATACAGACAGGACATAACATATACATATAATAATGACATATTATGAATCTTCCGAGTCTGCCGGAAAGAACGATATATAATATGTCTGGGTCATATAATAAAATAAGGCTTCAAAACGCGGTTAAACATGATGAGCGAAACCGGTAAAAATGACCTCAGCACACAGGCGGGAAATGCCTCAGCAGCGAAAGGGTTAAACACTAGCACAGGCTATAGATGCTCTAATTCTCAAACCAGGCCCTTGCTTGGATTTATTATAGGTGGCATTCAGTTAAGAATTGCAGGCTGTATTCTCTTTAAGAACAAAAGAAAATTAAATTGTGTTAATATGTAGATTGTATTTTTAGAATACTCATATGCAGTACACTCATTAGCAATTTGTTTTCAACTCTGTCAACAAAAGCCCTGAATTACTATTTTCTATTTCTTTAATTGTGTTTTCATGAATATTTTTTTGTGACAAATGTTTTTACCAATTAAAAATAAACAAATTGTACAGCAATTATATGTGTAGATTTGCCTGGCAATTGACTTTATTTCAACTAAGCAACAGATGTACACTCAGTAGCAACTTTTGTTCTCAGATAAATGTGTTACTCTGTATGGTTGACAAGTCTGTTTCGTTAAAAATCATGGCAGTAAGAAAATGCATAATACCAGGTTCAGTTGTTGTTTGATAGAAACATCACAATCTGAAGAAATGTGATTTAACAGACAATAACCAGTTTCCGGGAGGCGGGGCAAGAGTATGGCCGCTTTTACATCGAGCTCCGTCTAGAGCTACCAATGCTTCTGCTGAGCGGAATGCTGCTATCACAGGTGATAGAGCTACTAGTTGGAGCTAGTTCCCTCTCTGCTGCATCGAACTTTGTTTTTTTTTCCCCGGCTAGAACCAGACGAGCAGCTAATTCAGCCCCGGAGTCACCAGGCCGCAATTGCGCCACCCGTCCCAGCCTATGCTAGGTGGGACTTTTTGGAACCACGGCTTTTTTTTTCTTCTTTTCTGTGACCCCGGTTGTAACAGACCACCCGGTCTAGCGTGAAGACGATTGCCGAATCTGCACACAACAGATGGGGCACGGTTACGAGTCTGGCCGAGGGCCGAGCAGAGACGGACGGGAGAAGCCGCCATCTTGCGGGAAACACGAGGTGGGACGCCGTGCTTCTAGACACAGGCCGCGGCGAACTGGGAGGTCGCTCTGAACGACGCGGCCGGTCCTGGCAGGCCGCCATTTGGTCATCTAATGAACAGGTACAGAGTCCTCCTTATATCCGGGGCAAAGACTCACCTCATTAATAACCGGGGCCAAGACTGTCACAGCCGGCCGCCATTTTGCCGCGGCTGCATGGTGGGGTAACGGCCCCCAGCGCAGACCGAACACGACGCACCGGAGAGGAGTCAGGAAACTGTCCCTCAATTTTTCTGCCCTGGGGTTCCCCTGGGGCACGCAACGCTATTGGAGGGCATTGCTGTGGGGTCACCGACTCCACGGAATCTCACCGTCCCCTGGGGTGATCACAGACCGAGCTTTACCTGTCTCAGACCTGCTCTTTGTATAATTTTTCTGTCCCCCTTGGTCGGGGGGCACTTTTCTACCTTGCCACACAATAACTATCTTTAATCTCTAAAACTTCAATTTTTTCTGTCCCCTTTGGCAGGGGGGAAATTTTCTCCTCAATTTAAGATTCAATTTTTCTGTCCCCTTTGGCAAGGGTGCACTTTTCTCTTTTTCTCCACCGCATGAGCCAGTGACCGGGGGCGCCCTTGCTAGAACGTAGTTGCCCCTCACAATTTTTCTTAGTCTCCCCGACACGGGGGGCGTTGCATTCTTCAACTTCAACCAACTGGGAATTTTTCATAGTCCCAGGGACACCTGGGGCGCTTTAGCGTTCTACAACCTCGACATACTTTATGCACCGCCGCCCGCAGGTGACCCATAACACTTCTACGGTCGGAACCCCCCCGAAACATCTTGGACGCGGAGGGGAGACATGGACAAATTTGTAATGACAGGCAAAAACGCAAAAAAATCCTCAACCAAAATGATCCCTAAACCAGCCCCGAAGCCCCGTACGGGGCGGGATTCGCCTTCCCCACACTCTCGGGATTCGGTGGAGCTAGAGTCCGAGTTATCAGCCTCGGAAGTGGCTGACTCATACGTACGACCCGCGGATGGGACGCCCCCCATGAGTGTGGCAGACATTTCTGCGGCTCTCTCTCCGCTGCTGGACGACAAACTGGGTCGCCTCACGGCTACCATCGAGAATGTTCTATCACAACTGACGTCACAAGCTCATAGGCTAACAGAGGTCGAGGAAAGGGTGTTGTCGGATATAATCTCTGCACGTGAATACAACACGTTTGTATATATTGGATTTATCAGCCAAGCCTCCAATATGTCTATATTGGACTTACTGGACCTACCTCGGCAGTTGTCTCCAATATATCAGGGATTATTATTTCATAAGAAACTTATACGAGACACAAATATCAATCGTCTATATCTCTTAGAAATTATCCTGAATTCTTTTAATTGTCTGTGTTTTGCTTTAAAAAATACAATAATCAATAATCGGATAAAAATATATATATATTTATTACGTATACAAAAGAATTTCAAATCTCATATCATAAACAACAATTTATAAACCACACTCCATCAGCATATAAAAACTAGCTTCACAATATATGTATCTCCGGTTAGTAACTGCATATATGATTAATATCATTTACCTTATCAGTTAGTAACTAATGCACAAATGGTTAATAAACATTTCTGCTTAATACAACATGCATTTCCCAGCAAACAATGTTTAACCAGCCAGCTCTTATAGATATATATATATCTCTATGCTACATGGATCAACAAAAGATGAGCTAATTTAATAATAAGTAATAAAAACTTATTTAGTGAATCCTCCCCTAATCTCGAGAATTAAACTTCTAATCTTTTGCTTTTTATTTTGTAGTTATATAATTCCTTGCTTATTAATTTTAATCACAGTAATTTCCAAATTCAATATATATATTGGTATCAATCTTGCAACATTTCTTTAGGAATAAATCCTTATATCCACTTCTTCATATTTCTATCTGCAGAATAGATTTACTTAGAATTTGGATTTTAACCGTATCCGAGAAGTCTCAGTCTACGTTGCAAAAATCTCTACAAATATATTTTTACATTAATTCCTTATTTCATACATTACCTGTCCAATTTGGATGTTGATGAGTCTGCCTTGGAATTTTCTATGTGATGCTTTGTTTTGGAATATGTGAAAATTATCGATATTAGATAATCAATGCATGTGAGTTAGAGATTTGGTGAGAATATTAATTGCCTCATGTCTTGGGATCTGAGTGCATGGTGATGTGAGTCTGATGTGAGTCTCTGTCTGTTGGAATCTCTGACTTCTCAGAATGTCATATATAAAGAATGTCTGAGTGCATGGTGATGTGAGTCTGATGTGAGTCTCTGTCTGTTGAAATCTCTGACTGACTTACAAAAGAACCTTTGCCGCCTATTATACCCAATTTGACGTCATGGTTAATTATTTTTACTATCCTCTAGAGGGCAGTATTGCACTTCTTATATTAATTCCATTAATTCCATTATTTCTTTTTAATATCTTATCTTGGGTCAAAAGATCAGACTAACTTAACAAAGAACCTTGTCTTCTAACTAGACTGTCTCTGTCTTGAGATTTATAGCTCTCACTCCCTTTTGGTTGCTTAGATCAGCTAAATTCTTTCCTGGTTAACTCACAGAATCTATTCTTTAGTAATTTTTATTATTTACCAATTATATACTTTCTACAATATTTTGGAGTATATATTTCATACTGTAATTATAATAAAATATACCTTGATTATAAACATATATTTTGTGAATATAATTTTATATTACAGAATATTTTCTCTTATTCCTATACTCAAAAGACAAAATCTCTTTTGTTTTAAAAATTTAAAACAGACCAATAAATTTACTTATGACATGTCTTAGCATTATCTCACATTCATTCTAGGTTCCTTCATGTCTGGGACTTCTTAACCCAGAAATGAACTTTGTAAAAAAAAAGATCTTGTTCATTTCTAAACCTAGAGAATATTTTGAAAGAAAAACGGTCTTTAAAACAAAATGGCTACAGGCATCCATTTTAAATCTCTCCTTTTCTGTGTAATATACCCGACAGTGTCCACCTTGGAGGATACGGTTAACCCGCTACAAACCCAACTTGACCAACAAAATACCATCATTCAAGGTTTGACAGATAAATTAGACGACCTGGAAAACAGGAGCCGCCGGAACAACCTGCGTATCATTGGCTTACCGGAAACGGTGAAGGGTCAGGCCTTGCAAGAATGGGCGTCGGTCTGGCTACCCTCCCACCTGGGCTACAGCGCTGAGTCCTGTCCGGTGGCGGTGGAGAGAGTACACAGATTAGGTCCGGACCTGAATCCATCTGCGGGGCGCCCGCGACCAGTGATTATGCATTTCTTGAACTATACCGTTCACATTTTAACAATACTTGGTGAATGTGTATGAAAGTGTATTGTAACATTTGTGTATATAAGTCAGAGTAAAACTGTTGGTGTGGAGGATGGGGGGCATCCTCCACACCAACAGTTTTACTCTGACTTATATACACAAATGTTACAAAACACTTTCGATCACTGTCTAGTAGGCGGAGATTTTAACGCAGTAGTAGACCAGACTCTAGATCGCTCTCGGCCTAGAAGGTCGCCAGACAACCTGCAGTCCACTGCGGGTCCTAAATTCCTACATGACCATATTGCACCGGTAGACGCGTGGAGGTTTCTTAACCCGGAGGGAAGGGACTACTCCTTTTATTCCCACCCGCATGATTCCTTTTCACGCATTGATATGTTCCTCATGTCTCTCTCCCTACAATACACTTTACTTGACGCCTCAATTGGCATGATACATATCTCTGACCACGCGGCGGTCACAATAGAACTACGTTTCAGCTCCCCGCTCCCGCAGTCCCGCAACTGGCGTTTCCCGACTTCCCTATACAAGTCAGAGGGATTTAAGAAGCATGTGGAATTGTGTTGGCACAATTATGTGGATGACAATATCGAACACCTAGACGACACTAATTTATTTTGGGAAGCGGCCAAACCAGTAATGAGGGGGCATATTATAGAATATGTATCGCGCAAGCGAAAGGAGATCAATAGAAGACTACTGGAAGCGCATTCAACCCTAGTGGCCTCATATAGATCTCACTTACTGCACGCCTCTGCCCACTCCGCGACGGAATACAAAGCCAGCAAGAAGGCATATGCCGAAATAGTGGAGGACAGGGCACAATATTTCTGGTTTCACCAAAAAAAGTTTTTTTCGTTGGAGTAACAGACGGGGAAAATTACTGTCCAACATAGTGTAGCGCTGTGTTAAAAATCATCTTGCTGTGGCAGTACCTATTTTTGGCCACAAGATGGAGACTATCGCGATCAGATACTGGACATTGGGACTACAATGCCCGGCATGCTTTGCAAGAAGACAGGAAGTGGGTGGGGACGGGACACTTACATCCTCTGCCTCGTGGAGAAAGTTCCAGAGCGTGCCAGGGAAGGGGAGAAAGCAGACGCACCGAGGAGATCGCGGGAGAATCTAGGCCCAAAGCCTGAGGGAGACCTGTTCCGGTTTGGGTCACCTAGCCTGAAGAGAAGGAGACTCGCCAGAGCCCAGACACTGCTGCAGACCGGCGGAATCGAACGGAGAGCAGGCGGTGAGCTGGACAAGCGGCATAAAGTGAGACAACGGATCCGGCCGCTAGTATCCCCAGTCAAAATCCGGAGGAGAGACGTCCTGGTCAGCGGAGCCTAAAGCCTGCGTCGGATGGGTGAGAGGCCTCCAAGGCTATTTGTGATTAAAGGTCAAGCTGCTGTTTTCTGTTTAAAGTCCACAGGGCCCCAACTGACTAGTCGAAGACTTTCTTTAAATAAACTCACTGGCCAGTTGAACAGTACCCGGGTACCACACACACATATACACCTTTCACCTCCTGGACTTAACTTGTGCAGGACTCATTTTCTTTTAGGAATCGGAATAGGGGTTAAAATAAAGATACGTTCCGAATATATATTTTTCCTCTTTTTCCGTTGCGCGTTTGCCGTAATACGAAGGGATTGTATGTTCGGGGTTTTGCTACGTGTTTTCTTTTTCTGAACTATCGGGAAATTGCATTGCTTTTATGTTCGGTTGCGAATATTTTATTTTCCGAAATACGAAGCCTCGTGTTTCGTTTCTTTTCCGCTACGCGTTTTACCGGGATACGAAAATACTGTAATAATACTTGTGAATACCGTGTCTCAACATCTGCTCAAATATTGTAGTAAACTATATAAATATAAAAACTCACAACTGTGTTGGAGTATATTTATTCCCTAGTGCGGGGAGACTGACCCGTGGTTCATTTTCAGCGGCTCCTCCGGGAGTGAGCGCTACAATAGAAACATAGAAAGATGTCGGCAGATAAGAACCTTTCGCCCATCTAGTCTGCCCAATTACATGGATACTTTACCTGGATTTATCTTTTGTTTAGGATAGCCTTATGCCTATCCCATGCCTGCTTAAATTCAATTACTGTTTTCAGTAATTCTCAGACTGCAAACGCCTACACCCCCCTCGATCTCGAGAATCAAAACGCTTACTGGGGAGCTTCTAACCGATCCGTTACAAATTAATGCTTATTTCAGGGCGTATTTTGAAAAATTTTACAAGGCAGAACCGGACGTTTAGGAGTCGCAGGCGGGTATCTTTCTAGAGGCTGGTCTACCGGAATTAACCCCAGAGGCTCGGGAACAGTTGAACGCCCCAATTACCCCGACGGAAATCCAAAAAGCCATTGCTCGCTTACAGCTTCATAAGACACCAGGTCCGGACGGGTTTTCGGCGGAATTTTATAAAATTCTACAGGGTCAGGTAGTGCCGCGCCTTGCTAGGCTGTATAATAATATTTTACAGGGTAAAGACCCCCCACCAACCTTTAACACCTCGAGAATAGTTGTCCTTCCCAAACCAAATAAAGATCCCATGCTCATCACGTCGTACCGTCCGATTTCTCTTTTGAATGTCGACCTGAAACTTTTATCCGGTATCATGGCTGGCCGACTCCAGACGCCCTTGACGGATTTTATTTCTCCTGCACAGACGGGCTTCCTAAAGGGATGTCACTCCGTGCAGAATATTAGACGCACTCTGGCGGCAATATGGGCATCGAATGATCGTCAGCCGTCGGCAGACCTGGTCCTTAGTTGCGATGCTGACAAAGCATTCGACCGAATATCGTGGGCCTACTTGCGGCGGTTTTTTAAATACCATTGTTTTGGCAGCGCAATCCGAAACGTGTTTGAGGCACTATATCTCTCCCCGGCGGCCACGGTGACGACTAACGGACTCAACTCTAATCCCTTTTTACTGGAACGTGGAACGAGACAGGGGTGCCCTTTATCCCCTCTCTTTTTCAACCTAGCTCTCGAACCGCTTATACACATACTTCTAACACGACCTGACGTCGAGGGCATTTGGGTGGGCGACCAGGAGGTGTGGGTAGTGGCATTTGCAGATGATTTGCTCTTGTTCCTTTCCAACCCGAAAAGGGCACTCCCAACGTTACTTGACTACTTAGCCTCGGGTTTTAAAATTGACTTCGAAAAAACATTGGCCATTCCTCTGGGTAGGAACAGCAGGTCCGCCTTGGCGAACCACATGCCATTCAGTTGGAGTGTGGGGGGCACCTTCAAATACTTGGGATTACTGCTCCCAATTGATGTAGGGAGATTATATGAAGTAACAATCCCACCGCTGATAGCCCAATTTAAAGCTTTGCTTGCTTCTTGGACCAAATTGCCACTATCTTATATGGGGAGGATTAGCCTCATAAAAATGGTGGCGTTCCCACGCCTGTTATATCCGATCCAAAGGCTACCCATACTCAAACAACGAGATATTTCGAGCATCCACTCCCTATTTAATAAGTTTATATGGGACGGAGGGAGGGCACGCATAGCACTACACAAACTACAATTACCATACAGCCTGGGAGGCGTGAATATGCCTGAGATAGGATCATACAACCTGGCAGCCCAATACCGCCTAGTAGCAGACTGGATATCAAACTCCTCCAGATTCACAGACCATACACTAGATCAGGCAATGGCCTATCCGTTGTCTGTAGGGGCTCTCCTCCATATGGCCCCTTCTTCACTGCCGCCCACCCAAAGAACGAACCCCCTTCACTGTAGGCCGAGTGGCGTGGTATAAGGCCAGGAAATACCTGGGCCTCGCTTGGAAAACTTCAATTTATCAGCCTTTGCTTCGCAATCCGAGCTTCCAAGTAATGAAAACAGGCCCTTCGACAGCTAACGTTCGACACCTACTCCGTCCCCACTATGACTGGACAGTCGCCACCACAGGTATAGCCTCTTGGTGTCTTCACCTCCCGCAACAATCACCCTTCTCGCTCATAACAGCCACTACTAGATCCCGCAAACAAATTCCTTCGGCCCAATATGGGAAAATGTTTTTCAAAATATTGCATGGGGCTTATGTGGCGCCAGCCAGACTGGCCCTCTATAATCCGCTAAACGCGGGACGCTGTCTTAAATGCTCACAAGACAGGGCGGATCTTTTTCATTGCCTGTGGTCCTGCCCCTGTATCCAACTTTTCTGGAACACCATTAAAAGGTTCGGATCCCGACTCCTAAAATTAGTAATGCCGATCTCCCCAGACTGGGCGTTATTTAACATTCTTTCTGATCAGGAAACACGACGACTGTCCAGGGCCCAGAAAACACTTCTGGGCATTGTTGCAGCCTCCGCAAAAAAAGCTATTTTGGGCCACTGGATTGATGTCAGACCCCCCTCGTTCTCGATGTTCTACGCCAGGCTTTACTCTATCTTTAGACATGATTGGGCGGAAGCGAGTCTCCATAAAGAAGACAAGGTGGGAGAGTTTTTTGGGGTTAGGGGGCCTTTCATACAACTCCTACCTGAGGACAGCCTGACCCGGATTAAAAGCGATTTTCAGTATACGGAATGGTTTTTGTTGAATTCGCTCTCAGACCCGCCATTGTTACCAACGTCAGTATCCAGAGCGCTGGATAACTACTTAAACGTCGCCAGATAATAAAATAATTCGTCCGGAGATAGGGGGAACTGTATGGTGTGATGTTTAGGGGGTGAAATTTATTGCATCAATGTATGACTTATTTTTTACTGTGGATATAGTTGTTGTACTGCTTGAATCTTTAATAAACATATTTTAAAAAAAAGGCAACCACTATACTACAAGTGATTTACCAAATTGCAGATCCTGTACATTAAGGGCTAGGTGACTGGGAAAGATCTGGTCTTTGTTATTACAATTAAAATAAGTTCGACATAGACCTGGATTATGGGATTCATAGTTTCCGAGCAACATAATTATTATACTAAAGGAGTTATTCACTAACCACCATTGTCGTAGCAAAGTTCAACATAGTGGCAAGGAACATAGGCAGGGTTATTCAAAGAGATCCGAATTGTGGACGAAAGGTAACCGAACAGTGAAATTCAGCATGCGGTCACCTTTCCTGGCCATTCGGCTATTCAGAGAGCAGGCAGTTCGCCAAATGTTGGTGAATTGCCTGCACATACGGTGTCTGTTCGTTGCCTGTTCGAGGGCAGGGAATTTCCCATAGAGAACCAATGCTTTGTCTATTCAGAGAACACAAAACAGTAGGGAAAAGTTGCCGAATTGCCCTGCTGTTTGGTGGTTTCATCTGGCAGATTTATTCAGGCGAATCCCATAGGCTTCAATGTTAAAAATATTCCCGTTTTAATTCAATATCTAATAAACCGTTGATTATAATATTCTGCAGTAAAAAGATTTTTTTAGGATCTTTTAGGTTTTTTTTCGGGATTTGTTAGCAAAAAATTTGTTCTGTTTTTTTTTTTTCTTTATTCTGTAACAGCCCTTTTTATTATTATTCACTGGATCTTAATATGTAAATTCCAGACATTTTCTTTCTGTAGTTTCTTTGCATACAGCGTTTCACTTTCAAACATTCAAGCATACTGGTTTTATCTTCACTCCATTCGGCAGAGGTGCCAGGTTTTTCCGGCGGCTGCTCTGCGCTGTGATCGGCGGCTGCTCCGGTTTCTCCGCCGTGTTCGACGGGGTTAATCCAGATCTTTTTGCGGGTTTTGGTGTGCATTCGCCGGGTTTTGCGGTGAGTGTTCGTCGGGTTTGTGGCAGGCTTTCCCTGCACTACGACAGCCCTGTGGTGCTTGCTGAATACACCGCAGGGTTTCCGAAATGGGATCGCCGAAACGCAACGAATTGAAGAGAACGAAAAGTCACCGAACATGCGGTGACTTTTCGATTCTCTTTGAATAACCCTGTTAGAGGTACAAAGTATTTATAAAGCGCTAACAAGTTCCATAGCGCTGTACAATGGGTGAGACAGAATAACAAATATACATACAAGTTAAACACACGGAACAGTAGAAGAGGGGACCCTGCTCGAGAGCTTACAATCTAAGAGGAGAGGGGTGACACATTAGGTGAGGGCAAATAGAGTGCATGAAGTAACAGGGTGCATGTAGGCTGAGCAGGAAGATGGCACAGGAAATATTCAGTGGGGGAATCTTGGAGTGAGTCGAGTACTGCAGGGGAGGGAGTTTTATAGAAATGGGCCAGCTAGGGAGAAGTCTTGAATGCGATAGTTGGGGGTGCAGGTCGGAGGAGACAATAACATCAGATCTTTAGCAGAGCAAAGTGGTCAGGATGGGATGTACCCATGGGTCAAGTCCTGGGGAAAAAAGTGAGGGAACTCACCCACGAATTCCACAACCCCTATTACCGGAAGAAAAAATATATATATCACGAGTATAGCAGTACGTGGTGATACCATTTTTATTGGGTTAACATTACATTTAAAAGACAAGCTTTCAAGAGTGTAACCTCTCCTCTTCAGGTCTGGAAACGCTAATGATCAGTGAAAGGTATCACTACGGACAGGTATACTCGTGATTTTGGCAACTGGACTAACACGTTATATATAATATATATCAGGGACGTGCAGTCAGTGGAGACAGAGCTGCACCTGCTATTAAGTGATAAGTTAATAAACTAAAAACAAACTCATCTGCTCCCCCGCTGTCAGCTACAACCTCTGCAGGCATTCGTTTTCCCAGCCTACACAATTTGCATAGCAGGACGTTTCCCCGCTGCACTAATTGCGTAAACTGCTCAAGATGTGTGCAGCACACGTCAGAGACAAGTGCTGCCTATTTCCTGGTCACTGCTCATTAGTGCCGCAGAGACTGACAGGCACTGATAGAGCATTGGGAAAATTTGGACCAATGGGAAAGCACCATTGGTCCAAGCCATTCCCAAAATAAAGCATGCATTAGAGGACTACCTCTGATTGACAGGATGGGGCACATCTAGCAGTTAGGCCAGGCAGCCCTCCAATGTAGGCTGTGAAAAGATTGCATGATGGACAACCCCTGACTGGCTGCATGGGGAGCTGCAGTCCAGGAGCCTGGCACAGGGGTGCCCTGCTCTGCCACTCAGATCTGCATCAGCTGGGGATGCCCATTTATACCCCAGGCTGGTTATTGTCTGCTAACTGGGGCTGGAAGAATGCACAGCACATCTGCCCCCCAGGAGTGATCTGAGGGGGTGCAGCAGCCACCCCCTCTGCCAGGTGCCCATGCTGGAATAAGAGCTGACACTGAGAAGGAGGGCATAGGTTTGACTTTGCATGGGCACAGGGTTCTGCATCTGCAGCAGGAGGAGATGGTCTGGAACAGACCCTTCTATCTCCTGTCTCAGCAATGATGGTTCTGGCAAGTGGAGCTTTCCTCTTTCATGGTCCAGAAAGCCAAGCAGCAGCAGGAAGCACTCTTTGCCCAGCTGCAAGGTAATTGACCTCACGGGGGGGGGGGGGGGGGCTAATGATGGGGAGGGAGAGGCCATGGCTTTCCTCTGTGCTGATTTCCAGATGTTCAGATAGTGCTTAGCTGCCAATCTGTATGATGTATTGTACCTCTAGCCAGGCTGACTTGGGTGGGACAGGACAGGCAGGGTACTCAGCAGATGCAAAGTTGCCAGCAAGACTCACAACTCATCTTCTACCAGGGCTGTCAGATCACAGCGTGTGCTTCATGGGTCACTGGCTTGGGGCTGGGGTGTCAGATCTCCATTTTGCTCCCTGGTCAGTGCCTGAAAGTGCTGCCCTGCAGTGTGCAGAAGTCAGGCTGGGTCAGTGACTTGCTTTCCCTTCAGTATAATATGAATGACGCAAAATGTATACGTGCTTTAAGGAACCCTAATGGATGTGGCCAGGTTCCTCTTAATAATACTTTGTTATAGGGGCAGCATATAGAGAGAGTGTGTGTGTTCTTACAGTGCCAGTCTCTTTACACACACCCTTTCTTTCATGCTGTGTGTATGTATATTTATATCTCCAATCTGTGTGTGTGTGTGTGTTTTGCCAGGGGCAAGTGTTGGGTTAACCTTTTATGAGCCTGAAATACTGAAGAGAGTGTAAGCTATAGTGAGCCAGCACAATGATTCAATAATACTATCAGGGTTATTCAGAGAGGTGAAAACCTTGAGAATTGGCAGGAGAATGAACAGCGAATTCGGAAAGTGAGATAAATGGGAGAATTTTTCTGGTTTGACTATTTTGACCAGAAAAATTCTCCAATTTATCTCACTTTCCAAATTGGCTATTTGGTCTAGAATCAGTGTTTCTCAACTCGTATCCTCAGGAGCCCCTAACGGGCCTGGTTTGCCAGATATCTGAAGCACAGCACAGGTGATATGATTTGCTGCTCAGTGATTGCAGTATTCAGTCTGCTTTTCCCCAAGGTGATCCTTGAAATCTGGCCTGTAGTGGGTCCTGAGGACTGGAGTTGAGAAACCCTGGTCTAGATTGTTCATTCTCCTGCCAATTCTCAAGGTTTTTACCTCTCTCTGAATAACCCTGATAGTATTATTGAATCATTGTGCTGGCTCACTATAGCTTACACTCTCTTCAGTATTTCAGGCTCATAAAAGTTTAAGCTATAGTGAGCCAGCACAATGAGTCAATAATACTATCAGGGATATTCAGAGAGGTGAAAACCTTGAGAATTGGCAGGAGAATGAACAAATAGCCAATTTGGAAAGTGAGATAAATGGGAGAATTTTTCCTGTTTGACTATTTTGACCTAGAATTCAATTCTCCACTCATTCTCAAGGTTTTCACCTCTTTCTGAATAGCCCTGTATCAGGGTTATTCAGAGCGGTAAAAAGCAGGAGAATGACTGGAGAATGGAAAATTCTAGGTCAAAGTAGCAGATTTGGAAAGTGAGATGAATGGGAGAATTTTTCTGGTTTGGCTATTTTTCCATTCTCCAGTCATTCTCCTGCTTTTCCCCTCTCTCTGAATGAATAACCCTGTATGAAAACAAGTCTAGGTACAAGGACCCAGGACTGTAGATTCTTCATTTAAGAAGTCTTTGCCAATGCAATTTAGAAGGCATATTGTTAAATAATTGTTCTGTATAAAGTAGCGAGAGGTCTGTGGGAACAGAATCGGCTTCCAGTCAGTCCTTACTTGCAGTGTCTGTCCTTCTGATGTACTAAATGCCTGAAGCCTCCTCTTTTGGGAGCTAGAAGGTTTTATGGCTGTTTTGCATTTGTATATCTGGCTCTGATACTAGCCAGTGCCTCACCAGCCACTGACCTCACCGCACGTCACTGATAGATATATATATATATATATATATATATCACATACATATATTTATATCTATCTATCTCCAGGCACAGACCCCCCAGAATTATATACACAGGCACAGACCCCCCAGAATTATATACACAGGCACTGGACCCCCAGAATAATATACCCAGCACTGGACCCCCAGAATAATATACACAGCACTGAGCCCCGAGAATAATATACACAGCACTGGACCCCCAGAATAATATACCCAGCACTGGACCCAGAATAATATACACAGCACTGGACCCCCGATTAATATACACAGCACTGGACCCCCAGAATAATATACCCAGCACTGGACCCCCAGAATAATATACCCAGCACTGGAACCCCAGATTGAATAATATACCCAGCACTGAGCTCCCAGAA
Source organism: Leptobrachium leishanense (assembly GCA_009667805.1). Classification (NCBI taxonomy): domain Eukaryota; kingdom Metazoa; phylum Chordata; class Amphibia; order Anura; family Megophryidae; genus Leptobrachium; species Leptobrachium leishanense. The sequence continues at coordinate 80,895,023 of CM019071.1, forward strand.
TAATATGCAAAGCACAGAGCCCCCAGAATAATATACACAGCACTGAGCCCCCAGAATAATTTACCCAGCACTGAGCCCCCAGAATAATATACCCAACACTGATTATATGGATATATTTGCCCCCAGCTCACATGGATATATTTGCCCCAGCTCATATGGGTATATATTGCCCCCAGCTCAAGTGGATATTATTGCCCCAGCTCACGTGGATATTATTGCCCACAGCTCACATGGATTTTATTGCCCCCAGCTCACATGGATATTATTGCCCCCAGTTCACATGGATATTATTGCCCCCAGTTCACATGGATATTATTGCCCCCAGTTCACATGGATATTATTGCCCCCAGCTCACACATGGAATTTTTTTGCCCCCAGTTCACATGGATATTATTGCCCCCAGCTCACACATGGAATTTTTTTGCCCCCAACAGCTCACCTCTCCTCTGGGTGTGGGTCCGACTCCGAAGCGATTGAGCTGGCCGCACATTGCGGTGGCCACATGTTTTTCCTGTTACGAACGGCCGTTGGCAGGGAGTGCGGCCGCTCGCCTGGGATCGATGAAACAGCCAGCCGTGATCTCGTGAGATCGCGGCTGGCTGTTGGATCCCAAGCGAGCGGCTGCACTTCCTGCCAGCGGCCATTCGTAACAGGAAAGCATGCGGCCGCCTGGCAATTTGCAGCCAGCTCAATCGTTTCGGGCCACAGCGGGAACCTGCGTTCCCGCAGCGGGAGAAGTGCGGGAACGCCGTTCCTGCAGGACTCGAGCCCAGGATGTACCTGTTAATAAGGGAGGAGATGTAGGCAGGGGCACCGTTATGGAGAGCTTTGTATGTGAGCACCAATATTTTGAATTGGATTCTAAGGGAAACAGGGAGCCAGTGTAGAAATTGACAAAGGGGTGAGTTGTGAGAGGTGCAAGAGGTGAGGTGATGAGTCTGGCACAGGCATTCATTACAGACTGCAGAGGGAGTATCTAGGATCTCTTAAGGCCAGAGAGAAGGAGGTTACAGCTCAAGGCGGGAAATAATGGATGAACATTTTAGCAGAGTTCTGATTAAGAAAGGGGTGGACACTTGCAATGTTTTATAGGTGGAAGTAGCAAGATTTGGTTCGACTGAATGTGAGGAGTGAAGGAGTGATCAGAGTCTAAGAGGACCCCCGAAGCAATGAGGCTGAGAGGTAGTAGAAATGATGGCACCATTCACATCACCTGAAGTAAATGGGCACAGGAATGTTGGTTTTAGAGGGAGGCAAGGCGAGAAGGTCAGTTTTAGAGAGGTTGTGCTTTAGGAAATGAGGCGTCATCCATTTGGAGACCATCAATAGGCAGGCAGTAACATGGTCCAACACTGGAGTAGAGAGATTGGGGAGAGGAAAGGTAGATTTGGGTATCGTCAGCACAGAGATGATATTGGAATCCATAGGAAGAAATTAGATTACCAAGAGAGGCAGTGTAGATTGAAAAGAGTATGGAAAAAAGAACGGAAGAACCGGGGGGTGAAGAGGCACCAGCGAAGGAGACACTGAAGGAGTGGGGAGAGAGAGATAGGAAGAGAACCAGGAGAGAGCGGTGTCACTGAAGCCAAGTTAATGCAGCGTGAGGAGCAGGAGAGAGTGGTCAACAGTGACAAAATGCAGCGGAAAGGTCAAGAAGAATAAGCAGAGAAGTTGTAAAGGATTTTACAAAGTTATCCAAAATATAAATAATTGGAATATGCAATTAAGCCATCTGTCCCAACGCCCCCCCCCATGCCTGCTAAATCCTGGTCTGCTGTATGTGAGACCCCACCTGACGGTTTGGTTATACCCCTGAGGCAAATTGCTTAAAACCTGCTTCCAATGACATATTGTTGTCACCTTATATGGAAGAAGTGTTACAATCAATTCGTACACATGGCAGTCTCTGATTGGTTATGACATGAGCTCCTCCATTTTGTATGTAGGTTATATATACTCCTGACTGTTGCTGAATACAATTTCAATTTGAAGGACACAGTAGGTTGTCTGTGTCTCATTTTGCACAAGTGCGCGCTCATCAATGTCTGGGTACAGCAAATCCTGACCTGTAATGGAGCAAATCCTGACCTGTAATGGAGATGGGGGACACACGGAGACCGGAGATGGGAGAGGAGAACCATTCAACTCTAACAGAAGTGACCTTTGGTTTTAACAGCAACTACATCAATAGTCACTTTGGTCACAGCAGTCTCAGTGGAGTCCTGGGTGCATGTCAAGTAGCGAGTTAGCAGCAAGAAAACCAGTGAGCTGGATATAGACCAGGTTCTAAGATTTTGGAGGCAAAGGAAGCAAAGAAATGGGACGGTAGTTTTAAAGGGAGCTGGGATCAAGTGCGGTCATTAGAATGGGGTGATCAGAGCACATTTGAATGCAGAGAGGAGGAGTCCAGAGGAGAGGGAGAGGTTGAAAATATGAGTCACAGCAAGAACAATAACAAGTAGGACAGACCGAATAACGTGCAAGGCAAAGCTCAAGTGGACAGGTGGTCGGACAGTAAGACATGAGAAGTGTGGAGACATCCTCCACCGAGACCAGAGAAAAGAAAAACATAGAAGAGGGGGCAGGGAGTGAAGGAGTGAGTGAGGTTGAATTGTTGATGTATGAGGGCAGGAAAGAGATTTCTCGTCTAAGTTTAGTAATCGTATCGGTGAAGTAGTCAGCAAAGCTGACAGCAGTGAGGTCCTTTGAAAGTTGGGTGGAAGTAGGGCCCATTAGCAGATTGAAAGTATGAAACTGGCGTATGAAATCATGAGAAAAGTTGGCGATGAGGGATGAGAAATACATTTGTTTAGCGAGAGATAAAGCGAGACTGTAAGAACGGAGCATGAATTTGTAGAGCAGAAAGTCATCCAAAGTGCGAGACTTGCTCAACATTCAGCTGCCCTGGAACATCACCGAAGATATTGTGTGTATTTAGTGTGCCATGGTTGGCGGTTAGGCCTGCGTGTAGGATGGAAAGAGGAAGGAGCGAGTTCCTCATGAGGAGAGAGCAGAGTTGTAGAGATCAGTGGCTTTGTCAGTGCAGTTGTATTTTGAGATCGGAAAGAGAAGAAAATGGATAGCGGTGGAAAGTAGCTTTAGGTTCAGGGCACCAAGGTGCCTTTGAGGTAGAAGTGGAGTGGGGTAGAAGTAGGAGGTTGGGTTGGCGGGAGGAGAAGTTTCCAGGAAAGAAAGTGGTGAGCGGAAAGGGGGGTGTTAGGAAGTTGGAAATAGTACAGAGACTAGAGAAGATAAGGTTCAGGGTGTTGCCAGCTGGGTGGGTAGCAGAGTTCAACCGCTGAATTTGGAGGTGTGGAGCTTGGTTGGAAAGTTGACAGGAATGTTACGGAGGATGAAAGATGGAATGCCAGGTGAGAGAAAGTGAGGGACCAGGAGAAATTAAGGAGAGCTGGGTAGCTGTGATTGCAGTGGGGCATGGTGGAGATGAGACAGTAAAAATCATCGTTACTGCAACTATGGGAAACTTTGGCTACCCACAGAAGGAAATTTCAACAAAAGCAGACAAATATGATGGAAACATCAGTACCAAAGTTATTCTTCCATAAAGTGATTAAACTAGAGCAATTCTCCATTCAGCTTTGCTCGACCATTGCTGCAAACAATGATGGAAATAATGCTGTATGGAGAATAGCCACAGTCGATTCATTTTATGAACAAATAACTGTCAATTCTAAGGCTGGGGTCAGACTAACGCATTTTTAATGTGCGTTTAGGCGCACTTAATCACGGCCACAGTAGCAGCAAATGACGGGCAATGACGGCCAATGTACTAAGTCCGGCCGCACGAAAGTCCGGCCGCGCAACGTAAGTGGAAAATGAACGCATTTTTTTGAGAATGCAGAACCGCTAGTACTGATGTACGGAGTGCGCTGCGGCGGCATAGCGGCATGTGTGCATGATTAGGAGATGTCAGACGCTGCTAATGTCCAGCCTACATAACGTCCAGACGCAAAAAGTGTTTTATTGATGATCCGTAAAAAAATCACGCACGAAAATGTGTGTCGTCTGACCGTTTTCGCGCATTCCGTGAAAAAATACGTCAATGTGTTCGAACACACTTTTTGACTGTCGCTGCGAATAATGCGTTCGTTTGACCCTAGCCTAAAGTGATGATCTTCAGTGAACTCCCATAGAAACTACGGTGAAATAAAACTAACAAAAAAACTTGCTAGACAACTTCAGCAGAAACTACTCTGAAAAACTGCATGGAAAGAATGGAGAAAACTACGGTGAACTACAGTGGAACATCCCAAAAAGCAAATTAGATTCTTCGTAGCTCATCCATAAAAGTTTCCCAAAGGGAAATCTGCTTTTTCCATCTAATAATGGTGGTTAGTGCATAAACTCCTAAGTTGCAATAGTTGGGGTGCTTGGCTCATCCTTCACCAATAAAAGCCACCATTAACAAGGAATTGCACTTTAGCTTGTTATGATGGTTTACATTGCATTTACAGTAAAACATTTGTAAAAACATTTTATAAATAATCTCATGATAGCATCATTTTTCTTAAAGTATAATTAGCCATATTTTCAGTTGAAGATAAATTAGTAGGTTTCTTAATGTAATCTCAGAAGAACAAATTTACTTTCTCACTGAACAATTCTGTACACTGTAGGAGACATACAATTAGACTTTTTAGTATTCATTAATCTTACAACGGACTATTCACAAACATAAAAGTTTTAAAAATATTGGCCTAAAAATACAATTCTCCTAACGCTAGTATGTATCCGCATTGAAAATGTACAGGGAGACACTGTTGTTTCAGTTCAACAAGTTGGATTTCTCAAGGTGGATGAGCTACTGTGAATCGTCTATCAAGGAAAGATCCACCAAATGAAGCATAAGACTGTTAAAATCAAGGGAACTTATGTTGTTGTTCCAACTTTGTAGTGTTTAACATTTCATCTTCCTTGCAGATAATGCTAAAGGTCACGAATGGCCAGGGAACATGTATCAGCATAACATCTAATTTAGAAAGTTGCCCTTCCAGACGGATGTGGGTGGCCGAGGTGGAGCGACTGCGGGCTATAGATCGCTTGGTGGCAAAAGAGAATGGTCAGATAGAGACCTTTTGTAGAGCCTAGCTCTATTGAGACGACTACCTCACCAGAGGTACGAGTACCCCTGCCTCCGATCTCTCGGTGGTTGGAGATGGCTGGGGGGGTCGCGTGGTGTGACTAGATGGGTTTGCTGAATTCCCTTGTTTGCTCTTGGCCCGTCTCGCCCCGCCCCTCCCCCACTCATTTGCGTGCTTTAAAACAAATTTCTGGTTATGTACCCCCCTCCCCTCTTCTCCCCTCTCTCTTCTCCCCTCTCTCTTCTCCCCTCTCTCTTCTCCCCTCTCTCTTCTCCCCTCTCTCTTCTCCCCTCTCTCTTCTCCCCTCTCTCTTCTCCCCTCTCCCTTCTCCCCTCTCCCTTCTCCCCTCTTTTCTCATCTGTACTTTCTTCACAATCTTCTCTCTCTGTCTTCGTCTTTGGAGGCCAAGAATATTTGGGCTCCGTTCAGCATCATAGCCTGACTTTATGGCGCAAGTACCCCTGCGGACCAAATTTTGTATATTGTTGATGGTATGAGGATTTTCTATCCGCATTGTGTATCCCGACTTCGAATATGCTGTATAATCCCATGTGAAGTTTTCAGCCCATACTGCATTTGCCGATGTTTGACCTTGTTTCTAGCGCTTTCATTTACCGCTGTTTTTCTGTTTTTTATTAATATATCTGTTGTAAACTGATAATTTTTATTATGAAGAAAACATTTGATTACAAAAGACAAAAAAAAAAAGTTGAGTAGCCTCATAGACAGCCAACCAGGGAACCTCAAATAAAATGTGCAAATAGTTATAAAAGGTAAACTGATTTCTATATACTGCAGAGATGCGCTTCCTTGCAATATGCAGAATTCAAATGCTGAAGGAAATCAAGCTCAGGGTTATTCAGAGAGAGGTGAAAACCAGGAGAATTGCCAGGAGATTGAACAATCTAGACCAAATAGCCGATTTGGAAAGTGAGATAAATGGGAGAATTTTTCAGGTTTGGCTATTTTGACCTAGAATTTTCACATCTCCAGTCATTCTCCTTGTTTTCACCTCTCTCTGACTAACCCTGGCTGTCTTAATTGACTAGTTGATCCCTCTGTGCAGTCTGCGAATTTTGCAAATTTACTGGGAAGTACTTTCCGATATGGAAATAAGTTCCATAAATAATACCCAAAATGTGTCTAAAATATACTATATACTCTTAAGTTGTGGTGGAGGGCAAAAAATTAGACTAAAAGCCTCCACACTGCAAATAATAAAGTTTACTATTGCAGAAGTCATTTACACATCCCAGCAATTCAATGAACTGCATCACAGAGCTCCTGTGCTACATTCCCCATATGCAGCACAGAACTCTGGGTAAGAAATGCAAATGATGTCTACAATTTCTCATTTTTTTTTGCATCCTGGGTCTGTTTTCACACAGAACCTTCCAATCAATGTCACACCATACTAGATGGCTTTTTTCTTTTTTATCAGAGATCACACCTCATCTCCTGCTGATGAGGGTACAATGAACCCAAAACAGCTGTACAGGAGTGGATGTGACCAATTGCATGACCCTGATCTTGGCTAAAAAGAAGCCATCTAGTATGGTGTGACATTGATTGGAGGGTTCTGTGTGAAAACAGACTCAGGATGCAAAAAAATTAGTAATTGCAGACGTCATTTGCATGTCTTACCCAGAGTTCTGTGCTGCTTCACAGGGGAATGTAGCACATTAGCTCTGTAATGCAGTCCCTTGAATTTCTGGGATGTGTAAAAGACTTCTGCAATAATAAACATATATACATATATATATATATATACACACATATATACATATATATATTGATCCTTGTATTATTATTATTATTATTATATTATTATTATCAAATGATAGTTTATATGACTAGACTCCAGATTTGATATATCAAATATAAAGAGTTGAGAGCAAAGTTAATTGAGTTTAAAACATATTTTCACTATAGACAATATAAAAATATTTAAGCAAATATTTAAAAATCACTTAACTCACTAAGCAAAAATAGACTCAACTGTCAAACACCAATATATTCTGACTGGCCAAACAGGATGAGAACACATAACATCTGAACAAAGACAGCTTTACATTTTATTAAATGCACCTCAATATGAATTGAGTCATAGCCAACATATGCGTGTATTAAGAACATACAATATTTCATCAGCATGTCAGTATAGTTTTACCCCCAATTAAAAAAATTGTATACCAGATTCTTCCTACCAGGAAGTTTCCTCTTAAAACCCAATAGATACAGTAAACCGGAGGTCTGCATCTTTAGAATAATACTTGAGACTTAGGAAGTCTAGCAGATTTCTTTATGGTTAATTATAGGGTTGCACCAATACCGATACTAGTATCGGTGCCGATACTGCCGTTTGCATGAGTACTTAGTACTCGTGCAAATGGCCCGGATACACCCCCCCGATACCAGAAGCGAGCGCTGGGCCGGCTTGCCGGTATCCGCGGGGCTGGGGAAGCTGGCCGCATGCATGAAAAGCACTCGGCCAGCGTTCCCCTCCGACGGCCGCAATACTCACCCTCAGAAGGTCCGGTCGCACGGCTGTGATGCGTTCACATGGCCGCCGGGCGCCTCTGTGATGCTGCCTCTCGGCTGGAGACAGCATCACAGAGGAGCCCGCCGGCCACGTGAACGCATCACAGCCATGCGACCGGACCTTCTGAGGGTGAGTATTGCGGCCGCTGGAGGGGAACGCTGGCCGAGTGCTTTTCGTGCACGCACCAGCGTTCGATATAGGTCTGTGAGAGCTGGGGGCATATCCATGAGAGCTGGGGGCATATCCATGAGAGCTGGGGGCAAATCCATGAGAGCTGGGGGCAAATCCATGAGAGCTGGGGGCATAACCATGAGAGCTGGGGGCATAACCATGAGAGCTGGGGGCATATCCATGAGAGCTGGGGGCATATCCATGAGAGCTGGGGGCATATCCATAAGAGCTGGGGGCATATCCATGAGAGCTGGGGGCAAATCCATGAGAGCTGGGGGCAAATCCATGAGAGCTGGGGGCATATCCATGTGAGCTGGGGGCATATCCAAGAGAGCTGGGGGCATATCCATGAGAGCTGGGGGCAAATCCATGAGACCTGGGGGCATATTCATGAGACCTGGGGGCAAATCCATAAGAGCTGGGGGCATATCCATGAGAGCTGGGGGCATATCCATGAGAGCTGGGGCATATCCATGAGAGCTGGGGGCAATCTCCATGTGAGCTGGGGGCAAGCTACATATCCATGTGAGCTGGGGGCAAGCTACATATCCATGTGAGCTGGGGCAAGCTACATATCCATGTGAGCTGGGGGCAAGCTACATGTGAGCTGGGGGCATTCTGTATATATATATCTCGGGGGGATATATACATGTGAGCTGGGGGCATTTTTATGAGGTCTGTTCTTATTGAAAAGCGTTCACATGACATAAAATAAAAGTATCGGTACTCGGTATCGGTGAGTACTCGAAAAAAAGAATCGGTACTCGTACTTAAAAAAGTGGTATCGGTGCATCCCTAGTTAATTAACTTCCAGTTGGATACCAAACAGTTTTTTGCCATGCTTTCCAGAAAACATCCATCCAATTTGGCAAATCCTCTGAGAATAAACCTGTGTCCTGCACATCAAATCCAGGAAAGCACCAGAGTGCAGATAATCACGATGAATTAAATGCTGATACATGCTGTCAATCGACCCCTGGAAACAAATTAGCATCATTATTCAACTATTACATCCAGTAAGTAAAAATTTCATATATTGCAGTTTCACTTTTTTTGCCCCTCAACACCATGTAAATGCATTTCTAAGATAATGTATGATATGCATTAAAATTCATCAATGCTCTCCACAGTGGACTTACTTATTGTATAATAGAACAGATCCTTAGCGTTTCCTTGCTTTCCTTTTCACTTGATTTGCAGTCTATGGACCTTCGGCAACATATAACAACAAAACAATACTCCTACTTGATTAGAGTTCTTGATCTCATTTCTGATACAAAGGTACTACTTTTTATTATACAATAATTTCCAATGTGAAAACAAGGTTTAGGTTTTTGTTTTTTGTAAATGTGAAACATGTATAAAATAAAAATGACTGGTATATGGTTTAAAATTCTGGTATAAGGAGACACGGATTGCTATTTTTAACCATTACAGTACCTACTATTTTGTTGGCAATAACATGTATTTTTTTTTATTTTAAATGACAAATCTATACATTTGTAACGTGGGCTTCTGTACCCATGTGCAGAAAGGCTCCAAATCGCCATCAGTATCCCAAAGAAGTACTGACTCTGGCCCAAACCCACCCAGTCAATAGCCGGAGCTCCTTACAGGGTGAAAACAAATGGGAATTCAGGATCTACAACTGGAAAAACCACACACATGGAATGTACAGAATACAATGGTAAAACACTCCCCAGCATTTCCATACTGAAAAGCCTCTCGGTAGTTTCCCCATCCGACACACACGCCCTGGTGTATCAAAGGCTGAGTAAGGGGCAGAGAGATCTTGTTTAAGCCAGATCCTAGGGGTTGGATGGAAGCATAGAGAAACAAAGGAATCAAGAGAATCACATAAGAGAAACAATACAGTGTAGGGATGTGCGTTTCGGGTTTCGGAATTTTCACGAAATTTCCCGATTCGTGTTTTCGGATGCGGCCGAATTTCCGAAAATTTTTAGATCCGAAAATGGCAGATCCGAAAAGTTTTCCGAGCCGAAACGAAATATTTTCCAATGGACTTGAAATGTGTCAAATCAAAATTTATTGCTTTGAAACGAGGAGAACAGACGTTCCGAAAAAACGAAAATTTCCAAAATTACGAAAAGTCGATACAAAAAACGAGCAAAGTGACACGAAAATACAAAAAACGATCGATATTCCGAAAACATGTACAATTCCGAAAAACGAAAATTCCCGAAATTACGTAAAGTTGATACAAAAACGAGCAAAGTGACACGAAAATACGAACAACGGTCGATATTCCGAAAACATGTACAATTCCGAAAAACGAAAATTTCTGAAATTACAAAAAGTCGATACAAAAAACGAGCAAAGTGATACGAAAATACGAAAAATGGTAGATATTCCGAAAAAAAAATGTACACGAAAAACGAGTCGAGCCGAACCGAATCGAAACAGAAATCGGTTGAAACGAGCCGAATCGAAAAGTTTAAAAATCCGAAAAATCGAACCGAAAAAAAAATCGGTGCACAAGCCTAATACAGTGTATACAACATGACACTACAATAAATACACCAGGGAATAATAATATAACACAAACATCAGGGAATAGGGCACAGAAAGCACAAACACCCTGCACCTAGAATTGTAGGTACTGGATGACTTCAACATAAGAGGCCAGGAAAACAATATAACACATCAGGACTGCACCTCTCAAATACATCTCTAGGTCCAAGCACCCCATGTCTAGGTGACTATCCATATTTTTTTTTAGGCTTGTGCACAGATTTTTTTTTCGGTTCGATTCGGTTCGATCGGATTTTGTAAATTTTCGTTTCGACTCGTTTCGGCCGATTTTCATTTCGGTTCGGTTCGTTTCTTTTCGTTTTTCGTATCGACTTTTTTTCGTGATTTTGGAAATTTTCGTGTTTTTCGGAACTTCTGTTCTCCTCGTTTCAAAGTGTCTATTCGTTTTGACGTAAACTAATGGTTTTTCGGATACGATAATTATACGATACGATACGATAATTCTGCCGATACGATAATTCTGCCATTGAGATTTCTCATGTTTTACAAGAAGGATACATTGAGATTTCTCTGGTTTTCCAGGAAGGATACATTGAGATGGGAATGATACAAAATTTAATTACAGAATAAGCGATATAAATACGATGTCCGAAATTACTGAAATGGAACCGAAATCAGGAATGGAGCCTAAATCACAAATGGAACGAAAATGAATTTCGATTTTACACACTTCTAGTCCATTCGAAAATTCCGAAAAGTTTTCGTTTCGGCACGAAAATTTGTTCGAATCTGCCGTTTTCGGATCTGAAAATTTTTGGAAAATCGGCCGAATCCGAATGCACGAATCGGGAAATTTCGTGAAAATTCCGAAATTCCGAAACCCGAAACGCACATCCCTAATTTAAGACAGAGGGGAAATAGAGGTTCAAACATCCTTTATCCAAAATGCTTGGGATCGCAAACATTTCAGATTTTAAAATTTTCCGGTGTTTGGTATCATGCCAGGATTCTAAACAACCAGGGGGAGAATGAATATGGCGAGGCAAGTGATACAGCATGGCGTCCACAAGAGCCATGTTGAACAACAACAACCTGTTTGTTGCTTCACAGCGTGTTCGGTGGAACACACTGCTGAGCTGGGAGGCATGGGCAAACAGTGGCAGGAAGTGAGTGAGGGACGCTGCAATACAATAACCAAAAGACTCCGAAAACGTTGGTTTTCAGAGCCTTTTGATTCTCCAGTTGAGGTTTGTTCTAATTACAATATATTTTGTTATATAACTTGTGCTGCATCAGCTCAAAGAAGCAAATTCCAGTTTACCTTAGTCTTCAAAAACTGGAATCGTTTACCCATTACAGCTGTTTAAGGTGAAATTCATTCAACGAACATTGAAGACCTCTGAAACCCTCTACATTTTTCCCCATCAGGCCTACAGTAGACACTGCAAACTATTTGACTGCATTCTAATAGGTTTGTAGATCCTCCGTGTCTCTACCTACTACAATAGAAACAGGTTTCCTATTAAAATAAATAAATGTGGACACCAGTATAAGGTGACATAACATTTATAAAATCATTTTTCAAGTAATCTTTCCCTGCAGTGTTCAAAATTGCATGAAACAGAACCCACTATGATGACTTTTGTACGCAGCAGTACAGCTGGCTTATGAGACATATTTGTTGTTTGACCCAGAAGCAGCGTGACACAATGTTATAAGGAACATCTTTACCACTATACACAAAAAGCATTCTTGACTGTTTAGACGAGGAATGAGATTGCATGAAGTTCACACAAAAATTATTTTCCAAAAAAGATGATATTTTCCATTACCTGTGTGCTTGTGTGACTCCTTAACAAAAATCTCAATCCACAAAGCTGTAGAAGCAGGGGGCCGAACTGAGCGGGAACATGCAGGAACACAGTTCCTCAAGTATTTACTCAGATGGACTGGAGTTTCCATTTGGCACACAAACTGAGAAGCTTTTATTAGGTTCCATTCATATGTTTCCTGATTAAGTCATTGGAAATATTTATTACAACTATCATATTTATTCCCTAAAGCCTACTCTATCATTATGTTTAAGCATCAATATAAATTTACACGTGGAGTGGTGGGTTTAGTGCGAAATGTCAATGGTTATTTGAGGAGCAGAAATCTTGGAAAGTTCACACACTTAGGGCTCTATCACCTCGTTAACGCTAGCGCTCACATAAATGAGCATTAGTGCTAGCTTAAATGAGGTGATAGCAATTCAGAGATGACTCAGGTGCAGCACTAACAGGTTAAAAAAAAACATAAAAAAATTGGTAATAGCACTTTTTAGCGCGAGCTTACTGTGCTTTGTGTTCTCTATGCTTAACATTAGTGAATGCTACTTTTTTCCCCTTAACCTCCCTGTTTTAGGCTAGGGTCAAACGAACGCATTATTCGCAGCTACCGTCAAAAAGTCCGTCCGAACGCATTGACGCATTTTTTCACGGAATTCGCGAAAACGGTCAGACGACGCGCATTTTCGTGCGTGATTTTTTTACGGATCGTCAATAAAACACTTTTTGCGTCTGGACGTTATGTTGGCCGGACATTAGCAGCACCTGACGTCTCCTAATCACGCACACACGCCGCTATGCCGACACTCTGTACGTCAGTACTAGCGGTTCTGCATTCTCAAAGAAATGCGTTCATTTTCCACTTGAGTTGCGCGGCCGGACTTTCGTGCAGCCGTACTTTGTATATTGGCCGTCATTGCCCGCCATTTGCTGCTACTGCGGCCGTGATTAAGTGCGCCTAAACGCACGTTAAAAGTGCGTTAGTCTGACCCCAGCCTTAGCGAGGGCCAGGTGATAGGGCCCTTATTTTTTTAGGACTAGATCCCGGTGAAGAAGCCATTTGGTGGTCTAATTAACTTGACATTGGCCTATATTGGGAAAAAAGGTTAATGTCTGACTTGGTTGTTTTTTCTTAATTAAGCATCAATCAAAATAATGACTTTCTCCACATTTTACAATTTATTAATAAATTATTTAATAATTTTTTTAAATAAAAATGTATGTTTCAGAATGAATTTAATGTTATGCTATGTTTTAATTTGTGAAACACCTAAGCAAGGCTTTTGATTTCCATTTATTGTTGTTGTGCTGTTACCATGCTGGAGAAAAAGCCACGCCCACTTTACCATATATGATAAGCACAGAGGAGTCTAAGTCACGTATTGTGATGTTATAGTAAGCAGGACAGCACATGAGATATGGCTCGCAGCCTCTGAGCCCATAGCCCACACAATGCCCTTCGAGCAGCAATGCTGAAACTTGGCAAAACATCTGGTGCGTCAAGGTTTGCAATCACTGACCAAGAGATTAGGCGTCGGATGGTTTGTATCACCAGCTGATGTGTCACAACACACGAGACGGTAAATTATTCGTCCCCCGTGGGAGAAAGAATTAGGAGCAGCACCCCCTTGCTGGTTTTATATGGTTTGGTTCCCTGAAGATAGCTAGCTGTGCTGACCATTCAAGGATCGGAAGGGTAGATAGAATTCTGTGTAAAGGGACCAACATCTCAGACCCAAGGGGGAACCGTGACAATATCACCGGCAGATAAGACGCAACAAACATGAGATGGTAAAGTAGTTGTCCCCGTAAGATCGAACAACTAGGAGTGGCACATCGGCTGAAGAGGATCCGGAAGATTTTTTTTTTCTTGTCCAAAAGAATATTTTCATTTTAAATATGGCTCCAGGGACAGACAGATTTTCTGTATAGCCGACTGCCTTACATGGGGTCAGGAAGGAATTTTTTGCTTGTGACACATTGCTAGAAGGATGTCTGAGTCGTTTTGCCTTCCTCTGGAATCAATTAGGAATGCATCTTCTGGACATGGTTTTTTAACCCTTTCGCTGCGGAGGCTTTTCCCGCCTCTGTGCTGAGCTCATTTTTACCTGTTTCACTCATCTTGTTTAAACGCGTTTTGAAGGCTTATTTTAGTATATGACCCAGACATATTATATATCGTTCTTTCCGTCAGACTCGGCAGATTCATAATATGTCATTATTATATGTATACGTCATGTCCTGTCTGTATATTATAACAACAAATGCAATAAAATATGAATTTTCAATAATTTACAATGTGTAAAGTGTTTTTTTCACATTTTAACATGCGAGCAATTGCGGTTATATTTTGTATGGGGTGCGCTTGTTAAAAAAATTAGAAATGGGGTCTCGTTACATTTTTTTTTGTTGAAAATTACGCGATTTTTAACAAACGCACCGCATACAAAAATCGTTAGTGCAGCATCATTGTTCATATTAGAATTGAAATGGGAACAATATTGCTGCATTAACAAACCAAAAATAAGAAAAAAAACTTGTTTACTGTTTTTTTTATAATTTGTTTTAAAATATATATATATGTTATTTATTTTTTTAAAAAACTTTTTTCATGGTCATGTTTGAAATCGTTGGAAAGGTCATGCTCTGGCCGATCCAACCCCTAGCTGCCACGGATCGGGAGATAGGGGGTTCGAATGAACCCCCTATCTACACCATTGGTGGCAGTTAGGGGTTAACTCCAGGACTGGCGTCATCATGCTATGCACGATGACGCCAGTCCTCAGGGGGCATTCCCGGAAGCTTGGTCGACATCCAAGATGTCGGCCAGCTCCGGGAGAGGATCACGATTTGGCGCTTTCCGGCACCGAATCGTGATCCGGCACCCAAGGGGTTAAAGGCATGCACGGTTTGGAAGGGCAGGCTGTGCCCTTCCAAACCGTGCCTGCCTTAACCCTGTGACAGCCGGCGATCGGGAGGGAGAGAGGTCTGAAGGACCTCCCCCTTCCCTTTCAGGCGCCTCCTCCGCACACGCAGGGGGGCACCTGAATTAGATGTCATCGCGCCACCGCGATGACATCTAATGGTGCCGGCGGCGGTTCCCTGGTGCTGGGCTGACATCGAGGATGTCAGCCCGCACCGGGGGGCACAGCGATCGGCCGGAATCCAGCCGATCGCTGGCCGCAAAGGGAGGACACGCTCAGCGCGTCCTCTGCAGCAAAAGGGTTAATGACATTGTGAAATTTTTTTAAATAAATAATTAATTTTAGATTTGTTTCTTTGTCATTATTTTCCATAAATAAATCTGAAGGTTATAGGTTTTTAGAAATGCACACGCATCAAAATTCATAAGGTTAATATCTGAGTGTTCGCTGTACTGCTGGCTGTATATACCATCGGAGGTGGTTTCTTTATTGCATATATCATAGGGGGTCACTAGGAGGGTCGCCGGGGGAAACATTTGCATAGCAGGTAATTCAAGACGTTTATTTAATCAGTTCGTCTTGGACACAACCCAGAGTGACCGACACAATGAGGAATCTCTATCAAGGTGTATAAACATCATGTGATCTGCTATTAGGTTAAAAAATCCAATGTAATCACTTACTGCCCAACCAGATAAGAAATGAAGAAGACATAAAGAGGACAATTATAAGCAGGGGCGTACCAAGAACAATTTGCACCCGGGGCAGAACCTATATTTGGCACCCCCCAACTTTAAAATATAAAAAAAGTTAACAATTTTTTAAGGCTCTATTAACTACTTCGCGCAAAAGCACCCGCGCAGCGCTATTTTTTTGCGTGCAGCATTAAACGTTAACGCGCGTAAATTAATGCTGGTATTACAATCCGAGTGCATTTTTTCATCCGTCAAGAAATAAAAAAAATGTGCACACATTAATGCTGCGCGCAGAAATCGGTGGGCGGACTGTTTTTTCACGCGATTCAGCCAATCTGAATTAAGAACCACAATTGTCTCCCGTTTAGTTTTTGCGCCTGTCAAAATCAATCTGAGTATATATGCTGCAGCAATAATAAAAACACGCACGACCTCTCAATTTTATTGTTTGGGTATGTGTAGAATGTGTAACTATACCGTGCTGTATTTTTTTTTTGAGCTGGTGTATTTGGTTTTGGCCAGGACGTTCAGATTTGCCATTAACACCAGCTTTTAAAAGACGTTAAAATTATGCGCGCAAACGTTGCCCGTTAAAATTTACACATAGATTGTAATACCATGCGTGCACCAGCACACAAACGCATTTGCGCTCACAATTTTAAGTATAGGACGCATAAGTAAATTACGCTCGCATAGGGTTTGCGCAGGTTCACCAGCGGTAGATGGTAACGCGCATTTTATGCGCGGACATTGTAATACGACGTTCTGCGCAAAGGGTTTTTCCCCTCGCGTAATGCGTTTTTGCGCACGCGTTATCGTTTGTGCAAAGTATTAAATAGAGCCCTTGATGTTTTCAAAAATGTCTATTGCACAAATTGTATGTCAACTCACAGTAATGTGCGGTGTGTATGAGCGTATCACAGAATCCACAGCAATAAAACTTACATTAACTTGCCCTGTGTATAAGGGAATAACAGAGCTCTGCATCTAATGAACACGTAGAAATCTAAATTAAAGTGTGACTGTCACTGAGCTCCAACATATTAAATTGTGGTGGCTGAGTTTTATGTGTGTGTGTTAGTGTGATGGCTGTGTGAGATTTGTGTTTATGTATGTAAAAGTAAGAGGTTCACAGTGAGGGCCCCAAATGAACACCCCCTACTCCAAGTGAGTAGGGATGAGCTGTTCGGTTCAATCAGTTCGGAGTACGATTCGAACTTTGGCTGTTCGCAAGTTCGCAAACTTCAAACTTTTTGGCGTGTTCGGTTCGAGTTCGCAAACAAAATAAAAAAAATTGAAAAAAGTACAATAAAATGCTTAAAAAAATACAAAAAAATCTAGAAATAAAGAGACTCTTTACTGCAGAATATTATAAGCAACGGTTTATTAGATATTGAATTAAAAAATAATGCGTACGTGCAAAGATTCTCACCTCTAAATGACCTTGTTTTCAAACGGCATAAACAACATGTGTTTTTAATCTGGTCTAATCAATTTGATACATCGTATCTACTATACTGAGGGTGTGGTGTCTGCTTCTGAGAAGTGTTGATTTCTCTACTTAATCTTCTTCTAATATGCTGCATTTCACTGCTGTGTGCTCAGCTAATTTTTACCGCTTTCGCTCATCATGTTTAAACGCGATTTAAAGAAACATTTTATTAAACAACCCAGACATTTTAGATATCGTTCTTTCCGGCAGACTCCGCAGATTCAAAATATATAATTTTTATATGTATACGTCATGTCCTGCCTGTATATTATGACAAAAAATGCAATAAGAATTGAATTTTTAATCATCTGCAGTGTGTAAAGTGTTGTTTTTTTATTCATATTTTAGCACATGAGCGTTTGCGGTTATGCTTTCTATGGGGTGCGCTTGTAAAAAAATTAGAAATGGGGACTTGTTACATTTTGTGGTGGGAATTACGTGATTTATAGCAAACGCACCCCATAGAAAAAAAATCATCGTTCACATAAATAATTTAAATGTGAACAATATTGCTGCATTAGTAAAAATAACACAAAAAAATACATGTTTTTTTTGTTTTTTTTTACTTTATAACTGGTCATGTTGGGTATCATTTGAAAGGCCATGCTCAGGCCTTTCGATTGACACCCTCCATGACCCCCTAGCTGCCTGGAGATATCAGGGTTCAAATGAACCCCCTATCTCCACTAGGGATGAGCCGAACACGCCCGAGTTCGGGTTCGTACCCGAACCCGAACATTCCAAATGTTCGAATCCGAATCCGAACTCAATACAAGTCAATGGGGCTGAAAATTTGGTTTTTAGAGTGCCCTCCAAGAGGGCATATATGCTAGATATTTGCCATAAAAGGTGTATGGGGGTCCGGGTAGTGCCCTGGGGGACAGGAAACAAAGACAAAAAGTTTTTAAAAAAACGTTTTTAAAGGGACAGAGTTTTCCATGAAATAAGGGTTAAAAATAAAAACGAAAAATTCCTTCAAATATCGTGCCTAGGAGGTCCCCATAACCTGCCCGTGAAGTGGCAGATTTCTAGAATGTATAGAACCACTTGAAAACAAAAAAATTACGTTTCAAATTACAGTAAATGCTTTTCCTTTAATCTATCCATAAACAACTGCTTGGGGCGGCAGTCTATATGAAAAGAGGAGACATTTTCGGACACGCAGAAAAAGTTTAGTGATTTTTTGGCTAAATTATTGTGAAACTTATGCAGGCTTTGGATGAAAGTAACAATAGGTGCTTTAAAATTGGGCCTTTAGCGTCGGCAACAGTGCCGTCACACCGTAACCCCTCTGAGGATATGAATTTGATACAGGCGTCAGTGGCAGTGCACCAAAATATTGTGCTTTTGGTGCCAGGCCTGCTTGTACTATCATACAGTAACCCCTCTGTAGTATTGTGGAAGAATGCAGGGGTGGACCATGTGGTCCTATATTAAAAAGATATGAATCTGGTAAAGGCGTCAGTGCACCCAGATATTGTGCTTTTGGTGCCAGACTGCCAGGCCAGCAAAGTACTATCATACAGTAACCCCTCTGTAGTTTTGTGGAAGAATGCAGGGGTGGACCATGTGGTCCAATATTAAAAAGATATGAATCTGGTAAAGGAGTCAGTGCACCCAGATATTGTGCTTTTGGTGCCAGACTGCCAGCAAGTACTATTATCATACAGTAACCCCTCTGTAGTATTGTGGAAGAGTGCAGGGTTGGACCCTGCTGTTCAAAAAAAGTATAATGATATAAATCTGGCACAGGCGTCAGTGCAGCCAAATATTGTGCCTTTCATGGCAGCAAGTGCATTCACACTGTAACCCTTTTGTGGTATTGTGGAAGAGTGCAGGGTTGGACCCTGCTGTTCAAAAAATTAAAATGATATAAATCTGGCACAGGCGTCAGTGCAGCCAAATATTGTGCCTTTCATGGCAGCAAGTGCATTCACACCGTAACCCTTTTGTGGTATTGTGGAAGAGTGCTGGGTTGGACCCTGCGGTTCAAAAAATTAAAATGATATAGATGTGGCACAGGCGTCAGTGCAGCCAAATACTGTGCCTTTCATGGCAGCAAGTGCCTTCATGCATGCAGAAGACATCCCCGATCTATTCCGTTACGTCAGCATCAGGGGATTGATAACTGCTGATCCAGGGCTGATTCATTTTTATAAATGTCAGCCGGTCTACAGAGTCGGTGGACAGACACAATCTTTTGTCTGTGACAAAACCTCCAGCGGCACTGAATGTCCTTTCAAAAAGCACGCTGGATGAAGGGCAACCTAGTAGCTGCATAGCATACTGGCTAAATTCTGGCCAGTGATCCAATCTCAACACCCAGTAAGCCAGTGGATCATCTGCTGGAAAGGTATCCAGGTCTGCCCTTGCCCCTAGGTAGTCCTGCACCGTATGGTGAAGACGCTGACAATGGGTGCCTACATTTGACGTCCCTGGGCGTCGTGTACTAAAAAAAATTTAAAATGCATCAGTCAAGTGGCCCTGGCCTTCACCACTGATCATCCGCAGCCTCAGAAGCACTTGTGTCAGCACTTGGTAATCTACCAGTGCCTGGAGTGTCGCTTTAGAGCGTCCAAGTTTTTTCATCCTGTGCTCCCTCTGTGCGGGCAGGATGAGCTCTGCAACTTTCCCCTTGTATCGTGGATCAAGAAGGGTTGCCGACCAGTAATGATCCCTCTCCTTGATAGCACGAATCCTGGGGTCCTTTAGCAGGCTTTGCATCATAAGGGAGCCCATGCAGCGTAGGTTGGAGGTGGCATTAGCTTCCGAGTCTTCCTGGTCAATGAGGATGACCGTATCGTGCACTTCCTCCTCCCAGCCACGCACTAGCCCTTGTGTTTCTGGGCACACAAAACCCTCCCTTGAGGAATCCCCACCTTCAATGCCCCACTACTTAAATATTCCTCCTCCTCCTCCACATCCTCCTCCTGTCTGATCTAAGTAGGACCTGCTGGAATGCTGTCTGCGGAAAGACTGGGGCCTTGAGAGCTAGGGAAGGCCTCCTCTTCCTCCCGCTGCTCTGCCTCTAGAGCCACATCTATAATTCCCCACAGAGTGTGCTCCAGCAGGAACACTAAAGGAATTGTGTCACTGATGCATGCACGGTCCCTGCTCACCATCCTCGTTGCCTCCTCAAATGGTGACAGTACAGTGGATGCATCCTTGATCATCAGCCACTGCGGGGGGGGGGGGGAAACAAGTTGACCTGAACCTGACCTTGTGCCATACTCACACAGGTACTCGTTGATGGCCCTCTGCTGCTTGTGCAGACGATGCAGCATTGCTAATGTCCAGTTCCACCTGGTGGGCATGTCACAGATCAGATGGTTTGTGGGAAGGTGGAATTCTCTTTGAATTTCTGCCAGGCGAATGCTTGCTGGGAATGACCGTCTGAAGTGGCTGCAAACTTTTCTGGCCTGGCTGAGAAGCTCTGGCAGCCCTGGGTACTTGGTTAGGAAACGCTGTACCACTAGATTTAGGACCTGTGCTAGGCATGGTACATGCGTCAATTTACCCTTGCGTAGGGTGGAGAGAAGGTTGCTGCCATTATCGCAGACGATCATTCCCATCTGAAGCTGGCGTGGTGTTCACCATCTCTGCACCTGCCCCTGCAGAGCTGACAGAATTTCTGGCCCAGTGTGGCTCCTGTCCCCTAAACAAACCAGCTCAAGCACAGTATGGCATCTTTTTGTTTGAGCCATTGCGTAGCCCCTGCCACGTGTCGGTTTAACTGCCACTTCGCCAGAGACAGAGGAGGAGGAGGAGGAAGAGGTGGTGGAGCAGACAGACCTCAAACAAGCAGCTTTCTGGAGGCGTGGTGGATGAGCAAGCTCTAGCACAGAGCCCCGTCTTGGATCCCTCCCAGCTGCAATCAGAGTTAACTAGTGTGCCGTGAAGGAAATGTAATGGCCCTGTCCATGCTTGCTGGACCACGTGTCTAAAGTCACATGCACCTTGTTGCTGACTGCCTTTCCCAATGACTGGATAACATTGTCTTCCACGTGCTGGTATTGTGTTGGAATGGCCTTGCGTGAAAAGTAATGGCGTTTTGGAACCTGCCACTGTGGTACAGCACATTCAGCATATTCACGGAAGGGAACAGAGTCCACCAGCTGGAAAGGCAGCAGCTGCAATGCGAGTAATTTTGCTAAACTGGCATTTAGACGCTGTGCTTGGGGATGGTTGGGACTATATTTTTTCTTATGCTGCAGCAGCTGCGGCAACATAATCTGACTGCGTAAATCTTCAGCTGATGGGATGATGTCACATTGTGAGGAGGGAGCTGGTACATCCATTACTGTAGCATCATCCCTGTCAGTGGAGGTTGTAGCAGGCAATGACATGGCAGGACATACAGTGGGGGTAGAGACAGATGAGGAGGAGGAGGACCTACGCAAAGTTTTGCGCCAACGGGATGTGTGGCAGGTGTTCATATGTCGCCTCAAGCACGTGGTACCCAAGTGTCTGGTGTCTTTCCCACGCTTCAGCCTCATCTGACATAGATTACAAATAGCAACGGTGCGCTCTGCTGCACATTTCTTAAAGAACTCCCAGACAACATAGTTCCTGCATTTGTGCTTTGAGACAACAGCGCTCTGCACCGGAGCAGCTCTGACATCTGATGCCTTGGACTGGCTAGTGCCACGGTTGGTCAGAGGATGTTGTGCCTCGTGTTTGCTGTGCCTCCTCCTCCTCACTTGATTTCTCTGTTCGATCTGGCACCCAGGTGGAGTCAGTGACCTCGTCATCAATGTCATCTTCACCCCCTATCTCCTCGTCACTGGAGCCAACTTGGCAGTATGCTGCAGCTGCTGGGGCAACATGAGTGCCAGTTATTTGTGTGTCATCACTGGCACCCCCTTCCTCTAGGTTGATTATACTCCCTTGCTCAACCTCAGAGATTGAATCAGAGCACTGTACTTGCTGCGCATCCTCAAGCAGCATGTCACTCTCATTGTAGTCAAACAATTCAGCTGACTCCTCCGTGTGTGATAGTGAGGCTACGAGTAGCTGTGGACATGGAGGCTGCATTAGATGTTTTGTCAGCTGAGGTGGACTGTAAAGCACTACAAGCCTGGCTGGCAGAGGACTCAGGATGAGGATGGCCTGGTTAGCCAATCCACCAAATCCTCAGTATGTTGCTGCTGCTTAAGACGGCCAGCACCAGTTCGAAAGGACAAGCGTGCCCCTGCAGAGGATGCACCACGTCCACCACGGCCAGAGGCACAGCCTCCGACAAAGGGGCTGCTTGCCCTCTGTGTCTGGGAGCGTCTGCCTGTCCTTTTTGTTCTTCAAGACATAGTGAGTGATATATAGATTAAATATATACAGAACTCTGATTCAACTCTGGTATAAAGATTAAAGATTTACAGAACTCTGGTATAACTCAGTGAGACACCCTGATAGCTGGCAGCCAGTGACAAGATTACAATTCCCTCCTATAAATCAGTGAGACCCCCTGATGGGTGGCAGTGAGAAGACCCAAATTACAATTTGCATAAATCTGCTAGAAGTATGTGGGACCCCCTGATGGGTGGCATTGAGAAGCCACAGATTACAAATCTCAGAAACCTCCTATAAATCAGTGAGACCCCCTGATGGGTGGCAGCCAGTGAGAACACACGGATTATAACAATTCCCAAATATTTTGTAGAAATTAGTGACCCCCAAAATACTTGCTGGCAGTGACAAGACACAGATCACCTCAATTCCGAAATGTTTTGTAGAAATTTGTGAGACCCCCAAAATACTTGCTGGTAGTGACAAGACACAGAAGATCACCTCAATTCCCAAATGTTTTGTAGACATTTGTGAGACCCCCAAAATACTTGCTGGCACCAGTGACAAGACACAGGTCACCTCAATTCCCAAATGTTTTGTGGAAATATGTGAGACCCCCAAAATACTTGCTGGCACCAGTGACAAGACACAGGTCACCTCAATTCCCAAATGTTTTGTGGAAATTTGTGAGACCCCCAAAATACTTGCTGGCACCAGTGACAAGACACAGATCACCTCAATTCCCAAATGTTTTGTAGAAATGAGAACCCCCCAGACCCCCCCAGTAGCGTGGCAGACCGGCAGTAAGAACACACAGCAACAATCTCCTATGAAATCTCCTCTCAAATGCGTGGTGAAGCCGTGCGTGGAAACCTTATATAGTGTGCTGCGGGACTTAGCTCTGTGAGCCCATGATTGGGCAAAATTTGCCCAATCAGGACTCTGAGCCGTGATTGGCATACTGTTGAACCTGTCTTGTACCAGACCTGTGGCCAGGTGCAAGGCTGTAGCCAATTACGAGCTTCAGGCCAGTGGGAAAATGCATTGTGGTCCATTGTGATGCATTGTGGTTGAACTTGCGCCGAACACCCGGAAATGTTCGCGAGCAAGTGGGAGGCACATCTGCAAACTGCTGTAAGTCCTACACCGTTCACCTGAGTTGGATGTACATACCCTCAAATTAAAGCTGACAGTCTGTAGTTAAAGTACATTGTGTTTGTTTCATTCCAACTCCTTTGTGGTGGTGTATAGAGCCAAAGATGTTAGAATTGTGTCGATGTCCCAATATTTCTGGACCTGACTGTATATACGCATGATGTGAGCTGGCCTGGGCAATATATATATACATATGATGTGAGCTGGCCTGGGAAATATATATACGCATGATGTGAGCTGGCCTGGGCAATATATATATGCATGATGTGAGCTGGCCTGGGCCTGGGCAATATATATACGCATGATGTGAGCTGGCCTGGGCAATATATATACGCATGATGTGAGCTGGCCTGGGCAATATATATATATATACGCATGTGAGCTGGCCTGGGCAATATATATACGCATGATGTGAGCTGGTCTGGGCAATATATATATATATATGCATGATGTGAGCTAGCCTGGGCAATATATATATATACACATGATGTGAGCTAGCCTGGGCAATATATACAGTTGTGTTCAAAATTATTCAACCCCCAATGCTGTAAAGGGTTTTAGGGAATTTAGTGTACATTTGTAATTGTATTCAGAATGAAATCCTGCAAGGACTTTTTAAAGAACCATATGCAACTAAAATGACATCAATTGGTTTTGTTATACAGTAGTAAATGTTTCTTTTGTGAATTCTTCATTGACCCAATTATTCAACCCCTTAAAGACTACCACTCTGAAGAACAGAGGTTCATTCGAGTGTTTTCAATCAGGTATGGAAAACACCTGTGGATGTCACGGAGCAGCAATAAAGCATAATAAGCACCAATTAGGCAGCTTTAAAATGACTGTGATACTCAGCTCCTTCTAGACATTTACTGGTGTGGTTACAAACATGGTGAAGTCAAGAGAATGGTCCAGGAAGACAAGAGAAGAGGTGATTACTCTTCACAGGAAGGGCAATGGCTATAAGAAGATTGCAAAAAAGTTAAACATACCAAGAGAGACCATAGGAAGCATCATTCGCAAATTCAAGGCAAAGGGCACTGTTGAAACGCTACCTGGTCGTGGCAGAAAGAAGATGCTGACTTCGACTGCTGTGCGCTACCTGAAGCGTAGAGTGGAGAAAAGTCCCCGTGTGACTGCTGAGGAACTGAGAAAAGATTTGTCAGATGTGGGTACTGAAGTTTCAGCTCAGACAATACGGCGCACACTGCGTAATGACGGCCTCCATGCCAGAACTCCCAGGCGCACCCCCTTGCTGTCTCCAAAGAATAAGAAGAGTCGACTGCAGTATGCCAAAAGTCATGTGGACAAACCACAGAAGTTTTGGGATAGTGTTCTGTGGACTGACGAAACAAAATTAGAACTGTTTGGGCCCATGGATCAACGCTATGTTTGGAGGAGGAAGAACAAGGCCTATGAAGAAAAGAACACCTTGCCTACTGTGAAGCATGGCGGGGGGTCAATCATGCTTTGGGGCTGTTTTGCTTCTGCAGGTACAGGGAAGCTTCAGCGTGTGCAAGGTACCATGAATTCTCTTCAGTACCAGGAGATATTGGATGACAATGTGATGCAGTCCGTCACAAACCTGAGGCTTGGGAGACGTTGGACCTTTCAACAGGACAATGATCCCAAGCATACCTCCAAGTCCACTAGAGCATGGTTGCAGATTAAAGGCTGGAACATTTTGGAGTGGCCATCGCAGTCACCTGACTTAAATCCGATTGAGAACCTCTGGTGGGACTTAAAGAAAGCAGTTGCAGTGCGCAAGCCTAAGAATGTGACTGAACTGGAGGCTTTTGCCCATGACCAATGGGCGAAGATACCCGTAGATCGCTGCAAGACACTTGTGTCAAGCTATGCTTCACGTTTAAAAGCTGTTAGTACTTAGTACAACATCCTTTTACAGTTATAAGATTGAATGTCACTTGGGGGTTGAATAAAACTGATAATGATGTGAGCACAGAAAAGACATTTGTGGTTATTTCATTATAAATGTTATGTTATATTTGTCTGACCTACACGTGCCTCTTTGATTTAATTGTAAGCAAGATGACTGAATGATCAAAATCAATGTCAAACTGGCCAAAACACTCAATTTTAGTGGGGGTTGAATAATTTTGAACACAACTGTATATATACACATGATGTGAGCTGGCCTGGGCAATATATATATATATACGCATGATGAAAATTTGCAAAGGATAAGGCACGCAAAGTGAAATTTTGATGTGTCTGAAATTGAAACTTACGTGACAACTCTTATTTCTTTTTTCCGTTAATTTATACTTGTTCAATACAGTTAATTTTAATTTGTTTAATAGAGTTAATTTAAAATGGTTTAATACAGTTTATTTATATTTATTTTACCTTTACTATTGGTGCTTTTCAAACTTTATTCTTAAATAAAACGAAATTTAGCAGTTTCATGTTGAGTCGTGTTTTATTGTGTTTTTTTGGGGGGGGTGCAAGTAGCTGGTCTTGCCTAGGGCGGAAAATAGTCTAGCACCGGCCCTGACCGCATGGTCCACCCTTGCACTCTTCCACAATACCACAGAGGGGTTACTGTATGAATACACTTGCTGGCCTGGCACCAAAAGCACAATATCTGGGTGCACTGACGCCTTTACCAGATTCATATCTTTTTAATATAGGACCGCATGGTCCACCCCTGCACTCTTCCACAATACCACAGTGGGGTTACTGTAGGATGGCACTTGCTGGCCTGGCACCAAAGGCACAATATCTGGGTGCACTGCCACTGACGCCTGTATCAGATTCATATCCTCAGAGGGGTTACGGTGTGACAGCACTGTTGCCGACGATAAAAGCCCAATTTTAAATCACCTATTGTTACTTTCATCCAAAGCCTGCATAAGTTTCACCATAATTTAGCCAAAAAAATCACTAAACTTTTTCTGCGCGTCCTAAAATGTCTTTTCATACAGGCTGCCGCCCCAAGCAGTTGTTTATGAATAGATTAAAGGAAAAGCATTTACCGTCATTTGAAATGTCATTTTTTTGTTTTTACATTTTCCTATACATCCTAGAAATCCACCACTTCACGGGCAGGTTATGGGGACCTCCTAGGCACGATATTTGAAGGAATTTTTCGTTTTTATTTTTTAACCCTTATTTCATGGAAAACTCACTGTCCCTTTAAAAACTTTTTTTAAAAAACTTTTTGTCCTTGTTTCCTGTCCCCCAGGGCACTACCCGGACCCCCATACACCTTTTATGGCAAATATCTAGCATACTGTATATGCCCTCTTGGAGGGCACTCTAAAAATCGAATTTTGAGTCCCATTGACTTGTATTGAGTTCGGGTTCAGATTCGGATTCGAACATTTGGAAAGTTCAAGTTCGAGTGCGAACCGAACTCAGGGGTGTTCGGCTCATCACTACTAGTGAGTACCCTAATTACAATGTGCTTTAGCTGTGCATTTATGCCATCCTTCCTGCTGTTATAAAGGTCCTCTACATTATTAGCAGCACACTGACAGATCATACAGGAGCAGCAGGAATGATGGCATAAAAGCACATCTGAAGCACATTGTAATGTGGTGCTCAGGTACCTGGTCCAGCAGGAGTTAAAAACAGAAGCTTCTACTTCTCAGCAGGGGAGATCTCTCACACTTATATCACTGTTACTGCTCCCACTGGGAGGCTAGTCCATGTATCTACTACCCTTTCTATATCACTGTTACATAGAATAGCCTCCCTGTGGGAGCATTAACTACAGACTGTCTCCAACAAGATGGCGACAAGCTGGGGGGCCCTGCCAATGATGTCAGTAGAGCACAACCTCCACCGCCCTCCATCCTGACTCCCTAGCAGTAATTGTGGCAGGCACCGGCCGCACTCTGACATTCTGAGGACACTGCCGGACAGTGGACTAGACACCGACGGCCCGAATGAGAAAGGCATCCACTGGCACACAAAAAAAAAAGCGTGACAAAGTGGTAAGGTAGGGAAGCTGTGGTACTGGTAATATATTGTGAGTATTGGCACTGTGGCACAGCTGGGGCACCACCATGCACAGCATAGATTTGTGACACTCCTGTACCACAGTGCCAATCAATCAGTGACTCCGACCACCTCTAGTGGTTGTCCTTGTAACATTCAGTGTCCTTTACTCTCGGTGAGACTGAGGAGACAAATACTCCCGATAGATTATTATTAACCCTTTCGCTGCTGAGGCTTTTCCCGCCCCTGTGCTGAGGTCATTTTTTACCTGTTTTGCGCATCATGTTTAAACGTGTTTTGAAGGCTTATTTTAGTATATGACATCGACATATTATATATCGTTCTTTCCGTCAGACTCGGTAGATTCATAATATGTCATTATTATATGTATACGTTATGTCATGTTTGTATATTATAACAAAAACTGCAATAAAATATGTATTTTCAATAATTTACAGCGTGTAAAGTGTTTTTTTCCACATTTTAACATGCGAGCAATTGCGGATATATTTTGTATGGGGTGCGCTTGTTAAAAAAATTAGAGATGGGGTCTCGTTACATTTTTTTTTGGGGAAAATGACACCATTTTTAACAAACGCACCGCATACAAAAATCGTTAATGCAGCATCATTGTTCACATTATAATTGAAATGGGAACAATATTGCTGCATTAACAAAACAAAAAAAAAAAAAAAAAGTGTTTATTTTTTTTTTTATTATTTTTTTTTTTAATTATTTTTTATTTTTATTTTTCTTTTTTTTTTTTTTTACAATTTTTTTACTTTCATGTTTGGTATCGTTGGAACGGCCATGCTCTGGCCGATCCAACGATATCAAAATTTAACCCCTAACTGCCACGGATCGGGAGATAGGGAGTTCATTGGAACTCCCTATCTCCACACTTCGTGGCAGTTAGGGGTTAATGCTAGGACTGGCGTCATCGTGCTGCGCACGATGACGCCAGTCCTCTGGGGAGTTCCCGGAAGCTTGGCCGACATCCAAGATATCGGCCAGCTCCCGGGAAGGATCGCAAATCGGCGCTTTTCAGCGCCGATTTGCGATCCAGCTCCCCAGGGGTTAATGCCAGGCATCATTTGGAAGGGCAGGCTGTGCCCTTCCAAATGATGCCTGGGTTAAGCCCCTGTGAGCCGCCGATCGGGAGGGAGAGAGGTCCGAAGGACCTCCCCCCCCTCCCTTTCAGGCGCCTCCTCCGCACATGCGGGGGGGGCGCCTGAATTATGTGTCATCGCGGGGGCGCGATGACACATAATAATGGCGGCCACTGCTCCGGATGCCGGGCTGACATCCAGGATGTCAGCCCGCACCGGAGGGGCCAGCGATCGGCCGGTACCCGGCCGAACGCTGACCCCAATGCGAGGACGCGCTCAGCGCGTCCTCCGCATACCAGGGGGAATGCTGAGGACGCGCTGAGCGCGTCCTTAGCATTCAAGTGGTTAAGCATCTCTATGCTGATAGGCATGGCATGTATAGGGGGGGGGGGCACCATAACACACCTCCGCCTGAGTAGACAAAAATGCTTGCACCGGCCCTGAGTTCATGCTCGCAGTTATCTGAACTATGGCAGGAAGGGTTGGATATATAGTCTAGTGTGACTCCCATTGCTAGCTTTTTTAAGACTGTTACACTCACTATCAATTAGCTCGCAAATTAACGATATAGGATCCATTGTGGATTTGGAGTTCTGTCCTCGCAACATGTGTGTTTCCCATCTTGCATATAATGACACACAGATGTAGGTTACACTACCGTGTTTCCCCGAAAATAAGACCTACCCCGAAAATAAGACCTAGTGCGGTTTTTTGATAACTGCTAAAATATAAGACCTACCCTGGAAGAGATAAGATAAGACCTAGTTGTAGGGCAACTTGACAAGCTGCAGGAGAGAATCAGTGATGCTGGCGCCAGAGAGAGCGAGGCTGCATATGACTGCAGTCACATAAGCGTTCTTTGAGCAGAAGAAACGTTAGTGAGTGTGGACGTTCCTTCCACCCTGATGCCCTTCTGGCCACCTCGCTGAGCGCAGTTAGGACGGAGGATCGCACTTTGTAGCTCCGTCTGCGTCCATTGTAGATTTTTGACGGGGAGGCTGAAATCACATCCAGTGGTAGCGCGTGCAATTACTGCGCACGTCCAGGCTTCACAAAGCTGTGACCGACGCAGGGAAGTGCGGTCACACAGACACACTCGGTGCACTCGTGTGACTGCAGCCTTAGCCGATGCTTCCTCTAGCGTCGGCTCCTGTCACAGGAGGAGTGAGGAGTGATACCAGAAGTACACCAAAAAAAAAAAAAACACTAACATCAGAAACCGCGGGAGAGAATAAGTGATGCTGGCGCCAGAGGGAGCGAGGCTGCATATGGCTGCAGTCACATAAGCGTTCTTTGAGCAGAAGAAACGTTAGGGAGTGTGGACTCATCCTGAAAATAAGACCTAGTGTTGTTTTTAGGGGCCAAAAAAATATAAGACAGTGTCTTAATTTCGGGGAAACACGGTAACAGAGTTATTCACCTCACCCGCCGCTCTGTCTCTGCCGCTCCCCTCTGCGAGTCCCTTCACTGGCTCCCCATCCACTGCAGAATTAAGTTCAAAATCCTTATCCTTACCTACAAAACCCTCACTAACTCAGCGCCCCACTACCTGTCCTCACTAATCACCAAATACACCCCAGCCCGCTCCCTAAGGTCAAACAGTGACCTGCGCCTAGCTTCTCCCCGCATCACCTCTTCCCATGATAGACGGCAGGATTTCTCACGCGCAGCCCCCACTCTCTGGAACGCTCTCCCTTGTGCTGTCAGACTTTCCCCTAACTTCTCTTCCTTCAAACGCTCCCTGAAAACATTGCTATTTAGGGAAGCCTACCACCCAACTCACTGACGCAACCATCAATCACTCTCACCTTACAGTCCTCTCCTCCTGTTTCCAACCCCAACCCTCCTAGATTGTGAGTTCCTACGGGAATAGGGCCCTCATCTCCTCCTGTACTGTTTGTCAAATGTTGTTCAATGTATTGTAACCCTGTCTGTACTGTGCTTATTGTACAGCGCTGCGGAATATGCTGGCGCTTTATAAATTAATAATAATAATAATAATAATAATAATTCAAAGAGCACCAAATTACACTGGAATTTCAGTGCTCTTTCACTCCCTGCACGTCGGGGAATCAAATTCTCCGACCCTGCAGTCAATTTAGCATTCACCGCAGGGTCCCAAAATGCAGGGAAAAGCCGCCGACCGCATCCAAAACACCATTGCAAAACCGGATTATAATCAACAAGCAGGGAAAATCAAAAATATTATAAGAAAACATTGGCCCATTTTAAAGCAGGACCCTCTGCTTAGTGAAGTTCTAGATGCCAACCCGACCGTTATAAATAGAGGAGCCAGTAAATCTCGAAAACCATTTGGTTCGTAGTCATATCGATCCGATCAAAAGAAAAGATTGGTTTGGTTTACAATCGGTTCGATTTTTCGGATTTTTAAACTTTTCGATTCGGCTCGTTTCGACTGATTTCGGGTTCGATTCGATTCGGTTCGGTTCGTTTTTCGGGTAATGTCTTTTTCGGAATATCGACCATTTTTCGTATTTTCGTGTCACTGTGCTCGGTTTTTGTATCGACTTTTCGTGATTTCGGAAATTTTCGTTTTTCGGAATTGTACATTTTTCGGAATATCGATCATTTTTCGTATTTTTCGTGTAACTTTGCTCGTTTTTTGTATCGACTTTTCGTTTTTTCGGAAAATTTTCGTTTTCGGAAAATTTTCGTTTTTTCGGAACGTCTGTTCTCCTCGTTTGACACATTTCAAGTCCATTCGAAAAATCCGAAAATATTTCGTTTCGGCTCGGAAAACATTTCGGATCTGACATTTTCGGATCTAAAAATTTTCGGAAATTCGGCCGCATCCGAAAACACGAATCGGGAAATTTCGTGAAAATTCCGAAACCCGAAACGCACATCCCTACAATCAGGGTTCTATAGGTGTGGAACATGCCCTGCATGTAAAAATCTACACTTATCTAGAGCCTTTGTTCCCACCTTCAGTAAGAGGGAGGGAGATGGAAAAGGAGATTAATATTAAGAAGGTCATCACTTGTAGATCTAAAAATATTATCTATAGATTTACATTTCCATGTGGGCTACACTACATTGGTCATACCATACGTTCCCTACACACGCGCATTAGGGAACATATTTACAATATAGGTAAGGGTGTGGAGCATCATTCTGTTCCAAGTCACTTAAAAAAAAATCATAATTGTAACACTTTGGGTTCCACGTTTATAGGAATCCAATTGGTTTATAAAAATTGGAGGGGGGGGAAGACTTTAATAAAAAGATAAATAGAGAGGAGATGCGATGGGTCTATAATCTGGGTACTCCTCAAACAAGAGGCTTGAATCTAGATTTCGAGCGATCGCATTTCCTATGATCTTCTGAAGATCCATTTGGGTATTGTGGTAGGGCCGCTCAGAAAAGCACAGGATTTGGAGGTGTACCTCTTTTATTGAACGCCACAAAACAAAGTCTCTTTAAACACCGGGTACACTTGTATTACCAAACAAAAATGAAACACAAATAAATTGGCCTACTCCTTCCTTTAGGAGTCTAACTAAACAAATTTGTCCCCTCACTACGGGACACTGGGGTAGCTATTCTGCCCCCAGTATAAACAAAAACTCTGTCCCTTTTTACATACGTGCCAGCAAGCCTGGAGTTCTGTGCATTCCACACCTCACTCTTTCAAACTCAATCTTTTTCTGCCTTCCTCTGTGCTGGGAACTGCTATATTGTCTTGTTAAGGAGTTGCAGCTGTGACTGCTGCCAGGGAAGGTGTAACCCCTTACTGACCAGGAAATACTGCATCATTCAGCCTCCTACTAACATACACAGATTCCCATACTCTGGTGTTTTTTCTATGAATGTCACAATATACTTCATTCGGTTCTCTCTGTATAGAATTTCTTTAAGTTTGTGCTATAGGAGGTGACAAGTGGGGATAGGAGTATGTATCCATTAGGTATCCTTGTAGGTTTTTATTTATTATCGAGATGTTTTTTCTGGTTTCTTTTCTATGTCCTTACGAGATTACCACGTCTGTGCCATGGGAAGTGACTCCAAAAACAAATTATTCCATTGTCCTCATAGTATGTTACTTTCGCTTTTGCTCTATGGACGCTTCAAACTTTTTTTCTGAATGCGCAGGCACATTGGACACAAGTGCGCCACTTCCGCTTTCGTTTTGAAGATTGACATGCAGGCGCATTAGAAAGAAGTATGCCACTTCTGTTTTTCGTTCTAGGCAATTGACGGGAAGTATCGTTGCGAGAAGATGACGTCGGAAAAAGCGACTCGAACGTGAGGACGGCATAAGTTCTCTCCCGCTCGAAGGAACTTTTCCGATTGGTTAGCCAATTAGATTGGTTTACTTAAATATACAGCCTGAGAGTTTAGGTTTTATTGCCGCTGAGGAAGCCGTAGGGTTTGACCGACCCAGGCGAAACGCGTTCGGCCATATTTTATTCATGTTTATTTTAATCTTTTATTAAAAATTTTTTTTCTCATCATTTGATTTACCTTTCACATCATCACAAGGATCCATCAAGGCTTTCTTAGGAGTTGTGCACATTTGAAACAACTCTCGGGCTTGAACACTAGAGCCTTGGTGGCTCATGAGCACGTGAGTGGTCTGAGTTATTAATTCAGACATATTAAGTTTTTTAGCTGAATTACCCTATGTTGCTATTTCTCCTTTTTACATATTCACCGGGAGTTCCAATCGACTAAAGCGGCCAGTGGGGGGCCCACATGAATTCCACCCACAGGCGAATTTTGCTAGAGCTGGGTGAGGCTCTATAAAGTGTGAGTGATTACACCTCTTCAGATTATTATCCATATATAAACAGTGTTATGCTATGTCTATTTAATTTTCTTTTGAGGTTTTGACTTTCCATCAATTGATGATTTTCCCCAACTGTATTCTCCGGGAAAATAACGTTGAGTATTGCATCATTTATCTTGCACTGGGATCTCCGCACCCTCTTTTTCACCTTGATTATATATATAGATATATATATATATAATAATACAAAGAAATTCAAGTGTGGCACACCCAGTGTTCCCAATATTTGATAGAGGACAAAGGATGGTATACTACCGTATCCTAGTCTCTCAAGTCTTAGCTTTCAGTTGTCCCACATATGAAAGACATAAATCACATACATATCATAGTATATTCCGTATACAGTATGAATACATAGACCACTCGAGTCATATCTCACTCACATTTAGAGGAGCCCTAACCGGCTCAGGTGTCTTCACTTGTGGGTTGTTAATATGGCTACCCAGCAGCCCTTATGCGATAAGATCTTTAAATCTTCAAATCCTAGTAATGTGACGAGGACAGCATAGTGCAGACCCGCATGAAAGATGCGGAGGTTGGAGGTACTCACATGCTTTTGGACCTAAACTCAGGTCCTAAGGATCAATCGCTCAGAGGTTGTCTTGTTGTGGGTACAACCTTCCAGGAAAACCCCCTTCAACTCACAGGATGACAGCGTATAAAAAGGATATTTATTAAAAATCGTAAAACAAACAAATAAAAACAATAACAAACGCGTTTCACCTAAGGTTCCTTGTTACCCGTGGCTTCATCAGTGGCTAATGATAACATCCTAGTCTCCTCTGTTTTTATACCTAATTTTAAATGCTGTCAAACAATAGAAATTTTCAAAACACAGATGGACAGGGGATTTCAGCCAATAATAGCTGTATGGTCACATGATCTTTAATTGATTTAATTAGATTCCCCTTAGGGTTCCTCCCATATCCTCCACCTGTATAATTACACCTACTACTTCTCTTAATACAAATCAAAAGTACGCTCATGCGCATAGGGGTCATCCCGTTCCGCTCCACGCCATGGAGCCGCTGTTCCCAGACGCCATAGCGGAAAACAGAAATGACCTCACTCCTCCTCCGAGAACGAAAGTGCGCACATGCGTAATGCGTGTTTTCTCCTACCCTTCTCGTTCCGGAGTACCAGCTACGAATATCGGTTACAGCTCACGTTAATTCATTAGGCGATTAGACATTTGTCATATGTTATGTCCCCACTCAGACTCTCGAACAAACCCAAACCAACGTTCAAGTCCCTCATATTTCGTAGTCCTTGAATTGTCCCCATTGTGGATATGATGGTCTTAGTACTTCCCAAGGTCATATATTCATACCTCCGCATTCCTTCACACTTTTCATCTTTAGTGCCATGTATGGAAAAGTCCCTCATGATGTTACATGGTGAAGAGAATGGAAGGTTTCAGAAAGAAAAAGACACAAAATGATGTCACGTTATTCCCAAAGGAACTATTACGTTTCAACCCTAATATGCATAACACACATTCGTCTAGGCCTGAATCTAGTTTTCGAGCTGTGCCATTTTCTTAAGCAATAATGATTATCTTACTTCACCTGGAATAACCTTATGGTTTATGATAGGGATACTATTGATATGTGATTCACATGTGACTAATGTGTGGTATGCACATATGCCTGTCCTCTACAGGATTATTGCATAGAAGTCAGGCGTGCATGCACCAAAGGCTCTGTACAGATGGCAGAGCCTACCTTCACCCACGCATGCGCCGAACGGCAAGGTCGAACCAAGCCCCGGATCGGCCGACGGCCTCTCTACCACCACTCCCCCTGGATGTGTCTTAGATGGTTCCTCATAGATTGTGCCCACTCAGTATAATTGAGTAGTCACAGTGACATGAGTGTCTACACCCCTTTCTGTCATTTACGCAGGTCTCTAACTATACAAACCTAAAGTCTGCCTGTATCAGATAAACTAAGGCTTATGCATGATGTGATTATTTCTCGTAACTGAACCCCTATTTTTTTCAAGTCAATGTTAGGCGTTTTTAACCTCTTTAGATGATTGGATCAAGTGCTCTGTATTTGGCATGTTTTTACATAAAATTATATATACACACCACACACACACACACACACATATACATACATACATACACACACACTTTATTAAGGGAGTGGCATTGACGATGTTTCGTGTATACTGTGAACAATGCAGCTTCCATTATTCAATTTCTTGTTTCCTAAGCTCGGAAAAAGTTCAATGCTTTATATCTAGAGTTATTATTAACAAATGTGATGCAATGTAACACAAAGTTTTTTTTTTCTCAATTTTTCTCAAAAATGTGTTTTCTTAGAAAGAAATGCAGTAAAAGGTTTTCGATTTCTAAAGGTGTACCCCCATAGAATATGTACAGGTCTATTCAAAGAAAGGTGAAACTCAGGAGACTTGGCAGGAGAAGAGAACAATCTAGACTAAATAGCCGATTTGGAAAGTGAGATAAATGTGAGAATTTTTCTGGTTTGGCTATTTTGACCTAGAATTTTCACTTCTCCAGTCATTCTCCTGAGTTTCACCTTTCTTCGAATAGACCTGATAGTCACAAAGGATTGAATAACAAAAGGTGGAAAACCTATTTTACATGCTGTTGATGATTGAAATCCAAATAGAAATTTACACTGACATGTTTATAGCATTCTGACATGACGTGACATATACACATACAGGGCTATTCAGAGAGCGGTGAAAAACAGGAGAATGACTGGAGAATGGAAAATTCTTGGTCAAAATAGCCGATTTGAAAAGTGAGATGAAAGGGAGAATTTTTCTGGTTTGGCTATTTTGACCTAGAATTTTTCATTCTCCAGTCATTCTCCTGCTTTTCACCTCTCTTTGAATAACCCTGATAGTAAATGTAATGATATATTTTGTATCTGCAGAGTCCACTGCAAAAACGATATATAAATTGTGTCGGTTCTACAATAAAACATGGTTTCAAAGAGAGTCTAAATGTGAGGAGGAAAATAATGGTCAAATTGAGCTCAGCCCACGGGATTGAAATCACTCAGCAGGGAATGGGTTAAATTGGTATTTCAAGAATCTATTTGCTATTTGTCATGTTTGAATGCGGTTATCTCACTGCATAGTTTATAGTATGTATATATAGAGTAAAACCTCATAGTAACACATTGTTTAAAAGTAGATATATAATTAGAACCATGGCTCATAAACTGCAGGATGCAAAAATTTCCTGTACAAAGACCCTTGAAAGGTGGTGACCCTGTTTGCTTTTAACTGGCAAAAAAGGAAGAGGACTCTAAGCCAAATCCGACATAGTAGCACTGGGTTATTGCTTTTCTCCCTGCAGCATCCTGTGTGCATAATTTACCAGACTAACTAAATTCCTGACATTTAACAGCACAGAGATAGCTTCTTGCTACCCATCCCTGGTTCAGAGGTTATTGCCCTCACGTGACTAATTTCATGGGAATATCAGGGTTTCAAATGGAAATGCTTTACCAGCTGTGGCTTGTGTTTTCTTGTTTACACTTGTAATAAACATGTTTTATGTAACACTCCTAAAACTGGGAGTTATTAAGGCAGCACTGGAAGATTGCTTTTCTTTTTATAACATTTTGAAATGGCAATTTCGACTGGAAATCATTCTGTTTCGCCTGTGAGTCGACAGATGTGGGAGCTGCATTAAGGACACTAAGTGGTTGTCGTCGTGCAGAGATATTGAGCACCTGCATCCTATGACTAGTGAGGCAAGATCTGAAATGGAAAACATCTGATATGAATCCTTCTCTCTTCATTACCTTTACCGTTTGCTTTTCTAGGATCTTTGATAACTACAACAAGCTATTTACCTGCTTTGATAAACAGTGTATGTAAAGTGGCCTTTTCATGTCGTGGGTGAGTGAATATAGTGCAACGGACGACAAAATACTCAGCGAAACAATTTGTTCTACAATCCCACAAAATTCCAGCGAAATACTTTTATTATTATTATTATTATTCTTTATTTATAAAAGCGCCAGCATATTCCGCAGCGCTGTACAATAAGCACAGTATAGACAGGGTTACAATACATTGAACAACATTTGACAAACAGTACAGGAGGAGATGAGGGCCCTATTCCCGTAGGAACTCACAATCTGGGAGGGTTGGGGTTGGAAACAGGAGGAGAGGACTGCAAGGTGAGAGTGATTGATGGTTGCGTCAGTGAGTTGGGTGGTAGGCTTCCCTAAATAGGAATGTTTTAAGGGAGCGTTTGAAGGAAGAGAAGTTAGGGGAAAGTCTGACAGTACGAGGGAGAGCGTTCCAGAGAGTGGGGGCTGCGCGTGAGAAATCCTGCAGTCTATCATGGGAAGAGGTGATGCGGGGAGAAGCTAGGCGCAGGTCACTGTTTGACCTTAGGGAGCGGGCTGGGGTGTATTTGGTGATTAGTGAGGACAGGTAGTGGGGAGCTGAGTTAGTGAGGGTTTTGTAGGTAAGGATAAGGATTTTGAACTGGATGGGGAGCGGCAGAGACAGAGCGGCGGGCGAGGTGAATTAGCCTGGCGGAGGCGTTCAGGATGGATTGTAGGGGGGAGAGGCGGGACAGAGGGAGGCCAGATAAGAGATTATTGCAATAGTCGAGTCGGGAGATTACCAGGGCGTGTATGAGTTGTTTTGTGGTGACAGCGGTAAGAAATGGCCGAATTCTGGAAATATTACGCAGTTGGTATCGGCAGGAGGAGGAAAGAGACTTTATGTGGGGGATGAAGGAAAGACTAGAGTCAAGTGTAACTCCAAGACAACGAACTTGGTTTGATGGGGAGATGGTGATACCCTCCACCGTGATAGAGAAATCAGCAGGTGGGGAGGCATTGGAGGGAGGAATAAGTAGGAGAGCAAGTCTTAAAGGATACTCAGAGGGATAGTGTATTAAAGTTCAAATTTGTAGAGCCTGGAAGACAGGCGAGACAGAGGAGATATGATAGAAGCATTTGAATACGTAAACAGAATCAACAAGGTAGAGGAAGGGAGTATATTTAAAAGGAAATAAAGTAGCAAAACAAGAGGACATACAGGGTTATTCAGAGAGAGTTGATCTGGCGCCGAAATGTAACCGAACACTGAAATTCAGCAAACGGGGACATTTCGGGGACATTCGGCTATTCTGAGAGCAGGCAGTTCGCCAAATGTTGGCTTATTTTATTTATTTATAAAGTATTTTACCAGGAAGGATACATTGAGATGAATTGCCTGCACATACGGTTCCTATTCGTTGCCTGTTTCGAGGGCAGTGAAATCCCCAAAGAGAAGCAATGCTTCGTCTAGTCAGAGAACACAAAACAGCAGGGAAAAGTTGCCGAAATGCCTTGTGGTTCGGTGGTCTCATTCGACAGATTTATTCAGGCGATTCCCATAGGCTTCAATGTTAAAAATATTCCTGTTTTAATTCAATATCTAATAAACCATTATTATTATATTCTGCAGTAAAAAGTCTCTTTATCTATAGATTTTTTTAGGATCTTTTATGCATTTTTTGGCAAACTTTTTTCAGTTTTTTAAATCATTTTTTCTTTTTTCTGTAACTGCCCTTTTTATTATCATTCATAGCATCTTATATGTAAATTTCAGACATTTTCGTTCAGTAGTTTTTTTGCAAACAGCGTTTCAATTTTCAAACTTTCAAGTGTACTTTTTGGTTTTTTTCACCTTGTTCGTCTGCGTGTCGGGTTTTTCTGGCGGCTGCTCTGTGCTGTGATTGGCGGCTAGTCCGGTTTCTCCGGTGTGTTCGGTGTGGTTAATCCAGCTGTTTCTGCAGGTTTTAGTGAGTGTTCGGTGGGTTTTGTGGTGAGTGTTTGGCGGGTTTGCGGTGGGTTTTTCCTGCACTACAGGGGTCCTTCGGTGCTTGCTATAGGCATAAGGCTATCCTAAATAGAAGATAAATCAAAGGAAAGTATCCATATAATTGTGAAGACTAGATGGGCCGAAAGGTTGTTATCTGCCGAAATATTCTATGTTTCAATTGTACAGTAATCTAACAGTCTCTTTAATCTCGGAAAGGATTGCCAAATAATATATTTTACATATTTCGTTGAATACCCTCCAGTTTCTTTTGATCTCAATTTCCAATCTTATTGTAACCTGTACCAAATCCCTCTCCCCTTTCGTCCTCACCATTGAAATGAGAAGAAATACACATTGACCGGCTGTGAAAGAGGATCAAGATTACAAGCGGTCAACAGGCTCCTGAAGAGATACAATTAACCTCTTGCATAAAAGAAATAAAGTTTCAACTGATAAAAATGCAATAAAAAAACCACTACTAGTATGGCCTGTTAAGGTTTAGGACTTGGAGTTATTAAATTTTGTTCATATAGGAATATTAACAAAAACCTGGAGAATGTTTCTTCAAATTTTTCCCCAGGAAATATGAAAAAAAAAATACTTGGATTTGAGGGTTAATGCTAGTGCACAGGAATCTTACAAGAAATGACAGTTGACTTAAGGCATACACATTATGTAGATATCAAAGCTGAAGAACACTGCTCTACATAGGGCCATACATAAAAGGACACTCTACGCACACCCTGACCACTTGTAATGGTTGGTGGGGTGGTCTGAACCCAGTAATGCAGGGGTTCACAGGTATACAGACAGGAGGGACCAAGATTCTTGGGAGACACAGTACCTTGGGTGGTAGACAGGACACAAGGGGGGACTCCAGGCAAGATACAAGTGGGTATTCCAAAGAATAGTCAGGATGGTCCGTTGGTCAGAGGCTGGCAGGAGGCGGTAATCGATGGGCAAGCAGGGGGTTTGATACACAGGAGGTCAATAGGTATTCAGCAGCGGAGGCATTACACCACCAGATAATTAAAGTGGTCTGGCTGCAAGGAGTGCCAATCTCCCCTTCAGCCCCATTTGGCCGACATCGCTGTGTGAAGTGGAGGAGTTTCCTCAGCTAACACAGTTGTTAGTTGGTTGACCTATACACAAACCTCAACTTGGAAAACAAAAAAACTGTACTAAATATTAATCTGTCTTCAGCTATGGAAGGCTCCACACAGAAGTTCTTTATAGGTCTTTCACACCCCTTGCATAGAGCCCTCTGATTGGATGGGAACAATACCGGTCAGAAAAGCTAGCTCTGACTGGCCGGTTGTCTTGACACTTCATCTGCTGCCTGGTATTTAATTTGCCCTTACATTGTTAAACTGTTCAGATCTGATCATTAACCCGTCCCCAGCAGTCCCGAGATAGTAACAGTGAGCAGCCAATGGCCGCTTCCTGTTTGGGTGTTATGCCCCCATCTACAATACAGGTGCTATGGGGAAGGGGGTGTCATTCTGAACCCTACATGTATTTTCTTTCCTTTTTACAGTGATAGCTGTCTATGAAGCACTGGCGAGCGGCCACGTAATGCAGCAAGAACGAGAAAACAAAAAAGAATTGGCTGTATCAAATCATGCAAAGTCTAGCATAAACACCCTACTTTCCTATCAATGTTTATTTAAGTTAATGGAGGAGTATGACTATGCATCTATTCCCGCTTTCGTTTTTTGGGGATTTTTTTCATGCTTTGTTAATGGTCTTGGATAATGTGGAAAACTGAAAATGTTCTACTTAATCATCATTGCTTACATTGTTGAATCTGGTCATTTTACTACCACTGTGTAATGTTCTGCCATTCCTACATAAATTGTAATTTACAGCCACTATTAAATTCTCACCTATAAAAATGTATAACAAATAAACAGTTTAAAGGGTGGATTGGAGAAAGCTTTATTGCGGTGTCAATATACAATCTGCAGATGTAGAGACCAACAAGGCCCTTGCCAGTGATATTTTTTAAGATGTTATAGTGAACATAGAAAAGTGTGTAAGGGTTCCACAACAAATCCTCTGCCAAGAAGACGGGGGGGGGAGGATATATATGCCCAGGTCCTGGACACAGGAGTAAGATCCCCCCCCTGGAAAAACAGAGCTTAACCCCTGCTATGAATACAACGACCGAGGTCTCAACTGAGACCCTGCATAGGGTGAGAAAACTGAAAAAAATAACCTTTATTCAGCCAAATATGAAAAACAATACAAACATTTACATACATAGTTACATAGGCTGAAAAAAGCCATGCGTCCATCGGGTTCAGCCTCTCACACATCACATACGGCTGTGTTACAAAAATGTGCTCAGACAACACAACACAAAATACATTCAATAAGAAAAATAATAAAAAATTCCAGTTCCAGCAGTATGTTAATAAAATAATGTAGCTTGTAATACCAGTATACTATCCAAAACATGTCCTTATAGTCAATCACATATGTCAGCTCCTAAATACACCACAAATCTATGATTACATATGTGTGTAGATGTATCACATAGCGGGTATATGTGTTAAAGCTATTAGCTTAAAGTAAATAACTGCATTTAAACCACAAAGGTACAAACAGCCAGTATCTTCAGTTGCTTAGGTAATTATCCACGGTACCCTTTAGGCCCGTGTCAGACGAACGCAGTAATCATGTCCGTGTCGCCGCACAGTTTAACGTCCGTCGTAGCATAGAATCATGATCAAGAGACCCACACACGAAGTAAGTGCGCACTGAAGTGCGCACGCACGCACCACGCAGATGGCAATGGACGCAATTTAGGCAAGAACGTAAAATCTCTAGGACGGACGTGCAGAGTGCGCCACGTCCTCATAGTGTTCTGTGTGTGTGATGACACAAAGTCAGACGCAGCGCATTTGCGACGTCCAGCACCTTCACGCACAAAATGGCTTTTCATATAATTTTCCAATTTGTATCATTTTTTATATTAATTTTGTTTCGCATAATTTTTTTTTATTTTTCTACATCCGTCAAGAAAAACTGATCGTGTGGTGTCTACAGTATCTTCCGTCAGAACGTCCGTCCGCAGACTGCGTTCATCTGACATTAGCCTTAGGGAAGATCACTCTTTATGGAAGGACCATGTATACATGTAATAGCTACAAAAAAGAACTGGTAGTAGTCACAGTTTACACATGCTGGTCACTTACAATGTAAGTGTCAAGAATGAATAATATAGCATAATAGCATAAAGATACAAAGTATCCACTCCCTTATGGTGCATTGTTATAATGGCCAGAATTCATTCAGCCCATGGCCTGCCCTGTATATGACTACGGGCCGTATTGAACGAATTGTGGCCATTAGAACAATGTAACATAAAGAAGTTGATACTTTGTTTCTTTATGCTGATTGAGTTTTAGTTACTGCACATGTTTATTGTCACTTAATATTGAGATATATATTAATCATTCATGACACTTACATTCTCAGTGACCAGCATGTGTAAACTGTGACTACTACCATTTTTTTTTGTAGCTGTTACATGTATATAGGGTCCTTCCATAAGGAGTGATCATATCAGACCTACCTAATTGCATTCTATGAAGAAGTAAACAGAAGTATAGATCACGGGGTTGCAGTGGATTTGATTTACATGTATTTTACCAATGCTTTTGACACCGTACCACACAAGAGATTAGCTCTTCATGAAAATTCTTGATCTTGGATAGAACACTGGCTAAAAGATAGGCTACAGAGAGTGGTCATAAATGGTTTTTCAAGGTGCACACCAGTGGTAAGTAGTGT
This sequence comes from Leptobrachium leishanense, assembly GCA_009667805.1. Classification (NCBI taxonomy): domain Eukaryota; kingdom Metazoa; phylum Chordata; class Amphibia; order Anura; family Megophryidae; genus Leptobrachium; species Leptobrachium leishanense. Next base: position 80,938,203 of record CM019071.1, read on the forward strand.
CCCTAAGGGGTCTGTTATAGGACAACTTCTATTCAATCTTTTTATAAATGACCTCAAAATAGGCATTGAAAGTCATGTATCAGTGTTTGCAGATGACACAAAACTAGGAAAAGTAATACAATATGAGCAGGATATTATTTCCCTGCAGAGGGATTTAGATAGATTGGGGGACTGGGCACTCAAGTGGCAGTTGAAATTTAATGTAGGTAAATGCAAAGTTACGCACTTTGGAGTGAAGAACACACAACCAACTTATACCCTAAATGGTACGGAGTTAGGGAAATAAAGGCAGGAGAAGGAAATGGGGATAGCCATAGACTTCAAACTAAGCAACACTGTCCAATGTCAAACAGCAGTTGCCACAGCCAGCAAGGTATAGGTATGCTTTAAATGGAGAATTCACTCTCGGGATAAAAACCTAATTTTGACACTTTATAAATTGATGGTAAGACCGCACCTTGAATATGCAGTGCAATTTAGAACATCTGTTTTATGAAAGGATATCATGGAGCTAGAAAAAGTGCAGAGACGGGCACCTAAATTAATAAGGGGAATGGAAGGTTTATGTTATGAGGAAAGGCTAACAAGCCTAAACCTGTTTAGTTTAGAAAAACAGCGTCTTAGAGGGGATCTGATAACATAATATTCAGTATTTATCAAAGAGAAACTTATGTATCTGATCTGATAACTTTATATAAATATATACAGGGCCATTATAAACATTGTCTGGAAACCTATTCATTAGTAGGACTATACACAGGACACGAGGTCACCCATTTAGACTGGATGAAAGAAAGTTCAGCCTAAAGCATATAAGAATTATTTTACAGTGAGAACGATAAAGCTGTGGAATTCTCTCCCCGTTGAGGTGGTTGGGTCAGAGTCTGTATAGACTTTTAAACAACAGCTCGATGACTTCCTACAAAAACATAATATTAAGGGTTATAATATTTAAATTGTGGGTAAAAGCTGCTTGATCCAAGGAGAAATCCGACTGCCTTCTGGGATCAAGAAAGATTTTTTTCGCAGTATGTTGCATATTTGGTGAGCTTGTTAGACTGGGATTTTTGCCTTCTTTTGGATCAACAGCAGTAGGTGATGTGTGAATGTCTTATCATGAAAGCTGGTGGTCCTGGTCAGAGACCTAGGAGGCCTATAAATAGCAGTAACCGACAGAGCTCTGAGGCCTGTCCAGGGGCGCATCCAGACACAGGTTTTGGGGGGGGGGCACTCTACCAGTTTTGGCTAAGAGCTGGTATTTGGTTCGAAGTGACAGGCAGAGTTGTGCCTAATCGCAGACTGTGCTTGACAAACTCACTCTCCCCAGAGCATTGCCACACAGGGTCTGTCCTCATGCATCTCAGCTGACACCACACAGAAATGCTCTGCACTCTGGCACATGCTGTCACTGAGAATCGAGCACCACCAGCAATAACATGAAGCAGGTACAGACACTGCCTAAAGATATTTCACAAAGTGATGGAAGTGCACTGAAAATATAAGGCAAAAAACACCAACATAGCGTTATATTGACACAAATTAGGTGTAATTGCCCCTGCTACAAATTGGCGCTTACAAGATGGAGGTGAGTATCATAAAATACATTGGTCATCAGCTGTGGATTCAATAGATATTCATGTGTGTAGGTTCCCAATTTCTACCAATCTGGTAGTAGGCCATATAAAAGAAACTCGAAGATAAATAAAATAGTATAAATTTAATGAAAATAAAACAAATTAAACAATTCAGTTAAAATGTTGAAGTCCTTCAGTATCCAACATGTTTCGTCATAGACTTCCTCAGGTATTTTATGATATGCACGATATTCACTTCCATCTTGTAAGCGCCAATTTGTAGCAGGGGCAATTACACCTAATTTGTGTCAGTATAACGCTATGTTGGTGTTTTTTGCCTTATATTTTCAGTGCACTTACATCACTTTGTGAAATTTCTGTTGTTTGGGTGGAAAGGAGGAACCACCTGAAGATGCACAGAAAAAGATACGTATTTTTGCGATATTCTTGTATATCTCACGTATCACACAGTTTTAAATGCTAGACAATTGTTTGTTACTGCCTAAAGATAGAAAGGACCCATCCGCCTATGCCTACCTTTGAGGCCAGAGAGTCTGGTTGTCTACCCGTAACATTAAGTTACATGTGCCACAGTGGCGGAAGTACCAGGGTCGCAGCGGTCGCAGTTGCGACCGGGCCCTGGCATTCCGCCACTGGAGGGGGGCCCAGCGCCGCCGCCAGATTCCGGCAATCAGCGCCGGAATCTGGGAGTCGCGCGCTGGCCGTCCCTCTCCCTGCGAGCGGCCACTGACATGCAGCTTGGCCGCTCACGTGGGAGAGAAACCACCTGACCAGCGCACGAGATCCTCGCAAGACCTCTGCGCTGATCAGGTGGTTTTCGGCGAGCGGCCAAGATGCACGCTTCGAGCGGCCGCTCGCCTACTCGGGAGAAGACGCCGGCGGAGCCAGGTGAGAGCTGGGGGGCCGTATATACCCGTCTCTGCAGTGTTTAATATGTCTCCGTAGCCTTTAATATGTCTCTGCAGCCTTTGATATGTCTCTACAGCCTTTAATATGTCTCTGCAGTTTTTAATATGTCTCTACAGCCTTTAATATGTAACCCGTGAGAGCTGGAGCTGGGGGCCAATATATATACCCGTGAGAGCTGGGGGCCAATATATATACCCATGAGAGCTGGAGCTGGGGGCCAATATATATACCCATGAGAGCTGGGGGCCAATATATATACCCATGAGAGCTGGGGGCCAATATATATACCCATGAGAGCTGGGGGCCAATATATATACCCATGAGAGCTGGGGGCCAATATATATACCCATGTGTGCTGGGGGCCAATATATATACCCATGTGTGCTGGGGTCAATATATATATCCATGTGTGCTGGGGCCAATATATATATCCATGTGTGCTGGGGCCTATATATATATCCATGTGTGCTGGGGCCTATATATATATCCATGTGTGCTGGGGGCAATATATATATCCATGTGTGCTGGGGCCAATATATATCCATGTGAGCTGGGGGAATTACTATCTTTTTTTTATTTTGCAGGGGAAAAAAAGTTAAAAATATAGATCTTTTTTTGGGGGGGGGCCCTCATGGATTCTTGCACCGGGGCCCTCAGGTTTCTAGTTACGCCACTGATGTGCCATCTATTAAATTTGCTCCTCGGTATATTGGTCTGTTCAAGGTCCTGAGATGTGTCAACAAAGTCACTTTGCTGGCCGTCCACTGGGTCTGTATTTGTGTGAGGTGCGATCATTATCAGATATCGTCTGACAGATCCCACAACATGCAGGTGAATCAGCCCTCTTCCACTACATCTGACCACCATCTGACGACTTCAGATGATTTTTTGCATCTACAACAAATTAGCTATCCTTTCAATTTTCAGGGGATTTGTTCAGATGAAATCAGACGATCTGGTACAAGTTACATTAAAAAAAGAAGAATTGTATAGTTAAACTGCCGTGCTGCGGCAGAGAAACATGAAAATAATGAATTGTAGAGTTAAACCGCTGTGCCGCGGCAGGGAAATTGCCCCATAGAGAAGTGATTCAGTTAGACAGCCCATAGGATTTAATGTAAAAAAATATTTACCGTATTTTTCGCTCCATAAGACGCACTTTTCTCCCCCCAAAAAGTGGGGGGAAAAGTGGGTGCGTCTTATGGAGCGAATGCCCCATGATATGCCTCAGCTCACCTGCCGCCGCCGCGTTAGGCTCCCTCTGAGCGTGCGTCCGGCGGCAAGGAGCTTGGGCACTCACCTGGGGGAGCCACGTGATCGCTGGGGGACAGTATCCATGAGCTGGGGCAGTATCCATGAGCTGGGGGCAGTATCCATGAGCTGGGGCAGTATCCATGAGCTGGGGGCAGCATCCATGAGCTGGGGGGCAGCATCCATGAGCTGGGGGCAATATCCATGAGCTGGGGGCAATATCCATGAGCTGGGGGCAGTATCCATGAGCTGGGGCAGTATATCCATGAGAGGAGCTGGGGCAATATCCATTATTACACTATTTGATTTCAGAATATTTATTTTCCTGTTTTCCTCCTCTAAAAAATAGGTGCGTCTTATGGTCAGGTGCGTCTTATGGAGCGAAAAATACGGTAATTCTGTTTTATTCAACCGTTTATTTTTTTTCATCCGCAGCAAAAAGCCTTTTTGGTTACTGACTCTTTAGAAAAAAATTTACGTAATTTTCAGGATTTTTTTCTAGGCAAAATTTCGGGTTCCCAATTTTTATTTTAAAAAGACGAGGCTTTTTTCCTCTTCCAGCCCATCGTGTCTATTTTTTTATTTCTTCATGCCGGCGTTGCTGTCCTTGGTGCTGAAAGCTATTTCCGCACCAGTGACAGGGGGTTAATCCCCCCCCCCCTACAGCCTTTGGCAAGGTTTTTTTCCCCAGCTTCGGCTGCGCTGGACAAGGGCGGTCGGCGATGCTGAAACTCCATTTCAGCACCGGTCACGCTGGGGGCACCTGGCACGTACCAAGGTGAGGCCCTGGTTCTAATTATTTTGCTTTTTACAATTTATATACTTGTATTGCCCTTGAAAAAGTCTATTCCATAGACGAAACGCGTTGGGCTTTGTGTATGTTATGCTATTTTATTCATCTTTTTATTTATTTTGGAATAAAAGTTTTTATCCTACACCCATCTTCTTGTTAAATTTGGCGATTCCAACATCCGTGGTCCATTTGAATAGACCAACGGGGACTTATTCTAGACGCTGAGGTCTTCCAATTCTTTTTTCCTGTCTATGTGTGGAGTATTGGACCATCTCCAGGGAACCTCCTCAGCATTTCATCTCAAAGATAAGTTGACATATTTTCTCCCTATCACTAATTGCCGGTTATTATGATAAGCAATTAACCCCTGGGCTGTTACCCAGGCAATAGCAGCATAGGTCCAGGCATACATGAATACAGAGGGCCGGGGACAGGGCTGGAACGAGGAAACGTGACAACATCAAAGACAGGTTTTTTTCTCCCCGCAGTGTTATTTTTTCTGAGCAAAGAAGGGGTTTGTGAGGGTCCTGAGAACGAAGAATGGCACTAGTGGTTTGCTCTACGGTGGGACCTGCTCAGGTCTCACAAGGTTCAGGGCCGGATTAACATAGGGGCAGATGGAGCAGCAGCTCCAGGCCCATGCCCCAGAATAGGCCCACAGAAAGGACAAAGTTGTCTCCATTGATGGTCATTTGGACCCCTATATTTCCACCTCCATAGCAGCTACAGGGTCATGTGAGGTATCATCGGAAAGGCAAGAGCATGACCTTTCCAATGATAACATGACCAGGTTTTATCTAACAATAAAAGTAAAATAATAAATATTTCATTATTTTTCTTTCTAACACAGCAATATTATTCACTTTTCAATTATAAAGGGAACAATGATGCTGCAGTAACTCCCCATCTCATTTTTCATGTCACTAACATGTGTGGAGGTGATGGTACAATCCATTATTACGAATTGTTATATCCAAGAACCTAAACCGCCACACTGCAGCTAAGTGTACTGGCGGGGGCTTTGGAACCCTATGCCACTAATCTTTACACCTCACAAGGTCAAATGAGGTGTCATCAGAAACGACACAGTCTGGCCTTTGCATTGATACCAAACATGACAATGTACAATCTAAAAAACAAAAACAACTTTTTTTTAATTTATTTTTGTTCCAAAGCGATGGTATTGTCCATTTGTCACGTATAAAATTAGCAATACCACTTCCATTACTCACCTTCTCCTTTCCCACGCTGGGAGCAAGGTCAATGTTTTATACATAGTCATATTATTCATAAAACACTATTATCCGTAGCAAATGGGAACTATCACATTTTTTTGGTTAAAGTTTTATATTGTCTCAGAAAAATGCAGTAACAGGTTCCCATTTAATTTTTTTTAACAAGAATTCCTTATAAAATATATTACCACAGAGGTTTGGAAAATAAAATATGAAAAAATTATTTTACACGCTGTGATGATTGAAATCTGAATGGAAATTGACTCACACAGTATCTGCCTGGTTAGATATACCTACCTGTATATATGCAATATTAAATAGCCTAAAATATGTTGTCATTTCACTAAATTCCAAAAAAAGCCCACCAAAATATTCAGCTCCAGGCCCATAGAGATCTTAACCCGGCCCTGACAAGGTTTTAGCTCGATTGTGCCATTACAAGGACAACTGCTCCGTATGCAAATCAGACTGCTGCACTCAGTGGGGTTTTTTTTTTTTCCATTTGGCGGTCTGTCCATCGTCCGCAGATGCTTTTAGTGGTCGACCCTGATCGGCCAAAGGCGTTATCCGTAGGTGGATGAACAAGTCAGGCAGCCGAATACGGACCCAGTGGATGGCCAGCCTTATGTGCTCGACCTACCTCATACCGTCCGCCTACCAAATACCTTTCACACTTCTTTGTTGAAGCACCTTCTGTGCAATTAGTTCACCAATACCATTGCTCGACCTCATCCTGTTCTAGTACAGGGTCATGAGGAATTTAAGGTCCAGTCCGTCGATGATTCCCATTATTCTCTTGGTGGCATACAATATTTGGTGCACTGGAGGGGTTTTGGGCCGGAAGAGCGCTCATGGGTTTCGGTTTCTGATGTTCATGCTTCCTGTCTGGTCTCCCTGTCTGCCTTTCACCGCTGTCATCCTACTGCCCCAGGGTCCCGGTGCCCAGAGGGCTCTTGTGGAGGGGAGGGGTATGGTCATACCAGCCGGTGGTCCTGTACTGAGGTTTCCTCAACAGAGAGGGCACCCATTCTGGCAATCTGGCTTCTGGGACTGTTGCACCTGGTCAGAGAACCAACAGATTGCGTAGCGCTTTAAAATGGGGAAGCAGAAACAGATGTATTACTAAATACTAAAACATAAAAAGGGACCGGCGGCCCTACCCATGGGATAATTGTCCTGCAAATGCAACACTTTATATAAGTGCTCAGCCAGACATTTCATGAGCTCCCATTTAAGGGACTAAGGCAAGTGAAACAAAAGGGAACAGGGGGAGTGTGGAGATTACAAAAGACTGTATAGCAGACACTGCATGATGATAGACCAATAGCTTGGGCATGATACGTTTAAACCGAGAGACGCTGCTGAGAAAAGGAGCCTATATAATTAGGATAGGGGCTGGAACAGGCGGGTGGGACAGCAGAAGAAAAGATGGGAGTGAAGTGTGGCTGTGGATAAGAAAATACAGAGTTTAGAGAGATGGCCATTGCATGCAAAGAATTTACAAGGAGGAGCAGAACAGACTGAGAATCAACACAGAATTAAACTCAAAAAAGGAGGGGAAAAATAAACTAGCAGCAGTAACAATATTGCAAAAATTGTGTTGATTGTTTCCAGCCAGAAAGGTATTATTCAGAGGGAGAGATTGCTTTGAATCTGGCTTGCTTTTGGTTCAGGGCAGGGCCGGATTAAGATAGGGGCTGATGGAGCAGCAGCTAGAGGTCCATGCCCCAGAATATGCTGAGAGAAAGGATAATTACAGTTGTGTTCAAAATTATTCAACCCCCAATGCTGTAAAGGGTTTTAGGGAATTTAGTGTACATTTGTAATTGTATTCAGAATGAAATCCTACAAGGACTTTTTAAAGAACCATATGCAACTAAAATGACATCAGTTGGTTTTGTAATACAGTAGTAAATGTTTATTTTGTGAATTCTTCATTGACACAATTATTCAACCCCTTAAAGACTACCGCTCTGAAGAACAGAGGTTCATTCAAGTGTTTTCAATCAGGTATTGAAAACACCTGTGGATGTCACGGAGCAGCAATAAAGCATAATAAGCACCAATTAGGCAGCTTTAAAATGACTGTGATACTCAGCTCCTTCTAGACATTTACTGGTGTGGTTACAAACATGGTGAAGTCAAGAGAATGGTCCAGGAAGACAAGAGAAGAGGTGATTACTCTTCACAGGAAGGGCAATGGCTATAAGAAGATTGCAAAGATGTTAAACATACCAAGAGAGACCATAGGAAGCATCATTCGCAAATTCAAGGAAAAGGGCACTGTTGAAACGCTACCTGGTCGTGGCAGAAAGAAGATGCTGACTTCGACTGCTGTGCGCTACCTGAAGCGTAGAGTGGAGAAAAGTCCCCGTGTGACTGCTGAGGAACTGAGAAAAGATTTGTCAGATGTGGGTACTGAAGTTTCAGCTCAGACAATACGGCGCACACTGCGTAATGAAGGCCTCCATGCCAGAACTCCCAGGCGCACCCCCTTGCTGTCTCCAAAGAATAAGAAGAGTCGACTGCAGTATGCCAAAAGTCATGTGGACAAACCACAGAAGTTTTGGGATAGTGTTCTGTGGACTGATGAAACAAAATTAGAACTGTTTGGGCCCATGGATCAACGCTATGTTTGGAGGAGGAAGAACAAGGCCTATGAAGAAAAGAACACCTTGCCTACTGTGAAGCATGGCGGGGGTCAATCATGCTTTGGGGCTGTTTTGCTTCTGCAGGTACAGGCAAGCTTCAGCGTGTGCAAGGTACCATGAATTCTCTTCAGTACCAGGAGATATTGGATGACAATGTGATGCAGTCCGTCACAAACCTGAGGCTTGGGAGACGTTGGACCTTTCAACAGGACAATGATCCCAAGCATACCTCCAAGTCCACTAGAGCATGGTTGCAGATTAAAGGCTGGAACATTTTGGAGTGGCCATCGCAGTCACCTGACTTAAATCCGATTGAGAACCTCTGGGTGGACTTAAAGAAAGCAGTTGCAGTGCGCAAGCCTAAGAATGTGACTGAACTGGAGGCTTTTGCCCATGACCAATGGGCGAAGATACCCGTAGATCGCTGCAAGACACTTGTGTCAAGCTATGTTTCACGTTTAAAAGCTGTTATAACTGTAAAAGGATGTTGTACTAAGTACTAAGATTGAATGTCACTTGGGGGTTGAATAAAACTGATAATGATGTGAGCACAGAAAAGACATTTGTGGTTATTTCATTATAAATGTTATGTTATATTTGTCTGACCTACACCTGCCTCTTTGATTTAATTGTAAGCAAGATGACTGAATGATCAAAATCAATGTCAAACTGGCCAAAACACTCAATTTCAGTGGGGGTTGAATAATTTTGAACACAACTGTATGTCTGCATTGATTGATGACTCCTATATCTCCAACTCCATAGCAGCTACAGTATCATGTGAGGTATCACATTAACAGGTTCCCATTTCAAATTTTTTAACAAGAATTCCCTATAGAATGTACTGTATTTTGGAGTTTTACATGATGGATTGACACAGGTACAGTATGCAACTTGGGGCACAATTTCAACCCTACATATGCTGATGTACTGCCCCCAAACACCGTAACCTACTACTGTATTCAAACACATTTATACTCCATACTGTCATTCAACACAAATGACTACATTCTCATTCAGTTCATGTTTGTGTTACATTACATAACATGACAGGTCTCTTGTTTGAACACCTATACATAGCCGTCTCTACAGGCACATCTACCAACAGAAAGCCAAAGTTAGATGCCCCACTGTAACAAAATAATAATGCAAAATAATCATATGCTTTTGGAGAAAGTTCAAATACTTATGAGATTGCCCCAATTCCTTCATACAACAGGAACATTACTTCCTTTGGCTTTCAACTCCATTTAATTTCTGCACGTTAGATTCATCAACCATCAGTGGGTCAAATTACAATCTTCGCGCAAACATTTGCGCCGGCGCAAAAAAACATTAACGCGAGGGGTAAAACTCTTTGTGCTGAACGTCGTAATACTTTGTCAGCGCAAACAAACGCACGTAATCGTCTACCACAGGTGAACCTGCGCAAGCGTACTTTACTGTGCGCCTTCTATACTTAGCGCAAACGCAAATGTGCACTGGTACACGGACGGTATTACAATCTATGCGCAGGAATTAACGCATAGCTGTTGCGCGCATAATTTTAGCAACTCCTAAAATCTGGTGGTAAGGGAAAATCTGAACAACCTGGCCGAACCCAAATACACCAGCCGATAAAAAAAGAATCTGCAAAGTATAGTTACACATTCTACTCATACCAAACCAATAAATTTGAGAAGTTGTGTGTGCATTTATTATTGCTGTAGCATATATGCTCAGATCGACAGGCGCAAAAACTAAACGTGAGATAATTGTGGATCTTAATTCTGATTGGCTGAATCGCGTGAAAAAAACAGTCCACACACTGATTTCTGCGCGCAACGTTACTGCGTGAGCATTTGTGCGAGTCCATTTAACGCGCGTTATTGCTCGACGGATGAATAAATGCGCGAGGATTGTAATTCCAGCGTTGATTTACGCGCGTTAACGTTTAACTGTTGGCGCACAAATTCAAGCGTTGCGCATGCGTTTTTGAGTGAAGAATGTAATTTGGCCCTGTGTAATCTAGAACTGTCTCCAACAGTCATTTTCTGTGGTTCTTCTTGACTTACTTTATGTTATCTTATAAAATAAGGTAATATATTTTATATAGCAGTACAGAGTTGGAAATTGTAGCAAAAAAAAATCACAGCTGATTATCACACTTTAATGTAATAAGGTTGAAATGCCCACATTGAATAACAATGTCTTCTTAAATTTACTTTAAGAAAACAATTTGTAACCATTTTTGTAGTTTGTATCCATTTTACAAGGGTTTACTAAGGAGATCACTTTGGCGGTGTGAGGTCTGTCTCTGTCTCTGCACATGCATAACCTTAATGTGTTGTTTTAAAACAGCTGCCCACTACAGTCACATTCCAATGGAGTTCAATGCATATAGAAGAAAACAGAGAGAGTAGAATTTGCTGACTGCAGAGAAAGCACGTTACATATATATATATATATATATTTGCCATGAATACACATACAGGTCTATTCAAAGAAAGGTGAAACTCAGGAGAATGACTGGAGAAGAGAAAACTCTAGGTCAAAATAGCCAAACCAGAAAAATTCTCCCATTTATCTCACTTTCCAAATCGGCTATTTGGTCTAGATTGTTCTTTTCTCCTGCCAATTCTCCTGGTTTTCACCTCTCTCTGAATAACCCTGTTAATGAGTTGCAGATTATATAATTTATATGCATACAAGATGTTCACCAGATTACAGATATAGTGTTGTGAATGTTGTGCCACTCACAGTCATCCACATGTCGCACTCAAAACCACGTCACATTTTGCGAAACTGCATAAATACCTCAATCACTCCAGCTAAATCCTCAACACGTGTGGACAAAGATCTACTAGTTTTTTCAATAGAGAATCCAGCCATTTGTCACAACTTTCTGATCCCAACACGGAGTCGTGTCACTCCCTAACCTACCGGTCTTTAGAATAGCCAGTAAAACTAGCAAGAAACAGAAACGTAAAAATAAGCCAGAGTCCAGAACCAGAGGGGATAGTCGTACGAGCAAAGGTCAGGAGCCAGAAGGGTTAAACGTATGCCAGAGTCAGAAGCCAGAAGGGTTAAACGTATGCCAGAGTCAGAAGCCAGAAGGGATAAACATATGCCAGATTCAGATAAGAAAGTCAGAGGTCAGAATGGTCAAGCAAATAACCAAAAAGTCACTTGCAGCATAATATCAAAATGTCCTCTCGAGCAATGAAAACCATGACAGGGTACAGGTATCAAGGGAATCTCAAGATATTTAAAATTGGCAGGCATTCCCCATTGGGCTGCGTCATAACTCCAAGCTCCCTGCTAGCTGCTGCGTCACTCCCTGGTCCCTGCGAGAGGTGGCAATATAAACCATCAGTCGGTGAACGTCCAGCAAAGGCGACGCCATCGGCTGCCAGGGGACAAAGAGCCCTCATTGTTACACCATTGAGGAAATAGCTCCAGAAGCCTAGATTCAGCTGAAACCAATCGGGTGGTATAGTATACTGGAAATCTTGGTTGGGAAAAGTCAGCTAATTCTTGTGTGATCACATTAATCCATGTAGTAGTCTCCACAACTCCCCATGTTTGTCCTTGAAATCCACATGTAGAAGCAGATTCAAGTCTTAAATACATGCATGCTTCTGAACGTTGTACAAGGATCTCATATCTGCGATCCACATATTTCAGTACCACTATTCCCACACATATTTTTACTTGTCTGCACACATCGTTAGAGTCAGCCAAGTTCATGAGTGCCCTTCTCACCCAAGTGATGAAGTTACCCATCGTACACCACAGTGTGTTTTTCAGGGCTGTACAAAGTTTGTAGTTGCTTGTGTAGCTCTCACCCCCGGAGGAGTCGCTGAATAAACCTCGGGATAGTCTTACTGCACTAGGAATTATTACACACCAGCACTGTTGTGGATTTTCTAGTTTTATATACTTTACTAAAAGATAAATGCGCGTTGAATAAATTTACAGGATGCGTCATGCGGGAAAAACATGCAGCGGAAAAAGAAGGGTTAACCACCTCAGTTCTGGAGTGTAAGTCCTGCAAAATAGCTCAAAATACATGTACAACGTTTAGGGTACCCAGGTACTCGTGTTCGACTGGCCAGTGAACTAAAAGAGCAATCTTCGACTAGTCACCGTTGGGGCCCTGTGAATTTAAACAATATTGCAGCATGCGTTTCTGTTTTGGAACTGTGGCCTGGAGGCCTCTCACCCATCCGACGAACGAAACTGTCCAGCACTCGATGCCTCAATCAAAGGATCTTTCTCCGCTGTGTACTGGGACTCTGTGCCACTGAATCTGCTCCCTGCTTGCCAAATCTCCACAACTGGAACAATCGATCCGCCGCCTGCACTCCCAACCGATCGGCGCGTCCTCTTAATGTGGGGTCCTGCGGAACCAGCTTATCCTCCAAATCTCTCAGCGCTGAGTAGGTAGGTCACAGCACGATTTCTGTCCCAATCTCCAGCACCAGTAAGACAGCGGCTGCACTCCAGCCTGGTTGCGATCCATGATAGCTCCAACGTGCGTCCTCCACTTTTCACTGCTTCGCTCACTCTCCACGCGCCAAACAGGAGGCTCCCCAACATATCCTCCTCTTTGTACCACCCACTTCCTGTCCTCACGCAAAGGGTGATGGGAGATGGAGTCCACTCTGTCCAGCATATTCCACAATGTCTCCCTCTGGTGGCAGCAATAATTCAATGCATCAAAATACAGTTTTTAAAGCAGCGCTACACTCTCACCCCCCTAAACTCTTGGGTCCTCCCAAGGGCGTGTAACGGATACATGACAGTGCAATATTTACATTAATCAATACATTCAGGCTCAGTAGCAGACATATAATGGGTCAGATATACATCCTCAAGCTGACTCATGTCCCTAGCTACCTCAGCTAGCGTAGCAGACACTTCGGGCAGCCTTCGCACAGTGGTAACAGCTTCTTCAGTGCTATGTCCCAGTGAATCATAGGTAAGTCTCTGAGGGGGCCGGATCAAACGTTTGGACTCAGGTTCAGTCATCTCCTCTTCGGGTGGAAGTGCCACTTTTACAGGCTCAATTCTCTCATCTACAGCTGTGGCAGACACCTCCTCTGAGTATGAGCCTTCCAGTGAAGGCATAGAACTGTAATCTATGGATGCATCTTCTGGAACTACAGGAACTTCCGATGTCTCAGGTACTTCAAATCTGAATTCAGGAGCCTCAGGCCTCAGGTTACTTTCACACTGTTCAGAAACTGGAATGACGTCTTCAGGCTCAGGCGGGCACACCCAGTCCAAACAAATACTTCCTTCTTCACTGTTCTCCTCACTTTCTTCAACAACCCATGACTGCTGAGATCGAGTAACAGGAGCCGAACGAGGAACAGGTGGGCTCGGCAAAGAAAGTCTCCAACTGGTATCCTTACAGCTTCTCTCAAAGGTAACAGATGATTCCGGTGCCAGTTCTTTAGAGGCCCGGCCTTTCCGTCCGGCCGGATCTGGTAAACTGTGAGACCAGGCAGTTGCTTGCAGACAATGTAAACTTGAGAAATCCATCTATCCGCCAGCTTGTGCCTTGCAGAAACACCCAAGTTCGTCAACAAAACCCTATCACCGGGATGTAGGTCCTGTATACGGACTCTCAAGTCGTAGTTTCACTTATTCCTCTGTTCTCTGCCCTCAGAAGTCAAACGGGCCTGTTCAAACACAGAAGCCAAATTTTTCCAGAGTCTGTCCACATAATTTTTGTGAGAGGCCACAGACGTCTGATCAAGAGATAGTCCAAATGCCAAATCAACTGGCAGCCGAGCTTCTCTTCCGAACATGAGACGGTAAGGTGAGTATCCAGTAGCGTCACTCTCAGTACTGTTGTATGCGTGCACCAGCGCAGCTATGTGACGACTCCAATTCTGCTTCTCTCTGTTTGACAGTGTCCAACATATTCAGTAGAGTGCAATTAAATCTTTCCGGTTGAGCATCACCTTAGGGGTGATACGGAGTAGTTCAGGTCTTTTGAATTCCTAACAGTTATTGCAATTGCCCAACAAGTCGGCTCTCAAAGTCTCTGCCCTGATCTGAGTGGATTCTCTTTGATAGGCCATAATGAACAAAAAGCTTCTCCATTAAAACTTTTGCCACTGTAGGAGCACGTTGGTCTTTGGTAGAGAAAGCTTGAGGATAATGGGTGAAATGATCAGTCACTACTAAAATATTTCCCTGCCCACTAGCATCAGGCTCTAAGCACAGGAAATCAATGCACACCAAATCCATGGGTCCTTGACTTTGCAGGTGGCTCATTGGAGCAGTTCGGGTTGGTAGGGTCTTCCTCTGAATACACCTCAAACACGAATGGCAATAACTTCCAACTTCAGATCTCGTACAAGGCCAGTGGAATCTGTCTCGCACCAGTTTAAAAGTTCTCTCTGCAACCAAATGTCCATGGTCATGATGCAATGCTCTCAACACACCTTCTCTGTGATTGGTTGGGAGGAACAACTGTTGCGTTTCTTCAGCATTGTTCGAGGGGCCCCTTCGGTAGATCACCCCATCCAGCATCTTCAGCCGCTCCCATTCCTTGTATACCAATCGGGTTCCTTCGGGGGAATTAGCCAGTAGAAATCCCCTTTGACCCGCGTTCATAGCTTTCATTGTCAAGGCGATCAGAGGATCTTCAGCCTGATCTGCTCTCAGGTCCTGTTTCGAGAGAGTAGGTAGGCTTTCACCCCTCAGCTGTGTAGGATTACAATAAAGCTCTGGTACGCCCGCAGCCATAACTCCTATAGCTTCTGCTTCAACTGCTTCCTTGACCCGGCGCTCTGCCCCCTGACATAAGGCTTGCACCCCATCTGGAGTCAGCTGTGTCCATTCTGTGGTGTAGGGCCTTCTTGACAAAGCATCTGCATCTCGATTATTCACTCCAGGGTGATACTTAAGACTGAACCGAAACCCTGACAGAGCTGCCAACCACCGATATCCCATTGCATCCAGTTTTGCAGTAGTAAGGACGTATGTAAGAGGATTGTTGTCAGTCTTTATCACAAATTCAGACCCATACAGATAATCTTTCAGCTTGTCTACTACCGCCCACTTCAAGGCTAAGAACTCTAATTTGTGGGTAGGATAGTTCTTCTCTGACGACGTAAGGCTTCGGCTTACATACGCTACAGGCCTCAGCAATCCATCATATTCTTGATATAAGACTCCCCCTAGACCTTCTCTGCTGGCATCCACATGCAATTCGTATTGGCTTATGAGGATCAGTGTAAGCCAGGACGGGAGCTCGAGTCAGACACTCTTTCAGCTTCATAAAGGCACCTTCACATTGATTAGTCCACTCTTCTTGGATGGATTCTCGAGCCTTCCTAGGCCCTTGAGCCGACGAACTTTGATCAGAGGCCTTGGAGTCTTCTCCCACTAGTTCTCTAGAAGCTTATTCAAAGGTTGAGCTATCTTAGCAAATCCCCCTAATGTTCGGAAGGGAAGCTCGACTGCCAGTTGATTTGGCATTTGGGCTATCTCTGGATCAGACGTCTGTAGCCTCTCATAGAAATTATGTGGATAGACTTCGGAAGAATTTGGCCTCTGCGTTTGAACAGGCCCGTTTGACCTCTGGGAACAGAGAACAGAGGAATAAGCGAAACTATGACTTGAAAGTTCGGATACAGGATCTACAACCCGGTGATAGGGTTTTGTTGAAGAACTTGGGTGCTTCTGCCAGGCATAAGTTGGCGGATAGATGGAGTTCTCAAGTATACATTGTCTACAAGCAACTGCCGGGTCTGCCAGTTTACCAAATTCAACCAGATGGAAAGGCTGGGCCTCTTAAAAACTGGCACCGGAATCACCTGCTACCTTTGAGAGAGGCTGTAAGGATACCAGTTGGAGACAAACTTTCTCTGCTGAACCCGCCTGCTCCATGTTTGACTCCCGTTACTCGGTCTCAGCAGACACGGGTTGTTGAAGAAAGTGAAGGGGATAGTGAGGAAGAAAGCTTTTGTTTGGACTGGGTGCGCTCACCCGAGCCTGAAGAGGTCATTCCAGTTCCCGAATGGTGGGAAAGTAACCTGAGGCCTGAGGCTCCTGAATTCCAACTGGAAATTCCTGAAACTTCTGAAATTCTTGTAGTTCCTGAAAACGCGTCCTATGATTATAGTTCTATGCCTTCACTGGAAGGATCATACTCTGAAGAGATGTCTGTTCCAGTTGTGGATGAAAGAACCGAACCCGTACCTGTAGTACTTCCGCCTAAAGAGGAGCTGATTGAGCCAGAACCAAAACGTTCTGTTCGACCCCCCCAGAGACTTACCTACGACTCACCAGGGCATAGCACTGAAGAGGCTGTCACCACAGTGCGAAGGTTGCCCGAAGTGTCTGCTATGTTAGCTGAGGTAGCCAGAAGCATGAGTAAACTTGAGGACGTATACCTAACCCATTGTATGTTTGCTGCTGAGCCTGTATATATTGATTGATATAATGTAACGGTTACACCTCCTTGGAGAGACCCAAGAGTTCTAGGAGGGGGAGAGTGTAGCGCTGTTTTAGTTCTGTTGCTGTAATTACCCATTTTTGGCCACCAGGGGGAGGCAAGCGCAATGTAAACTATACTGCACACATTGGGACTACGTTTTCCAGCATGCTTTGGGGCAGAGACAGGAAGTGGGTGGGGAGAACCGACAGACATCCGCAGCCTCGTGGGGAGGAGAGCAGTGCGCGCCGAGGGGTGAACAGAGCAAGACGCACGTGAGAGAGGGAACGATTGTGACCAGGCCGGAGAGCAGGTGCTGCCTTGCGGACGCTGGAGATCGGTTTCAGTGACTTGCCAGAGACCTAGTATCCACCGCTGAGAGGTTTGCACAGACACAGAGCTGCAGATTGGACCCCGAGTTAGGAGACTGCGATGATTCAGTGGGAGTGCAAGCAGTAAGCTGAAAATCTTGTTGCAAAGACGGACAAGCAAGAACAGCGGATCCGGTGGCACAGAGTCCCAGCCAAATCAAGCGGAGAGACGTCCTTGGTCGAGCAGCGGAGCAGATTGTCTGGCGGATGGGTGAGAGGCCTTCCAGGCCACAGTAAAGTTAACAAAGCACGCTACAGTTTGCTTAAATCTACAGGGCCCCAATGTGACTAGTCGAAGATACACTGAATTCATTCACTGGCCAGTCGAATCTAGTACCCGGGTACCAACACACACATACACGCACACCTTCTTGGGACACAACCTGTACAGGACTTACACTCCGGCAACGAAGGGTTAAAATTTCCTTTTTTACCGCTGCGCGTCTCTCGCATTACGAATTCCTGTAAATATATATATATATACCGTGTTTGCTTTATATATGCCAGTTTATTCGAGACCAGTAAACTATATAACTTATCAAATCCACAACAGTGCTGGTGTATATTTATTACCTAGTGCGGGGAGATTGACCCGAGGTTAAATTCAGCGCTCCTCCGGGAGTGAGCGCTACAATACATTGAGATTTCTCTCGTTTTCAAGTATGTCCTGGGTTCCAGAACATTGAATTGTTACAGTGTACAGAAATACAAAGTAGTAAAATGCAAGATATTAACACAAAACAAATATATAGATTAACAGAAAATAAATATGTAGGAAATAGTCATTATGTTACATGTTTACAGGTGCATTCTGTGTTAAGGTATGTTAATAGGGAGCTCTTAAGTGACTTTAGACTGGGGGAAGATTTGATGGCGTCTGGGAGGTTATTCCATAATTGCGGTGATTCCATTTCCTCCTCTATAAAAAGGAACCACCCCCAAGGCACAATGCTTCTGCATTGCTATAGTGAACTCCTCACTAGTAGGAAGCTGCCTTTAAACTATTATAACCGTTTTATCCTGGTTCCTCCGTTCTACTCACAGTTTTGCATCAAGACCCTCTGCTTACCGGAGACCACCTGCTCCTGAGACCCTCTGATCCTGAGACCACTTGCTCCTGAGACCTTCTGCTTACCTGAGACCATCTGCTTAACTAAGGTCCTATGCTCCTGTGAACCTATGATCTTGAGACCCTCTGATCCTGAGACTCTCTGCTACAGGACCCTCTACCTTACAAAGATCTCCTGCTTCCAGAAAACAATCCAAGGATCCCCTGATATCAAGACCCTCTAATACTAAAGACCTTCAACATTCCAAGGACCCTCTAGCTCCAAGGACTCTTCAACTTCAGAAAACCCTGCTATAATTCCTATTTATAGCTACTCTCCTCTTTCTTAGATATAAATGTATGTAGTATAGTTTAGTATAGCTTAGTATTGCCTTTGTTGTATATCTTTCTCTCAGCTTGTCTTCTAGTTACTCTTATTGCCGGTTATTATTTACACAGTATTCTCCTTTCCTATTTGTTTATTACCTTATGTTTTACTCCTAATAAAAACCTTTTGTTCATATACCTCATTCTCAGCAATATCATTGCACATTGGGCTCAAACCTGCCGCCCCGGAACCAGCTCCTTACAAATATATGACCATTGAATGCTTCTATATGTAAAACTCCAAAAGTTGCCATAGACTCTGCGGCCTTCCGATACTGGGATGCTACAGGCCTACTCTTGGAGGAGCCCCTAGTTCTTCCTGCCCTGTGGAAAGCCTCCGATAGAATAAAGCACGCATGCGCAGGTGCCGTAATCCCTTTACGTGACTCTGAAGATGATCCCTCCATGTCCAATGAAAGTCTACAATAAAATATATTATATATAAATATATAACATTTTCCTGTCTCACTTTAGTAATTGCTCCGTATAGCTGGCTATACTGCTATACTGAATACTGGGTTCCTCCTCTGCTGTTACCTGCCTGACAATATATTAATGCAAATAAACTCCTCTCTTAATTTCATTCATGCCATTAAAGGAGGACTTGTCAGAGCCTCTAAAAATGCTGAGAATCGAGTGATAATAGAGAGCAGTAAAACTATTAAAATCATCATGGATTAGAAAATCTATACATTTACAAGCACAGGGATGGGCAATTTGCACTGCCCGACACCCCAGACACTTATTTTTGGGGCCGGGCAAGTATGCATTAATCAGCTGTCAGCCTGGCAGGCTAGGAGCTGAACAGTGCAGGGCTGACAGCTGATGCGGCCAGGCCAGGACTGGGACAAAATCTAGGCTCGGGCATTTTGGAATGAGTAGCCCACTATTGTTTCTACACAGCGCACATTACTGTGAGTTTTATTGCTGTGGAGCTCTGTGATACGCTTATACACACACCGCACATTACTGTGGAGCTCTGTAAAAACCCATACAACACTGCACATCATTGGGGTTTCAGAGCTCCACAGTTATAAAACTCAATGTAGTTTACAGATATCAAATTCATTCATGTCTCCCCCCACCACATCAAATTCATTTCTCCTCCCCCCAGCACACCAAATTCATAAATTTCTCCCCTAGCATATCAACTTCATTAATTTCTCCCCAGCATATCAACTTCATTAATTTCTCCCCTAGCATATCAACTTCATTAATTTCTCCCCAGCATATCAACTTCATTAATTTCTCCCCAGCACACAAATTTCATTAATTTCTCCCATTAATTTCTCCCCCAGCACACCAATTTATTTCTCCCCAGCACACCAAATAATTTCTCCCCCCAGCATACCAATTTTATTAATTTCTCCCCCCTAGCATACCAATTTCATAAATTTCTGCCCCAGCACACCAATTTCATTAATCCGCCCTGCACACCAATTTCATTAATTTCTCCCCACAGCACACCAATTTTATTAATCATAATAATATAACTCATACCTCATGGCTGGGGCCTGGTGGTGCCGGCGGGAGCCAGGAGAGACGTCCTGTCACACGCAAGATCCAGCAACATGTGTGTGGTGGGCGTGCCCTGCTGTGACCAAATCAGCGGGAGCTGGCCGTCGACCCCCGCTGATGACGTCATGCGGCGTGCCATGTGATCTAATCAGCGGGGGCCGATGTCTGATTAGGTTATAGGGATCGCCGGATGACTGGATGCCTTCCCACTGCAGTTGGCCTAGGCTGCCTTGCCAGGCGGCTGGCTATGTCGGCAGGCCGACCGGCAAGGGAGGCTAGCGGCCGTCTGGCCCAGAAGGCTAGCGGCCTACCGGGCAAACGCCCAATAACCAGTCTGGGCCTGAACGCAGCTCATTCAGATCTCACACAGACGTCTTCAGCGCAGCTCCGTGCAAGGAGCTGCTTGTCCCTGCCCCCTGGCTTCAGATTGCTCACTGTGAGCCAATGAAGATCGGGCTGCCTGCTCAGCACAGGCTAGAACTTCCCTCTGCTGGTCAAGCAGGAAATTTAAAACTGCTTTGCCTGTCAGTGGGAGCTATAGAGCCGGACAAGAAGAAAAAAACTTCCCCAGGTAAGAGGAGGATGCAGGAGAGGGCAAACATTAAAATCTATAGTGATAAAACTGTCTCTTTCAGTAGTATTATAACTCAATGAGACAGTGCCCTTTTTTTTGGGATGGAAAAAATAAAAGCCATAAATTATGTTTAAGTAAACTGTGGCTTTTAGGGTGACCACATCAGCCATGTTTAAAGGGACACATATAATTTATTCATGGGAATGGGCAGTGCATTAAATATGCCACCCCGCAGTATGTATAATCCATACACTGCAGGTAAGAAATCCCAAAGAAATCCCAGGTAATCAGCCATCATTTGCCTGCTGCAGCATATGAATTTTACATGTTGCAGGGCAGTAATTTTCCCTTTGCTCCCCCTGCATGAAATGGCAATATGTGTCCCTTTAAACATGGCCGGTATGGCCACCAGGAGCAAATGCCCCCTGGGCCGCTCTGATTTGCATAAAACAGCCACACTGCCTTCAGCAAGTCACACACCAGCGGTACCGCAAAATAAAAGCAGCACCGTGTGTGTATGTTCTTGTGCTGGCACTGCTACCGCCTGTGTTAGGCTGGCGTCAGACGAGCATATTTTAAGAGCAGAAGGAACATCCATGAGAATGGACGTTCCTTCCACTCGACGTCCGTCTGGCCACCTTGCTGAGCACACTCCTATGGAGGATCGTGCTTTGCAACTCCGTCAACGTGCGCCCTAGCACTTTGACAGAGAGGGCTGCTGCATGGACGCAGCACGGATGCTGTTGCGAGCGCAATTCGTGCGGGTGCAACAATGTGTGGCTGGTTCCGTCGTAGCATCTCAATGCTGCGACGGACGCCAGAAGGCACGTCAGTACAGGCGCACATGGTGCGCTCGTCTGACGCAAGCCTTAATGAGCAGGGGGCCAGCAAGTAAAGGGGGATAGTTGTGGCCTCATGGAACTGCTATTGGACTGAGCAGCCCGTCAGCAGGTTCCCTGGTTTGTTATGTAATTTGCGTCGTGTATGAGTGTATCACAGGTCTCCACAGCTATAAAACTCACAATATTGTGCACTCATTTTGACCGTATTACAGAGCTCCAAAAGCTATAAAACTGTAATGTGCAGTGTGTATAAACGTGAGTTTTATAGCTGTGGAGCTCTGTGATACGCTCATAGATCACAGTAATGTGCAGTGTTGTGAGTAAACTGCAATGTAATAAGACGTGTTCTATTTAAACTAAATACTGGCTTTTGTTATCTATGTAGTTAAGAATAATGACAATGTTGAAATTATATTTCTTATCAGGACAAGTAGATTGTCATGAGGGACAGGTAGATCGGGCTACAACTTTAGTCCATCAGACGAGTAGATTTTTTTAAAATTTCCACACCCCTGTAGCATTTCTGCTAACACAATGTATATCAGCAGCTATAGTGAAGAGCAGGGTTTGAGTCCTGCGGAAACGCGTGTGAACGGCATTCCCGCACTTCTCCCGCAGTGGGAACGTTGAGGGAACGCAGGTTCCCGCTGTGGGTAGTCGGGGCATTCCTCTAGCAGCCCCTGGCCGCGTGTCCCCCCCCCGAGCCCTGCGTGATGATCCCTCGCGTGGCCACCTCCTCAGCCCTCTGAAGGCTGTGACGTGGCCTACTGCCGAGATCTCTCGAGATCACGTCACAGCCTTCAGAGGGCTGAGGAGGCAGCTGCACGCAGGAGCAAGTCTGAGATATTTGGAGGATCACGTGGTCCTGAGGTCTGCAGGCTGGGTGAGTATATTTATGGGGGTCTGTGTCTGGCTATAATTAATTCTGGGGGCATGTGTCTGGCTATAATTAATTCTGGGGGTCCCTGCCTGGCTATAATTAATTCTGGGGGGTCCCTGGCTCTAATGAATTCTGGGGGCATGTGTCTCGCTATAATGAATTCTGGGGGGCCTGTGTCTGGCTATAATTAATTCTGGGGGTCCCTGCTTGGCTATAATTAATTCTGGGGGTTCCTGGCTGGCTATAAATAATTCTGGGGGCATGTGTCTCACTATAATTAATTCTGGGGGCATGTGTCTGGCTATAATTAACTCTGGGGGCATGTGTCTGGCTATAATTAATTTTGGGGGTCTGTGCCTGGCTATAATTAATTCTGGGGGTCTGTGCCTGGCTAGAATTAATTTTGGGGGTCTGTGCCTGGCTATAATTAATTCTGGGGGTCTGTGCCTGGCTAGAATTAATTCTGGGGGTCTGTGCCTGGCTAGAATTAATTCTGGGGGTCTGTGCCTGGCTATAATTAATTCTGGGGGTCTGTGCCTGGCTATAATTAATTCTGGGAGCCTGTGTCTGGTTATACTTAATTCTGGGGGTCTCTGTCTGGCTATATTCAATTCTGGGGGGGGGGTCTGTGCCTATGTATATTCAATTCTGGGGGGGGTCTGTGCGTAATGGGAGTTGTGGAATTCTTGGGTGAGTTCCCCCACTTTTTTTCCCAGGACTTGACCCCGGTGAAGAGTATATAGAAAAACAATGGGGAAAATGTCACAGCTATCAATTTTTATGTAATAGACCTGGCTTTGAAATGTAAGAAATAGAAGTTATCCAATTGAAAAACCCTCCGAGTATAGATGCTGCCTCACAGGTCATGGACTTTGTCTGTAGCTGCACAATAAAGTTGACAACACAGGGTGGTTGGGGAGTATCGTTTAATTAACAATATTTCCACTTTTTTTTTAATCCTAACATTGCCCTTAAATAAATACATCTGTGGTCTGACTGCGGCTGGTGAAAGAATATGTTAAGATGTTCTCATATCCAGCAATAAGATCCCTCGGGTCTCCAGCTATATTCTAAAAGCATTGCCTCTAAACTTATTAGGAAAGTGTGTGAAGTGACCGCTCAATCCTCAGCCACCAGGGACAGAAGCAATATAAATGAGCTGGATTTTGTCTGCCCTAAACCAATTTTTTGGATTAACCCTTTCAGATCTAGGCAGCATAATTAAACAAGACTCTATAGTGGATTTTAGCTTACTGTTTGCAATGAGATTTATCTATTCATACATTTTAGAAAATACACAGTAAAAAGAATATTTCGCTGAAATTCTGTAATTGCTCTTAGAGATGCTAGATTTAAGCACTGTGAAAAACCTTGCTGTTCAATTTAACACAAATCTGCTTTGTATCACAATCTGTGCAGGAACGTGTAACTGCCATGTGACCGTTCGGTAACGCGGTCGCCGGAGGGGAACATTGGAAAAATACCTTTAAATGTATCCAGCCAGCTGACCCTGCGAGGTCTGAGGCAGTGTTGTATTTAGGTTTTGTGCTGCCCTAGGCCTGACTAAACTCGTGCACCCCCTAATATAAATTTGAGGCACCTTCCTGTCAAGGGCACACCTCTTCCTGATTAAACCTCACCCTTCCTCTTTAAGCTCCGCCTTTTCCTCTCTTTATATTAAAAGTGGATACCAAGTGCCTACTTGTATATTTTGTATACCATTTCAAATGTATCTATTGAGATAAATAAAATTATGAAATGTTTAAATTCAAGCATTTTTACAAAAACAGCCACGCATGTCAAGTATACTGTATCACAGCCTCTCTAATTGCTCCAACAATAAAATCCACAGAAACGTGCACTGTGTATGAGCGTATCACAGAGCTGCACAGCAATAAAACCCACAGAAACGGGCACTGTGTATGAGCATATCAGAGCTGCACAGCAATAGAACCCACAGAAATGTGCACTGTGTATGAGTGTCAGGATCACCACGCTCTGACCCCTGTCACTCACGCTACCCTGCACCATGAACAATGCACGTTCCTGAAACCTTCTGTATGTTCCCGGCATCCTAGCCCTAGTTCCTCACCTGACCACACCTTCCCCTGATTTTCCCTGTATATCAGTAAGTCCCACCCTCAACCCTTGACTTCCACATTGAAGTTCGTGACTGCATTCCTGTTTCAACTGAGCTCCCTGATACCTCTCGCCATTCGGTTGATTTCGCTGCCAAAGACTCCAAGGACCTTCTGTTATCTATCTGGACTTTCATTGCCTTCACAAACCGGTACCCTCCATCCTGCTCCCCCTCTGCCCCCCATCTAAGACTCCCCGTGTACCAGACCCCTTGCTGAACCCTGACGATCCTTTTGCCAATACCTCGCCTGTTTCCATGTTACAGTGTTTGTTTTCAATAAACACTCTTGGTTATTCTGAATCTGCCTCCATCACTGCACCCTGGGCTCACAACCTCAACCTGCTACACCACCCGCAGTCTACATGTGACAATGAGCATATCACAGAGCTGCACAGCAATAAAACTCACAGTAATGTGCAGTGTGTATGAGTGTATCCCAGAGCAATAAAATTCACAGTAATATGCAGTGTGTATCACAGAATCCACAGCAATAAAACTCCCAGCAATGCAATGTTTGGGGTGTGTCAGCGTATCAGAATTCACAGCAATAAAACTCCCAGCAATGCAATGTGCGGGGTGTATGAGTGCATCAGAACCCACTGCAATAAAACTCCCAGCAAGCCAAGTGAATATGAGCACATACAGTTGTGTTCAAAATTATTCAACCCCCAATGCTGTAAAGGGTTTTAGGGAATTTAGTGTACATTTGTAATTGTATTCAGAATGAAATCCTACAAGGACTTTTTAAAGAACCATATGCAACTAAAATGACATCAATTGGTTTTGTAATACAGTAGTAAATGTTTCTTTTGTGAGTTCTTCATTGACACAATTATTCAACCCCTTAAAAGGTATTGAAAACACATGTGGATGTCACGGAGCAGCAATAAAGCATAATAAGCACCAATTAGGCAGCTTTAAAATGACTGATACTCAGCTCCTTCTAGACATTTACTGGTGTGGTTACAAACATGGTGAAGTCAAGAGAATGGTCCAGGAAGACAAGAGAAGAGGTGATTACTCTTCACAGGAAGGGCAATGGCTATAAGAAGATTGCAAAGATGTTAAACATACCAAGAGAGACCATAGGAAGCATCATTCGCAAATTCAAGGCAAAGGGCACTGTTGAAACGCTACCTGGTCGTGGCAGAAAGAAGATGCTGACTTCGACTGCTGTGCGCTACCTGAAGCGTAGAGTGGAGAAAAGTCCCCGTGTGACTGCTGAGGAACTGAGAAAAGATTTGTCAGATGTGGGTACTGAAGTTTCAGCTCAGACAATACGGCGCACACTGCGTAATGAAGGCCTCCATGCCAGAACTCCCAGCCGAACCTCTTGCTGTCTCCAAAGAATAAGAAGAGTCGACTGCAGTATGCCAAAAGTCATGTGGACAAACCACAGAAGTTTTGGGATAGTGTTCTGTGGACTGATGAAACAAAATTAGAACTGTTTGGGCCCATGGATCAACGCTATGTTTGGAGGAGGAAGAACAAGGCATATGAAGAAAAGAACACCTTGCCTACTGTGAAGCATGGCGAGGGGTCAATCATGCTTTGGGGCTGTTTTGCTTCTGCAAGTACAGGGAAGCTTCAGCGTGTGCAAGGTACCATGAATTCTCTTCAGTACCAGGAGATATTGGATGACAATGTGATGCAGTCCGTCACAAACCTGAGGCTTGGGAGATGTTGGACCTTTCAACAGGACAATGATCCCAAGCATACCTCCAAGTCCACTAGAGCATGGTTGCAGATTAAAAGCTGGAACATTTTGGAGTGGCCATCGCAGTCACCTGACTTAAATCCGATTGAGAACCTCTGGTGGGACTTAAAGAAAAATAGCAAAAAACAAAAGGCGGTATCGATAGACAGAATTAAAAATGTATACGTAGGGTGATACCCCTGGCAGGTAGAGCACAAATTAGTATGATCTTAACTACTCACAGGTGGCTTTTACTGGGAAGACACATAACAGGTTCTTGAATTTCTCCAGGCTGGAATGATAGCCTTAAGGTGCTGCCTATAGACGTTGGATCATGGGATTTGGTGACAAAATGCTTCATTTGTTTTAACTTTTTGTAAGCGCAATTAAAACTTTGGTTTTATGGTTGCCTGACTGTCTACACTATTATTATTCTTTTTTCCTTAAGGCTATCATTCCAGCCTGGAGAAATTCAAGAACCTGTTATGTGTCTTCCCAGTAAAAGCCACCTGTGAGTAGTTAAGATCATACTAATTTGTGCTCTACCTGCCAGGGACTTAAAGAAAGCAGTTGCAGTGCGCAAGCCTAAGAATGTGACTGAACTGGAGGCTTTTGCCCATGACGAATGGGCGAAGAAACCCCTAGATCGCTGCAAGACACTTGTGTCAAGCTATGCTTCACGTTTAAAAACTGTTATAACTGTAAAAGGATGTGGAACTAAGTACTAGGATTGAATGTCACTTGGGGGTTGAATAAAACTGATAATGATGTGAGCACAGAAAAGACATTTGTGGTTATTTCATTATAAATGTTATGTTATATTTGTCTGACCTACACGTGCCTCTTTGATTTAATTGTAAGCAAGATGACTGAATGATCAAAATCAATGTCAAACTGGCCAAAACACTCAATTTTAGTGGGGGTTGCATAATTTTGAACACAACTGTAGCAATTATTTATTCTATATTTACCGGCCTCCGTCCACGGTAGGGCTGTGTGCAGAGTCAGCAGGGACCGTGTACGGATTCAGCAGGAGGTCCCTCCAGGCCACGTTAGGATCACGGCTTTGCCTGTGCGTGGAGCCATCTTGCCAGCAGTGGGGTGCCACTGCCAGAGGGTGCACCGTGGCTTTGATTCCCTTCCTGGTGGGTGTTCAGTCCAGAATAGAGTGAGAGTCCGTGTTAACGAAAGGGCGGGCAGCTGCGTGCGTGCGTGCCACATGGTTCAGCCAGTCAGGTGGTACTGAGAATCAGTACCACCTGACTGGACGGACCGCGTGACCTGCACGCAGCCTCCGGCACTTTCTTTAACATGGACTCTCACTCTATTTCGGACTGGACACCCACTGCTGCCGTGAACTACTGGACCGCCTGCAATCTAGCATGGAATCCGGGCCCCCCCTCAACCCGGCTGGGTGGAGTAGAGGTAATATCACTGCCAGGGGCATACCTAGAACATTTGGCACCTGGGGCGGATCCTATATTTGGCACCCCCCAAAACTTTAAAATGTAAAAAAAAAAAAGAAAAAAAAAAATCACACCCACTTTTTTAATGTTTTCAAAAATATTTTTAGTTACAGAATTCTGGCAGGACATGATGTATACATATGTAGCGCTGTGTTAAATCTTGCTGCTGGCAGTACCTATTTTTGGCCACAAGATGGAGACAATCGCGATTAGAGATACGGGACATTGGGACTACATTTCCCGGCGTGCTTTGCAAAGGGACAGGAAGTGGGTGGGACACAGGACGCTTACTTCCCGAACCTCGTGGAGAACGCGCCAGAGCGCGAGAGGGAACGAGAGAGAGCAGACGCAGTGCAAGACATCGCAGGAGGGCCTAGGCCAGAGCGCGAGTGAGACCTGTCAGTTCCTTTATCGGGTCATTCAGCCTAAAGAGAAGGAGACCTCCAAGTTCCAGAGATTGCTGCAGATCAAAGAAACCGAAGACCTCGAGTGAGGAGTTGCCGCGAGCTGATCGGATACGGAGAGCAGGCGGTGAGCGGAACAAGTCGTGGACAAGCAACAGAGAGTCAGACAACGGATCCGGCCGCTAGTATCCCCAGTCAAAATCGAGCGGAGAGACGTCCTGGGTCAGCGGAGCCTAAAGCAACCGGTGGATGGGTGAGAGGCCTCCAAGGCCGTATGTAATTAAGGAACACGCTGCTGTTTTCTCTTTAAAGTCCACAGGGCCCCAACTTGACTAGTTGAAGACATTCCTTAAGTAAATTCACTGGCCAGTTGAACAGTACCCGGGTACCACACACACATACACACCTTTTACATTCCGGGACTTAAACCTGTGCAGGACTCATTTTGTTACGAATCGGAACGGGAGTTAAAGTTACGTTCTGAATACATATTTTTCTCTTTTCCGCTGCGCGTTTATCGTAATACGAAGAGATTGTATTTTTGGGGTTCGCTACGTGTCTCTGTTTTTCCGAACTATCGGGCAATTGCATTCTTTTTTTCTGTTCGGTTGCGAATATTTTATTCTTCCGAAATACGAAGCCTCGTGTTTCGTTTCTTTTCCGCTACGCGTTTCTACCGCGATACGAAAGTACTGTGATACTATCTGTGAATACCGTGTCTCAACGTCAGCTTACTATTCTAGTGTAGCGCTCACTCCCGGAGGAGCCGCTGAAAATGAACCACGGGTCAGTCTCCCCGCACTAGGGAATAAATGTACTCCAACACAGTTGTGGGTTTTTATCATTTAAATAGTTTACTAAAATAATAGGCAGATATTAAGATACGGTATTCACAGATATTATTACAGTACTGTCGTATTACGATAAAACGCGTAGCGGAAAAGAAACGAAACACGAGGCTTCGTATTTCGGAAAATAAAATATTCGTAACCGAACATAAAAGAAAATGCAATTGCACGAATATTCAGAAAAGGGACACGTAGCGGAACCCCAGAATATACAATCACTTCGTATCACGGCAAACGCGCAGCGGAAAAGAGAAAAATATATTCGGAACGTATCTTTAACCCCCGTTCCGATTCGTAACAAAAGGAGTCCTGCACAGGTTAAGTCCCGGAATGTAAAAGGTGTGTATGTGTGTAAGGTACCCGGGTACTGTTCAACTGGCCAGTGAAATTACTTAAGAAAGGTCTTCGACTAGTCAAGTTGGGGCCCTGTGGACTTTAAAGAGAAAACAGCAGCGTGCTCTTTGTATTATAAACGGCCTTGGAGGCCTCTCACCCATCCGACGGTTGCTTTAGGCTCCGCTGACCCAGGACGTCTCTCCGCTGGATTTTGACTGGGGATACTAGCGGCCGGATCCGTTGTCTAACTTCCCGTAGCTTGTCCACGACTTTTCCTCAGCTCACCGCCTGCTCTCTGTCCCCGATCCGCTTGCGGTGACTCCTTACTCGAGGTCTTCGGTTGGTTCCCTCTGCAGCAACTCTGGAACTTGGAGGGCTCCTTCTCTTGAGGACTGAATGACCCGGTAACCGAACTGACAGGTCTCACTTGCTTTCCGCCCTAGGCCCTCTCACAAAGTATGGTACTGCGTCTGCTCTCTCTCGTTCCCTGGCGCGCTCTGGCACGTTCTCCACGAGGCAGAGGATGTAAGTGTCCAGTCCCCACCCACTTCCTGTCTTCTTGCAAAGCATGCCGGGCATTGTAGTCCCAATGTCCAGTATCTCTGATCGCGATAGTCTCCATCTTGTGGCCAAAAATAGGTACTGCCACAGCAAGATTTTTAACACAGCGCTACACTCTCCCCCTCCTAGAACTCTTGGGTCTCTCCAAGGAGGTACAACAGTTACATTACATTTCCACAATATTTGAATACAGTTTACATAACATGTACAGGTTCAGCAGCATACATATAGTGGGTTAGGAACACTTCCTCAAGTTGACTCATATTTTGGGCTACCTCAGCTAGCATAGCAGACACTTCGGGCAACCTCCGCATCGTGGTGATGGCCTCTTCAGTGCTATGTCCTGGTGAGTCATAGGTGAGTCGTTGGGGCGGTCGAACAGAGCGTTTTGGTTCTGGCTCAATCAGTTCCTCTTCAGGTGGAAGTACTATAGGCGTTGGCTCAATTCTTCTCTCTATCACTGGAGCAGACGTTTCTTCAGAGTATGATCCCTCCAGTGAAAGCATAGAACTATAATCACCTGAATAAGCCTCCGGAGCTACCGGGATCCCCACAGCCTCAGGGACTTCCAACTGAAATTCAAGAGGCTCAGGGACTTCCAACAAGAATTCAGGAGCTTCAGGCCTCAAATTACTCTCCCATCGTTCAGGAACTGAGATAATCTCTTCAGGCTCCGGTGAACGTATCCAGTCCAGACAGAAACTTTCTTCCTCACTGTCTCTTCCGCTCTCTTCGACAGACCGGGTCTGTTGAGACCGAGTAACAGGAGGCAAACATGGAACAGGCGGATTTGGCAGAGGCGGTTCGTCCCCAACTGGCATCCTTACAGCCTCTCTCAAAGGCAACAAATGATTTCAGTGCCAGTTCTTAATAGGCCCAGCCTTTCCATCCGGGCGAATCTGATACACTGGTAAACCCGGCAGTTGTTTGCAGACAATGTAAACCTGGGAACTCCACCTATCCGCCAACTTGTGTCTCGCAGCAGCACCCAAGTTCTTCAATAGAACCCTATCACCGGTTGTATTTATATCTTGTATTCGAACCTTCAGGTCATAGTTCCTTTTGTTCCTTTGCTCCCTGTTTCCCGAGGTCAAACGGGCCTGTTCAAACGCAGAAGCCAGATTCTTTCGAAGCCTATCCACGTAGTTTCTATGGGAAGCTACTGATGTCTGGTCTAGGGATAACCCAAATGCCAAATCAACCGGCAGTCGAGCTTCCCTTCCGAACATAAGACGGTACGGTGAGTATCCAGTTGCATCACTCTCCGTACTGTTATATGCATGCACCAGAGTAGCTATGTGCCGACTCCAACTCTGCTTCTCCACATTCGACAAGGTCCCCAGCATGTTTAGCAGTGTGCGATTAAACCTTTCAGGCTGAGCATCACCTTGAGGGTGATATGGTGTAGTTCGGGTCTTTTGGATTCCCAACAGCTCTAACAATTGCCCCACCAGTCTGCTTTCAAAGTCTCTACCCTGATCAGAGTGTATCCTCCTTGGCAGCCCGTAGTGAACAAAGAACTTTTCCATCAACACCTTGGCCACGGTCGGAGCGCGTTGATCTTTTGTGGAGAATGCTTGGGCGTAACGGGTGAAATGATCAGTCACTATTAAATGTTCCCTTGCCCACTAGCATCCGGCTCTAAGCACAAGAAGTCAATGCACACCAAATCCATGGGTCCCTGGCTCTGCAGATGGCTCATTGGAGCAGTTCGGGTCGGTAGAGTCTTCCTCTGAATACACCTTAGACAGGAGTGACAATAGCTTTCCACTTCAGCTCTCATGCAAGGCCAATAGAACCTATCTCGCACCAGCTTAAAAGTTCTTTCAGCACCCAGATGTCCATGCTCATCATGTAGTGATCGCAACACACTCTCCCTATGTTTAGTAGGGAGGAATAACTGTTGAATCTTTTCAGCGCTAGTTGAGGGGCCCCTTCGGTAGACCACCCCATCCAACATCTTTAACCGCTCCCACTCTTTGTAGACCAATCTGGCTCCACTCGGGGAGTTGGTTAACAAAATCTCTCGCTGGTTTGCAGACAGGGCCTCTATGGTCAAGGCAATTAAAGGGTCTCTGGCCTAATCCGCTTTCAGGTCCTGTCTCGAAAAGGTAGGTAAATTTTCATCCCTTAACTGCGTAGGGTTACAGTAGAACTCAGGAACAGCCGCAGCCATAACTCCTATGGCCTTTGCTTCAATCCCTCCTTTGACCCGGCGCTCTGTTCCTTGACACAAAGCTTGCACCCCGTCTGGAGTCAACTGAGTCCATTCTGTAGTGTAGGGTCTTCTCGACAACGCATCAGCATCTCGATTATTCACCCCAGGGCGATACTTCAGGCTGAACCGAAACCCTGACAGAGCGGCCAACCACCGATGTCCCGTTGCGTCCAGTTTTGCGGTAGTAAGGATGTAGGTAAGAGGATTGTTATCCGTCTTGATCACAACTCAGCTCCATACAGATAGTCTTTCAACTTGTCTACCACTGCCCACTTCAAGGCTAGGAACTCCAGCTTGTGAGTAGGATAGTTCTTCTCCGAAGGCGTAAGGCTCCGGCTCACGTACGCTACAGGCCTCAGCAATCCACCATACTCCTGATATAGGACTCTCCTCCTTCTCGGCTGGCATCCACATGTAGTTCATACGGCTTGTGAGGGTCCGCATAGGCCAAAACAGGAGCTCGGGTTAGACTCTCTTTCAGCTTTACGAAAGCTCCTTCACATTGACTGGTCCATTCACCTTGTATAGACTCTCGAGCTTTCCTTGGCCCCGGAGCGGACGGGTTTTTGTCAGAGGCCTTGCAGCCTTCTTCGGTGGTTTCCTTCTGCAGGAGTTTGTTCAGTGGTTGAGCTATTTTGGCGAATCCTTCCACAAATCTTCGATAATATGAACAGAATCCCAAGAAAGATCTAAGCTCAGTGACGTTTCGGGGTCTAGGCCAAGAAGCTACGGCCTCCAACTTCCGAGGATCTGTCGAAACACCTTCTGCTGAGACCACATGTCCTAGATACGTAACAGACGGTAGACAGAATTGGCATTTCTCCAGAGACAGTTTCAACGCCTCTTCATGGAGCCTCTTCAAGACCTTCTCCAGACGTTGTTCATGTTCTTCCAGAGTCTTCCCAAACACAATTATGTCATCCAGGTACACTAATACTTCAATTAAATTCATATCCCCGACTGTCTTCTCCATCAACCGTTGGAACGTAGCTGGTGCCCCCGTAAGGCCTTGAGGCATTCTGTTGAATTCAAAGAACCCTAGTGGACAGATGAACGCAGTTTTCTCCTTGTCTTCAGGATGCATGGGTATCTGGTGATATCCACTTCGCAGGTCTAGTACACTAAACCACTTTGCTCCAGACAAACACTGTAGGGCATTTTCTATCCGAGGAGTGGCATATTGATCGGGGATGGTTCTCCGGTTCAATGTACGGTAGTCTATACATAGGCGGACAGAACCATTTTTCTTCCGGACCAACACTATGGGAGATGCATATGGACTCCTGGACTCTTGAATCACCTTGGTTCTTTGCAATTCATTCAGTTGCTCTCGCAGATCATCCAAGTCTCCCAGCGGGACTCGCCTTGATCTTTCACGAAACGGCTTATCTTCTTGTAACCGAATGCGGTGCTCAGTACTCTTAGCTAGGCCCACATCGAACTCATCTTTCGAGAACAACTCCTTCCACTTTAGGACTTGAGACTGAAGACGTTTCTTCCACTCAGGTGAAATGGGAGCGTCTTTGGGGTAGAATCTCTCATCTGGAATCTCTTTATCCACTCCCCCTCCTAAATCAGTAGAGAGGGGTGTAGCAGACTCTACTTGCCCGATAGGCATTCGTGCTTTAAGGACTACTGGAAAATCTGTCACATTGCACACACTGACCGAGACTCTTCCTCGTGTTCTCTTCAGGGCTTTGGTGGAGATTATTTCAGGAATTACTTCGACTCCGGTTTCACTCCCATGATTAAAATCGGTTCCCAGCACCACATAGGGACCTGGTTGCGATCCGTTCAACTTGACTGAAACCCGGAAGCTCGCTACTTCTCCTGCTTGCAGAACCTTCTCTGTTCCACCCAGTCTCCACAGTCTTCCCACCTCGGCAGGTGCCTTTCGTTCTTCGACCATCCTCTGATAGACCGGACGTAACATTGGGTGCACTCCTTGAGTTGAACCTTCTTCCAACACGATAGGCGTCAGGAGACGCCGCACTAGGTCAGTATTCGTCCCCACTATCAGGGAGCTTCTGTTCGCACCCGAGGGTCGAGGACACACAATAGCCAATGCATCACAACCCCCAGACTGCCCGATGACTTCAGATCCGATCTCCAACTTCACTTGCAGGTACCCGTCATAAGGGAGTTTC
Source organism: Leptobrachium leishanense (assembly GCA_009667805.1). Taxonomy (NCBI): domain Eukaryota; kingdom Metazoa; phylum Chordata; class Amphibia; order Anura; family Megophryidae; genus Leptobrachium; species Leptobrachium leishanense. The sequence continues at coordinate 80,972,510 of CM019071.1, forward strand.
TCAGTGCCGATACTCCATATTTCCAAATCCTTCAATTCTTGCAAAGGAATGTGCTTTAAGTGTTTCTCATAGAAGTCTCTGTAGATCAATGTCACTTGAGCCCCTGAATCTAACAGGGCTTTGGTGTAGACTCCTTCCACTTGGATTGGCACAATAGGAGAAGAACCTATCAGTTGGTCAGGAAACTTGGTGGCGGCATCCGGACACTTAGACCCAGTTTGCTGTACCCTGGCCTTTTTCTTGGCCCGTGCAGGTTTTGGGTGTGCATCGCCTCCCCATGACGTAGACCCGGATGCTAAGGGAGTGACTCTTTCAGTCCTGGCAGGCTCAGCAGTTGGCTCGGCTTTGGGCCTTCCCGCCCTCTTAGTCTTGACTTGGTTTCTGGAGCGGGGTTCAACCTTCGGGCACTTAGGTTGCTCCTTCACTTGTGCCCTCTGGCGTTTCCCGCCAGCGAGGTAGACAGCAGTCCTTCTAGGGCCTTCAACAGTCCCTCGACTCTATCCTTCTCAGACTTTTGGCCTTTACACTGTGCGCGGAAATGGCCCATTTCTCCACAACCAAAACATCTCTTCTTAGAGAGCGGAGACGTAGTTGCTTGTTGGGATTTTGTTAAAGGACTTGGACCAGACGCCACAGCGGCTCCCGTCGTCTGCATGTCTGTGAGGAATTTCTGCATTTCTGCCTGCATTTCGGTCACCTTCATCAATACTCGGCACAATTCCGCGTGCGCTTGTTGCAATTCAGCTTGAGCTTCCTGTACCTTCTTGACGGTCTTGAACAATTCACCACGTTCAGAGGGGTTCGATTCTTTGGCAGCCCTCTCTGTAGATTTAAAAACGACTAGGTGCTCTTGTTCGTCCTCGTCCGATCCATAAGTATCTAGGGAGTCGCTTTCAGGCTGCAGACCGTCGCTATGCCTCACAGGTTGTGCATACGCCCTTTCCCCCCGCCTGAAGGATTTCTCTTCCAGTAAAGCCTCTTCTTCTCGTACAACTCGGATCAGTTCCAGGTACTTCAATTCTTGGTTACCTGCTCTGCTTCTTAGCTGCATCATTACTGGGTCTAGAGGTTGAGAGCCCCTCAGGATCTGTTTTATTCGGATCTTATCTACTTCAGCCGGTTCGGCCCCTTTCTTGAGAAGTATCTGGTGTAGAATCTTATCTAGGCGCCTCATGTACTCGGTCATCCTTTCACCTCTTCTCTGATAGGTGTGTTCGTACTGATATACCAGTTCGGCCGCCTTTTCGGTTCGCCCAAAAACTTCTTCCAGAACGTTTAAGTAATCTAAAGCAGTACAATCTTTTCTGCTCAGTTTTAGGTTTCTCACCGCTTCTGACGCAGGTCCCTTTAAACTCTCGGTGATCCTTTGCTTTTTCTGGGCCTCAGGGACGTCCCACTCATCCAGAGCCTGCATCGCCTGTTCCACCCATTCTTCAAAGGTTTCTTCTCCCGCCGGAGTTGGTACGTTTCCTGTAAAATTTCTTAACCGTCGATAACCGAAGTTAGTGTGAGGAGGGCTTGTTTTCTGACATTTAGCCAGTAGATCTCCAATAGCCACGATAAATTCCGGCCCGATCATGGCCAACGGACTAGACGCGGGAACACTTGCGGATTCGCCACGTGGCGCACTTGGCTGAATTAGTTGGACTTCCACCTCATCGGCCAGTTTCACGCTCGCGCCCTGAAAACATGGTGGAACACCCTTTCTCCACTCGAGAAGAACATACGTGTGAGAAGTATCTGGGTTTTTCTTAATGTCCAGTATTAACCCCCGATGATCTGGTGCTAGCGTGGCCACGGCCTGGCGGATCTGCTCTTCGGCCCAAGTGTCTGCGGGGATATCCACGACTATACAACATTCTAACTGACTACTGTGCTCCTCACACCATTCGGCAACAGTGTCTGGATCCATATTTAACCCTTTAGATGCGGTTTTTCCAGAGACTGAATCCCGGAAACGAGCCCCCACGTGTAGCGCTCACTCCCGGAGGAGCCGCTGAAAATGAACCACGGGTCAGTCTCCCCGCACTAGGGAATAAATATACTCCAACACAGTTGTGGGTTTTTATCATTTAAATAGTTTACTAAAATAATAGGCAGATATTAAGATACGGTATTCACAGATATTATTACAGTACTGTCGTATTACGATAAAACGCGTAGCGGAAAAGAAACGAAACACGAGGCTTCGTATTTCGGAAAATAAAATATTCGTAACCGAACATAAAAGAAAATGCAATTGCACGAATATTCAGAAAAGGGACACGTAGCGGAACCCCAGAATATACAATCACTTCGTATCACGGCAAACGCGCAGCGGAAAAGAGAAAAATATATTCGGAACGTATCTTTAACCCCCGTTCCGATTCGTAACAAAATGAGTCCTGCACAGGTTAAGTCCCGGAATGTAAAAGGTGTGTATGTGTGTAAAGTACCCGGGTACTGTTCAACTGGCCAGTGAAATTACTTAAGAAAGGTCTTCGACTAGTCAAGTTGGGGCCCTGTGGACTTTAAAGAGAAAACAGCAGCGTGCTCTTTGTATTATAAACGGCCTTGGAGGCCTCTCACCCATCCGACGGTTGCTTTAGGCTTTGCCGACCCAGGACGTCTCTCCGCTGGATTTTGACTGGGGATACTAGCGGCCGGATCCGTTGTCTAACTTCCCGTAGCTTGTCCACGACTTTTCCTCAGCTCACCGCCTGCTCTGTCCCCGATCCGCTTGCGGTGACTCCTTACTCGAGGTCTTCGGTTGGTTCCCTCTGCAGCAACTCTGGAACTTGGAGGGCTCCTTCTCTTGAGGACTGAATGACCTGGTAACCGAACTGACAGGTCTCACTTGCTTTCCGCCCTAGGCCCTCTCACAAAGTATGGCACTGCGTCTGCTCTCTCTCGTTCCCTGGCGCGCTCTGGCGCGTTCTCCACGAGGCAGAGGATGTAAGTGTCCAGTCCCCACCCACTTCCTGTCTTCTTGCAAAGCATGCCGGGCATTGTAGTCCCAATGTCCAGTATCTCTGATCGCGATAGTCTCCATCTTGTGGCCAAAAATAGGTACTGCCACAGCAAGATTTTTAACACAGCGCTACACTAGTAAACTATTTAAATTATAAAACTCACAACTGTGTTGGAGTATATTTATTCCCTAGTGCGGGGAGACTGACCCGTGGTTTATTTTCAGCGGCTCCTCCGGGAGTGAGCGCTACACATATATTAATGATATATTATGAATCTGCCGGTGGTGGATCATGTGACCTCTGTGCGGTGCAATAAGAGGCGAGTGTAGATTTTGTTTTGAAGAATTGTTATTTTTAAGTGATTTTGCAAACTCACAACATATCAATCCTCATGCTATGAACAAGAGTACACATGCGGCTTGTTTTGTTGATGGGAGTTGTGTGTGTTGGGGTGGCTTGTTTTGTGTGATGGGAGTTGTGTGTGGCTGGTTTTGTGTGATGGGAGTTGTATGTGCTGGGTGGCTGGTTTTGTGGATTGGAGTTGTGTGTGTGTGTTGGGTGGCTGGTTTTGTGGATTGGAGTTGCTGAGCAGAGAATGGGTGTGTGTTTTGCAGGTATAAGGCCAGGGTCAGACGAACGCATTTCTGACGTCCAGCGTCAAAACGTACGTTGGTGCGTGCGAACGCATTTTTTCACGGAATACGCGAAAGCGGTCAGACGATGCGCAATTCTGGACGTATTTCATGACGGAGCTGTAAAAAAAGAGAAAAAACCGATGAATCTAATTAATTGATGAATGAAAAAATAAGGGGTAGGGTTATAAAAAGCCATTTTGGGTATGGTGGCGTTTTTCAAAGATGGATCGAGTACAAGTCTTTGTGTTTGCTGCAATGGGGTACCTGTACCTTAAGAGGAAGAGAAAGCGGCAAACCTGGGTTCATCAAATTAACGCTGCCAGACCCATGCATGGACACTTTGTGACGCTGTACAGGCCACTGCGAGAGAGGGACCCCGTGAAGTTTTTCAACTACATGCGGATGTCCATCCCCTCCTTTGATGAACTGTTGTCGCGGGTACGCGAGCCACTGACCAAGAGGGACACAACTTGAGGGCCGCCATACCACCGGAGGAGATGCTGGTCATCACTTTGCGGTACGTACTGTCAACACCTGCATACATGACATCGCTGCCAGTCACCTGACATGAGTGCATCATGTCTGTAGTCACATGCCACTGTCACATGCATACACACACACACACACAGGCATCACATCACACGTACATAATCATAAATGACTCCGACAACAATGTAGTCCAAAATAATAATATAATATGAAACATGAAATAAAATAACAGTAATATATTCTCGACATATATTATAACTTGTTAACTGAAGGTCATGATATATTAAACATGAAACCAAATAACACATGACAAACAAAACTAAAACATATTCATGACATGTATCACAGATCATGATACCGCCGAGCATCTGGGTCATGAGGGCCGGTGGTGTGGCTAGAGCAGGACTCCGACTCTGTGTGTGGCCTGGCTCCAGGGGGCATGGCTGGGTGGGTGGACAGCACCTCACTGGGGAGGAAGATCCACTGGCATTGGTGGATTGTGGCACAGCATTGTAACCGGCTGCGTGATGGGGACGGGAAAGGATGTCGTCCAATATTGCCAGAGATCTGCGCCGGTACTCCACCTTCTCAGCCTCGCTCATCTTGTTGAGGAGGATCATACAGGAATTGAAGAATGACATGTCCATGGAGTCCGCAAGCATGCAGCGTTGGTGTGGATGGTTGGTTTGAGCCTCAATGAAGGTAACCATGGCCTGCTCCAGGTCTGTAGCTGGTGCCCTTCTCTTCTGTGCAGGTCTGGTGCTGACCGTTGTTGCGGTACCTGCCACCTGTCCTGTCTCCACATCCTCCTCCAGTTGCGACTCTGCACCACCCCGGTTCACCTCCTCCTGGCAGCTGGCAGAACCTCCTGGCACCATGTGTTGGACCTGTGAGCCGGAGGTCGATGGCTGGTCGATGCTGCTGGCGCTACTGCGCGGCTCCTGGGTCCTTCGGAGGAACGACAGTTGCTCTGTATAGATGTATCCACGGACCTTTTTGGAACCAGCTCCAGAGCGCGCAGCCATGGCTTGCTTCTTCTGCACCCGCGTATAATTGTCGCGTACTGTGCGCCATTTGTTCATTGTGTTATAGCTGACTATACTAAACCTGTGCTATCACTTTAACTAGTGGCTCCGCCCAGGATGACACAGGTCAGAGGGCACAGCAGCCATCTTCAGGGTTAGTTAGTGTGATGCAGTTATGAAGGCAGATGCATGATCCTGTGTTCCTGCAGTTATCCAAGCCTGTATATAACAGTAAGTGTCCTGCAATAAAGCAATGGTGAACCTGACAGCCCAGCCTCATATCTGAACAAGCAGAGATCATAACAGTGGCGACGAGAATGAGATTTGTAAAGGCCTGCTCAGCCTGAAGTAAAAAAAAAAAAAAAAAACAGGGATTGAAAGCCAGATAAAGCACACACTGCCATCCAGCAGCATGAACATGGCACTGATAGGCACATTAACTGAGTTTGATGGAGAGAAAACTTCCTGGAGCTCCTGGGCTGAGAGATTAGAGCAGTACTTCAGTGCTAATACCATACCCCCTGAGAGACAGGTTGCAGTGTTTCTCACAGCCGTGGGGGCTAACACATATGACACTCTAAGAGACCTTCTGTTCCCTGAGAAACCAGCAAGCAAGGCTCTACAGGAACTTCTGAAACTATTAGAGGATCACTTTCAGCCAAAACCGCTGGAAATTGCAGAAAGATTTCGTTTTTATCAACGGCAGCAGCAGCCGGGCGAAGATATTAAAGCCTATGTGGTGGCCCTTCGCAAATTGGCATCCACCTGTTCATTTGGGGAGTACCTACCAACAGCTTTGAGAGACAAGTTTGTCCTGGGACTGAATAGTGAAACGATTCAAAGGAAACTTCTGACAGAAAAGGGACTCACCCTTACAAGCGCAGTTGAGAAAGCATCAGTCATGGAGATGGCTGTCAGGGATACGGAGGAATTGCACCCTCAGATTCACAAAGAAGGGGTGAAAGAGGACGTTTTCAGAACCGCAGTTGCTACAGCCAACTGGAGATACAGACCCAAACCCACGCCAGCTTGTTACCGGTGTGGTAATACAGACCACGACTCCAAAATCTGTCGGTTTAAGGATCAACCTTGTCATCAATGTGGAAAAATGGGCCATCTCCAACGGGTTTGCCGTAATAGGAATGTACGAGGACAAAAGCCGCAGTACCCTAAGAAGAAGACTTACAAGGTACAGAAATTGACATCATCTTCATCTGACTCAGACAACGATGAGGCATTACATAGTTTATCTATACATCGTATACACTCGTCACACCCTGCAATGACAGTACAAGTAACCATTGAAGGGAAGAGACTAAAGATGGACGTTGATACAGGAGCTGCAGTGTCAGTTATCACACAAAAACAGTGGAAACATCTTCAGATCCAGGCAACTGTCTGCCCCACTCCAATAAAGCTGCAGACCTACTCAATGCAAGTACTCCATCCACTAGGTTGTGCAAAGGTAAAGGTATCATACAAGGGCCAGACAAAGAGACTACCACTATATATCCTGAGAAACGGAGGACCGCCTCTCTTTGGCAGAGATTGGATCACTCATCTGGGAATGCCAGATATCATCAAGAATCCTTGCAACACCCTGACAGTTCCGTCAGGACATGATGATGGATGGGTGGAATCCTTAAAACAGCGTTTCCCTGAGGTTTTCGTTGACGAGTTAGGGAAAATTAAAAATGACTGTGTGAGGCTCAAGTTGAAACCGGATGCTCATCCCAAATTCTTCAAGGCTCGGACAGTACCGTTTGCCCTTAGAGCGGGAGTGGACGCTGAACTAATCCGGCTAGAAGAACAGGGTGTCATTTCCAAGGTAGAGCGCAGTGCTTGGGCATCACCTATTGTTCCAGTAAAGAAATCAAATGGTGAATTGCGCATCTGTGGGGATTTTCGCATGGTACTGAATAGCCAACTGGAGGTTGACCAGTATCCTCTACCCAGAGTAGATGAGATTTTCGCTTCACTTGCTGGGGGACAAAAGTTCACCAAGATTGATCTACGACAAGCTTACTTACAGTTTGAGGTCCACCCCTCTTCTCGAAAATACCTCACCTTACACTCACAGGGGTTTGTACGAATACAATCGAATGGTGTTTGGCATTGCATCTGCACCAGCCATCTGGCAAAGAAAGATGGATGAAATTTTAGCAGACATTCCCTTCACTCAGTGTCTATTAGACGACATGCTCATCACTGGTCGCACGGACCAAGAACACAAGCAGAATGTAGAGCTCGTTTTACAAAGACTTCAGGACCAAGGTCTCAAGGTAAATTTGACAAAATGTAAATTCATGGTGCCTAAATTGGAGTTTTGTGGCCACTTAGTAGATGCAGAGGGCATTCATACTGTTGAAGACAAGGTCGATGCTTTAGTCAAAGCTCCAGCCCCAACAAGTGTCCATCAACTACGATCCTACCTTGGCCTGCTTAACTACTATAATAAATTTCTTCCAGACCTTGCTCATACATTGTTTCCACTGCATAAGCTCCTGGAGAAACACTCCAGGTGGGACTGGTCAGCTAAATGTCAACATGCTTTTGAGTCCTCTAAACGGAAACTGTTAGCGTCACGTATGCTTGTGCACTACGACCTCCAGAAGCCTCTCACCCTGGCTTGTGATGCCTCTCCTTATGGTCTGGGCGCTGTTCTTTCCCACATCCTACCGGATGGCTCTGAGAAACCGGTGGCCTTCGCCTCCAGATCCTTGACGAAGACAGAGAGCAATTACTCTCAAATTGATAAAGAGGCACTTGCATTGATATGGGCAATTCGGAAGTTTCACCTTTACCTGTATGGTAGAGAGTTTACCATTTTAACGGATCATAAACCGCTTCTTCAAATTTTTAGCCCTGACAAAGGAATCTCTCAGACAACTGCAGCCCGTCTCCAGCGCTACGCCCTGTTCTTGGGAGCATACAGCTACCGCATACAGTATCGAAGTCATGATGACAATGCAAATGCAGATGCAATGTCCCGTCTCACAGAACTGCCTCTAGAGTCGACACCATCAGTCCAGAGTTGTAGGTACACCACCTCACACCTCCTGACTTCCAGAGAGATAGCAGCCCATACTGTGAAGGATACCCTTCTGACAAACGTGCTTACCTTTATACGAGACGGCTGGCCTGCGACGGTATCACAGGAACATGAACCTTACTACAGGAAGCGAATGGAATTGTTTGTGAAGGATAATTGTGTCTTATGGGGAGACCGAGTGGTCATTCCAAAAACCCTCCAGAGACACATCTTGGACTTGCTACATACTGGTCACCCTGGAACCACGCGGATGAAACAGAAAGCAAGGGGCTATGTGTGGTGGCCGAACATAGATGCAGATATCACGGCATATGTCAATGCTTGTGTAGGATGTGCACAAACTGCCAGAGACCCTCCTCGAGGATGCATTAGACCCTGGACTTGGCCCACGGTTCCCTGGTTTCGCCTTCACTTGGATTTTGCGGGTCCCATAAGGGGACAAACCTTCTTGATTATAATTGATGCCCACTCAAAATGGCCAGAGGTCATTCCAGTTACCCAGCTGACTACAAAGGCAACAGTTGCCATATTATTGCATCTTTTTGCTTCGTTTGGGTATCCCAGGGAGATTGTCACAGATAATGGTGCCCAATTCACAAGTCAGGAGTTCCAGAGTTTTGTTACGGTGCATAATATCAAGCACAAATTAACCGCCCCCTATCACCCAGCCACCAATGGGCAAGCAGAGCGGTTTGTACAAACTTTCAAGAACTATTTCAAGGCCTCAGTGGCTGTGACTAGCCAGAGGTCCATATCGCCTCAGCAGTTAGACTCTTTCCTGTTTACTTACAGAACTACACCACATGCCACCACTGGTACGACACCAGCTGAGCTTATGTTGGGAAGACAGCCATGGACTGCTTTTGACATGCTGCCGCAGACCGTTCATGAACATGTATTACAATCCCAAGAAAAGATGGTGAAGTCCAAAGAGTCTCCTGTTTTTGCAACCCACCAGGAGGTCTGGACTCGATCGTATGGATCTGCCAACAGTCGGTGGCTGCCTGCTACCGTTGCAGAATCTTTGGGACCCAAGATGTACAGAGTCCGCCTGGAAGATGGTTCCATTACCAGACGACATGTAGACCAGCTACGGTCTCGTTTACGGGTGCCTGAACCCTTAACGTCCCCAACCTACGGGGTCCGGTGTCCACATCTAATGCGTCGGAGGACATCTGGAATGGTGTCTGGGTTGACTCGGAAACTTTGGACTCGTCTCCTGTGGGTATTTGTGACTCTGGTTCAGAGGTTCCCCCTGACCCCTCTGTACCCTCCTTGACCCACCAGTTGATCTTTCATCCAATCCTACCGCCAACACCCCGCCTGCTGGTGGACGTCCCCAACGTCACCGACGCCCTCCTGACCGCTTACTTCTTCAAGAACGAATAAGAGACTTCCGTCGGTCCTCGCGTAGGGCCCAGAAAGATGTGGATGATGATTTGGCCCCGCAATTTTCTTCAGAAGACTAGTCATCAGTTTTTCAGTGACACTCTCCAAGTTCCTCAGATGAACTGTATTCGATTGTTCTGGTTGTTGGTTTGTTACTAGGGGTTTGTTATGTTGTTCTGGTTTTGTTTTTGGGGTGGGGAGGAAGGTGTTATAGCTGACTATACTAAACCTGTGCTATCACTTTAACTAGTGGCTCCGCCCAGGATGACACAGGTCAGAGGGCACAGCAGCCATCTTCAGGGTTAGTTAGTGTGATGCAGTTATGAAGGCAGATGCATGATCCTGTGTTCCTGCAGTTATCCAAGCCTGTATATAACAGTAAGTGTCCTGCAATAAAGCAATGGTGAACCTGACAGCCCAGCCTCATATCTGAACAAGCAGAGATCATAACACATTGCCTCTTGTGCTGCAAAACATGATGAGTGTGACATTAGCTTGTGTTCATGGTATGTGATCATATTCAAACAGTTTTGTTTTGTCTTCTAGGTATCTCGCTAGTGGATGCAGTTTGAAGGATCTGCATTATAATTTCAACGTTGGTGTCACTGGTGAGATCGTCCGCAAGGTGTGCCAAACCATATGGGAAACCATGAAGGACCAATGTTTGCCAAAACCGACACACAAGGCATGTCTAGAAATTGCAGCAGGATTCTGGGAGAGAGACAACTTTCCAAACTGCCTGGGAGCCGTGGATGGCAAACATGTCCGCATAGTGAAGCCACCGCACAGTGGCTCACTGTATCAGAATTATAAACATTACTTTTCCATTGGCCTACTGGCGGTGGCAGATGCCAACTATAGTTTCGTTTATGTGGATGTCGGTTCATACGGCAAGGACTCTGACTCCACACTGTTCAGGAACTCCACACTGTGGAATGAAATTGAGAGTGGGACCGTGAACATCCCCAGACCCGCACCATTGCCTGGCAGTTACGTGGCAGTCCCCTATGCCTTCGTGGGTGATGAAGCATTCGGACTATCCACACACCTCCTAAGGCCCTACTCAGGGACACACCTGAATGTGAAGAAGCGGGTTTTTAATTATAGGCTGTCGCGGGCGAGACGGTATGTGGAGTGTAGCTTTGGCATACTGACGAACAAGTGGAGGATTTTACATAGACCGCTTGATGTACATGTTGAATTCTGTGTGGATATAGTCAAATGCTGTTGCATCCTACATAATTATGTGCGTGCCAGGGATGGTTTTAATTTTGATGATACCCTCACAGTTGTCGGTCTTGAAGATGATGTGAACGATGACATCATAGCTGTGAATAGGTACAGCAACAGGTTTCGCGATGCTCTGTCTAATTATTTTACGAGTGATGCAGGTCAGGTGCCCTGGCAGCTGGGGAGCATTTGAGATTTCACCTCAATGATTACATATTTGTTTTTGTTATTATTATTGTGATTTACATGTATGGGATTATGAATAAAATAATCAAATACTCACTCTGCATATGCTGCTCTTTCTCGGACCACGTATCATAATCAGGATACACGACACGGGACACCACGACCCAGGCGCTGGCCTTCTTCCCCTTGTCTTTGTACCTGTCGCAGGCCGTGTCCCATATCTCAGGATGCTCCCCCACAGCGCTGATCAGCCTCTCCACGTCGATCTCTGGTCCAGCAGACATTTTCGACAGTCGCAGGTACGCTCCAACAAAACCTGGAAACTTTGGCTGTTTGGACGTGATGTAGGCCGCACAATAGCAGCGTCTGACGTCTCCTAATCACGCACACACGCTGCTATGCGGCCGCAGCGCACTCTGTACGTCTGTACTAGCGGTATCACGTTGTACGAAAAATGCGTTCATTTGCCGGTTGCGTGGCGTGGACGCACTTTTGTACGCCCGTACTGCGTATATTGGCCGTCATTGGCCGTCATGTGCCGCTACTATGGCCGTGATTTAGTGCGCCTGCACGCGCGTTCGCATTGCCCCAGTCTGACCCTAGCCTAAGATGCTGCTATGGTATTTTTTCTTTACTTTTCCAGTTTTTTAAGACTCCCTCTTCCCGGTCTACCCTGGGCTGCCTATTCACTGGTGATGCAGTGAATGCAGCCTGGCCCCCTCTATGCAGGACCTCACCAAGAGCCAGGCAGCTCATTGACACATTTCTGATCACTGCAGTGCTGGTTAAGGAAAGGTCCACTTTAAACAGCAGTAAGCAGACAGGGCTTCATATTCTGCTAATACCCCCCCCCTTTACCTGCCGTTTACTGTCATCTTCTCTCTCTCTGCACACAAATCACATCCCCCTCCCCTCTCCTAGAGCTGCTGCGGGGCAGGGGAGGAGCTATGGAGGGAGGAGAGGGGGAATTTTATTCTATTTGATTTTATTCCTTATGCAAACGCCCTGCTCCGCTGCTCGTTGTTTGAGAACACAGCTCAAAGCTGACACACAGTGACAGTGGCACCTCCTAGTACCCCCTAATGACACCCCAATAATCACTGGTACCTGGGGCGGCCTGCCCCCCCCCCCCGCCACTCCCCTAAGTACACCACTGCTCTGTGATATGCTCACACACAAGTTTGGCGAACTGCCAGCAAGTACGGTGCTGTTTGAAGGCAGTGCAAATCCCCATAGAGAAGTAATGGTTAATCTATTCAGAGAACACCAAACAGCAGAGAAATGGCAGTGAAATGCCCTGATGTTCGGTGCTTTCAATCAGCAGGTTTATTCAGGCGAGCCCCATAGGTTTCAATGTTAAAAATATTCCCGTTTTTATGCAATATCTAATAAACCATTTATTATTTTAATCTGCAGTAAAAAGTCTTTATTTATTGATTTTTTTTTAGTACCTTTTAGTCATTTTTCAGATATTTTTTTGGCAAACCCCCCTTTTTTTAATAGCGTTTTTTCTTTTTTCTGTAACAGAACTTTTATTATCAATCATAGGTTCTTATACAGTCAGGTCCAGAATTATTGGGACATCGACACAATTCTAACATCTTTGCTGTATACACCACCACAATGGAGTTGGAATGAAACAAACACAATGTGCTTTAACTGCAGACTGTCAGCTTTAATTTGAGGGTATGTACATCCAACTCAGGTGAACGGTGTAGGACTTACAGCAGTTTGCAGATGCCTCCTTTTTTTTTTGTGAAAGGATTTTACCAGGAAGGATACATTGAGATTTCTCTCGTTTTCAAGTATGTCCTGGGTGGCGAGTATGTACCGTTAGGTGTCTTGCCAAGGACACTTACTGGAGAGGTTGCTCGCTGGGATCGAACCCATGACTCCACAGGCTCTATCCATGCAGAGCGGTGACATTACCTTTACTCCACCCAGCCGGTGGCGGCATTCAGCGGCCGACTCCCTGCACTTTGGGGACCCTGCGGTGAATGGTGAATTCACTGCAGGATTGGGAAATTTTATTCCCCGAAGTGCGGGGTACTACAGAACACCAAAATGTTGGCGTCATTTCGGTGCTCTGTGAGTAACCCATTTAGTGGCGAGGTTTTTTGCTGCCCCCTGGAAAGTGAAAGCCTAGGCCTTGCCTACCCAGGACATACTTGAAAATTAGTGAAATCTCAATGTATCCTTCCTGGTAAAGTACTTTGCAAAAGTAAAAAAAAAAAAAAAAAAATTTGGGGGTGGTGCCACCCGGTGCGGGCCGCCGCCCCTTGGAACGTGCCGCCCTAGGCCTTGGTGGCCTAGGCCAAAATACACCACTGGTCTGAGGGTAAGTCTGGTCTATGGTCTTTATAAATGTATCTGGTCTGAGGTCTGTATATATCAGGGTAATTCAAAGAGATCCGAATTGCTTGAGAAAGGTAACCGAACGCTGAAAATCAGCGTTCGGTTACCTTTCTTGGCCATTTGGCTATCCAGAGAGCAGGCAATTCGCCAAATCCTGGCGAATTGCCTGCACATACGGTGCCTGTTCGAAGGCAGTAAAATCTCCATTAAAAAGCATTGTTAGGCTATTCAGAGAACACAAGCCAGCAGTGAAAAGGTTCCCAAAATGCCATGCCATTCGGTGGTTTAATTCGGCAGGTTTATTCAGACGTATCCCATAGACTTTAATGCTAAAAATATTCCTGTTTTAATTCAATATCTAATAAACCGTTCATTCTAAAATTCTGCAGTAAAGAGTCTCTTTATGTATAGAATTTTTAGGATAGTTTAAGCATTTTTCTGGATTCTTGTTTTTTTTTTTTAAACTTTACTTATTTTTTCTGTAACAGCCCTTTTTATTATCATTCATTGGACCTCATATGTAAATGTAGCGCTCACTCCCGGAGGAGCCGCTGAAAATGAACCACGGGTCAGTCTCCCCGCACTAGGGAATAAATATACTCCAGCACCGTTGTGGATTTTATCATTTATATAATTTACTGAAGAAAAAGGCATATAATAATACACGGTGTTTTAGATATATTTACAGTATTTCGTATTGCGGTAAACGCGCAGCGGGAAAAAGAAATGCGAGGCTTCGTATTTCTGGAAAAATACACGACCGAGCAAAAAAATACAATATTTCGTAATTACGAGAAACGCGCAGCGGAAAACAAAAGTAGATGCGAATCTTTTCCCCTTTTTCGGATCTTAGGGAGTGAGTCCCGAACAGGTTAAGTCCCGATTTGTGAGTGTATGTGTGTGTTAGGGTACCCGGGTACTATTCAACTGGCCAGTGAATCTTTTAAGCGATGTCTTCGACTAGTCAAGTTGGGGCCCTGTGGGTTTCAGAAATAAACAACAGCGTGCTTGAGCTTTGTAGAAACGGCCTTGGAGGCCTCTCACCCATCCGCTGATCACCAAGGCTCCGCTGACCCAGGACGTCTCTCCGCTTGTCTCCGCGCTGGGATACCGGCTATTGGATCGATATTCAGGCTCTCTGTGCTCCCGCCCGGACTTGTCCAGCTACCGCCTGCTCTCCCATCCGTTGGACTCGCGGTACTCCTCACTCGAGGTCCTCAGCTTGTCTGGATAAACACTTGGTGGTGATGGCCGGTGGGTAAGGCTCCTTCTGACAAGGCAGGATAACCCCACTCGATTCCTGATAGGCCACACTTTCGCTCCGGCCTGGTCACGGTTCCGCTCTGCAGCACTGCGTCCTCTTCCTTGCACTCCCTGGCGCGCTCTGGCGCGTTCTCCACGAGGCTCAGGATGTACAGCGTCTGTGTCCCACCCACTTCCTGTCTGTTTGCAAAGCACGCCGGGAAATGTAGTCCCACTGTTCAGTGTCTCTGATCGCGCTTGTCTCCCTCCGGTGGCCAAAAATAGGTACTGCCACAGTAAGAGTTTAAACACAGCGCTACATAAATTTCAGACATTTTCGCTCAGTAGTTTCACTTTTCAACCATTCAAGCAAACTGTTTTCCTAATTTATTCACTCCATTTGTTTACGGTCTCGTCTTTTTCCGGCGGCTGCGCTGCGTGTGATCGGCTCCTGCTAGGGTTTTTCCGTGGTTTTCGGCGGGTTAATCCAGATGTTTTTGTGGGTCTTCGGCGTGCATTCGCTCAGTTTTGCGGTGAGCTTTTCGTTGGGTTTGCGGCAGCCTTTCCCTGCAATTCGAGGACCCTGTGGTGCTTGCTGAATACACCGCAGGGTCACCGAAATGGGATCGGCAAAACTAACCGGATTGAAGAGAACGAAAAGTCACCGAATGTGCGGTGACTTTTCGAATCTCTTTGAATTACCCTGTATGTATTTTGAGTGGGTATATCTGGTCTGAGGTCTGCAAGTATACTTGTATCTGAGTGGTTATACATATATCTGAGATGATGTCTAGAGTCTGTGTGTGTGTGGTCAGGGTGTGTGCAGGATGTGCAGTGAGTAACTGGGGCGTCTGGCCATACATTTCAATATAAACATAAACTTGACAGATTTTCTAACATCCAACATCCTAAATTATTTATTGGAAAGTGGTCACATGACTTTAAATAAAAGTATCGGTGAGTACCTGAAAACAGTATCGGTACTTGTAAATCGGTCCTAAAAAAGTGGTAACCCTAATATTGCGTACCGACTTCTGGTGTTGTCTATCTGTTCTGGTTCTGATTCCTGGCTTTTTTCACTACCTGTTCTGGTTCTGATTCCTGGCATTGTCTGACTCCCTGCTCTGGTTCTGTCAGGATCGGGTAACCCCGCTTGCAGACTGTAAGCCAACAGACCCTGACCAACCGGTCCTTAGTAATGGCCGGGTTATGGTCAGTAATACTGAGACCGACGAACACAAAGAAAGTGGCAGAGTGCAAAGTAAAACAACATGCAGAATAAAGTAACCCACAATGCTCTAGCTAGCCGGTCCTTAATAATGGCCGGGTTAAGCAGAGCAAACCAACAAAAACACACATAGGCAGGGGTTAAGGAAATAGAGGTCCGTTATACTATGCCAGAATTCAGGGCACCAGAAAACAGGGAAGTCGAGACAAGCCGGGATTGTATTAACCAGGAAATCAGTCAGATAGGAATTCAGAAATAACAGCAAGGCACTAGGCGTAACTGGAACCACGCTAGGGCAACTTGCTAAGAGAGAGGAAGCCCTTTAAATAGAGCCACAGCACTTCCTATTGGTGCTCAGAGGAGACGCCCTGCTCTGCTATAGGATAGCTGGTCATGTGCTGCGATTGGTTGTCCTTCCTGCATGCTGCATCTGATTCGCAGACAGCACCATTCTCTGTCCTGTAGTACACAGTACCCTGGAATAAGGCTTTCTGGATATCAGCTGCTGTGACGGCCGCAACATTTCCCCGGACATGGGGCGAGGGTGCAACATTTGCCCGGACATGGGGCGACGGTGCAACATTTCCCCGGACATGGGGCGAAGGTGCAACATTTCCCTGGACATGGGGCGACGGTGCAACATTTCCCCGGACATGGGGCGACGGTGCAACATTTCCCCGGACATGGGGCGACGGTGCAACATTTCCCCGGACATGGGGCGAAGGTGCAACATTTCCCCGGACATGGGGCGAAGGTGCAACATTTCCCCGGACATGGGGCGAAGGTGCAACATTTCCCCGGACATGGGGCGAAGGTGCAACATTTCCCTGGACATGGGCCACCGTGACAGGTTCTTAACTTCGCTTGTTCTAACTTTCTTTATTCTGTCTGCCTGTCCTGTGTTTTGCAATCAGTTTATTCTAAAGACTGTCAGTATAGGTAGGCAGAGTCTGCGTGTAAGGATCAAGGGATCCTGTGACACAATCATCCACTGGCATGGCATTATCAGCTGTGCTGTAGTGAAAATAGACTGGAAGATGGCCGCTATTATAATCCAGGCGACCATCTTGTTCAGAATATTGGTTCACTTAAATATAACCAGGCAGGTTTTTAGCTGAAACTATAATGAGACACATGTAGAAATTTAGGAATGTGCTGAGATTAGTAGAAAAACAATTAAAGCGCTGAGAGAGAGATCTCTGCTGTTCCAGGCACAGAGAAAGATACGTCAAGGTCGTTGGGGCCCGCAGAAAGACAAAGAAAGCGTAGACACCAGACCATGCTTTATCTGTATAAAAATAAACATAGTCTTTAGGGAGGTGAGCACGGCCCAGATTGAGTGCGGCAGCAAATCACAAACTGTCAGACTAACATGAAGTTTGCCAATTTATCGTCAATGTATGGAATTCCTTTGTACTAACAATGGGAGGTATTAACCCACGTGGGGTGGAATAAAGTGTCATCCGGGATACGGATGCCGGGATACGGGCCCTTACCGGCATGGCAACGACTGCTGAACACTGTAGCGGTTGACTACAGGTACGAGTGATACCGCTGGGTGGGCGTCCGTTGAAGGTGAGCTGACATCTGCAGGCGCCAAGCAGGATTTCCTGTTCAGTGGACCTCATCTCGTCTCAAACAGACCCCCCAGCCTGGGAACACTGGGACACCCCTGAGTCTGAGGAAACAGCGAACAGCGCGGCGATAGGTAAAGTGTCTTCTATGTTTGTATGTCTAATGGAAATGGAAATACCGGTATAAAGGGAAACGTCCAACCGAAGTTGGATAAGGAGACCCCTGGCCACGGTTTCGTTGACATACCCAGCCCGCCGCCAGAAGCACGGTCAAGCAAAGGAGCCAGAGTGGCTAGCGCGTGTCTGGACCCGGGGGATCGGATGTTAACCAAAGGGTAGAGTCTGTATGTGAGGGAGAAGGGAGCCGCGTGGAGTTGCACAGTCATAGTCAGTGTTTGTAAATAAAGCTTCACCACGTGGACAAAGGAAAGGCGGAGAGATTTCTGTGACCGGGCTTAGAGCCCTGAGTCAGTGCTAGTGTGTACGTCGTGTAGTGAAGAGGGCTCATTGGGGCCAGCGATAGCTGCAGAGATAGTGGTGCCGGGTGGGTAGATAGCCCATAGGCAAATTGGAATTGCAGACGGGAGTGTTGTTATAGAACGGGGTGCACATAGTCACAAACAGTCAAGAGTTAGAGCTCAATTAATGGGGTAAAAGGAGCCAAAAGGAGGGACGGCGTGCCCTCGGCTAGTAGAAAGAGTTGAATTGTTTATGTTTTGTTTTGTGCTGGAAGTATCTGGTACAGTACGTGCTGTGAGTGATTTGAGTGCTGTGAGTGAACCTGCGCCTACTCGCCCTACGAGGAAGCAAACTTGAAAGTGGACTCCCAAAGTACGGTTCTGACTCAGGCGACTGCAGTCCGGCTACTGACGGAGGAAGCGGATCAGATATAAGAATTGTTGGCTGAATACCAGACTGTAGATTCTAATCGTCATTGCTAAAAAGTAATATCTGTGTTGTAAGAAGGTTACTGTTATTTCTAAGGGAAACAATGGGTAACGGGTCATCCAAGCCCAAGAAGGTAAAGGAGGGTGAGACGCCCCTAAGGTACAGTTGTGTTCAAAATTATTCAACCCCCAATGCTGTAAAGGGTTTTAGGGAATTTAGTGTACATTTGTAATTGTATTCAGAATGAAATCCTACAAGGACTTTTTAAAGAACCATATGCAACTAAAATGACATCAATTGGTTTTGTAATACAGTAGTAAATGTTTCTTTTGTGAATTCTTCATTGACACAATTATTCAACCCCTTAAAGACTACCACTCTGAAGAACAGAGGTTCATTCAAGTGTTTTCAATCAGGTATTGAAAACACCTGTGGATGTCACGGAGCAGCAATAAAGCATAATAAGCACCAATTAGGCAGCTTTAAAATTACTGTGATACTCAGCTCCTTCTAGACATTTACTGGTGTGGTTACAAACATGGTGAAGTCAAGAGAATGTTCCAGGAAGACAAGAGAAGAGGTGATTACTCTTCACAGGAAGGGCAATGGCTATAAGAAGATTGCAAAGATGTTAAACATACCAAGAGAGACCATAGGAAGCATCATTCGCAAATTCAAGGCAAAGGGCACTGTTGAAACGCTACCTGGTCGTGGCAGAAAGAAGATGCTGACTTCGACTGCTGTGTGCTACCTGAAGCGTAGAGTGGAGAAAAGTCCCAGTGTGACTGCTGAGGAACTGAGAAAAGATTTGTCAGATGTGGGTACTGAAGTTTCAGCTCAGACAATACGGCGCACACTGCGTAATGAAGGCCTCCATGCCAGAACTCCCAGGTGCACCCCCTTGCTGTCTCTAAAGAATAAGAAGAGTCGACTGCAGTATGCCAAAAGTCATGTGGACAAACCACAGAGGTTTTGGGATAGTGTTTTGTGGACTGATGAAACAAAATTAGAACTGTTTGGGCCATGGATCAACGCTATGTTTGGAGGAGGAAGAACAAGGCCTATGAAGAAAAGAACACCTTGCCTACTGTGAAGCATGGCGGGAGTCAATCATGCTTTGGGGCTGTTTTGCTTCTGCAGGTACAGGGAAGCTTCAGCGTGTGCAAGGTACCATGAATTCTCTTCAGTACCAGGAGATATTGGATGACAATGTGATGCAGTCCGTCACAAACCTGAGGCTTGGGAGACGTTGGACCTTTCAACAGGACAATGATCCCAAGCATACCTCCAAGTCCACTAGAGCATGGTTGCAGATTAAAGGCTGGAACATTTTGGAGTGGCCATCGCAGTCACCTGACTTAAATCCGATTGAGAACCTCTGGTGGGACTTAAAGAAAGCAGTTGCAGTGCGCAAGCCTAAGAATGTGACTGAACTGGAGGCTTTTGCCCATGACGAATGGGCGAAGATACCCGTAGATCGCTGCAAGACACTTGTGTCAAGCTATGCTTCACGTTTAAAAGCTGTTATAACTGTAAAAGGATGTTGTACTAAGTACTAAGATTGAATGTCACTTGGGGGTTGAATAAAACTGATAATGATGTGAGCACAGAAAAGACATTTGTGGTTATTTCATTATAAATGTTATGTTATATTTGTCTGACCTACACGTGCCTCTTTGATTTAATTGTAAGCAAGATGACTGAATTGTCAAAATCAACGTCAAACTGGCCAAAACACTCAATTTCAGTGGGGTTGAATAATTTTGAACACAACTGTATATGGCGTGGAATTAACTAAGGAGAAGCTAATATTAATGTGTACATTTGTGTGGCCACTGCTAGTTCCAGAGTGGCCAGAGCAGGGGTCAATGGACCCGGAGCTAATACAGAAAGTGCATTCCCAAGTAACCAGAAAATGCGGACATCCTGAGCAGTACCCATATATAGATATATAGAAGTATTGTGTAAAGGATAAAAATTATTTTATAATGATGGCGGGACGTAACAAGAAGCAGGTACCCCCCCAATAAAAAATAAAATAATAGAGAGAAAGAAAAGACCGGTGTTGGTAGATCAACCGGAGGAGATTGATTCCCTGCCCCCGCCCTATCCATCATATTATGGGGCAGCTAGAGAAGTTTTGTGTGTCACGGTTGCGAAGGCGGGCGGCTGCTACTGCTCTGCCGGCTTACTTCGCTCCGGTGAGCGGGATTGCGGAGGAAAATGAGGGGGCAGTGAGTGGAAGAGACAGAGAGGTCCCACCAGGAAAGATCGAAATGTCCCATGGGAGCATATACAGTATAAATTGGTAGACCAAGAGGACAGTGATGATAATGATGAGTGTGAAAATAAGTATATATATATATATTTAGTGTTTTAATATACCAGTAAAATAAAGATAATTTACAAGTTTTGTGTGTGGATTATGTAATGATTTTCAGGAGTTTCTGAGCCCCCATTTCCCCCTGGGCCAGAAGAAAATGAGATGATCAATAGATCAGATGGTAATCTAGAAGGTTTTAAAAAAAAAAAAATTACAGTGCTGTATAACTTGTATATGTAATTCGGACTGATTATTCGGATGTGATATCTGTACTGTTCTGTGTGAGTGTGAAGTCAGAGAATGTTGTTATAGTGTGTGCTGTATCGAATGATATATGGTAGAATGTTTTTGTCTGATTGTGTTTATAATTGATCTATCAAACTGTTCAATTAAAAGTAAAGTGTGATAAGTAATTAATTTAGAGTGTGGAATGGCTGAGAGGTAGTGAGATTCTCCGTACTCGCCTCCTCTCCCCCCTCCTTTCTGACCAACTGTTTGCGCGGAGAGGGGGAAAGGGAGGGAGTGTGTTTTTTTTTTTTTGCTCTCTGATAGACAGAGAAAGTAACCCTTTGTGTGTCTGTGCAGCGAATTCAAATTAAAAAGAAATGAAGAAGAAAAATTACTATGTTTAACTAATTTTTAATATATGCTACAATAAAATGTATGAAGTCTGTTGAGTGCAAGATATATGTTTATATTTTGTGTTGATATTATTCCAAAAACTCTAGTTTTGTTCACAGAGCTAGAATTAAATAAAAAAAGGAAGTCCTGATTTTTATATTGTTACAGATTATAATAACAATAAGTATATAATAATATACAATATTGTCTACCAAAATAGAATAAAATTTATTAACAAATTAAATGGAAATATATGAAACGTTTAGAAAATTAATATTAAAAGAGCAGTTTGAAAAATAATAATTCAATTAAAAATATATTTTTATTTGATTTCTGATGAGATAGTTATAAGAGTATTTTAGATAATTACTGATGAGATGTTTGTAGTGGTCTTATAATAATGGAGTGGTTTATTTTTATTTTTATTTGATTTTTTGATGTGGTATTAAGAGTCCGTTTTGGTTACGGGAGAGAGATCTCTGTGAATATTGTTTATTAAATGTGTATATGTATATAAAAACAATATAGGAGATAATCGGCGCTAAATTACGATCATGAATTGGATATTAAACCAGTGCTGCTCAATAACACTATGTTAACCCTTAACAATATACAATAGAAAGAATTGGGTATAATACCCAGTGTGAGCGCACTTAACTTGCAAGAGTAGATCTTTCAGCAGTGATCCTAGGGAATTTTGATGCCAGAGTCAGAGTGAAATAGACCTAATATTGAGAAATAGAGACAACTCCATGGTGCAAAATAACGTTTGAACATGTACAGGTAGTGGAAATGAAAACTATGATATGATGACAAACTCACAAGGGTGGAGCCCTAATCGGCTCAGATGATATACGTCTCTTGACCACTCTGGGGGGTCACACCCCTTGTGAAGAAATCTTCTGATATTCAGGTATATAGATATCTTCAGTGTTCAAGCGTCGTCGCGCTTTATGGTAATGGCTTCTTATTACTTAGAAACAAGAAGAAATCTCCATTGCGCAGTAGAAATGTATCTTGGAGATATAATAACAGATGGGTACTCACGGTCACCAGAGCCTCTGTTGCTAGTGGCTCAGTAAATAAGCATGTATGGAAATCAAGTCTCAGGCTGGAATATGAATAAACGTTGATAAAACGTAGATAAAACCAAAAGAAGGTTTATTTAAAACTCAATTTTAAAATAAAGTAAAAAGAGACGCGTTTCGTCTGCACACACTGCAGACTTCCTCAGTCTTGTACATAAAAATCACATTAGCACATTTATATAACTGTGCAATAAACCATAATTGTCGGCACCTGCAGTTACTGACCGCACCTTGCGTGTCAACTGCGATGTCGGCGTGCGTTCCATTCTGAGACTTCCGGTCACGTGGGATGTCAACGTGCGTTCCACTCTGAAGTTTCCGGTCACATGTCCGGATATTGAGTCCTACTGCGGTTCCTCATATGCGTTCCATAAATGCAGATTTCCAATGTGCGTTCCACAAATACATTTCACACAGTGGCCACTTGTAGATGAGACTCATAGTAAATCTTCATTTCTTGCCCTGATTATTAGGCCTAATAAAAGAAAACCATATACTAATGTACAACCGGATACTAGATAACGGCAAACAATGATAATCATATCAGCCAATTAACTCATAGTATGGGACTGAAATGATATAATAGATGTGCATATAATACACATAACTGGATAGCAATTCATAATGTCAAATTTAATGAAGAAAGTGACAGATCTCGAAATCGGCATTTAAGCCGTTTGGTTCAAGAGTGTTAAGTTGAAATATCCATTTCATTTCAGTTTTAGCTAATTTTAAATCGAGATTTTCCCCTCTCCAATGTTTCGTTACTTTTTCAATACCAAAGAATTCCAGTCCAATGGGACTGCTATTATGGTTAAGTTTAAAATGATTAGAGACACAGTGTCTATCAAAACCTTTTAAGATGTTATTAATGTGCTCGTTTACTCGGACTTGTAATGCACGTGTAGTTTTCCCTACGTAATATTTATCACAAGGACAACGTAGTATATAAATGAGATATTTAGAAAAGCAAGTTAGTTTGTCTCTAATTTTATGTCTATTGCTGGCGACACAGAATGTAGTTATGTGTCTTTTTTTATTATGTGATTTTCTGCAACTAGTGCAGTCTCCACAGCCGTAGAAACCAGGTGAAAGTCCAAACCAATTTGTTTGTGTCTTATTTTCCCATATATGATTCTTTACCAGTTTTTGTTTTAAACTACCTCCACCTCTATAGGGTTTTAATGGTAGGATATCCCTAAGTATAGGGTCCTCTCTAAGTAATGGCCAATATTTTTGGATATGTCTTTTCATGTTTCTATTTCCAGTATTATAATCCATAATAAAGGGGAATGCAATATGATCAGACTTATTCTTGGCTTTATATTGTAATAACAGATTCCTATCTGTATTATGAACTTGTGTCCTTGTCCGTTCTAATTCCATCCTTTTGTATCCCTTTTCCATGAGATTATTCACTACTTTATTAGACTGTTTTTGAAACTCTTGAATGTCCGTACAATTCCTACGGAGACGGGTCATCTCCCCTTTAGGAACAGCTCTGAGCCATGGGGGGAAATGGTCACTTGCTAGACTAATATAACTATTAACATGAACATCCTTGAAGTGGGTTCTGGTCTTCATAACCCCATCTTCAATATATATCTTTAAATCCAGGTAATCTACCTCTAGGTTACTAATTTTATAGTCCAGTTTAATTCCCCATAGATTAGTATTAAGATACACTAAAAATTCATTCAGGGCACATAAGTCCCCCTTCCAGATGATAATAACATCATCAATATATCTTCTGTACAGGATCAGGTGTTGCCCCCAGCAGTGCCTGGTCCATACCATCTGGTGCTCCCAGTATGCCATGAACAGATTGGCATAACTGGGGGCAAACCTGGTCCCCATGGCCGTACCAATTAACTGTAAATAAAAGCCATAATCGTACCAAAAATAATTATTTTGCAGTATCAATTTAATGCCCTCAATTATGAAGTCTATTTGTTCCTCTTCAAAATGACCTAACTCTCTTAAGAAAAACTGCACAGCTTCACATCCTAGATGGTGGGGAATTATGGTATATAATGAGTTAACATCGCAGGTAACCAATTGGAAGGTGTCTTCCCATGTTATATTTGCTAATGTATTAATGATAGCCATAGTATCTTTAACGTATGAGCGAGTTGAAACAACTAAAGGTTGCAATAAGTGATCCAAATATTCTGACAAATTAGAGGAAATTGACCCTATCCCAGATACTATAGGTCGTCCGGGGGATTCTCTCGATCCTTATGAACCTTGGGTAAGTAATAAAAAACTGGAACTTTAGGGTGTTGCACATGTAGATATTCAAATTCGTTCTCTGTTAAAATGTCCGATTCTTTTCCTTTGTCCAAATAAATGGAAAATTTGGTATGATTGATGTCGTTGGGTCTCCTTCTAGATGTTTATAAGTAGTAGTGTCTCCCAACAGCCTCAGTGCCTCTCTCTCATATTATCCTTACTGAGGACTACTACCCCCCTCCTTTGTCCGCAGGTTTAATAATTAACTCTTTATTTTTACATAGGGAGTTTAGTGCTCGTGTTTCTTCCTTTGTGATGTTACTTCTCCTTAGAGGTTTGTTCTTCTTTTCTTCTTTTCTGATTTCAGATAGTATCATCAGATCAAAAGCTTCCATCTCTTTGGATATCATATGTCTAGGATAGAATTTAGATTTCTTTTTAAGAGTAGTGTGTTTATATTTTCCTTCCTCTGCTATTATTCGTTCTATAGGTGTTTTGGCAAAGAATTTTTTTAACAGAGACTACGTTTAAATTTTTGCAAATCGATATACGTGTTGAAGCTGTTCATTGGTTTTTTGGGTATAAATTTTAGTCCTCTACTAAGGAGGTGGATTTCACCATGGGTGAGTTCCTTTCCGCTTAAATTGAAAATTCCCTCAGATGTTACATTTTTCCTCTTTTTTCTCGTCTGGAGGTCTCTTCCTCCTCTTCTTCCTCGTTTTCTAAGGATCGTTTTCGTGAGTGTATTCCCAGTAACCGGCCTCCTTCTGCCCCCTTTACTTTGCCCTTGCGCTGCTCCATTGGGTTCAGAGGTTTCCCCCCTCCTTCCCATTCTTGATTCATCTGAAAAGGATGATAATCATCTTCCACATCCTCTAATGTTTGAAACCGATTTCTTAATTCCAAAGGTCGATGGTGGTAATGCTGGGGATAGCCAGAATGGTGATAATTACCACCTCTCTGGTGTCCCCAGTGTCCACCTCCCCCCTGATATCTTCCTCTGCTCCTGCTTGCTCTCCCAGATGGTTCATAATTATGACGACCCCATTTGTCATAGGGTGAGAATCTTCTTGCGGGGGTATATGTGGAATCCTGTCAATAGAGTGGAGGACGGGGAGTTTTCTTTGTTACTTCCTCCTCCTTTCTAGGATTTCTTTCGGTCGGACAATGCTGTCCTTTACATTGATTTTATTAGACCAAGCGGGCTCATTCAGTTGTATATTTTTGGGCCATTTCCATGGTTGTGTAGGTTCTCTATATGGTGGATCTTTTTCTTGGCGAAATATCCAAACTTTTTTGTTGGCATAGTCTTTCTTGTCGCGGATGTACTTGCTTTTCTTTTGTGAGGATACTTCTTTTTCAGTTTTCTCTAAACTTAATTCTATACGAGAAAAAATAATAATGTTTCTTTCCTCTATGGATATACCCTCAATTATCTTCATATAGAGAGCTTCTATTTCATCATTTAATTTTAACAATATATTTTTACGTTTGGAAATGACTTTCTCCATCATAAGGATGGAAAAGCCTTGCAACATATTGCACCAATCTTCACCTGGTTTCTACGGCTGTGGAGACTGCACTAGTTGCAGAAAATCACATAATAAAAAAAGACACATAACTACATTCTGTGTCGCCAGCAATAGACATAAAATTAGAGACAAACTAACTTGCTTTTCTAAATATCTCATTTATATACTACGTTGTCCTTGTGATAAATATTACGTAGGGAAAACTACACGTGCATTACAAGTCCGAGTAAACGAGCACATTAATAACATCTTAAAAGGTTTTGATAGATACTGTGTCTCTAATCATTTTAAACTTAACCATAATAGCAGTCCCATTGGACTGGAATTCTTTGGTATTGAAAAAGTAACGAAACATTGGAGAGGGGAAAATCTCGATTTAAAATTAGCTAAAACTGAAATGAAATGGATATTTCAACTTAACACTCTTGAACCAAACGGCTTAAATGCCGATTTCGAGATCTGTCACTTTCTTCATTAAATTTGACATTATGAATTGCTATCCAGTTATGTGTATTATATGCACATCTATTATATCATTTCAGTCCCATACTACGAGTTAATTGGCTGATATGATTATCATTGTTTGCCGTTATCTAGTATCCGGTTGTACATTAGTACATGGTTTTCTTTTATTAGGCCTAATAATCAGGGCAAGAAATGAAGATTTACTATGAGTCTCATCTACAAGTGGCCACTGTGTGAAATGTATTTGTGGAACGCACATTGGAAATCTGCATTTATGGAACGCATATGAGGAACCGCAGTAGGACTCAATATCCAGACATGTGACCGGAAACTTCAGAGTGGAACGCACGTTGACATCCCACGTGACCGGAAGTCTCAGAATGGAACGCACGCCGACATCGCAGTTGACACGCAAGGTGCGGTCAGTAACTGCAGGTGCCGACAATTATGGTTTATTGCACAGTTATATAAATGTGCTAATGTGATTTTTATGTACAAGACTGAGGAAGTCTGCAGTGTGTGCAGACGAAACGCGTCTCTTTTTACTTTATTTTAAAATTGAGTTTTAAATAAACCTTCTTTGGTTTTATCTACGTTTTATCAACGTTTATTCATATTCCAGCCTGAGACTTGATTTCCATACATGCTTATTTACTGAGCCACTACCAACAGAGGCTCTGGTGACCGTGAGTACCCATCTGTTATTATATCTCCAAGATACATTTCTACTGCGCAATGGAGATTTCTTCTTGTTTCTAAGTAATAAGAAGCCATTACCATAAAGCGCGACGACGCTTGAACACTGAAGATATCTATATACCTGAATATCAGAAGATTTCTTCACAAGGGGTGTGACCCCCCAGAGTGGTCAAGAGACGTATATCATCTGAGCCGATTAGGGCTCCACCCTTGTGAGTTTGTCATCATATCATAGTTTTCATTTCCACTACCTGTACATGTTCAAACGTTATTTTGCACCATGGAGTTGTCTCTATTTCTCAATATTAGGTCTATTCACTCTGACTCTGGCATCAAAATTCCCTAGGATCACTGCTGAAAGATCTACTCTTGCAAGTTAAGTGCGCTCACACTGGGTATTATACCCAATTCTTTCTATTGTATATTGTTAAGGGTTAACATAGTGTTATTGAGCAGCACTGGTTTAATATCCAATTCATGATCGTAATTTAGCGCCGATTATCTCCTATATTGTTTTTATTCTCTATTATTTATAACCCAGGAAAGGAGAAGGCTGCTGACGAATATGGATTTTAGGAATAAATCCAGAATTAATATAGAGGATATTTTTGGAGATGATGTCAATCATACTCTGGAAGATAAAAAAAGTGAAAATTATAAAGATAAAAAAAAAAAATGATGACTAATAAATTGGAATATCTCCTTAAAAAGGAGATTAGAACTAAATGGGACATTTTAACGTTAGAAAGATACATTAAATGGTCGCCGTGGCTGGCGGCGTTTGCCTCACCGGCCTCTGCTCGCATTGCTTTCTCAGGTTAGATGGGGGTCCGGCGAGGTTGGGCCCGTGGTTTCGCCTCCTCTCCTCTCCCCTGAACCTCTTTTCTTCCCCTTTTTTTTTTTTTTTTTTTTTTTTTTTCTTTCTTTCTCTCTCTTTCTCTCTTCCCTCTCTTATTTTCTTATTTTATGCCTCTCTCACAACATTTATCTTTTAGACAGTAGATGTTGTAGTCTCATGGGCGCATAGCTCCTTACCCTATAAAATATATGCGGGAGTTGTTTGAAATGTTCGCTGTTATGCATATTTTGATGTCGGGTATCTTGTAAGCACCGTAGCTGATACGAGACTTGACTGGATTTCCTCTTTTCTGTATTGTTTATTCCCCTTTAATAAAATATATGGAATTTAAAAAAAAGAAAGATACATTAAAGATGGTATTACCCCTAGAGGTTTACGGTGGCAAAAGGAACCATCGATCGATAAAAACGATGAGTCCTTTTTGGAAGATTGGTGCAATATGTTGCAAGGCTTTTCCATCCTTATGATGGAGAAAGTCATTTCCAAACGTAAAAATATATTGTTAAAATTAAATGATGAAATAGAAGCTCTCTATATGAAGATAATTGAGGGTATATCCATAGAGGAAAGAAACATTATTTTTTCTCGTATAGAATTAAGTTTAGAGAAAACTGAAAAAGAAGTATCCTCACAAAAGAAAAGCAAGTACATCCGCGACAAGAAAGACTATGCCAACAAAAAAGTTTGGATATTTCGCCAAGAAAAAGATCCACCATATAGAGAACCTACACATCCATGGAAATGGCCCAAAAATATACAACTGAATGAGCCCGCTTGGTCTAATAAAATCAATGTAAAGGACAGCATTGTCCGACCGAAAGAAATCCCTAGAAAGGAGGAGGAAGTAACAAAGAAAACTCCCCGTCCTCCACTCTATTGACAGGATTCCACATATACCCCCGCAAGAAGATTCTCACCCTATGACAAATGGGGTCGTCATAATTATGAACCATCTGGGAGAGCAAGAAGGAGCAGAGGAAGATATCAGGGGGGAGGTGGACACTGGGGACACCATAGAGGTGGTAATTATCACCATTCTGGCTATCCCCAGCATTACCACCATCGACCTTTGGAATTAAGAAATCGGTTTCAAACATTAGAGGATGTGGAAGATGATTATCATCCTTTTCAGATGAATCAAGAATGGGAAGGAGGGGGGAAACCTCTGAACCCAATGGAGCAGCGCAAGGGCAAAGTAAAGGGGGCAGAAGGAGGCCGGTTACTGGGAATACACTCACGAAAACGATCCTTAGAAAACGAGGAAGAAGAGGAGGAAGAGACCTCCAGACGAGAAAAAAGAGGAAAAATGTAACATCTGAGGGAATTTTCAATTTAAGCGGAAAGGAACTCACCCATGGTGAAATCCACCTCCTTAGTAGAGGACTAAAATTTATACCCAAAAAACCAATGAACAGCTTCAACACGTATATCGATTTGCAAAAATTTAAACGTAGTCTCTGTTTAAAAAAATTCTTTGCCAAAACACCTATAGAACGAATAATAGCAGAGGAAGGAAAATATAAACACACTACTCTTAAAAAGAAATCTAAATTCTATCCTAGACATATGATATCCAAAGAGATGGAAGCTTTTGATCTGATGATACTATCTGAAATCAGAAAAGAAGAAAAGAAGAACAAACCTCTAAGGAGAAGTAACATCACAAAGGAAGAAACACGAGCACTAAACTCCCTATGTAAAAATAAAGAGTTAATTATTAAACCTGCGGACAAAGGAGGGGGGTAGTAGTCCTCAGTAAGGATAAATATGAGAGAGAGGCACTGAGGCTGTTGGGAGACACTACTACTTATAAACATCTAGAAGGAGACCCAACGACATCAATCATTACCAAATTTTCCATTTATTTGGACAAAGGAAAAGAATCGGACATTTTAACAGAGAACGAATTTGAATATCTACATGTGCAACACCCTAAAGTTCCAGTTTTTTATTACTTACCCAAGGTTCATAAGGATCGAGAGAATCCCCCCGGACGACCTATAGTATCTGGGATAGGGTCAATTTCCTCTAATTTGTCAGAATATTTGGATCACTTATTGCAACCTTTAGTTGTTTCAACTCGCTCATACGTTAAAGATACTATGGCTATCATTAATACATTAGCAAATATAACATGGGAAGACACCTTCCAATTGGTTACCTGCGATGTTAACTCATTATATACCATAATTCCCCACCATCTAGGATGTGAAGCTGTGCAGTTTTTCTTAAGAGAGTTAGGTCATTTTGAAGAGGAACAAATAGACTTCATAATTGAGGGCATTAAATTGATACTGCAAAATAATTATTTTTGGTACGATTATGGCTTTTATTTACAGTTAATTGGTACGGCCATGGGGACCAGGTTTGCCCCCAGTTATGCCAATCTGTTCATGGCATACTGGGAGCACCAGATGGTATGGACCGGGCATTGCTGGGGGCAACACCTGATCCTGTACAGAAGATATATTGATGATGTTATTATCATCTGGAAGGGGGACTTATGTGCCCTGAATGAATTTTTAGTGTATCTTAATACTAATCTATGGGGAATTAAACTGGACTATAAAATTAGTAACCTAGAGGTAGATTACCTGGATTTAAAGATATATATTGAAGATGGGGTTATGAAGACCAGAACCCACTTCAAGGATGTTCATGTTAATAGTTATATTAGTCTAGCAAGTGACCATTTCCCCCATGGCTCAGAGCTGTTCCTAAAGGGGAGATGACCCGTCTCCGTAGGAATTGTACGGACATTCAAGAGTTTCAAAAACAGTCTAATAAAGTAGTGAATAATCTCATGGAAAAGGGATACAAAAGGATGGAATTAGAACGGACAAGGACACAAGTTCATAATACAGATAGGAATCTGTTATTACAATATAAAGCCAAGAATAAGTCTGATCATATTGCATTCCCCTTTATTATGGATTATAATACTGGAAATAGAAACATGAAAAGACATATCCAAAAATATTGGCCATTACTTAGAGAGGACCCTATACTTAGGGATATCCTACCATTAAAACCCCAAGTCATATATAGAGGTGGAGGTAGTTTAAAACAAAAACTGGTAAAGAATCATATATGGGAAAATAAGACACAAACAAATTGGTTTGGACTTTCACCTGGTTTCTACGGCTGTGGAGACTGCACTAGTTGCAGAAAATCACATAATAAAAAAAGACACATAACTACATTCTGTGTCGCCAGCAATAGACATAAAATTAGAGACAAACTAACTTGCTTTTCTAAATATCTCATTTATATACTACGTTGTCCTTGTGATAAATATTACGTAGGGAAAACTACACGTGCATTACAAGTCCGAGTAAACGAGCACATTAATAACATCTTAAAAGGTTTTGATAGACACTGTGTCTCTAATCATTTTAAACTTAACCATAATAGCAGTCCCATTGGACTGGAATTCTTTGGTATTGAAAAAGTAACGAAACATTGGAGAGGGGAAAATCTCGATTTAAAATTAGCTAAAACTGAAATGAAATGGATATTTCAACTTAACACTCTTGAACCAAACGGCTTAAATGCCGATTTCGAGATCTGTCACTTTCTTCATTAAATTTGACATTATGAATTGCTATCCAGTTATGTGTATTATATGCACATCTATTATATCATTTCAGTCCCATACTACGAGTTAATTGGCTGATATGATTATCATTGTTTGCCGTTATCTAGTATCCGGTTGTACATTAGTATATGGTTTTCTTTTATTAGCCTAATAATCAGGGCAAGAAATGAAGATTTACTATGAGTCTCATCTACAAGTGGCCACTGTGTGAAATGTATTTGTGGAACGCACATTGGAAATCTGCATTTATGGAACGCATATGAGGAACCGCAGTAGGACTCAATATCCGGACATGTGACCGGAAACTTCAGAGTGGAACGCACGTTGACATCCCACGTGACCGGAAGTCTCAGAATGGAACGCACGCCGACATCGCAGTTGACACGCAAGGTGCGGTCAGTAACTGCAGGTGCCGACAATTATGGTTTATTGCACAGTTATATAAATGTGCTAATGTGATTTTTATGTACAAGACTGAGGAAGTCTGCAGTGTGTGCAGACGAAACGCGTCTCTTTTTACTTTATTTTAAAATTGAGTTTTAAATAAACCTTCTTTTGTTTTATCTACGTTTTATCAACGTTTATTCATATTCCAGCCTGAGACTTGATTTCCATACATGCTTATTTACTGAGCCACTACCAACAGAGGCTCTGGTGACCGTGAGTACCCATCTGTTATTATATCTCCAAGATACATTTCTACTGCGCAATGGAGATTTCTTCTTGTTTCTAAGTAATAAGAAGCCATTACCATAAAGCGCGACGACGCTTGAACACTGAAGATATCTATATACCTGAATATCAGAAGATTTCTTCACAAGGGGTGTGACCCCCAGAGTGGTCAAGAGACGTATATCATCTGAGCCGATTAGGGCTCCACCCTTGTGAGTTTGTCATCATATCATAGTTTTCATTTCCACTACCTGTACATGTTCAAACGTTATTTTGCACCATGGAGTTGTCTCTATTTCTCAATATTAGGTCTATTTCACTCTGACTCTGGCATCAAAATTCCCTAGGATCACTGCTGAAAGATCTACTCTTGCAAGTTAAGTGCGCTCACACTGGGTATTATACCCAATTCTTTCTAGTGTATATGTATATGCCCGAATGTCCCATCCAGTTCCTGGGGCGGGATATCCTTTGCAAATTGTAAGCCCAAATTACATTTTTTCCCGGGGGTCACGCTAGATTAGACCTGCCTGAGAGTGGCAGCTCTGCACAGCAGTACAGCCAGCCAGCCAGTACATCCGACCCGCAAAAATTGCAGTAATTATGCCAAGAGAAGAAGAATGGCGCTCGGCACCAACGCCGGCAGCCCCGGACCTGCACACACTACTCCTTGGAATTCCTGAGGTGTGGGCAGAGGAAAACCCGCCCGGACTAGCTGTAAATATTTTCCGAGTGTACGTTGATTTATAACCTGGTGCAACGCCTGTGGCTTTAAGACAATATCACATCCGACAAAAAAGCCAAGCAGAATATCCAGACATATTTGCAGAGATTTAAAGACCACGGCATATTGAAATTCTGCGTGTCACCGTGGAACACACCATTGTTGCCAGTACAGAAAGAGGGCACACAAGAGTACCGCCCAGTCTAAGATTAATTCCCGGAGATACAAAATATTACACGGTGCTTGATTTAAAAGATGTTTTTTGTAGCCGTCTGGTTCCGGCAAGCCAGCCCCTTTTTATTTTTCAGTGGGAGGTATCTACAATGGATGGCGCTCAGCCAGGACCTCTTGTCCTTCAGCGCTCAGCCACAGAAAGTTGTTCTATTACAGTATGTTGATTATTAATTACAGGCTTCTCCCATATAAAAAGACTGTCTCTCTGACACAAAAGCCCTGCTACATTTCCTGTGCCATGCAGGTTACAGAGTGTCCAAAAAGAAAGCACAAATATGTAAACAGACTGTGAAATATCTCGGTTTTCAATTAACAGGTACCAAGTGTACACTGGGGGCTGAGAGAAAGGAAGCAGTATGCCGAATACCCCAACCAAAGACAAGTTGACACTTGGCCAAGTTCTTCATGTCAAGGTGCCCCATGCTGTCAAAGCCCTGCTGGATGTCAAAGGAAGCTACTGATTCTGCAACAGCCGGATGACGAAGTACCAAGCTATGATGTGTGAGAATCCACAGGTTCATTTGGACCTCATCGCTACCTTGAACCCTGCTACTTTACTGCCTGACTGTGAAGAGGATCCAGACCATGAATGCCTCCAAGTCATGGAAGAAGTGTTCAGTAGCAGGCCAGATTTGAAAGACGTACCCCTAGACAAATATGATCTACAGCTATTTACTGATGGTAGCAGCTACATGGATGATGGGAAGAAAGTCTCCGGCTATGCAGTAGTCTCAGCAGAAGAAATTATTGAAGCAAATCCACTACCAGGCCATACATCTGCACAACTGGCTGAAATAACGGCCCTAACCAGAGCTCTAGAAATCTCTGAAGGCAAAAGAGTAAATATCTACACTGATTCCAAGTATGCCTTCATGACAGTCCATGCACATGGTGCACTCTACAAAGAAAGAGGTCTACTTACTTCCTCAGGACAACAAATCAAGTATGCAGCTGAAATCAAAGCCTTCCTAGAAGCTGTATGGAAATCGAGTGCTATCAGTATTATGCATTGTCGTCGCCACCAGAAAGGTCATGATGAAATCCCGAAAGGCAACAGGCACGCAGACCAGGCCGCAAAAGCGGCTGCAACACCATTGCTAACAACTGATCAAGCCAAAGTCCTGCTCTGCAAGCAAGAGGACCAACCTGCCATGCCAAACTACGAATTTTATACGAATTGGAGAAAATTTGAATCTGGAGGCGAATTTATTGAAATTATTTTGCACTAATGGCACAATGACTATGAACTATTAGAACTCAATTATGATTATATCCAATGGTTTTTTCTAAATCTGGTCCCAAGGCCGAAATTTCTACTCCACTCCTCTGAACCCGCAAGAGACACGTTTTATGATTAACACCTCAGAAGTTCAGCAAAGACTCTGCAGAGTATACAAAATGATGCTGAAATTCTTCAGCGTAAAATTAATGGGGGAGTATGGAGAAGATACAAAAGAAACCGAAGTTGAACGAGCAGAAAATTCGAGAGAATGAACCGCAAAGACTTTGATGTCCAAACTGTGCCAAGAGACGTCACTAGGCTTGTTGGATGTGCTGCCGATAGTTCTATTGCACATTAGGTGCAGTCCAACCCCCCAATTGAAGCTAAGTCTGTACGAACTCATGTTTGGACGGCCTACCTCTCTGATTAATGGACTAAGGTGGGACCTTCGGGCATTGGGAAAACTAAACTAAATTATCAGGTTGTACTGTTAGGTAAATCAATGCAGAAATTGCCGGAAATGTTTTTTTGGTTTTTGAAATTCCGGTGGGGAGGGATTGGGTTTATGTGACTGTAAAAAGAATTGCTCAAGGGATTTTGATATTTGGGGCAATTGTGGTACTGATTTTGTATTTTGCAAATTTGATTTATGGACTATTACGTGGAGTATGCCCAAAGTGCACAAGCACCACCAAAATCTGGAATGGTACGCACCTGGTGATGGAGAACCGTACCATGTGGAGACAAAAGCGAGAGGCGCTATCTGGAACCCAGCTGAAAAGATATTTACTTGTGCAATTTAAATATGACTATGCTAAAAAGTCTGGGCAAACTATGTGTTGGGTGTGTAGTAGACTGCACCCAGAGACAATTTATATACCATTCGCATCTGTTCCAATGAATTTGAGTATGTTTGTATCAGAAAATGTTACAGTACAGGCAGTTGATAGGTCAAGGGAGAAACCAGAAGTATTCAGTCCTGGGTACCCCATAACAGGACCAGTGTACCCACCAGAGTGGTGTTTTCAATTAGGCCCAGATAAGGAGATAAATAACGAGGATGGGTTATGTAACTCAAGCCAGTTCAACTAGACATCCTACATTTATATATTCAGAACAGGACTGAAAGAGCAGTCAAATTTTCTATATATATGATGTAGAAAGCTCACAAGCGAGCAAGAGGAGGTGATTGCGAATGTGACCAATGGAAGGCAGAGTGCACTGGATATGATGAAACGACTGAGATAACTGATGATAGAAATATTAAAGGGAACACTATATTTGTCACCATTTACAGTGAAAGGAGAGTACCAGGTGTGCTGTGAAAGAGTGTGTTACACATGGGTACCACCTACAGTAACGGGAATGTTATTTGGCTAAATTGATCCCAATCCAGAGGGTAAGGGGGGAAGACACTAATTCAGACACAACACTTCACCCTAGGTATCCACTGGTGTTTGAGAGACAGAAGAGAGAGTTGTTTAAAAAAGCGGATTGAATATGGGCATGGCTTCCAGTATGGACTGGATGAGGAAAAGAGTTGATGGCAAGAATGAACAGTTATGCCAGTTTGATGAATGAGATTTTGAATAAGACTAGTTGGGATATTCAGGTGCTGAATCTGGAAGTACGGGAGATACGAAAGGTACAAATGATATATGATATGGCACTGGAACAGATTAGTGCAGCCCTGAATGGATTGTGTGAGATGGCAATGTATTATGAATGTTGCCACTATGCAAGAAAGCACTGACACCCACACAGACACAAAATATATCACTGATTATCCCACAAGGTATGTTCCCAACAAAAATAGCCCCCCCCCCAAGTATGAGGAACTTGAGAATAGAAGCTTTGAGGTGTAATGGCTACAAGTCTCAGGAGAAGAGCCTGAGGCTTGAGCCAAGGGGGGAATGTAGTGGAAATAGACTGGAAGATGGCCGCTATTATAATCCAGGCGACCATCTTGTTCAGAATATTGGTTCACTTAAATATAACTAGGCAGGTTTTTAGCTGAAACTATAATGAGGCACATGTAGAAATTTAGGAATGTGCTGAGATTAGTAGAAAAACAATTAAAGCGCTGAGAGAGAGATCTCTGCTGTTCCAGGCACAGAGAAAGATACGTCAAGGTCGTTGGGGCCCGCAGAAAGACAAAGAAAGCGTAGACACCAGACCATGCTTTATCTGTATAAAAATAAACATAGTCTTTAGGGAGGTGGGCACGTCCCGGATTGAGTGTGGCAGCAAATCACAAACTGTCAGACTAACATGAAGTTTGCCAATTTATCGTCAATGTATGGAATTCCTTTGTACTAACAATGGGAGGTATTAACCCACGTGGGGTGGAATAAAGTGTCATCGGGAGGTGGGCTAATTGGGATGTACCTAATTATGTATTTGGGGTATGTGGTGAGAGCGGAGTCACATGACAGGAAGGGTGGGGGCGGTACCAGGCAGTGTCTGCTGGGATGCCAGGCTAGCTGGACGTACTGTATGTGTCTCTGCTATCTGATGTTATGCTGAATAAATCTACAACTATAAACCAACTCACGGAGTCTACTCGTTTCATGACATGGTGTAACAAGTGTTTCCCTGCGTATCCATTTTGATCGGTGAAGATGTCTAAGTTCTCTCCTCCGGAACCCTTCGATTTCTCTCAGCCTGCTGCATGGCCTGCTTGGCGCCAAAGGTTTGCACGCTTCACGATCGCTTCGAAGCTGGATAAGGAGCCTGGTGAGGTGCAGGTTAATTCCCTTTTATACGCTATGGGGAGAGACGTGGAGCCGATTTACGGTACTTTTCAGTTCAGCGCTGGGGAAGAGATGGACTTTGATAAAGTCGTGGATAAGCTCAGCGCCCATTTTGTGCCCAGAAGAAATGTGATTCACGAGAGAGCCTGCTTTCACAAGCGCGCCCAGTGTGAGGGAGAATCTGTGGAATCATTTGTGCGCAGCCTTTATCAGTTGGCAGAGTTCTGTGAGTTCGGCGCTGCTAAGGAGGAGCAGATCAGAGACAGACTGGTTATCGGAATTGCAGACTCGGAAGTTTCACTTAAATTGCAGCTGGAGTCTAAGCTGACACTGGATGAGGCGATACGGATTGCACGTCAGAATGAATTGGTGAAGAAACAAAGTGCAGACTTAAGGTCAGAAAACAGTGTGGAAGAAATACACCAGCCACAAAGGGTTAAAAGCGGCAGACAGCAGGCAGCGGACAGACCCAGGAGCGGTTGGACACCGTGTTCCCGTTGCACACACTGTAACCGCCCTCACGAGATGAAGACGCGGTGCCCTGCTATAGACAAGAGGTGCAGGAAGTGCAACCGCGCCGGCCATTTTGAGGTGGTTTGTAAATCAGAGTCTGTGAGAGAGATGTGTCTGGACAGTGATCAGGAGACGCCAGAACTGTCCTTTATAGGATCGGTGACTGAACAGTCCGGCTCTGTCGAGGATTGGCGTGTTACACTCACGATGTTGGGTGAAAGAGTTGCCTTTAAGATTGATACCGGAGCAGACATTACAGTTATTTCCTTTGTGACATTCTCAAAGCTACCTCGACGTCCGGAGCTGGAAAAGGTTACGATTCAAGTTCATAGTCCGGGAGGTCGCATTGATTGCATCGGCAGGGTCCTTGCTGACTGTGAGTACCGGGAGCGGAAAATATTGATGTGGGTGTACGTGATCAGAGGATCGTGTGTGAATAACCTTCTGAGTCGGAAAGCAGCCTGCAGTCTGGGCCTTGTTGCTAGAGTGTACGAAGTCACTGAGGACGTGTTTGGAGACCTGGGGCTGCTGAACTGTGAGCCGGTTCGTATAAAGCTCAAACCTGAGGCTGTCCCTTATAGCCTTACTACGCCTCGTAGGATTCCATTTCTGCTTTTGCCGAAGGTGAAGTGCGAGCTTCTGCGGATGGAAAAGATGGGGGTTATCGAGGCGGTCACAGAAGCTACTGACTGGTGTGCGCCCATTGTACCAGTCGCTAAAAAGAATGGAAAAGTTCGTATTTGTGTGGATTTGAAACGTCTGAACGAAGCCGTTAGGAGGGAGAGATATGTCATGCCGACATTGGAAGATATTGCTCCTCAGTTGCCGGGGGCTAACTTATTTTCCACGCTCGACGCTTCCAGTGGTTTCTGGCAGATACCGCTTGACCCAGAGAGCCAGAAACTGACGACCTTCATTACTCCGGTAGGTCGGTTTTGCTTCCGCAGACTCCCCTTCGGGATATCTTCGACCCGGAGATCTTCCAGAGAGAGATGAGTTCCCTGTTGAGAGACCATGAGGGTACTGTGGTTATGGACGATATCCTTGTGTATGGGTCCACTAAGGAGGAGCACGACCGGCGACTGCTTTGTGTGCTGCAAACAGTCAAGGAATCTGGCCTGAGGCTAAATAAGGAGAAGTGCCACTTTGGGAAACCAGAACTGTGTTATTTTGGCCATAATATTAGTGGGGAGGGGGTTAAGCCAGATGCCAGCAAGGTTCTCGCTATTGAGAAAATGAAAAGCCCTTCCGATGTGAATGAACTGAGACAAATACTGGGCCTTGTGAATTATGTGGGGAAGTTTTTACCGGAGTTGTCCTCGGTGTTACATCCTGTCACAGAATTGTTAAAGAAAGATGTCGCCTGGATATGGAGACCTCCACAGGAGGAGGCCTTAGCACGAGTCAAGTCCATGCTGGGATCCGCTCCGGTGTTGGGGTACTATGACCCCTGCAAGAAGACTGTGGTTAGCGCAGATGCTAGTAGCTACGGGTTGGGAGCGGCCCTTCTGCAGCTGAAGGAGGGTAAACTACAGCCTATTGTTCTCGCACCTTAACAGCAGCAGAGAGACGTTATGCACAAATTGAAAAAGAGTGTTTGGCTGGAGTCTGGGCCTGCGAACGCTTCCACCGTTATCTGGTGGGTTTGGAGGAGTTCAGTCTGGAGACTGACCACAAGCCACTAGTTCCTCTCATTAATTCTTATGATATCGACAAGGCGCCTCTGAGATGCCAGAGACTCTTAATGAGACTACTTAGGTTTAATGTTAGAGCTGTGCATGTCCCGGGGAAACAGCTGGTAGTGGCAAATACCCTCTCCAGACTCCCGCTGGCTGCTGAGGGCGATTCGTCGACAGAGTCGGACGTGAAGGTGTATGTGGATTCGATCTTAGCCTCCAAATCCATCTCTTCAGGGAGATTGGGACAGATTAAGAGAGAGACGCACCTGGATGTTGTCCTTCAAGAAGTTATCAGCTATGTAAGAGACGGCTGGCCGGAGAGTCGTGCTGCGTGGTGGTCTCTGAGTGCGTTCCAGTCCGAGAGAGCGTACCTTACTGAAATGGACGGCTTAGTGTTTTTTCAAGACCGCATTGTTATTCCGAAAAGTTTGCGTCAAGACATGCTACGGCGGATTCATGAAGGTCATTTGGGGGTTTCCAAGTGCAGAGAGAGGGCGTCGTCTGCTGTGTGGTGGCCTGGGATTAGCGCTGACATTGCTGATTTCATCTCGAGATGTGCCTTCTGCAGAGAACGTCGACCTACACAGAGACGTGAGCCTTTACTTTCCACCCCCCTACCTGCGGGTCCATGGCAGAAGATAGCTGCGGATCTGTGCGAACTAAAAGGGAGGAAATATTTAGTTGTTGTGGACTACTACTCCAGATACCTTGAGCTCGCGCCACTGGGTGAGGCGACCAGTGCTACTGTGATCGTCCGTCTGAAAAGCATGTTTGCCAGGTGGGGTATCCCGTCGGAGTTGGTGAGTGACAATGGTATGCAGTTCGCCTCTAAAGAGTTTGCTTCTTTTGGGAAGGATTACGATTTCCGTCACACGACTTCCAGTCCGCATTACCCGCAGGCTAATGGGATGGCGGAGCGAGCGGTTCAGACCGCTAAGTTTATTTTGGGGCAGGCGGAACCTTATTTGGCCCTGATGGCGTACAGAGCGGCTCCTGTTCAGGCTACAGGGTGTAGCCCTGCTCAGCTGATGTTGGGACGGCAGATTCGTACTACTTTGCCTTCTGTGGATGCTTCCCTGCCGGCTTCTCCGGTCCTTCCAGAGGATATTCGGAGGAGGGACGAGGTGGCGAAGCGGAACTACAGGTTCTTTTATGATAGACGACATTCTACTCGCCCACTATCGGTGCTATACCCGGGGCAGAGTGTCCGGGTTAAGCTAGATGATGAGACGAGGTGGAGAACCCCGGCTACAGTTGTGGAGCGTTCTCCGGAGCCCAGGTCCTACGTGATCCACACGGAAGGAGGAACTGTCGCTCGCCGCAACAGAAGGCATCTTCAGCCGGTACCCGAGGAGTTGAGTGCTGAGACCTCGACACCACAACAGCCAGACTCTCCGGTTTTACGGAATGGGTCTACCCTGCAGGTGGTTTCTGGGCATGATGTACCGCTGCTTCCAGCGGAGCCACAGCCACCCTCTCAAGGACTTGGTGATGGTTCTTGCAAGATGACTTCGAGTGGTAGCGTTGTGAGGCCTCCGGAACGTTACCGGGATTAATGTTTAGCTAGAGCAGCGATTTGAAGAATGGTCAGAATAATCCCAAAGTCACTGCGGACTAGGGTAGTCTACCCCGATGTCCAAGTTAGCATTGTTTATCTACTTGTATCTTTACATTGTTTGTTTTGTATGTTTTACCGTTAAAATTTGGTGAGAGCGGAGTCACATGACAGGAAGGGTGGGGACGGTACCAGGAAGTGTCTGCTGGGATGCCAGGCTAGCTGGATGTACTGTATGTGTCTCTGCTATCTGATGTTATGCTGAATAAATCTACAACTATAAACCAACTCATGGAGTCTACTCGTTTCATGACAGGTATAAGACCCCTTGTCGGG
This sequence comes from Leptobrachium leishanense, assembly GCA_009667805.1. NCBI lineage: Eukaryota > Metazoa > Chordata > Amphibia > Anura > Megophryidae > Leptobrachium > Leptobrachium leishanense. Next base: position 81,013,859 of record CM019071.1, read on the forward strand.
GGGGAGACGGGGCTCATTCTTTGCGATTGAATCCTGTTTGAGCATCTGTTGTGATATCACAATAAAGTTTGCCTTTCCTGAAGAGACTCGTGTTCAGACAATCCTTGCTCGTGTCCGGTCCGGCCTCGTCTTGAGTGAACCTGCAGATTCCGGTTACAGTGCCACCATGAGTACCTGCTCTTGGACTCCATAGGAACTTGTGACAACGTGAGAAGAAGACACGGAGGGACATAGGAACTACATTTATCCCAATCTCACTCTGCTCAGTGCATTATTATTCCTGTGAAAATTGAGACAATTTCACAATTTAGACATGGCAAACAGAAGAAAAGTTAAAATACACGAAATGCACACTGTGACTTTTGAATTCAGTTTCCAAACATATGCTCCACACAGTATCAGAGTCGGTGAAACAGTCTTTCCCATTACCATCAGTATTGTGACACTGTATAGTTATTTTGCCAATAAAGTTATCTATTCAATCCTGTGTACTTGCGTCATCACCCTGCGCCAAATGTGAAATCCCTCTACATCGACTCACAACTTCGCAGGAAAGAGCAAGATGCCGAAGGTCGTGTCTCGTTCGGTGGTCTGTTCGGATACGAGAGACCGTGAGGAGTACGATGACGGAGAAAAGCCCCTCCATGTGTATTACTGCCTGTGCGGGCAGATGGTGCTGGTCCTGGGTGAGTGCGGCCTGCGGGGAGTCTCCGGCTGTGGGACGGAGATCGGACCCGGATGTGTTACTGCTGCATGCTATGAGAGCACAGCCGCACTGAGCGCCCTGCAAAACCATAAACATTTCTGTGGGTTCTGTGATGCATTAAAGCATTGTTTTTGTGGACTGCACAAGCTCCGGGAAGGGGGATGTTGTCACATTAAGGTTTTCCCTGTGTGTCTCTTCCTTATCCCCCCCCCCCCCAAGTACATGAACAAATGAAGGATGTGATTGGATTTGTCCTCCTTGATCAGAGCTCTTAGTGAGTGCTTTGTATTTATAGGATGTACCTGTGTGAAAAGGTGCATCGCCCGGGTTAGGGTGAACCTGCGTGAAAAGGTGCATCGCCCGGGTTAGGGTGTACCTGCGGGAAAAGGCGCATCGCGCGGGTTAGGGTGTACCTGCGGGAAAAGGCGCATCGCGCGGGTTAGGGTGTACCTGCGGGAAAAGGCGCATCGCGCGGGTTAGGGTGTACCTGCGGGAAAAGGCGCATCGCGCGGGTTAGGGTGTACCTGCGGGAAAAGGCGCATCGCGCGGGCGGTTAGGGTGTACCTGCGGGAAAAGGCGCATCGCGCGGGCGGGTTAGGGTGTACCTGCGGGAAAAGGCGCATCGCGCGGGCGGGTTAGGGTGTACCTGCGGGAAAAGGCGCATCGCGCGGGCGGGTTAGGGTGTACCTGCGGGAAAAGGCGCATCGCGCGGGTTAGGGTGTACCTGCGGGAAAAGGCGCATCGCGCGGGTTAGGGTGTACCTGCGGGAAAAGGCGCATCGCGCGGGTTAGGGTGTACCTGCGGGAAAAGGCGCATCGCGCGGGTTAGGGTGTACCTGCGGGAAAAGGCGCATTGCGTGGGTTAGGGTGTACCTGCGGGAAAAGGCGCATCGCGCGGGTTAGGGTGTACCTGCGGGAAAAGGCGCATTGCGCGGGTTAGGCTGGGGTCAGACCAGCGCACTTTTAACGTGCGTTCTGGCGCACATAATTACGGCTGCACTAGCAGCAGATGACGGGCAATGACGGCCAATATACGATGTACGGTCGCACAAAAGTCCGGCCGTGCAACGCAAGTGGAATTTGACCGCATTTTTCTGAGAACGCTGAACCGCTAGTACTGACGTACTGAGTGCGCAGCTGCGGCATAGCGGCGTGTGTGCGTGATTAGGAGATGTCAGACCCTGCTAATGTCCAGCCTACATAACGTCCAGACGCAAAAAGAGTTTTATTGACGATCCATACAAAATCACGCCCGAAAGTGCGTGTCGTCTGACCGTTTTTGCGCATTCCGTGAAAAAATACGTCAATGCGTTCGGACGCACTTTTTCACGTTCGCGGGGAAAAATGCTTTCGTCTGACCCTAGCCTTAGGGTGTACCTGCGGGAAAAGGCGCATCGCGCGGGTTAGGGTGTACCTGCGGGAAAAGGCGCATCGCGCGGGTTAGGGTGTACCTGCGGGAAAAGGCGCATCGCGCGGGTTAGGGTGTACCTGCGGGAAAAGGCGCATCGCGCGGGTTAGGGTGTACCTGCGGGAAAAGGCGCATCGCGCGGGTTAGGGTGTACCTGCGGGAAAAGGCGCATCGCGCGGGTTAGGGTGTACCTGCGGGAAAAGGCGCATCGCGCGGGTTAGGGTGTACCTGCGGGAAAAGGCGCATCGCGCGGGTTAGGGTGTACCTGCGGGAAAAGGCGCATCGCGCGGGTTAGGGTGTACCTGCGGGAAAAGGCGCATCGCGCGGGTTAGGGTGTACCTGCGGGAAAAGGCGCATCGCGCGGGTTAGGGTGTACCTGCGGGAAAAGGCGCATCGCGCGGTTAGGGTGTACCTGCGGGAAAAGGCGCATCGCGCGGGGTTAGGCTGTACCTGCGGGAAAAGGCGCATCGCGCGGGTTAGGGTGTACCTGCGGGAAAAGGCGCATCGCGGGGTTAGGCTGTACCTGCGGGAAAAGGCGCATCGCGCGGTTAGGCTGTACCTGCGGGAAAAGGCGCATCGCGCGGGGTTAGGCTGTACCTGCGGGAAAAGGCGCATCGCGCGGGGTTAGGTGTACCTGCGGGAAAAGGCGCATCGCGCGGGGTTAGGCTGTACCTGCGGGAAAAGGCGCATCGCGCGGGGTTAGGCTGTACCTGCGGGAAAAGGCGCATCGCGCGGGGTTAGGCTGTACCTGCGGGAAAAGGCGCATCGCGCGGGGTTAGGCTGTACCTGCGGGAAAAGGAGCATCGCGCGGGTTATGGTTGCCAGGTCCTTCACTTCATTTCCTCGACCCGTAATTCTGATTGTCAATGCATGAAATTCCTCCCCTTAACATGTATATTTCATTTGCTTCAGGGTGGGAATTATCTAATCGATGAAGTGCGCCAAACGAGAGAGCACCAAAATTTCTGTGCTCTCTGACTAATCCCTGTAGTTCTCTGTGACCCTGCAAGGTTATATAGTAACCTCTTTGGTCTCCCTGGGGTTACTGTGGACTCCAGGAGATTCTACCAGCTGTCACTGGTGGATCCATAGAAGGGGCACAGGGGGCATTTGCCCCCTCCCAACCCATTGTAAGTGAAACAAGTGACCTTTTTGAAGGTTTGCAGACCTTTTGTCTGGGGAGTAGCTAGTTTCTGAGCCTGTCTCCAGTGACTTCCCTAAACATGTGTGGCTGTATATGTGTGTTGTTTGGGTATCAGTGGGTGTCTGGACCTGCAACGTGTTATTGCTGGTGGTGTTTGATTCTCAGTGAGGGGCAGAGCATTGCTGTGTGGGAGTCTGTTAGTTGTCACCTGAGCAGCAGGAGGACAGACCCTGTGTGGCAATGCTCTAACGTGAGTGTAATGAGCACAGCTGTGATCCGGCACTCGGTCTGAGTGTCACTGACAGACACCAGCTCTTAGCCAAAATGTCTAGAATGCACCCCCCAAAAAAAAAAAAAAACTTGTGTCTGGACCCCTGCAGTGATTAGGAATAAGTTGCCATTCTTTTTCTAATACTTGTTGCTATCGTCTCACTCCCTAATACCCCTCTGTTTATTTTCTGCTGCATCTTCCTGCTATTTCATATTCTCGATTAACCCTCACCGAGTGTGTCACCCCATCCTCTTAGATTGTAAGCTCTTGAGAAGGGTCCTCTCTCCTACTGTACTGTGTGTTTAACTTGTATGCTTATTTGTTGTTTGGCCTCCCACTGTACAGCGCTACGGAACTTGTTATCGCTCTATAAAAACTTGTAACTAGCTAATAAACTGGTGTACTCATAATACATCTGTTGATAGGGAACCAAAAAGCGTTAATGCCTTGTACAGTTACAAGCATTTATAAAGCGCCAACAGGCTTCATAGCGCTGTACAATGGGAGAGACAGAATAACAAGTATACATACACATTACACACACTAAACAGTGAGAGAGAAGACCCTGCTCGCGAGCTCACAATCTAGGAGGAGAGGGGTGACACACTAGGGGAGGGTTAATAGAGTACAAGTAGTAACAGGGTGCATGTGGAAAGAAGGAGCAAGAGATGAACAATGGGGGATTAGGGAGTGAGCCGATAGGCTTCCCTAAAGTAATGGGTTTTCAGCGATGTCTTGAAGGACTGGAGAGATGGGGAGAGTCTGATGTTGCAGGGGAGGGAATTCCATAGAAAGGGGGCAGCTCGGGAGAAGTCCTGAAGGTGGGAGTTGGGGGGTTTGGGTATGAGGAGCAGATAACATCAGGTCATTGGCTGAGCGAAGTGGTCGGGACAGGATGTACCTGCTAATAAGGGAGGAGATGTAGACAGGGGCGCGGTTATGGAGAGCTTTGTATGTGAGGACCAGTATTTTGAATTAGATTCTAATGGAAACAGGATGCCAGTGTAGAGATTGACAAAGGGGTGCGGGATGTGAGGTGTATGAGTCGGGCACAGGCATTCATTAGACTGCAGAGGGAGAATCTGTTATCTTTTTTTAAGGCCAGAGAGAAGGAGGTTACAGTAGTCCAGACTGGACATAATAAGAGCTTGGATGAACATTTTAGCAGAGTTATGATTTAAGAAAGGCAAGGACAAGTGCAATGTTTTTTAGGTGGAAGAAGCAGGATTTGGTTAATGACTGAATGTGAGGAGTAAAGGATAGATCGGAGTCTAGGAGGACCCCGATGCAGCGAGTCTGAGGCTGGGGTCAGACTAACGCATTTTTAACGTGCGTTTAGGCGCACTTATTCACGGCCGTAGTAGCAGCAAATGACGGCCAATATACGAAGTCCGGCCGCACGAAAGTCCGGCCGCATAACGCAAGTGGCAAACAAACTCATTTTTTCTAGAACGTAGAACCGCTAGTACTGACGTACAGAGTGCACTGCGTCCGCATAGCGGCATGTGTGCGTGATTAGGAGACGTCAGACGCTGATAATGTCCGGCCTACATAACGTCCAGACGCAAAAAGTGTTTTATTGACAATCTGTAAAAAAACACATACAAAAATGCGCATTGTTTGACCGCTTTTGCGTCCACCGTATAAAAAAATGGGTCAATGCCTTCGGACGCACTTTTTGACGGTCGATGCGAAAAATGCGTTTGTGTGGCCCTAGCCACTGAGGTAAAAGTAATGGTGGCATCATTCACCTGAAGGAAAATGGGTACGAAATGTAGGATTTAGAGGAAGGGAAGACAAGAAGTTCAGTTTTAGAGAGGTTGAGCTTTAGGAAACGGGAAGTCATCCATTCGGAGACAGCCGAGCGGCAGGCTGTAACGCGGTCCAACACTGGAGGAGAGAGATCGGGGGAAGAAAGGTAGATTTGGGTGTCGTTGGCATAGAGATGATATTGGAGTCCATAGGAAGAGATGAGGTTGCCCAGAGAGGCAGTATAGATTGGGAAGAGTCAGAACAGAGCCTTGAGGCACCCCAGCTAAGAGAGGAAGCAGTGGTGAAGAGACCTCAGCGAAGGAGACACTGAAGGAGCGAAGAGAGCGAGAGAGGTAGGAAGAGAACCAGGAGAGAGCAGTGTCACGGAGTCCAAGTTAGGCTAGGGTCAGTCTAACGCTTATTTCGCAGCGATTGTCAAAAAGTGCGTCCGAACGCATTGCCGTATTTTTTGACGGAATGCGCAAAAACGTTCATACGATGCGCATTTTTGTGCGTGATTTTTTACGGATCCAAACCAGGAAACTTTGGGTGTCTGGACGTTATGTTGGCCGGACATGAGCAGCGTCTGACATCTCCTAATCACGCACACATGCCGCTAGCGGACGCATCGCACTCTGTACGTCAGTACTAGCGGTTCTGCGTTCTCGAACAAATGCGTTCATTTTCCACTTGTGTTGCACGGCCGGACTTTTGTGCGGCCGTACTTCGTATATTGGCCGTCATTGCGCGTCATTTGCTGCTACTACGGCTGTGATTAAGTGCGCCTAAACGCACGTAAAAAATGCGCTAGTGTGACCACAGCCTTAACGCAGCGTGAGGAGCAGGAGAGGGTGGTCAACAGTGTTGAATGCAGCAGAAAGGTCGAGGAGAATTGGCCTTTGTACCACCTGTTGGCATTAGCGGTCCTTTATTACACAGGGTTGAAGCTGAAAAGGGAAATATTTAGAGTTATTCCGGTACTGCAAGTGCACAGATATCGTTTTTTTTTAAACAGTACTGATACGTTTTTTTCAGGTACTCACGGTACTTTTATTTAATGTCATGTGACACTTTCCAATAAATAGCTTAAACTGGACAGGTTTTCAGCAAAATCTTATGTTAATAGTGAAATGTGTAGCCACACACCACATTTACCTGCCGGAGCTAGGCCAGATTTCAGGGGCCAAGCAGGACTATCCAGGAGGCGCTAGGGTGGAAGTATGTATGACATATGTCTAACCACTCTAATACTGCAATGACAACATAGGAAAAAAAGATTGCCCAGGTGCACAGATACAAAAAGGTATATGCAATACAAAAATCGATGGATGCACTCAGGGTCTTAAGAAAAAGATAAAAAATGTTTTATTGAAAAAAAGTCCTGTAGACCTCTCCCGATTCACTCAGAGCCTTTCTCTTGTGTGTGTGTGTATACAGTCAGGTCCAGAAATATTGGGACATCGACACATCTTTGGCTCTATACACCATTGCAATGGAGTTGGAATGAAACAAACACAATGTGCTTTAACTGCAGACTGTCAGCTTTAATTTGAGGGTATGTACATCCAACTCAGGTGAACGGTGTAGGACTTAACAAGTGGGAGGCACATCTGCAAACTGCTGTAAGTCCTACACCGTTCACCTGAGTTGGATGTACATACCCTCAAATTAAAGCTGACAGTCTGCAGTTAAAGCACATTGTGTTTGTTTTGTTTCATTCCAACTCCATTGTGATGGTGTATAGAGCCAAAGATGTTAGAATTGTGTCGAAGGTCCAGAAATATTGGGACAGACTTTATATCGGCTGGCAGGATGCTCTAATGGCATTCTACCGGGCCCCTGCTGCTTTACAAACGTTAAATCCAGAGAGAAGCAGGAGAAGCTGCACAGTGGGGCTTCTCCTCCTGGTCAGTTATGTTTTGGGACGTGCATTTTACAGAGTTGTAACAATTAGGGATGCACCGATACTAGTATCAGTATCTATGCCGATACCAGCAATTTCACGAGAATTTGGTACTCCTGCAGATGCCCCTGATACCGGAAGCCAACATTGAGCTGGCTTGCTGACATCTGAGGGACTGGGATCTTGTGAGATCGTGCACAGTTCGAGATCTCGCAAGATTGCGGCTCGGGGTTCCCACTGAGTGGCCGCTCTAAACCTTTACTGGCGTCTCTCATGGAATTCGACCAGCCGCAGGGGCCTGGCGGAATGCCGTTGGAGCATTCCACTAAGCACCCCAGCCCCTCGGAAAGCCGGCAAGCCTGCTCAGTGTTGGCTTCCGGTATCGGGGGCATATGCACGAGTACCAAATACTTGTGCAAATGCCGGTATCGGCACCGATACAGATATTATTATTATTATTATTATTATTATTTATTTATAAAGCGCCAGCATATTCCGCAGCGCTGTACAATAAGCACAGTACAGACAGGGTTACAATACATTGAACAACATTTGACGAACAGTACAGGAGGAGATGAGGGCCCTATTCCCGTAGGAACTCACAATCTAGGAGGGTTGGGGTTGGAAACAGGAGGAGAGGACTGTAAGGTGAGAGTGATTGATGGTTGCGTCAGTGAGTTGGGTGGTAGGCTTCCCTAAATAGGAATGTTTTCAGGGAGCGTTTGAAGGAAGAGAAGTTAGGGGAAAGTCTGACAGCACGAGGGAGAGCGTTCCAGAGAGTGGGGGCTGCGCGTGAGAAATCCTGCAGTCTATCATGGGAAGAGGTGATGCGGGGAGAAGCTAGGCGCAGGTCACTGTTTGACCTTAGGGAGCGGGCTGGGGTGTATTTGGTGATTAGTGAGGACAGGTAGTGGGGCGCTGAGTTAGTGAGGGTTTTGTAGGTAAGGATAAGGATTTTGAACTTAATTCTGCAGTGGATGGGGAGCCAGTGAAGGGACTCGCAGAGGGAGCGGCAGAGACAGAGCGGCGGGTGAGGTGAATTAGCCTGGCGGAGGCGTTCAGGATGGATTGTAGGGGGGAGAGGCGGGACAGAGGGAGGCCAGATAAGAGATTATTGCAATAGTCGAGTCGGGAGATTACCAGGCGTGTATGAGTTGTTTTGTGGTGACAGCGGTAAGAAATGGCTGAATTCTGGAAATATTACGCAGTTGGTATCGGCAGGAGGAGGAAAGAGACTTGATGTGGGGGATGAAGGAAAGAGCAGAGTCCAGTGTAACTCCAAGACAGCGAACTTGGTTTGATGGGGAGATGGTGATACCCTCCACCGTGATAGAGAAGTCAGGAGGTGGGGAGGCATTAGAGGGAGGAATAAGTAGGAGCTCAGTCTTTGACATGTTGATCTTTAGGTGGTGGGAGGCCATCCAGGAGGAGATACTAGTATCGGTGCATCCCTAGTTGTTACAACTCTGTAAAATGCACTTCCCAAAACTTAAAGGAGGGGCAGGAGAAGCTGCACTGTGAAGCTTCTCCCGCTGCTCTCTGTACTTAAATGTAGTTGCTGTTTTACAAAAGTTTTTTCCAAGTTGCCACACTAGGGAGGGGGTTATCCGTGAAACATTGGTGTTTTGATGGTGTTGCAAAAACCCACTAAAATTGCCGGTTGTCCGGATAGACAGTCACCCAGCACAGAAACAAAACCCAGCTAAGCGAGGAAACCCCTAATCAGAGAAGCTGGTCCTTGTACTGGGCAGGTACTAAACTAAAGAAAGCAGACAAACAATACATAAAAATACAGAGCAGGAGAGATATCGTAGTACATTAACAAGCCAAAGGTTGGTACATGGAATAAACATGCGCCAAGGGACAAACACAGAAATCCCAGTCAATAATACAAGCCAGAAGTCGTACCAGGTGATCATAAGCATAAGCTATCAGACACACACTGAAGGGTAACATAAACAATGACAGGTCTCAGAGCTCTGTCAGTGACTGGTATTTAACCCCTTGGCTGCGGATGACGTGTGGGGAACGTCCTCATTGAGTCCCGCTATATGCGGAGGACGTTCCCCACACTTCATCCGCTCGGTGGGAGCCCGGAGAGATACTCGCATCTCTCCTCCAGGGTCCTGTGGCGGTCTGACTTCTAGGAAGTCAGACACGTCTTTTAAGGACTGCCCCACGTAAATGACATCATCGCGCATGGTGATTTTCGGGCGACCCCAGGACATCGCATGGAAGGGAGGGAGGGATCCTTTCGGATCCCTCTCCCTCCGGATCAGGAGGTCGCAGCTGCTCAAACCAGGTACCGCTTAAAAGGGGAGAGTCTCCCCTTTTTAAGCGGTGCCTGGTTTTAACCCCTTACGTACCAGACTGAGATCCAGGCTCCTGTCTCCCCTCTCCCTGCCGAATATCAGACACGCGGCTGCGGGGGAGGGACCTCCTGCTATCACTACAGCCAGATGATTGGCTGTGAAGGCAGCCTATCCAGCTCATGTTTGCACAGTGAGCAAACAAGGCAGAGCCCCGGCACAGATTGGCTAATGCAGGAAAATCATCGCAGCAGCCTTTCTACTGGGGGTGGAGAATACACGGCGGTGCCGGTATGGGAAGAGAAACAAAACTTTAGGGCCGCCGCGGGTAAACTGCAGGGCTAAAGTTTTTTTTCTCTTTAAATGATCCAATAAATCTGCTGCCCCGCCAATTGTTAATGCCTGCTGCCTACAGTGAATGGGCTGACAAAAGCCCAGGCGCCTGGACGCTATTTATAGTCGTCATTGCGACCTGGCTGCTGGGGTTTGTCGAGCTCTGATGTAATTCAAAGAGGAGTCGACTGGTTGAATTGGTGAATTCAGTGAGCTCTCTCAATGCTTAGACATTTTCGAGGCCTCTGACTGCATGTTTGCTAGTTACACACTAGCCAATTGTTGGATGGTGGGCTGGCACTGAGATGCCTGGTGTGGCTGGTAGAAGGGGCACAAATTATAAGAGATTATACACTGAGTAAAAAGCTAGATGGGAGACCAGGGGTTAATAATACACCCTTTGTTTCCTTCCCTCCATTTTTTGTTTTTACTTGTGTTCATTTAATAAGTTTACCAAACCTTTTAATGATTTGCCCTTGCAGTCTATTTGAGCGTCTCCAATGGCCTTTGTATTTTTGTGATTGTTTCTTCAATAAAATAAGTCGGCCGTGCCACCGCTGTTATAATTCGCTCTGTACATGCACGTCTGAGCCTGTGCCCGTTCCTTGAACCACATCAGAAAGACGTCTGAAGCCGCTCTCTGCTGAACAGCTTAAATGACTCGCATTATCATTTTCCTCGAATACATTTATTTTTCAAATTCCGCCAATGAATCGGGTTGCAATCTGTGGCAAAATGAAATCCTCTGAACTTCTCCTGGGCAGCCCACACAGCTAGGAGTCCTTAAAGACCCTAATTGGATTTTGGTTTCTCTGTGTCTGGGACTGGCATCCAGCTGGGCAGGACTAATTATTTAACCCTTTAAGGACCAAGGGTCTTTAAAGTCAGTCCAGTTGTGACGTAACAGTTACGTCATTGGTCCTTAAGGGGTTAATTTCATGAATAGCAGCAGGTAACCGCATTCTACATAAATGTTAGTTTGTCACCAAAGGTCTTCCAATGACTATACAATCCATTTATTACCATTGATTACCAGCCCTGTGATCTTTTTTTCTTTTCTGTTACATTTTCTCAGATACCAATGTAAACTTAAGTAGCCCAGGACCTCAAATGATGTCCTCACCCTGAAGACTGGCAGTCAGAACTTGCTGAACAGGTTTTTGTGGATTGATTCAACTGTCACAATTCTCCAATGCCCCTGATGGCTGTGTGAGCTACTCGCCAATGCCCCGATTACTGGGGGACCCCTTCTGTTTTCGCTCCCACTCCCCCTGGTTTTTAGCCCATAATGTCCTTATTTTACTCTGTGTAAATCAAATAATGCTATTATTTATTTAGCACCAACACATTCCTCAGCGCTGTACAAGGTGCAATGGGTAAAGACAGGACAATTCTACAATACATACAGGAGGCAGGTCAGTATTCCTGCCAACCGATACAGGAGGATATGAGGGCCCTATTCCCTTGGGAATTTACAATCTAGATGGGTTAGGGGGAGAGAAACAGGAGGGGGGGCTGCAGTGGTGAGCTGTTAATGCTGGGAAAGGTGAGAACCGTTTTTGGGTGGGTCGGATGTCTTGTTACGGAGTTATGTGGTAGGCTTCCCTAAGCAAAAGGGTCTTTAGGGAGCGTTTAACCCCTTCACTGCTGAGGACGTGTGGGACACATCCTCATTGACGCACGTTACACGCTGAGGACATGCCCCACACGTCATCAGCTTTGCGAGACCCCCGGCGGAGATACTCACCTCTGTCCGGGGTCCCGCGGCGGTCTGACTTCAGCGTCCTCAGATGCTGAAGAGTTGAGGACCCTCCTGACGTCAATGACGTCATTGTGCCATGGGCGATGACGTCATTTCCAGGCGCCCCCCCCCCCGGCGACCCTACCCCCCCGGAAATGCCGGGAGATTCGGATCCCTCTCCCTCCCGATCGGGAAGGCACAGCGCCAAAAGCCAGGCACCGCTTAAAAGGGGAGAGTCTCCCCTTTTAAACGGTGCCTGGCTTTAACCCCTCAAGCCCCGGGTCGCACTTCAGCGCCTTGTGGCGCCGAAGTGCGACCTAGCTCAGGTGGGGGCCGCCATCTTGGATGGCGGCTCCACCCCCGGGTCCCCCCTCGCTGCCCGACGTCATCGCGCATAACGTGATGACCTCAGATAGCCGGGGAACCCCTAGCTGCCCGGGGATTTCCCAAGGAAATCCCCTGGTGGAGATGGGGTGTTCCTTTGAACCCCGATACCTCCAGAACCTGAGCATGGCCCTTCGAATGATACCCAACATGACCGTGTACAAAGTAAAAAAAATATATACTTTTTTTTTTTGGTGTGTGTTGTTTTTTATTAATGCAGCAATATTGTTCACATTTCAATTATAATGTGAACAATGATGCTGCACTAATGATTTTTTTCTATGGGATGCGTTTGCTAAAAATCATGTAATTTCCCCCAAAAAATGTAACAAGTCCCCATTTCTAATTTTTGTAAAAGCGCACCCCATAGAAAATTTAATCTCAAACGCTCATGTGATAAAATGTGAAAAAAAACACTTTACACGTTGCAGATGATTTAAAAATTCTAATTTTATTGCATTTTTGTTATAATATACAGGCAGGACATGACGTATACATATTATGAATCTGCGGAGTCTGCCGGAAAGAACGATCTATAATATGTCTGAGTCGTATAATAAAATGTGGCTTCAAATCGCATTTAAACATGATGAGCGAAAGCGGTAAAAATGAGTTTAGCACACAGCGGTGAAATGGCTCAGCAGTGAAAGGGTTAAGGCTGCTGTCAGACGAGCGTAGTGTTCACGTCCGTGATTGCGCCTAAAAGTACGTCCGTGATAGCATGACAGGAAGCCCATCGGAGTCCGTTACACGAAGTACGTCCGCACTGAACTGCGGACGCACAACGGCCGGGGCCCACGGACGCAAGGCAGGCAAGAACGTACAACCGCTAGAACGGCCGTACAAAGTGCGCTGCGTCCGCAACGTCTGCATAGCTTTGTGTGTGAGGGATGGAACGTGGTCAGACGGACTGCATTTATACGTCCAGCATTTTTCACGGACAAAATGGTTTTGCATTTTAATTTATTTTTCCCTCCTACATCCGTCAAAATATACGTCAGTGAAAAAACGGACTGTGTGACCACTACTGCGTCTTCCGTACTGACGATGTCCGTACTGCACGGACGTACAGTCCGTAGAAATCACGCTCGTCTGACCCTAGCCTTAATGAAGCCAGATTTGGGGACAATCTGATATTGCGAGGCAGCGCATTCCATAGGGTCGGCGCCGCACGAGAAAAGTCCTGCAGCCTGGCATGTGAAGAGTTAATGATGGAGGATGCGAGGAGCAGGTCATTACTGGATCTTGGGGGACAGGCTGGGGTGTATTTGGTTATTAATGAGGACAGGTAGTGCGGGGTGGCGTTAGTGAGGGTTTTGTAGGTCAGGGTGAGTAGTTTTCATTTATTAGGGCACGCGTTGCTGCTTCACTAGGAAAAATGTTCAGGGAATTTTGTGTATTTCTGGTCTTTTTTCAAAGTGTGAGCTGAAGAGAAGTTTAAATAAACGTGGTTAATTGCAAACCGAAATCTGCAAGGACCACTACCACCAAAAAAAATAAAATGTTCTTATTTTGTTTGTTTTATGTTGCTCATATATTTTACATGTGCTTTGTTTTTCATTTGTTTTAGTTAAGAAAATATTTTACCATATACAGTTGTGTTCAAAATTATTCAACCCCCAATGCTGTAAAGGGTTTTAGGGAATTTAGTGTACATTTGTAATTGTATTCAGAATGAAATCCTACAAGGACTTTTTAAAGAACCATATGCAACTAAAATGACATCAAGTGGTTTTGTAATACCACCAATATCATCACCTCTTCCCATGATAGACTGCAGGATTTCTCACGCGCAGCCCCCACTCTCTGGAACGCTCTCCCTCGTACTGTCAGACTTTCCCCTAACTTCTCTTCCTTCAAACGCTCCCTTAAAACGTTCCTATTTAGGGAAGCCTACCACCCAACTCACTGACGCAACCATCAATCACTCTCACCTTACAGTCCTCTCCTCCTGTTTCCAACCCCAACCCTCCCAGATTGTGAGTTCCTACGGGAATAGGGCCCTCATCTCCTCCTGTACTGTTTGTCAAATGTTGTTCAATGTATTGTAACCCTGTCTATACTGTGTTTATTGTACAGCGCTGCGGAATATGCTGGAGCTTTATAAATAATGAATAATAATAATAATACAGTAGTAAATGTTTCTTTTGTGAATTCTTCATTGACACAATTATTCAACCCCTTAAAGACTACCACTCTGAAGAACAGAGGTTCATTCAAGTGTTTTCAATCAGGTATTGAAAACACCTGTGGATGTCACGGAGCAGCAATAAAGCATAATAAGCACCAATTAGGCAGCTTTAAAATGACTGTGATACTCAGCTCCTTCTAGACATTTACTGGTGTGGTTACAAACATGGTGAAGTCAAGAGAATGGTCCAGGAAGACAAGAGAAGAGGTGATTACTCTTCACAGGAAGGGCAATGGCTATAAGAAGATTGCAAAGATGTTAAACATACCAAGAGAGACCATAGGAAGCATCATTCGCAAATTCAAGGCAAAGGGCACTGTTGAAACGCTACCTGGTCGTGGCAGAAAGAAGATGCTGACTTCGACTACTGTGCGCTACCTGAAGCGTATAGTGGAGAAATGTCCCCGTGTGACTGCTGAGGAACTGAGAAAAGATTTGTCAGATGTGGGTACTGAAGTTTCAGCTCAGACAATACGGCGCACACTGCGTAATGAAGGCCTCCATGCCAGAACTCCCAGGCGCACCCCCTTGCTGTCTCCAAAGAATAAGAAGAGTCGACTGCAGTATGCCAAAAGTCATGTGGACAAACCACAGAAGTTTTGGGATAGTGTTCTGTGGACTGATGAAACAAAATTAGAACTGTTTGGGCCCATGGATCAACTCTATGTTTGGAGGAGGAAGAACAAGGCCTATGAAGAAAAGAACACCTTGCCTACTGTGAAGCATGGCGGGGGGTCAATCATGCTTTGGGGCTGTTTTGCTTCTGCAGGTACAGGGAAGCTTCAGCGTGTGCAAGGTACCATGAATTCTCTTCAGTACCAGGAGATATTGGATGACAATGTGATGCAGTTCGTCACAAACCTGAGGCTTGGGAGACGTTGGACCTTTCAACAGGACAATGATCCCAAGCATACCTCCAAGTCCACTAGAGCATGGTTGCAGATTAAAGGCTGGAACATTTTGGAGTGGCCATCGCAGTCACCTGACTTAAATCCGATTGAGAACCTCTGGTGGGACTTAAAGAAAGCAGTTGCAGTGCGCAAGCCTAAGAATGTGACTGAACTGGAGGCTTTTGCCCATGGCGAATGGGCGAAGATACCCGTAGATCGCTGCAAGACACTTGTGTCAAGCTATGCTTCACGTTTAAAAGCTGTTATAACTGTAAAAGGATGTTGTACTAAGATTGAATGTCACTTGGGGGTTGAATAAAACTGATAATGATGTGAACACAGAAAAGACATTTGTGGTTATTTCATTATAAATGTTATGTTATATTTGTCTGACCTACACGTGCCTCTTTGATTTAATTGTAAGCAAGATGACTGAATGATCAAAATCAATGTCAAACTGGCCAAAACACTCAATTTCAGTGGGGGTTGAATAATTTTGAACACAACTGTATATATTTGTGTTGTTAACATCCGTACATTGTGACGTTGTGATATTGTTTTATTTGTTATTTTCTTTGCTGTGTTGTCATTGGACACCCCATTTACCCATTGCAGACAAAGATACACTCACCTACACACACACACCCTCATATTTAAATACATGCACCATTGCTGGATATACTTACATTAAATGTAGGAGACGGGAAGAAAACATTGAAGCCAACTAGATGTTTTTAGATGCCAGACTGCTTTTAAGTTGGTGTAAAATAAACAGAAAATTTAGGAGCCAGGAATAAATTCTAGGAGCCAGTGGCTACCTGGCTTTGTCAAGCCCTGTTGTACGCGGTTATCAGAGTGTATGCATAGATTATACCGCATTTTCTCCGTTGGTGGGTCTGCCCTGCAGGTTACTAAATCCCTCAACCTCTCAGGTTACCTGTCTGGTGCCAAGTCTATGTACAGATCATACCGCATGGTCTCTGATTATAGGTCTGCCCTGCAGGACGCTGAAACCATCAACCCCTCAAATTACCTGTCCGGTACCAGGTCTATGTACAGTTCATACCACATTATCTCTGATTGTGGGTCTGCCCTGCAGGTTGCTGAATCCATCGCGCAGCCGTTCTACGTTATTGAAAATAATTATATGGGAGTCCTCTCTGTTGTCAATCCTGCTTGTACGACTATCCTCCTTGGTGCCGACTCGGAACGTACATTTGACCATGCTTTTGATAAACCAAGTTTATGTTTATATCTTGCTTCGTTATATCTGTTGGTGTATAGTTAACTTGCCTTCACTCAGCAGACACTTGGTCACGAAATCATTTGCTGCTGAGTGGTATCTAGTATTCTATATCACCTCCCTGGCTGGGAGTGCTAGGTGTGGCAGTTCTCACTGCTCTAAAGTCAAGTATTACAGAAATCTGTCCATAAGGATCCAAACCAAGCTGATCTGGGGTGAGCGCTATTGCGAACGTGACAGAGAGGCCCGGAGGCTTGGCTGACATCAAAGATGTCAGCCACCTCCAGGAGAGGTCCACGATCTGGCGCCAAATGGTCTCCACACGTCTTCTGCAGTGAAGGGATTAAATCTCCCAAATTTGAGGTCTAAGCCTGAATATGGCCCTAGATTCCCGGCGGCCTTTAACATGATTTTATCCTCGCAAACCAAAAGTCCTGAAAGGTGCGCAATATGGTGGAGGGGGCCGTGATGGGGCACCTTATTGCCGTATAGAATATGTGTCTGCTGCTGTTTCAGCTAGTCCCTTGAATTGGCAATACTTTAAAAGCAGTTTCCTTTATAGTACAACAGAGTTTTACAATATCGTCTATATTTAGGGTTGTTTTTTTTTTGTTTCTGGACAGTGGGAAGGCATGGGAATGACAAGTGCTCTATATTTGCCTGAGAAATGACATTTTCATACTTCCCATTGCAGACCTCAGAGCTTAAGTGGCTCCAGCTATAAGTGCAGAATTCCTGTAGTCCCTTTCATGGCAAAATTCATTGGACCTCATTTATATTGTTTATGTATGTTTGTTTTATTTTTATTTCTATTTATTGCTTGTAGTTTACGTGAGCCACACAACTTTTACTTTGTTTTGTTTTTTTATTAATTTTCTTCTCTCAGCTTCTCGAGCCTTAATTTCCCAACATGGTTCTTCTTTTCAGACTGTCAGCTGGAGAAGCTTCCCATGAGGCCGCGGGACAGATCGCGAGTCATCGATGCGGCAAAACACGCTCACAAGTTCTGTAACACAGAGGAGGAGGAAGCTGTGTATCTGCGCAGGTAGTTCCCCTGAGTGTGCCATGTTTTACAGCACACATGCTCTTTGCTTAGGGGTTAGTGATGAATTAGTTAAGAATTGCATAAAATAATATTTTTCTAATTGGTATAGTGTTAAATATTCAGCTATTATGGCCCATGCTTTGCGTAAATCTTCAGTTTAATGACTAAACCCCCTATCTTTATCTGACTCAACCATTTAATTGAATTGATTTTGTTTTTGTATAACTTTCACTCTGATTTATATATCGGAATCCGTATTGTAGATTTAAAGTCGATAACCCCCCAACAATCTAACATTATGCCACTAACTGAATATCTTTAACCTCCCTGGCGTTCCGACTCTGTCATATTTTAGATGTCAGAATTGGTGCAATTATCTAGCCCCCTAGCGGTTTTCCCGAGTGTGGCTCGGGGTTAAATTTCATTGCTGAAAGCGGTAACCCCCGAGCCACACTCGGGATGGATACATACCGGTCCCTGCGCTCCCTCGCTGTCACCTCCAGCTGATCGCGGCGTCCTAACAGGACGCCGCAATCGCACAGAGGAGAATGCAATTGTGGGAGGACAGAGAGTGAGCGCAGGTACAAGTATGTATCCAGCCCGGGGTTACAGCTTTCAGCAATGAAATTTAATCCCGAGCCACGCTCTGGGAAAACCGCCAGGGAGGTTAATAACCTTTTAAACATTTCACCCTGTCCATTTAATTTATTCAATTCTTAATAATTATTTTTTTGTATTTAAGGTTTTATTTTTACAATCTGGGCATGTCTAGACTCTGGCTTTTGCAATGGTACATCCATATGACCCTGTATGTAAGGGGTCAGCAACTTTGGCCCTCCAAATGTTTTGGAACTACATCTGCCATAATGTTCAGCTACTCAATAGGTTCTTGGAGCCTCATGAGAAACGTAGTTCCAAAACATCTGGAAGGCCAAGGTTGCTGACCTTGCTGTAGGAAATATATGTCAGAAATACAGGGGTCCAATAGACCCTACATATCTGTATTGGAAATTCACTGCTAGATGGGAGGAAAGCCCAATTTCTGTTGTCATCACGCTCCCGTGCAATACGGTCAGTGGGCAGGGGAAGACCTACAGCAATAGTTGTCAGCCTGTTGTGGGAGAAGCCCCAAATCTGCACCATGTCGGCAACGTTCTGTGGGTCCTCACGTGTTGGGGCTGCAGTGAGCTAATGTGTCAAATTATCGGCAATATTGGCAAAAAAAGACTGATACCAGTAATTTCCTGAATATCGGTCTATCCCTAAATAAATATATATCTCACAGACACAGGGGTAGCTGGCAGAATGCCCCTCCGACCTGCAGGCCCTTCCGTTTGGCTGTGTTTCAGCGAGTAACCACTGTCATGTAAAGGTTGTAATGCGCCACCACTGGGGCCGAGCTCTCCCCGATAACTTGCATTCACACGGACCTCGCGAGAGCGCAGCTGTAGGTCAGCGGAGCCATGTTTACAACCTTTACATGCTGGCAGCCGCACACTGGAATGTGGCCAGCCAGAGGGGCTTGGCAGAATGGTGTTAGAGCATTCTTCCAGCTGCCCCAGCCCCTCGGATACAACCCTGCAAGCAATTGAAATGCTGCATGGATACAATAAACCTGAAAACCCTGTCTATTGATTTGCTCAAAGTACCTGGAGTGCTAGTCTTTCTTACTGGGATATATAGATTTATGTATATGTGTACAGCTCTGGGGAAAAATTGCAGAACAAACCACATCTCCCATAATGCACAGCAGCATGTGATGGGAGATTGGTACGTTGCTGTGGTTTTTGCATCCGCTGGGGTTATTCCCAAGTTTTATCCCTAATGAGGCATTCTGCAGTATTCCCATCCATACGAGACTCATGGTGCCCGCCATTTAAATACAGACGGCAGGTATGGCAAGTCAGCTGTGGTTTAAATAGCCTGTAATGGTGACACCCATGACGCCGGTACCAGGTTTCTCTACAATAAATTAGGGATGCACCGATACTAGTATCTAGTATCGGTGCAGATACCGGCTTTTGCACGAGTACTTAGTTCTCGTGCAGATTCCCCCGATACCTCCCCCCCCGATACTGGAAGACAGCATTGAGCTGGCTTACCGGCATCCGAGGGGCTGTGGCGGCTGTCAGAATGCTCTAACTGCATTCGGACAGGCCCCTTGCAGCTCACCATGTTTCAACGAGCGCCACCGGCATAGTCTTCGATGGGCCGCTCATTAGGAAGCCCCCAGCTGCGATCTCGCGAGATCTCGGAGTTCGCGAGATCTTGAACTGTGCATGAGATCGCGGCTGGGGCTTCCCAACGAGCGGCCGCTCGAAGACTTTGCCGGCGGCGCTCCTTGAAACACGGTGAGCTACAAGGGGCCTGTCCGAATGCAGTTAGAGCATTCTGACAGTCGCCCCATGTCTGGACTCTTTAGAACTCAGTTTGTGTGTGTACACACACACGTCTGGTGTCTATATAAATAATACACACCTCTGGTGTCTATATAAATAATACACACCACAGGCATCAGATACATGTATACCCAACAGACACCAGACCACAGTGTGTGAGTATGAATGTATATATGGTGTCTGTGTGTGCAGGCTGTGCAGTGGGTAAATGGGGTGTCTGGCCTACATTGCAATATTAGCAAACAGGACAGGCTTTCAGCAAAAGCCTAAATTATTTATTGGAAAGCATCACATGACTTTAAATAGGGATGCACCGATACTAGTTTCGGCGCTGATACCGGGTTCTGCACGAGTACTTAGTACTCGTGCAGATTCCCCCGATACCTCCTCCGATTCCGGAAGCCAGCATTGAGCTGGCTTGTCGCCATCAGAGGGGCGGAGGTGGCTGTCCGAATGCTCTAATGGCATTCGAACAGGCCCCTGCAGCTGACCGCTTTTCTTACAGTCTTTGAGCGGCTGCTCGTTGGGAAGCCCCCAGGCGCGATCTCGCGAGATCTTGGCGTTCGCGAGATCGAGCTGGGGGCTTCCCAATGAGTGGCTGCTCGAAGACTGTGCAGGCGGCGCTCGTTGGATTTGTAAGAAATGCGGTCAGCTGCAGGGGCCTGTTCGAATGCCATTAGAGCATTCGGACAGCGCCCCATATCTGGTCTGAGGTCTGAAACATGTTAGTGTGTGTGTGTGTACACACACACACACACACACACACACACACACCCTCAGTGTGTGTATATATATATATATATATTTGTGTTTATTATTGCAGAAGCCACCTGCACATCATAGCAATTCAAAGAATTGCACCCCAGAGCTCCTGTGCCACATTCCCCATATGCAGCAAGGAATTCTGGGTAGGATGTGCAAATGACCTCTGTCTCACTTTTCTGCATCCTGGATCTGTTATTACACAGAACCCTAAAATCAATGCTATGCCACACTATGGCTTTCTAGCAGAGATAAGGTTTTGCAACTGGTCAAAACCACTCCTAGGACAGCGCTGTTTATGGGTTTGGTTTAACAGGTGTGTGTGTATATTACACATAAACACACACACACTCTGAGGGCATGTGTGTACACACACTGTGGTCTGGTGTCTGTTGGGTATACATGTATATGATGCTGCATGTGGGGTATATTCTATATAAATAATATTTTTTATATGTGTCTGTGTGTGGTCAGGCGGTGCAGTGGGTAAATGGGATGTTTGGCCATACTTTGCAATATTAACATAAACAGGACAGGCTTTCAGCAAAATCCTAGATTATTTATTGTGAATCGTCACATGACTTAAAATAAAATATTGGTATGATTTTACAGGATAAAAGTGAGCGGCTCAAGATAAAACAAATTACACACAAACCGTTATCTCTGTACAACAGGTACATTTATTAAACTTTAAACTTCTTTCTATAGATTATTAGCCAGGGTGCTGGCTGGGGAGGGCTGGAATGGGCTACCCCCCCCCCCCAAAATACTACAGTGCCCTACTGCTGTGAGCTGGTGATCTTGTGAGGGGGCTGGAGCGTGGTCATCAGGGATCTGGCTGTGGAGGGCTGGAGCGGCTACCAGAAAAATAAATATTCCATCACTCTTGTCAACAAGCTGGTGTCCTTGCGTGGTGCCGGCGCATTTTTCATGGCAGTGGGTTTCGGTGCACCAACACCCCGCATGGGGAGGGCGAATTTCTTTTTGGCTGGAGCTTCTTCACACTCGGAGACATCTTGATCTCGTTTTTGGCTTACTATGGGGATGTTGTCGCATGTCATGACGCCAATCATGTTCCCATCGAAGATTTCCCCATCCTTAAGTAACGCTGTTCTGGCCCCCATGCAGTTCTGGTATTTAATGTGAATCCAGTTTTCGTAATTGGGCATCACGAACCTCTCGATCCGTCCAAACTTTTCAAACTGCATCAGGACTGGGACGGCGTATCCTTGTGGAAACCCGAACACCGTCACCCAGGTGTGCTTTAACGGAGTCTGCACATCTTCATTTTGAGGCAGTAAATTTAGCACGATGTTACTGGTTTTTCTGATCTCCGCAATCATTGTGATGGCTGCTGACAGCTTTTGGAATCTCTTCTTTTTGGCAAGAAGGCTCGATGGATAACCGGTGCCATCATAAATGCTGCCAACAGGGGTCGCATAGCTTCTCCTTTTCGCAGGATTTGCACCTGGACGAATGGGAAACTGGACCATCTTTCCTCCTTTCAGTGGACGTGACGAAATTGAAGTTGTCATTGGTACGTAACCTATCAAAAAGGGCGGTAGAAACAGGGATTCGTGATTCGTCTGCTGAGCCATTAGCTTATGAAGAATTTTAATATCTGATATAGGAAAGACAACTGACCTGAACGGAATCAGCTGAGGATATGTCAGGATGACCGCTGGCATGCTTCACCTCATCATCACCCTGTGATGTCACAATAGCTCTGGGTTCCATTAGAACTAAGGGAAAGGCCAGCAGCCAATGACAGGCAAGCAGGACTAACTGACATCTTGCCAATCACAGGCCAGCAGGACTGACTAACTGACATCTGGACTCTTAAACCCTGACATGAAAATAATGCAGCTTTTGCCAGAATATGTCATGAAGCCGTCAATGTGTATTGTTCTAAAGGATAACTTTAACCACTTACTGATCAAGCTTTGTAGTCTTGCTGTGCATTGAGGTCCAGCGTAATTTGGCCTTTTTTGCCATGTACACCTGGGACTTGCCACTTTCTTCTCCTGCACCCCCACATGTTATACACCGCTCTAGTCTTTAATGGACAATCTAGTCATTTTACATGAAAGAAATAAAAAGTGGAAGAATATTTTTAAAACTAATCAAACTCCTCTTCGCTGTATCCAAAATTTTATATTTTGGACACGCATGGGGCAAACGGAAAAACATAACTCCGGGCAGATTCAGAAATTTGTCCTGAACGCGGGAATATCTCCATGTATAATTTTTCTACTTTTACATGTCGTATATCACGAGGTGAATTGCGGTTTAATATCGCATACTTTACACAAACATATTTACATTTTTTTTAAATCTGTCTACTAGTGATATAGGTTGAAATGTATAAACGAATCGTGACAAAGATCTAACGTAATACCAACCAAAAATACAAGTATACATATCCGGTGAACCTAAACATAAAGCATACGAATCTCCAAGCGACATACAGCAGGATAAGAATAATATGACATGCATAGTCAAGCAATTTAAAGGGTGCTTCCCTGTTATCCTCGGCCATATTCAATACAACTTCTTTATTATACAGCACAAATTTTTTATCTATTTCTGCAACAATAGAGAGACAATAACAATTGAGATCCCAGAGGCCAAAAAAACTCTCATTGCTTCCAACAGTGACTCAAATACATCTTTGTTGTCCAACCTGCTGCCTCCAAATGAATTTGGCCAAATATTTCTAAAGGGCTCTCTCTGAATAAGCCGAACTGTCCCCGAAATTGCACCGAACAGGGAATTTCCCCGTACAGTACAATTTCGGGGCCATTTGGCTATTCAGAAAGCAGGCAGTTTGCAAAATTTTTGTGATTTGCCAGCAAAATATGGTGCCTGTTCGGCAGTGAAATCCCTATAGAGACGCAATGGTTAACCTATTCAGAGAACAGCAAACAGCAGAGAAATGTCAGTGAAATGTCTAAGAAGAGAAACAGAACATACAATATTTTTTATTAATTAACCACAAAGTATAAAAAACACATATTACGAAGGTCCGTATAGTATGACAGAGCAATTAGGATAATGACCGGCTGCTAAGATAGCTGAACGGCAATGGGGTCGGGTAAAACAGCATATAGTATCACTCACTATGTATAGTTCAAAACAGCCGTTGGCAGCCCAACTTGCAGAACTAGCGAAAAAAGTGTCCATCCATTGGGGCTAGCTATACCTTGGCAGTTCAAGCTGCCTACTATACACACTGCCGGTACAAATGTTAGTGTTTCTTACAGGGTTATTCAAAGAGATCCGAATGGCAGGAGAAAGGTAACCGACTGCTGCGTTCGGTTACCTTTCTTGGCCATTCAGCTATCCAGAGAGCAGGCAATTCGCCAACTCCTGGCGAATTGCCTGCACATACGGTGCCTGTTCGAGGGCAGTGAAAATCAGCAGTGAAATCCCCATGAAAAAGCACTGCTTCGGCTATTCAGAGAACACAAACCAGCAGTGAAAGGTTCCCGAAATGCCCTGCCATTCGGTTGTTTAATTTGACAGGTTTATTCAGGAGAATCCCATAGGCTTCAATGTTAAAAATATTTCTGTTTTAATTCAATATCTAATAAAGCGTTCATTATAAAATCCTGCAGTAAAGAGTCTATTTATAGATTTTTTTTTTTTAAGGATATTTTAAGGATTTGTTTTTTATTTTTTTAAACTTTACTTATTTTTTCTGTAACAGCCCTTTTTATTATCATTCCTTGGACCTCATATGTAAATTTCAGACCTTTTCGCTCAGTAGTTTCTTTGCAAACAGCGTTTCACTTTTCAATCATTCAAGTAAACTGTTTTGCTAATTTATTCACTGCCTTCTTCTGCGGTGTCGGCTTTTTCCAGAGGCTTCGCTGCGTGTGATCGGCTCCTACTCTGGTTTTTCCGCCGTTTTCGACGGGTTAATCCAGGTGTTTTTGCGGGTTTTCAGCGTGCATTCGCTGGGTTTTCGCCAGGTGTTCGGCGGGTTTTCGGCAGCTTTTCCCTGCACTTCGACAGCCATGTGGTGCTTGCTGAATACACCGCAGGGTGGCCGAAATGGGAAAGCCGATTTGCACCGAATTGAAGAGAACGAAAAGTCACCGAACGTGCGGTGGCTTTTCGAATCTCTTTGAATAAGGCTAGGGTCAGACTAACGCATTTTTCGCGTTGTCCGTGAAAAAGTGCGTTCGAACGAATGGACGCATTTTTACACGGAATACGCGATAGCGGTCATATGATGCGCATTTTCGTCCGTGATTTTGTACGGATAATCAATAAAACCCTTTTTGCATCTGGACGTTATGTTGGCCGGACATTAGCAGCGTCTGACGTCTCCTAATCACGCACACACGCCGCTAGTGGACGCAGCGCACTCTGTACGTCAGTACTAGCGGTTTCACGTTCTCGAAAAAATGCGTTCGTTTGCCACTTGTGTTGTGCAGCCGTTCTTCGTATGCTGCCTGGCATTGGACGTCATTTGCTGCTAGCACGGCCGTGATTTAGTGCTGCTAAACGCACTTTGATACTGCATTAGTCTGACCCTAGCCTAACCCTGATAGTGTCTCTCACCGGAGAATTTAACCAGATTCACCAAAGCGCTCAACCAACCAAAAAAGAAACAATGTTACAACGTACTGTTAAAAATGTCTGCAATGCCCTGATGTTCGGTGGTTTAATTCGGCAGGTTTAATCGGGCGAATTAAAAGGATAAGAGAAATTACTTGCACAATGGGAGATGCCCTGTTCAAGACTTCTCCAAAAATAGGGATTTGTGTACCGTCATCAATTTATTGTGACAAAAACCCATATAATTAGTGGTATGAAAAAAAGAACAACCTTCCGTGAGACCAAAATGAACTCACTGTTGTTGCCGGATGACCACATACATACAATTTATAATTTCAAAGCCTTCTTTATTGAATCTTAACAACAATTAAAATGTGTTTAAAAACACAATTGTGAACATGTGCATGTACTCACTCAGAATTGCCCTGAATTGCGTATATTGGTACTGGCTGTAATATTAATTACAGGGTATTTTCATGGGTTTGGTATAGCAAGTCACACTTATTACAGCTCCCTAACCATATTCCCAATAAATTAATAAATAAATATATATATATATATATATATATTTTTGCCCCACGATGGTTTGTCACTCGTGGTAATAAAGCGAGTCAATTAACCAAAGATAAGGAGCTAGATGGTGGTTGTTAGGAATATCCTGTGTGACCATATGTTGCAGGTTTACGGAGTATCAGCTGGTCTCCTTATCATGGGACCATATATTCAAGATTCACAGTATCTGGAAACACGAACCACCATTAGATTTGGATCTAACCACATACCTAGATATTTGAGAGAAGTGACTATGCAGGGAGTCGTTTTCTGCTCCGGCACAGTAGCTTAAACTTGGTGGTTTATGCAGAAAGTGCCGTTGTTGTCCAAGACTGCAAACACCAGATAAAATCAATGTTTTTGCAACAGTATCAAATGCTGCTGTTTCGCAGTTTCAAAGATGGCGGCGTTTCTCTGTGAAAGTTGTCCTACTGCTTTTTGGATCACCCTTTCACAAATTACAGCTTCAGTTGGCGGACAGATGGTCTTATGTTTTCCTGCAAAATGTCTTGATAAACTCTGGAATTCATTTTTCCATCAATGACAACAATCCGTCCAGGCCCTGAGGCAGCAAAGCCGCCCCAAACCATGATGCTCCCTCCGCCATGTTTTACAGTGGGGATGAGGTTTTGATGTTGGTGTGCTGTGCCTTTTTTTTCTCCACACGTAGTGTTGTGTGTTTTTTCCAAACAACTCAATTTTGGTTTCATCTGTCCACAGAATATTTTGCCAGTAGTGCTGTGGAACATCCAGGTGCTCTTTTGCATACTTCAAACGTGCTGCAATATTCTTTTTGGACAGCAATGGCTTCCTCCGTGGTATCCTCCCATGTACTCCATTCTTGTTTAATGTTTTTCTTATTGTAGATGTGTCAACAAAAATGTTAGCATGTGCCAGAGATTTCTGTAAGTCTTTAGCTGACACTCTAGGATTCTTCTTTACCTCATTAAGCATTCTGCGCTGTGCTCTTGCAGTCATCTTTACAGGACGACCACGCCTAGGGAGAGTAGCAACAGTGCTGAACTTTCTCCATTTGTAGACAGTCTGTCTTACCGTGGACTTACACATGAACATCAAAGCTTTTGGAGATACTTTTGTAACCCTTTCCAGCTTCATGCAAGTCAACAATTCTTGATCGTAGGTCTTCTGAGAGCTCTTTTCTGCGAGGCATGGTTCACATCAGGCAGTGCTTCTTGAAACCAGTAAACCCAAAACTGGTGTGTGTTTTTAAAGGGCAGGACAGCTTTCAGCAACACATCCAATAATATCACCCTGATTAGACACAAGGTTAGCTCACTCCTGGCTCCAATTAGCTCTTGGAGAAGTCATTAGGCTAGGGGTTCATATACTTTTCCCACCCTGCACTGTGAATGTTTACATGTTATGTTCAATAAACACATGAAAACATATGTTTGTGTTGTATTATTTTAAGCAGACTGTGTTTTTCAAATTGATGTGACTTAGATGAAGATCAGAGCACATTTTATGACCAATTCATGCAAAACTCCACGTAATCCCAAAGGGTTCACATACTTTTTCTTGCCACTGTATATTGATTTTGTCAGTGCAATGCTGCTCAGAATTCTTTTAATGAAGCATTTGTTTTTTGCATGTTAGTAAGGGTGAATTATATGAACCTTGAACTCTTTCTCTCAATACCTCCGGAGTTGGATTTGGTCAATTACTGACTCCTTAATGAGTCGAGCAGTTCAGTCCTGAATCAGTCTGACCTGGCAGACACCTTGACAATGAAGGCCCCGATCACACCTGGGCGTTTTACAGTGCGTTCCTGCGCGCTGTAAAATGTCCAAACAATGTCCAATCCCATGATTTCCTATGGGGCCCGTTCACACCTGGACGTTTTACAGTGCGTAGGAACGCGCTGTAAAACGCCATGCGCCCAAAGAAGTACAGGAGCTTCTTTGGGGCGTATTGCAGTGCGTTCACGGCCATAGACTGCAGCGTGAACGCGCTGCAATGCGCGTTTTTCACATTTGCGCGATACACGCGCCAAAAACGCGCATATTACGTGCATATGAAAAACGCTGAGGTGTGTACCCAGCCTAAATCTTTACAGTTTTTTGCATTGCTTCACCTTTATTTAAATCGCCTTGTTTCTGTTACTGTTTCCAGGGAATTCGTTACTTTTGTCTTCAGTACACTGTGCTTCTGTTTTTCCTATGTGTAGAGACAGGTGCTTGGATTTCACTTCAATGCTAGAGAGGTGTTTTAATGAAAAGTGTGCTAATTCTCATTAGTCACATTGGATAGGATAATTAAGATGCTTTTGCCATCTGAGGTTGACACCCTCTCCTCTATCAACGGTTTAGGCCGGTGTCAGACGAGTGCACTAAGTGCGCTCGTACTGACGTGCCTACCGGCCGTGCTGTGTCCGTGCAACAAGCCTCCCCGTCAAAGAGCTAGGACGGAAATGAAAATGGGGGGGGGGGGTTGGATTGAAATGAAATTAAAACATTGGGGGGGGGGGTTTGGAATGAAAAGTAAAAAACCTGCCCGCCTCTCAGTGGGACAAGCGGCCACCAGTTTCTTACTCCCTGGCCTCCGCTCTGGACCACCCTGCTACTGAGCATCTCAAACTTCCTCCATCACGTGTACTGTCACTGCGGCGCCGGGAGGAAGTGATCATATGTCACTTCCTCCCAGCGCTCCCCCATGTTGCAGATGCACATGCAGCCACGGAGGAGAGTGGTGGCTCACAGGACCCAGCCCCACTTAAGGTGAATCAAATTGGGGTGATGGAATGAAATGAACAAAGGGGGGGGGAATGACCAGAAGGGGTTGGATTGAAATTAAATTAAAACAGGTGGGGGGGGGGTTTGGATGAAAAAGAGGGTGGGTGAAATGAAATGGAAAGAAGGGGGTTGGAATGAAAAGCGTGGGGGGGAATGAAATGAAAAGAGTGGGGGGCGTTTGGAGATAAACATAAAGGGAGGGTGACATGAAAAAGAGACTCACTGCCTTTACCGATGGAGGTCTATTGCTGTGGAGCTCTGTGATACGTTCATACACAGTGCACATTTCTGTGGGCTTTATTATTCAACCAATTAGACCAATGTAATTCAACCAATTAGAGTGGCTGTGATCCAGTATACTTGGCATGCATGGCTGATCTTTGTAAAAATGATTGCATTTAAACATTTCATAATTTTGATTATCTCTTAAAATAATAGATGCAACATTTGAAATGGTATACAAAAAAGCAAACTATACAAGTAGGCACTTGGTATCCACTTTTAATTTGCAGAGAGGAAGAGCCAGAGCTCAAAGGAAAAAGGTGGAGCCTAAAGAGGGTGTTTTTTAAAGAGGAAGAGGTGTGGTCTTGGCAGGAAAGGGTGTGTCAAGTTAAAAATTAAGGTGCGCACAACTTTTAGTTAGGCCTAGGGCAGTACATAACCTAAATAGACCACTGTACAAGATGTGATCCTTGCTTCAAGGGTAGATATGCAGGAGCTGGAATTTCGTTTGCGAGGGTGGCTGTAAGGTGGCATCCCATTTGTGAGGGCGACTGGGCATGGGGTGGGATCTTTGTGAGGGCGACAGGGCATGGGGTGGGATCCTATCGACAAAGTTGACTATGCACAGTGTGGGATCCCTGTTGTCGGGGTGGCTGTGCATGAGAGAGGGGTATCCCCAAATCCATGCTGGGATTAACGGTAAAATGTAGCTGGATGTCTAGCTTTGCTACGATAAAGGAACCCGTTTAAGGTTTTTTGTAATAAAGGATTTTATTATGTCAAAGCACTCAAATACACAAGTAATACAGAAAGTAAGAAATATGACAAAATTGCAGTACATAGCAACACCAACCATATAAGGCTGGGGTCAGACGAGTGTAGTGTTCACGTCCGTGATTGCGCCTAAAAGTACGTCCGTGATAGCATGACAGCCCATTGGAGCCTGACACATGAAGTATGTCCGCACTGAACTGCGGACGCACAACGGCCGTGGCCCACGGACGCAAGGCAGGCAAGCACGTACAACCCCTAGAACGGCCGCACAAAGTGCGCTGCGTCCGCAACGTCCGCATAGCTTTGTGTGTGAGTGATGGAACGTGGTCAGACGGACTGCATTTACACATCCAGCATTTTTCACGGACAAAATGGTTTTGATTTTTAATTTATTTTCTCTCCTACCTCCGTCAAAATATACGTCAGTGAATAAACGGACTGTGTGGCCACTACTGCGTCTTCCGTACTGACGTATGTCCGTGTGCAAGGACGCACAGTCCGTAGAAATCACGCTCGTCTGACCCTAGCCTAAATGGGTCACTAAGAAACGTCTACTATAAGTAATAAACACAACAGTAATGAGCGTATGTGCAGTAGCAGCAGCGACCAGGGTGCACCAAGGCATGTACAAAGTGCAGCCAAATATTGCATTCCTCCACAAAGGTCCTCGCTAACGAAAGCGCAAGAGGAACTAAGAAAGTGTCGAAAAAGGGAGCTAGCAGTCAAAATACTCTCTCTCTGCCTTGGGCCCTTTAGAGAGAGAGAGAGAGAGAGAGAGAAAAAAAAAAGGGAGGGAGGGGGTCAAGGAACAAACATGGGAGCACATGAGAACAGTACGGAAAGAGACTCGGGGGAAGGCGGCAGCGCACAGCACGGGGTCCACAGCAGCGGTAAAAGCGACCCAAGGCCAGTGGGGCATGAACCCCCAGCGACCCATCCAAGGCCATTATTTAGCCCGAGAAGGCCAAGTCACAGCGGCTGGGGGGAAGGGGGGGGCGTACAGCACTAAATAAGTACCCTCCTCCCCACACCCTCTGACGCATTGGGTGGAAGCTCCCGGGTACAAGTGGGCCAGTCGGCGGGGATGAATGTACCATCTGGTCAAGACTTTGAAACAGTTTTCCTGGATGGCAGTGCAGGCCGTGACTCTGGCGGAGCGGTCCCAGATCTCCGACCAATCCTCCTCCGACAATGCCTCCTCGAAGTACGCCGCCCACTTACTCACATATGCAGGGGGGTGAGAAAAAGCCACCTGCGACAAGTGCGAATAGAGGCGAGAAATCAGGGTCCGATCCGGTCGTCAGCACAGACGCTCGTAGAACGTCATCAGGGAAGGGGGTTCCTCCCATACAAGGGCCCTTACAAAATGTAGCAGCTGACCAGCCCGAAAGAGCTCACTGTCCGGGAGATCAAACCACTCCCGGAGTCCCATAATCGTCATTGGGGCTGCCCCTGAGAGAAGATGTTGTAACTCAGTTATACCTCGCTCCCGCCACTAGTGGAATACTCGAGCCTGACATCCGGGGGGGAGTCAGACTGGAGAGACCTGGGGATAGAACGTCTCGGGAGCGACTGCCATGCCACAGCCGACGAGAATGACGCAGAGTAGGGCACAAACTAAAGCGAGGAAGTCCAGCCCATGGCAGCCACATGAGGATCCGTAGAGGCGTTGGCCCCACC
Source organism: Leptobrachium leishanense (assembly GCA_009667805.1). Lineage (NCBI taxonomy): Eukaryota > Metazoa > Chordata > Amphibia > Anura > Megophryidae > Leptobrachium > Leptobrachium leishanense. The sequence continues at coordinate 81,044,886 of CM019071.1, forward strand.
AACAGCTGTTCAATCTGTACCCACCGCAATCGGGAGGTTAATATGCGACAGCATAACTAACTGCGCTGCCTTATAGTTCCGAGAGTAGATGGGGGATACCAAGACCACCACGGAAGCAAGATTGAAACGTAGCTGCCCGGGGTAGTCGGCTACGCTTCCCAGCCCAGACAAACCTGTGCATCGACCGTTGGAGGTAGGACAAGTCTGAAGCCTTGACCGGGATAGTCAGGCATTGAAAATAATACAGAAGCTTGGAGTAAAGTCATCCGGAGTGCGTACACTCTGCCCAACAGGGAGAGCCGGAGGTCCAACCAGACATCCTGGAGGCGGTGTAGTTGCGGAAGCAACCACCCATAGTTGGCCCCATAAACCGTCCCCAGGGAAGGGGTGAGGTAAACCCCCAGCGACTTCAAAGAAGACGTTTGCCACCGGAATGGAAACACCGACAAGTGAGTCACCTCCCGTGAGAGGGAGATGTTAAGAGCTTCACTCTTGGTCTCGTTGATCTGGTTACCCGACACCAACCCATAGGCTCGCAGGGTCGCCAGCAGTGTTGGTAAAGTGGTCAATGGAGACGTCAAAGAGCGGAGGACATCCTTCGCGAAGAGGCTAATTTTAAAAGGGACCCCCTTCACATCCATCCCCTTCACATCCGGGAGGTCTCGCACCTTACTGGCAAGAGGTTCAATAGAGAGAGTGACTAGGAGAGGCGACAGAGGGCACCCACCCCTGACGAGTGCCATTGCGAATGGAAAAGGGAGCCGAAAGAAATCCCCCCCCCCCCCGTGTCCACTCTCGCTTCCGGAGCACTATAGAGGGCCTGAATCCCGTCAAAAAATCTCCAGCTATCCCGAACGATCCCAACGTCTCCCATAAGTAGCCCCAGTCCACCCAATCAAAAGCCTTCTCCGCATCTAAGGCGAGAAGGAAGGCTCCCTGTGCGGAGTGGTCCGAATGATGAATTAAATTCAGTGCCCTCCTAATATTATCGGGGGCCTCTCTTCCCGGAATAAAACCCACCTGGTCCGGGTGCACTAGGGCCGGTAAGAAGCGGCCGAGTCAAAGCGCCAGGCCCTTAGCGAACATCTTAACATCAACATTGATCAACAAGATCGGATGGTACCTTGCACATAGAGTAAGATCCTTGCCCTTCTTAGGTATCACTACGATCTTAGCCTCTAGCATTGAAGCTGACAGCGACTCCTCCCCTGCTAAAAATGCATTAAACAAAGATGTAAGATGCGGAAGAAGAGTCTCCATCAAGGCATTGTAATATGGCGCGGTGAACCCGTTAGGGCTCGGGGCCTTGGAGCGCCTCAGGGAGCGGATGATCTCCCGGGCTTCCTCCTCCAAAAACGGCATACCGAGACTCGCCGACTGCTCAGGAGAAATGGTAGGCAGCGGGCAGCTTGCCAGGAAGGCACGAATATCGTCCAACGCGGGTCGACCCCCAGGCCCCGTAGCACCCAGATAAAGAGTGGCATAGTACTCTTCGAACAGGCCAGAGATAACCTCCGGGTCATGAGTAATCTCACCCCTTCGATCTCTCAGCGCCCTAACCATACAGGCTCTGGTTTGCTGCTTGAGCTGCGGGGCCAACAGGGCATCCGGCTTGTCACCCTTTTCAATGCACCTGTCGTGAATGGAGGAGGTTCAGCTGACCTCGAGTCTCCTATGATCTGACACAAAAGCAGAGGGTCTCCAGTATCTTTGTGAGAGCGCTCCAGGAGCTGAAGGGACGTGGTCAACTCAAGCAATTCCCACTGTCGCTCTCTCTTGCATCGGGCTGAAATGGCCACAATCCGCCCCCGCATATATGCCTTATGGGCATCCCCATGTGTTCATCTGGGAAATGTCAGAGGCCGGGTTGAGGTCAAAAAAGGCACGAAGATCCGCCTGCAGAGAGTCCCTCACCCCCCATCCAGCAAGATGGAGTCGTTAAACCGTCAGGGTCGGAGGGTCTCCCTCGCCCTCCCAAATTCCGTCAGCGTCTCGACTATAGCGTGGTCTGCACACGAGATCTCGTAATATAGTTGAGCTTCTGAGAGCCAACACTAGATCTCTGCTGCAGAGATTGTAATCCAGTCGGGAGTACATATCATGTGGGGGGGAGTACATATCATGTGGGGAGGAGTAGAACGTGTAGTCCCGATCCTTGGGATGTAAGAGCCGCCATGTATCAAAAAGATTATGATCCTGTAGCAAAGCCGTCGCCGGACGATATAAGGAAGGTGGATATCGGAGGGAGGCGGAGTTGCTTCTGTCCAAATACGGATCAAAAGCAACGTTAAGATCACCCCCAATAAAGACATTCGTGTTAGGTAGCTGGGCCAGGAGTCCTGCAAGACTATGGAAAAACCCTTTGTCCGGGGGGGTAGGAGCATACACACTGACCAGGGTCACCAGAGTGCCTGCAACTAGGCCTTCAACCCTGAGATACCTCCCATCCGGCACTGAAAGAGTCAGAGTGCTGAAAATGCAACCCCACACGAACTAGAATCGAGACTCCCGTTTTGCGCGTGCTGCCCGTGCCATGATAGTGAGAGGAGAACCCTCCCCCCCCCCCCAGTACCTCGGTACCACGGTCCCCATGTAGTGGGTCTCCTGCAAGAGTACAATGTCCGCCTTAAGGCGTTGGTAGTGGCGTGAAGCCATACGTCGCTTCTGAGGCGAGCGCAGCCCCTTAACGTTATGCGATCGCACTCAAATGGTCGTCAGGCGCCCACCCTCCGTTGCCGCCATCTTCAAGCCAAATGCTACAGGAATGAAGGGAAGAGGGAGAGAAGAAGAGAGAAAGGGAAGGAGGAAAAAAAAGGGGGTGTGGGGAGGGAGCAGAGGGATGAGGATGTGGAGATGAAACGGAGGATAGATTAATGGAGAGAGAGAGAAAAGAAGAGACGAAAAAAGGGAGCAAGAAAAAGCAGAGAAGAAGGTGATCAACGTCTAATGGGTAGGAGGGCAAAACCTCACTTCACTACCAAAGGAATATGGGGGGAAGGAAGACTAACTTGAGATCACCCCCCGCTCTCAAAAAAGAAAAAATCATACTTCACCACGACCCGGGTGCATCCGGCTCTGCACTGCACATATAAGCCCGAACATCGCAAGTCATCCAGGGCACCCACCTTCTCCCAACCTCCCTCTCCTACCGGAGCAAACCCCCCCCCCCGGGCCGCAACATAAACTAGAGACCCAGCCTCTTGCTCAAAATTTCAGCCAGTTCTGATCCCCCAAAATCAGTAGCACCCCCAAACAGGACACCTCCCCGCCCTATGTCGAGTCAACATTATGGAGTAATGACATGTCCCCCTACATAGGATAAGAGCGGGACCCCACATTTCCCAACTCCGGAGGAGGAGCTCCGATTGAAACTGTTCCTCCCTAGAAGAAAAAAAAATTAAAGAAGAAAAAAAAAAGGGGGGGGGAGAGTGCGCGCGCGCCAACATGTCCCATCGCAAAGCAGGAGCTCGTAAGGCAGTTCGGGTCCAGGCATTTCCCTCCCGAGAGCAGAGGCTCCGGCGTGTTATCCCCCCCCCCTAGCAAGAACCCGGTCCCAAACATGTCCCGCCATAAAGTGAAACCTGGGGCACCATGCCTCCCCCTCATACGGTAGCAGGTCAGATGCAGACATTACCCCCCTGATGATATACATCCAGGTACAAACATATCGTACTACGCACCAGGTATATGGGCACAAACATTTCCCACCGAAGAAGAGAAGCTCAATCCTAGACTTCCCCAGGCACAAACATATCCCGCATGAAAGTCATAGCTCGGGCACAAGCATCGACCCCCCCCCCCCACCACCCTAAAAGAGGAGCCCGGGTACAAACATTTCCCACATCTCTCAGCTCGGGCTAAGAACTGAGGCATCAACTGACACGCTATCAGAGTAGGAGCTCGGGCCCATATATTCCCCACTTCCTCTGGAAGCTCGGGCACAGACACTCTTCACTCCAGGACAGGGTCCCGGGTCCAAACATATCTCACACCAGGGTAGGGGCTCAAGCACAAACCTTTCCCACACCAGAGTAGGAGCACAAGCTCAAATCGTCCGTCCCCAGAATAAAAACTCAGGCACAATCGTATCATGCCCCAGGGTAGGAGCGCTAGGACAAACCGTTCCTATACCAGAGCAGAAGCATAGGCATAAACATGGCCAACCGCCCAAAAAGTGCACATGTACAAACATTTCCCCACTTTAGCATGCAATCGCATACCCACACATTTCCCCTTCCCAGGACTGGAGCCCGGGCGTAAAAGGAGGGGACCGGATATAAACATGTCCCACATCAGAATGAGGGTTCGGGCACGGACAGAACCAAGTCCAGAGCAAAGTTATAGTAGGAGCCCGGACTCTGTGTCCTCCAGAGAGTAGGGGCTCAGGTGAGCACAGCCCCTCATCGGCCATCTGTCTGAGACCTGAGTCTTCCGGTCGCCCACAACCCCCAGGATGGTAGGCAGCGTTGATGAAATGGGGGAGGAAAGCTGACTGCGATCAGTTCGTGGTCAAAACACAACAAAAAAAGAACAAGGGCGGAGAGGGTCAAAATCGGTGAAGGGCCCCTCAGGGATAAGGTGGGCGATGATCATCCCCTGCCAGCATTCGGCGTTTAGCCTGATCAGCACCCGCTCGATCGCATTCAGGAGGTTCAAACAAATCCGCCGGCATAGGGATATCCAAAGCTCCAAGGAACCGGGGGGCATCAGCAGGGGAACGAAGGGAGATGAATCCTCCCTTGTGGGGTGCCATTAGGCGAAACGGAAAACCCCAACGGTACTGTACCCTCCTATCCCTAAGGAGGGTCGTAACGCTCTCCGCTTCTGCAGCGTAGATGGTGCAAGGTCACTGTAAATGTGCGGGGTAACCCCCTCAATCGAGGGGGAGCCATCTCGGGCCGCCCACAACACTGCTTCCTTGGTGGGGTAGTAGCGGCAGCAAAGCACCAAGTCTCGCGTCGGCTCCGTAGGGCCCGGGCGGGGGTGCAGGGCGCGATGGATCCAATCTAGGTCCAGGTCTTGATCCAAGGCATCAGGGAGGAGGGCGCGGAACAGCTTACCCACGAAGGTTCGGAGGTCCAGGACATCCTCAGGCACATCTCGAAGTCGCAGGTTAGAATGGCGGTAGCGGTTATCAAGATGTTCCACCGCTTCTTGCAAGGCCGATTATTTGTCCGTCAGCGCTCGCAGACGTCCCGCAACGCGGCCTGCTCCACCGCATCGCAGCGCTGCTCCAGTGCCACCGTCCTGTTTCCCAGCGAACCGATGTCTGTACGGAGACCCTCAAGCCCGGCTCTGAGGTCGGCCTGCAGGTCATCCTTTACAGTAATTAGAACTTGCCGCAGCTCGTGGATGTCCTACCGCGTGCTGGGTTCACCTTCCGGAGGGGACGAGGGAGATCCTGCCGCCATCTTGGAGGCCCCCACGTGCACCCGCGTCGAGGGCTGAGAAAAGCACTGGGCGATATCAGGCTGGCCCGTGCAGCGTCCTTTCAGCTGCTTTGGCATATCCCAGACCACAGGGGGCAGATTCGAAGGAAGCACCGGGTGATGGCAGCTAATGTAGGCAATAAAAGAGCGGGGTAGGCTGTAGCTCTCAGATCACACAGCCATCTCGAAGCTCGGCCAGACCACGTCCCCCTAAGGTTTGTTTTTTAATCCTTAAATGTATTTTTTTTTTCAGACCAGATGTCATTGAGAGGCAATACTGAAAAAGAAAAAAAAATGAATTAGTTGAGAATTGCAAATCTTGGGTTAAAATAATTTTGTTCTAATTGGCATGGTGTTAAATATTCAGCTATTATGACCCATACTTTGCATGGGTCATAATATCGTTAGCTCTGACTCAACCATTTAAAATAATTGATTTTTTTATTTGATTTTATAAATTTCTCTCTGATAAAGGATTCCATATACAATATAGTATCGGCAGCACTCCCGGTCTTATTCAAATGCAATTTTATTGATTAAAAGATCAACGTTTCAGTCCGCTATCTGCAGACTTTCATCAGGTATCCTGATGAACGTCCGCGGATAGTGGACTGAAACGTTGATCTTTTAATCAATAAAATTTTATTTGAGTAAGACCAGGATTGCTGCCGATACTATATTGTATATGGAATCCTATGCGAGCACCAGGCATGGGATGTGAATACCCTGAGTGCAGGAGTCAGCAGTTTGTATATATATTATATTATATTGTATTATAGACCAATATAATTTCTTTTAGGGCCAATACGGATTCCAATTATCGGCAGCCTTTCTGGCCGATAGCCGATATCTGGTGCCGATATTCTGTAAATTTTAAAATTGTTGATAAAAAAAATAAATACAAATCTGACTGCCATTACCTGAATATCTTTAACATTTTAAACATTGCACCCTGACTTTTTATTCAATTTTAATAAAAAAATAAATAAAAAAATTTGTATTTTATTTTTACAATATGGCCGTGTCTAGACTCTCGCTTTTGCAATGATAGCTCCTATGACCATGTATGTAAGGGGTTTGGAACTACGTCTGCCATGATGTTCAGCTACTCATTCGCTTCTTAGAGCCTCATGAGAAATGTAGTTCCAAAACATCTGGAAGGTCAAGGTTGCTGACCCTGCTGTAGGAAATATGTGTCAGAAATACAGGGGTCCAATAGACCCCAACATATCCGTATAGGGATTTCACTGCCAGATGGGAGGAAAGCCCAATTTCTGTTGTCATCACGCTCATGTGCAATACTGTCAGTGGGCAGGGGAAGACCTACAGCAAGAACCGTCGGCCTGCTGTGGGAGAAGCCCCAAATCGGCACCATGTCGGCAACGTTCTGTGGGTCCTCGCGTGTCGGGGCTGCAGTGAGCCAAGGTGTCCAAATCTTGGCAAAAAAAGACCGATATCAGTAATTTCCTGAATATCGGTCTATCCCTAAATATATCTATCACAGACACTGGGGTTGCTGGCAGAATGCACTAACAGCCCCTCCCACCTGCCAGACCCTTCCGTCTGGCTGTGTTTCAGCGAGTAACCGCTGGCATGTAAAGGTTGTAACTTGTAATGCGCCACCACTGGGGCTGAGCTCGCCCGAGAACTTGCAGAATTCGCCAGATCTCGCGAGAGCGCAGCTGTAGGTCATTGGAGCCATGTTACAACCGTTACATGCTGGTGGCCACACACTGGAATGTGGCCAGCCAGAGGGGCTGTTAGAGCATTCTTCTAGCTGCCCCAGCCCCTCGGATAGAACCCTGCAAGCAATTGAAATGCTTCATTGACACTTCGAACAAACCCTGTATGCGATGACGTGCTGTTCCTCTGTGTTCGTTACACCATTTAGCCAATCCCCACATTCGATAGTTGGCCTGTGTGTGGACGCCAGTTGCAGATCAATGAAGTGGTAGCGACGATTGACTTTGAAATGCTTGAATCTAGCTTTTTCCAATTCCTCGGTCTTGTAAGTACACAAGCTAACTGACAGTAAATGACAGAACCGCTTTCAATATTTTCCAAAATTGCAATCCTTAACGTTGCTGCGACATTTATGACAGTTTATCCATCACTGACCGTTTTGAATATGACTTTGGATAACAGGAAATTACCATTTTTAAAGGAACACTATACAGTATAAGTGGTCAGGATGTGAGGAGTACCCCTTCTTCCAGCCAAACCCTGCCGAAGTTGTTAAAACACTGGGTGAACTGGAGGAGTCCACCTAGATTTGTTATGATAAAGGAACCTGTTTAAGGTTTGTTTTTTAATCATTAAATGTATTCTTCTTTTTTTCAGACCGGAAGGCATTGAGAGGCAATACCGAAAGAAATGCAGCAAGTATGTATGTTATACCTGACTGACACCTAGACATGTATCTACTTTATTATAATGCTGTGCTGCTGTGGTAAAAAAAAATTCTCATTCATCCTTAAAGAATAAAATTTAATAACTCGTGATTCCCTGTTAGAAATAAAACCTTAACATCCAGTCGATACGTAAATTGTCTGTGCTGTTCTCTCCTTGCAAGGTGTATGTTGACTGAGAGGGGCGGTCGTGTCAAATGTCATACTATTTAATTGGTGTAATGTATTTTGCCGTGAAGACACCCCTTAATTAGCAATCCAGGTACTCCTAAATATTTATTAGTTTTTCTTTTGACTTCAGTTTTCTGTTCTTTTCTTTCTTTTTTTTTCTTTCTTTCTCTCCATTATATTGTTTTATACTACCGTGAGTCCACAAGCACTCTGCTAGTTTTTGGTGATGTGACACTATTTGTTGGTGTGGTCAGCTTCTTCTGTTTACGCGTGAGAACTAGGCACAAGAACGGTTTAGAACAAATTTCACTGACAGTATATTGTGCCATTTCAGCAGAATGCTTCGAAATAAATAATGTATGCTACATAAAATAAGACCGCTTACATAGCTACGGCAGCGACTGCAGAGTCTAAGGCACTTCGCAATCTGCATAGGGGTCACGATGTAATGTGCCGTGTCCCAGAGTTTTGTTATTAAAGCATAGATCTAAAATCCGAGGGATCCTTTTTACTCCATTTTTAATGCAGGGCTTGACAAATTTAGGAGGTAATAGAAGGTGTCCTAGCCAACCACACAATCTTGGTAGCCAGCAATATTTTCCTTTTACAAATTTGTGTAGACGATGTCAGAAATTTTAGTAGTCCCTGATGTAATGTGTTGGAAAGGTGAGATCAGTTCCAACTTGGACTTTCATTCATTGTGAGCAAGCAAAAGAATAGGTTTGGGAGTAGAGATGTAAAATTTCTGGAAATTTTGAATTCATGGAAAAACCCCGTTTTCTTTTTTTTTGCCCGGTAAAATTTAAAATCTACACCATGGAGTAGGTTTACAAATTTTAAATTAAATTTTGTCACACTAGAAATAAGAGTACAGTTTATTTAGTAACTTGAATTAGCTTTTTATAAATGTTATCTTTTGTTTCAAATGGAATAACAAGCAAAGACTGTATATGATGGTATGAGAAGAAGGAACAAGTAACAAGCCCTCCGTTTCCTGAAGAGCAACAATATAAGCAAGAAATCAGTAACATAAAAAACATAGAAATTTATATATTTCTATAACAAATTTGCCCCTTAGCACCAATAGCAAAAGGAAGTAACTGCATTATTTGTGCCTGTAGGATATGGATACATCAATATTAAAGCTCATTATTGAGGTTTAAGTTTTGAGCGGTGCTTTAAAAAAACAGAGAAAAGGAAACAAAAGACACAACATACACAATACATTCAATTTAATATCATTTTCTGATCTATCATTTTCTGTTTCTCCTTCCTCTCCATAATTTAGATTTTTCTCATTGACTTCTAAAAATGTATGGTTTGCACAGATTGAAACAAGCGTTTCTCCCCTTTCACGGGTTAGTTTGTTTCTTGATTTGGTGAATATTAGCAAACATAGAGCAGATTCTCTCACATTCATCAGAATCTGCAGGAAGCGAGATGCAAGAGATGTCAGAGGCTGTGTTGTGCAGAGTCCATGTCACCATGAGGGGTATGATTTGCAGAATCCCACACTGTACTGAGGAGAACATTAACAGGGATCAAATAGGGACAAATCTAACCTCTTACCTGTAGTTTCTGTCTTTTCAGGCCTTAATTATCATCAAATGTATCTCAACAAGCACTGTAGGAGGTACAAGATGGAGCTCACAATCATACTAAACTGAAGCCTTTTCCCTGTAGCGCCCCCTAGAGGCTGAAATACATATTTTTGTTGTCAGAGTTTTGCATTGAGATGTGTTATTTGAATTGTATTCCAGGATTTGCTCGTCTTCAGCCGAGAGAACCTGTAATGATTTAAAACTTTAAAGCCTCAGAAGTCTTTCATTAAGGTCCTAATGTTATGATATGCCTAATATAGATTTAATACCATATTACATATCCTTGTAAAATGATGCAGCAGCCCTCGACAATCATTTCGGACTTCCATAGCATTTCAGTGCTGGCCTCACTTTTTGAATGATGACAAGCTCAATTGCATAAGGATTAGTCTTCTATGTAATGCTGCCATTGAGAGAAGACCTGAGTGGGGACCCACCGTAGGGCAGGTCACTAGTGCTCTTGCCCGTTCTCCGTGCTCTCATAAACGTTGTTCTCTTGAATAGATTATGAGGCCAACTTATTTGGCGCAGGGCTCGACCCAGTTGATATCAAATTCAGGAGCCAAAAAGAAAATGTACCAGTGTCTCACATATTTTTAAGGAGCCAGGCAAAGAATGTAGGCTTTTGTAAAACAACATAGAAACCTGGAGGTAAAATTCTGTGAGTCTGTGGCTACCTGGCTCCTGTATTAGTCAAGCCTTGCGTTACAGATTGAAGCGATAATTCTATCTCTTAAAGTGTGTGATTTGATGGGAGATACATTTAGGATAGGGTCAGACGAGCGCATTTTGTACGGACTGTGCGTCCGTGCAGTACCGACATACTTTCTGACGGAAGACGCAGTAGTGGCCACACAGTCCGTTTTTGTGACTGACGTTATTTTTGACGGATGTAGGAGAGAAAATAAAAAGAAAAACCATTTTGTCCGTCAAAAATGCTGGACGTATAAATGCAGTCCGTCTGACCACGTTCCATCACTCACACACAAAGCTATGCGGACGTTGCGGACGCAGCGCACTTTGTGCGGCCGTTCTAGGGGTTGTACGTTCTTGCCTAACTTGCGTCCGTTTGCCGCGGCCGTTGTGCTTCCGCAGTTCAGTGCGAACGTACTTCGTGTGTGGAACTCCATTGGCCTTTATGTCATGCTATCACGGACGTACTTTTGTGCGCCATCACGGACGTGAACGCTGCGCACGTCTGACAGGAGCCTTAAAGCGATTCCGATATAGAGCTTCAGGATGAGTTAAGATTTTTTTTTAAGTTCCCCTCCCCCCCCCCGTTGAATTAAGCAGTAATATACAGTCAAAAAATATAACACTTATAGACAAAAATGTTTAAAATCGAATGTAAAATATACCTGCTGTCCTGAATATGTGACTTGGTCAAACTGGAGTAAAAGTGCTAATAAGAGGGTTGAGGATATATTTCTGCTAAAGGGCGATTGTTGCGTCTTTTGTGACGGTCTCTTAAGCATCATTTATCTGAGCCTGCATTAGTGACATAGGACAAAGTGGGAATATTCATCATGTAAAGCATGCCGACTGAATAGCGGTGAGAAATAAAAGCAGAGATATTCAAGCACACAAATTCTAATGCTTTGAAGGCAAGAAGTGCTTTGATAGAGAACACTAATCATTTGAGTGTATAGGAAAATTTCTTCCAGCACTTTATCGAAGACCACATCTCAATGGTATGTGCATAATGGAGATCTGGGAAGAACACACGCAGTTATACACATCACTGCAGGAAGAGAGGTGATAAAGAGGTGTAGAGTTGATTTGACTAGAATAGTGATCTGAGACAGCTAACCTCAACGCCTCCAATTTTTGGCAAATACATTACCTTAAAACTGGCCGAGTGGTATGAGTGATTACCTCCTCAGATTCTCTCTTGCGCCACTACATTTGTTTCCTTCTTGGACAATTTTCCGCCTGTATCCATCAGACCTCTTAGAAGTCATTAAAACCCACTTCTCTGTCACAAACAAGCCTAAAGAGTAACGTCTCTCCCCTCTCTCACCTCACACGACCTATACTTCTGTATGGAGGCACCTTATAAATACACTGGGGGAACCCGCTGTGTACATCCTTTCCTATCTTGACAGCCAGTTACGTTTGTTTTTCTCTAAGTACCCTTTTAGCAAGAGCTCTAAATCCCATAAGCACACGTGTCTTGGAGCAGTGCCATTACCAAGTAGTAAATCACTTTTAGTCAACTAATGTCTGCAGATTATACATGGGTCTTATGCGATTTTTTTATTTTCTGAGGAAACTGCTGCCGAAAGCATTTGAAATTCCTGCATTTTTGTGAAATGTGCATCTGCACTTCTGGCGTATGCTTTTTTTCTTTTCTATTTTCAGCTCTTTGCATTAATCTAGCAAAGGTTGCAACCCGGCATGGCACCATGCTTCATTCCTGACGATACAATCCCTCTCACTGCTGGTAAAATGCAAAAGGTCTTGGGAAGGTAGTTGATTACTTTTAGATGTGAGGGAAATTGTACTTGCTTGGCCAAGACTGAAAGGGATGTCGTCTGCTTTAGGCTAGGGTCAGACGAACGCGTTTTTCGCATTGTCCGTGAAAAAGTGCGTTCGAACGGACGTATTTTTTCACGGAATACGCGATAGCGGTCATACGATGCGCATTTTCGGCCGTGATTTTGTACGGATCATCAATAAAACACTTTTTGTGTCTGGACGTCATGTTGGCCGGACATTAGCAGCGTCTGACGTCTCCTAATCACACACACACGCCGCTATGCGGACGCAGCGCACTCTGTACGTCAGTACTAGCGGTTTCACGTTCTCGAAAAAATGTGTTTGTTTGCCACTTGCGTTGCGCGGCCGCACTTTTGTGCAGCCGTACTTCGTATAGTGCCCGTCATTTGCTGCTACTACGGCCGTAATAAAGTCCGGCTGCACGTGCGTTCGCACTGCGTTCGTCTGACCCTAGCCTTATTAGGAGAAATTAAGATCTGACATTGTTCATGCGCTGCGGGGAGAATCTGGGAACTGGCGAAGGCGAACAACTCGAGACGACCGAGGGAAAATATTGGACCTCGGGCTCTCGTTACACTAGGGAATTACACAAAAATTTACTATAAAAAAAAGAAATAACCAGCAGTGGCAAAACTCAGTGAATTGAAGTATCACCCTGGAGGCCTGGCAGACCGAGAAAAGATTATAAAGCAAAGTGAGGTCAGGTGGCAATATATGAAGGATATTAACATAGGAACCACAACACTCTGAATGCAAAGTAGTATAGATGAGCAATCAAGGACAGAATATGATGTGGGTAGTATTTGTAGGGAAGGATGCCAGCATGCATAAGATATCCTTCCTGTCTGACACAAAGCTCGGTATCCTTAAACCGCAGGAAAAATGGCTGCATAAAAGCTACAATTGTCCAAGTCGAGGATGCTTTTATGCAAATGATTCACTTTGAGAAGTATATATCGAGAGAAATGTAAACCGGTTTTAATGTGAGTGGGGGCGGCAGCCGTTCTAATTTATTGTCTACTACTTACGGAAAAATTAGGTAAAAATTACTCGGTAATGGTGGTAGTTTAACATAATGAATGGTCAGAATAAATTGGGCAATCATACATATTCTAGACAATGACTATAATCTCTCACTTGGCATTTCAGATGTGTGGTCGCGTCTGGTTGGTCACAGTATTTCTAGGTTTTGACAGCCATTTTTCCTGCGGTTTAAGGATACCGAGCTTTGTGTCAGACAGGAAGGATATCTTATGCATGCTGGCATTTCCTTCCCTACAAATACTACCCACATATTCTGTCCTTGATTGCTCATCTATCCTACTTTGCATTCAGAGTGTTGTGGTTCCTATGTTAATATCCTTCATATATTGCCACCTGACCAACACTTTGCTTTATAATCTTTTCTCGGTCTGCCAGGCCTCCAGGGTGATTCTTCAATTCACTGAGTTTTGCCACTGCTGGTTATTTCTTTTTTTTATAGTAAATTTTTGTGTAATTCCCTAGTGTAACGAGAGCCCGAGGTCCAATATTTTCCCTCGGCCGTCTCGAGTTGTTCGCCTTCGCCAGTTCCCAGATTCTCCCCGCAGCGCTGGTACAGTGTCAGATCTTAATTTCTCCCAATAAAGCAGACGACACTCTTCATACTGGGTTAAGCAGACTCTCTCTAGCCATTTCACATGGCCTGCTTTTATTTGGTTCAGAATCAGATAACGGTTAACATTCCTGTCCCCCAGACATCTCGGCACCGCCATTCAGCCTGCTCTCCATCAGGTCCTCTGAGTGCAAGCTCTTGAGCAGGGACTTCTCTGATACTGTTCTATGGGCTCTATTACATTCTTGGCGCACTTATTTGCGTGCGAGGGACAAAACCCTTCACGCTGAATGTCGTATTACGACGTTCGCACGTACGATGCGTGTTAACGTCTAACGCGAGTTACCCTGCGTGAGCGACAGTTTGTGCGCGCATCCCATACTTAACATTGTGAGCGCAAATGCGTTTGTGCGCTGCTACACGGATGGTATTACAATCGAAGCACAACTTTTTACGAACGATGTTTGCGCGCATAATTTTAACGTCTTTGAAAAGCTGGTGGTAACTGCAAATCTGAACGTTCTGGCCGAAACCAAATACAATGCATAAAAATACAGCAATGTATTTCTAATCTACCCCCTTGTGATATCCTTTGAATACATCCCACACAATACAATGATTTTGAGTCCGTGATCGATCCATTTTTGCCGTTCTATGGCCAATGCCACACAGTGAGGAGTAAGTGATGGAAAGATACTTTTGGGGGGCTTCAGGGGCAGTTTCTAACCCAAAAAAGGTAAAAAAAATGGATGCACCCAATGACACAGCGTAAAATATTTTCTCAACTAAATATACAAGAGAAAAACAAAGCACGTGCAAGATATCAGCAACATAAAATAAATAAGGATATTTAAATTTTTGGTGGTAGTTTCCCTTTACCTTTCCATGTTCCTATATTATTTTTCTTGCTGTAATTTTGGAGTGTATATTTTTAAGTGAAATATTATGCAATATTTATGGATATAGTTACTTTGATTCTTTTTATTGGCACACTTTCTTGCTTTTTCTTTAGATTTTTTTTTCTCGTCAATTTCCCACCACTTTCCACAACTATATTTTATCATGTCTTTACCCATCTACCTGTTCTTTGTCTTCCTGTCTTTTTTTTAACTTTCTCTATTAATTCTTTGAGTCTTTTTTTTTTTTCCTTGCATCAACCCTCTGTAACTATGCAAATGCAATTTCAGTTATAACGTATTATTGTATGTGCATTATTAAATAGAACACGTTTAGATTTGAGGATTTATTATCTGTGCAGGTGCAGTCTCCTTCTCTTCTATCAACATCACCAAAAGAACGCACCGGCCACATTCATAGTCAATGGTGCTCTGGTTAAGTTTGGTCAAGGATTTGGCAAGACCAACATCTACACACAAAAACCTGACCCTCCTAAAAAGGTACTCGTGCAAATAAAATTGTGTGGTACACAGTTGTGTAGGAGATTGTTTTTCTACATCCGTTACCTTTTTTTCTGGCTAAATCTGCATATAATTTTAGAAAATACATTTTTGCAGAGGTGCCCTTCAGAAGTAACAGCTCGGGAGGGATGGGCAATTCATCTAGCCCGACGCCCCGGGCAGCTTCTTTCCACCGCCGAACAAGTAGATGCTGCTGAGGCTTTGCGGGCGGGCTGTCAGAGGGCACGTTGAAGAAATCTGTGTAAGCAGTGCGCAAACAGATTTGCTGTACGTGCCGGGGGGGGGGGGTGGTCACCGTGTCTGGCTAGGGTATAAATTAGACTTCAGGGACAGACTGTGCAGGAGAGTGCTGCTGTCCTGCCCCTTCCCTCTTTCAGCTGCTGATTATTGAGTGCACGGTGGCATAAGATCAGGTAACCATTGCTCAGTGCAGAGCATGTGTCTGAAGGCTCCACATCAGGAAAAAAGAAATGTAGGCTGCAATGGTGTCAGAAGGCAATTATTCTGAAGACCACTGGGTTACACAGCAATGTTTCGGCTCTCTGTTTTAATCATGCGTAGAGCCGAAACATTGCTGTCTAACCCAGAGGTGTCCAAAATAAACTAAGCCTGCCTTCTGACACTCTTGCAACCTACTTTCCTTCTTTTTTTTCCTGATGTGGAGGTATTGGCGTACCTGCTAAGGTAGAGCTTGGGTCCAGCAGTCCGTGATTTTGGGGTTAGCTTGCGGCAGTGTGTCCTGTTTGCATATTTGTGTCTGAACCCTAGTAGGAGTTTATAAACATGCCTGCCAGACACTGAGCATAACGCAGCCTGGACAAAAAAAAAAAAAACACATTGAAAGTTACTTCCAGATAAGAGGGGAAAGTGAAGGTGGGGCAGCCACACAGGAGGGAGAGTTGGGGGGGGGGGGGCGCAGAGTGACACACAACTAATCCAATCACTACATGTAACCTGTATATAATGTATAGAACAGTGATTTTTTTGGCACAGTATTCCTAATTAGTGACATGCAGTAGATGCCAGGAGTCCAGGGATAGCAGGTGAGCTGGCCTCAAAAGGGTTGATTGATAGCAGTACTGCTGTTCACATCTCCATGAGGGACCTCAAGCCCTGCAAGGTTACTCTGAAATCCCTCTGATGGAGCAAGTCTGCAGAGCTGAACGTGTCAATTTGGAAATAATTTTTTGATCAATTATTATTATTTTTAAGTTTGCTATTTGTAGGTGTAAATGCTCCCCTTTTCTCTGTCGGCTCACTGTTCCTCCCCTTCAGCTCAGGACTTTCAAAACACGGAGGTCCCTGCAGCCTCCAAAGCAGTTTAAGTAGTATTACGTATCCTGCGTTGCATATGCTGTGCAAATTGCTTACTTTTGTATGCGCGTTCCACAGCACTCGCACAGAGTGATTGGATTGGAGCCGTGCCTACACATGCACCAGCAAATCCTCAACTGTTGTTTTCCAGAACATTTGCTGCTGTGACCGTTCGACACGAGGATCATGACGGCACACAGACAGGCCCCTATTACATTCTTCGCGCATTTGTTTTGCGCGCGCAAAACGATTTGCGCAGAACGTCGTATTACGATGCGCGTACTCGTCTACCGCGATTGACCCTACGCAAACGAATTTTCCTGCGCGCATCCTATACTTAACATTGTCAGCGCAAATGCGTTCGTGCGCTGGTACGCGGATGGTATTCCAATCTTCTAGCAACGAACGTTTGCGCGCATTTTCATAATGTCTTTGAAAAGCAGGTGGTAACTGTAAATGTGATCGTTCTAGGCGAAATGAAATACACCAGCACGGAAAAAAAAATACAGTACAGTTACACATTCTACACATACCCAAACATTAAAATTTACAAATTGTGTCGTTTTTTTTTTGTTTTTTTTTTGTCTGGTTGTTGTTAATTTTTATTTTTTCCTTTCTTTTAGTTTGTAAATATTTTATTGGAAATGGGTGATTGATGTTGACTGAATCCCGTGACAAATCCTGTGACAAAACAGTCTGCCCACCGATTCCTGCACGCAACGTTAATTTTCCGAACGGCTTTGCGCGTCAGATTTGCGCACAAAAAATCTTGGAGGAAGAAAAAATGCGCGCTGATCGTAATACCACGTTAATTTTCGCGCAATAACGTTTTTTCCGTGCGCAAAAAAATTGCGCTGCGCGAGCGCAATTGCGCAGAGAATGTATCTGCTATTGGTTGGGCCGTCTGTTCCTAATGTGTTGTTATTTATTGTGTCTTCTGTTTGTGCTTCCCCATTGTAAAGCGATACAGAATCTTGGCGTTATGTAACTGTTTGGAAGTTTTTTATTTAAATATTTGAATTTACTTTGCACGTAAGGACAAGTAGATTGTCACAAGGGACAAGTAGATCAGGATACCACTTTAGTCTGCTGGACAAGTAGATTAGTGTGTTTTTGTTTTGTGTTTTTCCACACCCCTGACTCTGCATACGCCTCCACTGGCTAATCAAGGCAAAATGACATGTCTGTTTCACTAAAATAGCTCCTGAATGTCTTTCGAGAATGTCTTTTGTTTTAGAGAGGACGAGTGCTTAAAAAATTATGGGCCTGAACGCTAGCGCTCACATAAATGAGTTAGCGCTAGGTTAATTGAGGTGACAGCGTGCTACAAAGATTACCTCCTGATCACTAACTGGTTAAAAAAAAACTGTTAGCGCATTGGTATTAGTGCTTTTTAGCATAATCTTACTGTACTTTGTGCTCCCTATGCTTAACATGGGGAGCGCAAAGCATAAGGAATCAGTAATTAGCGTTAGGATCACAACCGGCTGGGTGGAGTAGAGGTAATGTCACTGCTCTGCATGGAGAGAGCCTGTGGAGACATGGGTTCGATCCCAGCGAGCAACCTCTCCAGTAAGTGTCCTTGGGCAAGACACCTAACGGTACATACTCGCCACCCAAGACATACTTGAAAACAAGAGAAATCTTAATGTATCCTTCCTGGTAAAATACTATCTCAAAAAAAAAAAAATCCAAACGCCAATTACGCCGCACTGTCGCTAACTAAAAAGCTTAGAGCTGTAGCTAACGTATTCTGCAGAATCAGATGGCTGCAGCTGGAGCGATCACAAAAAAATCAAATACCTCTCATCCTGAGACGAGAACGGCGGCCCAATCCGCCGCTTCCGACTGCTGTGAGCAGAGTGACACTGGGGGTGATAAAGTCCCCCAGTCTCCCTCCGCGATCACTCCGCCAACCTGCAGGATCTCGCAAAAGGCGAGATCCTGTCAGTCATATGACCAACAGTTGAAGTCTCAATGGAGTCATATGGAGGGGATGCTCGTGATGATGTGTAAGCGCTGCCGCGAACATCCTGGAGCCTAGCGGCTACTGCAATCAGCACCTGCCCCGTAGTTCACTGGTAAAACAGGGGCACTAAGGGGAGATTTGGGAGTGCAAATTTGTCCCCTTAGCATCCCCGTTTTAGCTCAGGGCAGATGATGGTGCTCTATGTTGGGAAGTAAATTCGCTGCATTTTGTGACACAGGCTTGTCTTGGATATGTTTGTGGTCCATGTAATATAAACATCATCCTACTATATTGTGTTGCCAATATAGGTTAATTTATAGGAGCAAATAGGGTAATGTCACAGCCCAATAAATATTTTTTTTTTTTTTTTTAGGAATAAATAGAAGGGAATTACTATAGGATGTATTTCCATTTTTTTTATTTTTAAATCTGTCCACTCTTGGGGCACTTTGCCCATGCTTAGTCTGTCCCTGTAAGGGGTTTCTAAAGTCACCCATTCACTTTCAATATGGGCAGTTAGGCAAAGATAACCTTGAAAAGCAGAAGTCTTTCAGCGTATCATTAGCTCAAAAGTCACCAAATTCAACTACGATTGAGATGGTTGTAGGTAGTCTGTATGGAAAAAATTTACCTATTTATGTGAATTAGGTTTAGTAAGCAATCAAACCACTGTATGTAAACAGACAAAATAGACATAATTAGATGGTGTAAAAGGTTTTATTTCACAGGTAAAGCCAGTCTTTATGAGCCACCAACTACCATTGCATGTTATTGTGTATATAAATAAAAATTGTATCTGTTTTTAAACTAGGTTATGATGACCAAGCGTACGAAAGATATGGGAAAGTTCAGCTCAGTTACAGTGTCCACGATCGACGAAGAGGAGGAGGAAATAGAAGCGGTAAGCAAATCATTTTACATGACAAAGAATGATTTGTTCAATATTATTTCAGTCACATTATATTTGTGTAGGATGGTAGAGGCCATCATTGGACCATGAATGCAGAGCTCTTCTATTGACTTGTCGTTTTAAATGGTCACCCTACTATGTGATGAGCTTGCACAGGTATTGAGCACCCCACACATTTCAGTTCTATCTGGCAGGGTTATTCAAAGAGAATCGAAAAGTCACCGCACGTTTGTTGACTTTTTGTTCTCTTCAATTCGGATCGATTTGGCGATCCCATTTCGGCCACCCTGCGGTGTATTCAGCAAGCACCACAGGGCCGCCGAAATGCAGGGAAAAATCGCCGAAAACTCACCGCAAAACGAGGGCGAACGTACACTGAAACCCGCATAAACATCTGGATTAATCCGCCGAAAACGCCGGAAAAACCCGAGCAGGAGCCGATCACACGCAGCACTGCCGCCGGAAAAAGCCGACACCGCAGACGATTGCAGTGAATAAATTAGAAAAAACGTTTGCAAACAGTGTTTCACTTTTCAAACATTCAAGCAAAGAAACTACTGAGCGAAAATGTCTGAAATTTACATATGAGGTCCAATGAATGATAATAAAAAGGGCTGTTACAGAAAAAATAAGTAAAGTTAAAAAATTAAAAAAAAAAAAATCGCACATTTTCTTTTAAAAAAAGAAATCCCGAAAAATGCTTAAAATATCCTAAAAAATCTATAAATAAAGAGACTCTTTACTGCAGAATATTATAATCAACGGTTAATTAGATATTGAAGTAAAACGGGAATATTTTTAACATTGAAGCCTATGGGATTCGCCTGAATAAACCTAACGAATTAAACCACCGAATGACAGGGCATTTCGGGAACCTTTCACTGCAGGTTTTTGTTCTCTGAATAGCCGAAGCATTGCTTCTCTATGGGGCATTCACTGCCCTCGAACAGGCACCTGAAGAGCCGAATGGCCAGGAAAGGTAACCGTACGCTGAATTTAAGCGTTCGGTTCCCTTCCGGCAGCCATTCGGATCTCTTTGAATAACCTTGAATGTATTTTTGTTGCTATTCTCATGTCTATTCCTCATTTATTATTTTCAGAGAGAAGTGGCAGATTCATATGCCCAGAATGCTAAAGTGATCGAGAAACAACTGGAGAGAAAAGGAATGAGTAAGAGAAGGCTGCAAGAGCTGGTATGTACAGATATTCTCTGCTGATAAAAACCCTCTGCTACGTCTGCCTTACAATAGGAATCTGTGAACGAAGTAGTGCAATACTAAAGTCTTGACTGAGCAAGCCTTGAAAAGCCTCATTTGTTAAAGGGACGCTATCACTTTCATAAGCTGTAACTAGATTTCTTGTGAGTTACGAACAAAACCACTTTATAAAACACATGCTGCTGTTCTTCTTTTTTTTGTCTTGTCTGAAGTAATTCCATGTAAAAACGGAAAACTAAATTTAGGTTTTTAACACCATTGGCTGCGGACGACGTGTAGGTATGTCCTGGGGGTTCCCCACAAAAGAAGGATATTCCGCCACACGTCATGGTCTCCCCAGTCGTTGTTTAAAAGTCTACAGATTCTGACCCAACCACCTCAACAGGCAGAGAATTCCACAGCTTTATTGTTTTCACGGTAAAATAACCCTTCCTATGCTTTAGGCTGAATTTCCTTTCATCCAGTCTAAATGGGTGACCTCATGTCCTATGTATAGTCCTATTAATGAATAGGTTTCCATACAATGGTTTATAATGGCTCCGTATATATTTATATAAGGTTATCAGATCTCTTCTATGGCACCGTTTTTCTAAACTAAACCGGTTTAAGATTGTTAGTCTTTCCTCATAACTTAATTTTTCAATTGACAATTGTAGTTGCAATTATCACTAGAGTAAATATTATATAAAATGTAACTTTTATTTTCTTCAATATAAAACCATTTCAAACCAATAACCACCTACTGGTGGTCACAAAACACACAATACCACACAAAGCAGGGCAAAGTTTTTGCAATCTTGTCTTATTGTTCAAATTATTTCAATGAGTCTTTTTCTTCTATTCTCTATTTCTTAATAAGTAAGAAACCAACCTTCATGGGTTGGTAAATATAGGAAAGTTAGGAAAGACTCTAGATAAATAAAATCCTGTGAGATCACAATAGAGGGAGCGTTCCCCTGCAAACTCAACAAACAATACTTGCAAGAAAAAAACACCGTTTGGCTATCGCCCTGGATCTGCAGTTAGCACACTTGGCACACTCGACGAGTTTCGCTACTTAATTGTAGCGTCATCAGGAGTAGTTCGAGCTTCAGTGTGTGCAAGAGGAATGGACTTCTTAGAAGGTTTATATACCTTTTATTGATTAGAAAATATAACACAGTTGTGATGGTAGTTTTCCTAAGGACCACCTCCCCGTCCTCTATTGGTGCAATCAGTGACTGACAGAAGAACTACACCAATAAAACCATAGAACCAGCAAACTCAAGGTTCCAAAAATTAAAGATAACAGGGAAAACAGGTTTTATATTGAAGAAAATAAGTTACATTTTATATAATATTTACTCTAGTGATAATTGCAACCACAATTGTCAATTGAAAAATTATGAAATTTAGGGTTATCCCCTGCAACTTAGACAAAGTGGTTGATCACCCTTCTTTTTGAATCCTTGGTGATTTTTATAACTTGGAATCTGTCCGGTCTATCTTGACCTTTTTCTGAAATTTCCTCATAACTTAAACGGGTGCCGGACAAAATCCCTATAGCCAGGTTCCCTAATGCCAACATCCCAACGGCCAACTTCCCTACATGGCCAATTTCCAGACATCCATAATCCCAGCGGCTAACCCTAATACTAACACCCTAACCCTAGGTTTAGGGGGGTAGTGCTAGGTCTAGGGGGGTAGTGCTAGGTTTAGGGGGGTAGTGCTAGGTTTAGGGGGGTAGGGCTAGGTTTAGGGGGTAGGGCTAGGTTTAGGGGGTAGGGTTAGGGCTATGTTTAGGGGTTAGGGTTAGGTTTAGGGGGGTTAGGGTTAGGGCTAGGTTTAGGGGAGTTAGGGCTAGGTTTAGGGGGGTTAGGGTTAGGTTTAGGGGGTTAGGGTGAGGGCTAGATTTAGGGGGGTTGGGGTGAGGGCTAGATTTAGGGGGGTTGGGGTGAGGGCTAGATTTAGGGGGGTTGGGGTGAGGGCTAGATTTAGGGGGGTTAGGGTGATGGCTAGGTTTAGGGGTTAGGGCTAGATTTAGGGGGTTAGGGCTAGGTTTAAGGGAGTTAGGGTTAGGGCTAGGTTTAGGGGAGTTAGGGTTAGGTTTAGGGGGGTTAGGGTTAGGGCTAGGTTTAGGGGGGTTAGGGGAGTTAGGGCTAGGTTTAGGGGGGTTAGGGAGTAGGGTTAGTGTTAGCCACTGGGAATTTGGATGTCTGGAAGTTGCCTGTCAGGGAGTTGTCTTTGTTGGGATTTTTGCCGTCAGGGAGTTGTCTGTGTAGGGAAGTTGGCCGTCAGGGAGTTGTCTGTGTAGGGAAGTTGGCCGTCGGGATTTTGGCAGTAGGGAACCTGGTTGTAGGGATTTCGACCCAAACCCAACTTAAACATACAACACACAACTGTCTCTCCTATACGCCACACATAAACAGTATCACGGTGGCGCTATGTGATACAATTACACATATTCACTATTGCAATGTGTTTCATAGCTCTGTCAAACATTACTATTCACTGCGCAATACTGTGACGTTATCCACTAAGCATCGGTGTTTGCTAGCATTGCAAAAAACAGGTAAAATCGCCAGTGTTACAGTGCAGAGAAACACCAGCGTTTCTCAAATCTATTATCCAAACCGCAAAGTGAGAAGCTTTACTATATTATTATTATTAATCTTTATTTATAAAGCGCCAGCATATTCCGCAGCGCTGTACAATGGGCACAGTATAGGCAGGGTTACAATACATTGAACAACGTTTCAACATTTGACAAACCAGTACAGTAGGAGATGAGGGACCTATTCCTGTAGGCACTCACAATCTAGAAGGGTTGGGTTTGAAACAGGAGGAGAGGCCTGCAAGGTGAGGGGGGATGGACTGCAAGGTGAGGGGGGATGGACTGCAAGGTGAGGGGTGATGGACTGCAAGGTGAGGGGGGATGGACTGCAAGGTGAGGGGGGATGGACTGCAAGGTGAGGGGTGATGGACTGCAAGGTGAGGGGGGATGGACTGCAAGGTGAGAGGACTGGTTGTGTCAGTGAGGGGAGTGGTAGGCTTCCCTAAATAGAAATGTTTTAAGGGAACGTTTGAAGGAAGAGAAACTAGGGGAAAGTCAGACCGTACAAGGGAGAGCGTTCCAGAGAATGGGGGCTACGCGTGAGAAATCCTGCAGTCTATCATGGGAAGAGGTGATGCGGGGAGAAGCTAGGCACAGGTCACTGTTTGATCTTACGTAGCAGGCTGGGGTGTATTTGGTGATTAGTGAGGAGCGGAGTTAGTGAGATCTTTGTAGGTAAGGGTAAGGATTTTAAATTTAATTCTGCAGTGGATGGGGAGCCAGTGAAGGGACTCGCAGAGACAGAGCGGTGGATGAGCCTGGTGGAGGCGTTCAGAATGGATTGTATAGGGGAGAGGCGAGAGGGAGGACAGATAAGAGATTATTACAATAGTCAAATTGGGAGATTTCAAGGGCGTGGATGAGTTGTTTTGTGGTGTCAACGGTAAAAAGTGGCCGAATTCTAGAAATATTGCATAGTTGGTGGCGGCAGGCAGAGGAAAGAGACTGGATGTCGGGGATGCAGGGAAAAGCTGGTTTTATGGGGAGATAGTGATACCCTTCACAGTGATAGAAAAGTCAGGAGGCGGGGAGGCATTAGGAGGAATTAGTAGCAGCTCAGTTTTAGACATGTTATTCTTTAGGTGGTGAGAGGCTATCCAGGAGGCTTCTGCTTTTACAGTTTGAACTTTAGTTTTGACAAGTTCCCGTGCTTCTCTGCACTGAAATACCAGCGATTTTAGGTGGTTTCTTTGCAACGTCAGCATTTTGATAACATCTTGTGAGATTTATTGGTGCAGAGCTCAGTGATACAAAAACTATTAATAAATATAGCTCGATTTAGTATTTGAAGTTCTGAACTTTACAAGTGACCTCCATGACAGAAGGCAACTTGTCCAGTGCCCCCCCCCCCCCAGGTTATTTTTGTTTGAGACCCATGCTGTTTATGTTTATTTAGTATTTGTGCCCCGGTGTTTGCAGTGGGATTCATGCAGTGTAACCCCAGGAAAGGAGGCACAGTAGACGCGCAGAGGCTAGTGTATTTTCACGAATGCATGAAAGCCAATGTATCCACTTTAGTACAGTTTTACAGGATTAAAATGGTCTATAATGTGCTAGTGTTGAATGACTGCTATGTATGTAAATCTGCATCATCCTTTGCTCTCTTCCTGCAGAAGGAATTTGCATGTAAATATTCATACCCGTGTGTCTTCTTTTTTTGACAGGCGGAGCTGGAAGCTAAGAAAGCTAAAATGAAAGGAACATTGATTGACAACCAGTTTAAATAGAAGAGGCTGCTGCTTGGTAACGGGCAGAGCTTTATGGTCATTTGGCATGCATAACATGTCTTTTGGAGGCCAGATGATGTGTGTGAGGTTGTGGCTAAGTGGATATGCGTGTAAGTTCACGGCATACAGTTGGTGAGCAAAGGAGATGATCATATTTTCTACATCAATAAACAGTTTGTCAGAAGACTGCTCTTACTTAGCAAACAGCTGTATGCTTCTACCGTGGTCGAAGACAGGCAAACTTTGCACCCATCAGACTGTGTCTTAAAACAGCCGTTTGGAATGTCAGCTCTTGGCCCATTGCACTCAGGACTTACACATATTTTACTCAAATGTTTTTCTTTTATGTTAATACTGTAAATACATTTTTCTGGAAACAAATAAAGATCCTGTGAGTCAAGTCCACAACCATGAAACCTAATACTTTGGGGGGGGGGGGACTCATGGATATTGTATGCATGTTACAGTACACTTTATTCTATTCATACTAGGAACGCACTGAAATTTAGGCCACCGAAATTATCGTCAGAAAGGAAAAAAGGCCCCCCCCAGAAAAAAAAAAATCAGCCGAAATCAGTCATCTGAACCAGGGCCCAGGGGACTTGCTTTTTTTGGGGGGGGGGGGGGGCGACGAGATTGCGTTGCCTACACATACTTACCTACATCCACATACTTCGGCTCTGAGCTCCTCTAGCGGTGGTGGTCCTCCTGCATCCAGTTCCCACTCTGTCAGACACCGGTTGCAGGGATGACATCACGGAGAAGGAAGTATACAGTCAGAGTGTATTTAAGTGCCTCAACAAAAAAAACACTAGCCTGGCTATAAAACCTGTAACAGCCAAATCATCAGTTAACTACAGGTGAGTTGGCACGGTCAACTCGACCAGTAAATATACAGATCTATAGATTGGTAGTTTAGAAAAATAAAGTAACTATTGTTTTTTTTATATATATATATATATAATATATATATATATATATATATATAATATTTTAGTTTCTTAAAGTGACATTAAACCCTCAGATTTTTTAACAGAAAACAATACTGTAATGTCTGACTTACTGTAATCCATAGTAGTTTTCTTTCTCTTTGCTGCTCTTCCTTTTAAATCCTTATATCTTCTCATGCTAGGGGAGAACTTCCTGTTTCAGCAGACTGCCTTGTCTCTGGAATGGATACATGGTGTCTGTGTATAGGTTTGAAACCTGAGCCAGTATTACAGAGGCGCGTTCAATACCTCAGCCGCTGCAAGTGCTAAGTTAGCAACTTGCCATTGAACGCCGTTCTGGCGCTCAGCACTGCTTCTTAGCACTTGCAGCGACCCGAGGAGATGCTGCGAGTAGCTGAGTGACGTATTAAAGATGGCCGCCGCCATGAAGCAAGTAACAATTCCGTACGGCAATGTTGATTTTTGAGGTTTTTGTTCACCAAAGCACAAAATATTTATTTATTATTTACCCCTGCACATAGACATATACAGTTGTGTTCAAAATTATTCAACCCCCACTGAAATTGAGTGTTTTGGCCAGTTTGACATTGATTTTGATCATTCAGTCATCTTGCTTACAATTAAATCCAAAGAGGCACGTGTAGGTCAGACAAATATAACATAACATTTATAATGAAATAACCACAAATGTCTTTTCTGTGCTCACATCATTATCAGTTTTATTCAACCCCCAAGTGACATTCAATCTTAGTACTTAGTACAACATCCTTTTACAGTTATAACAGCTTTTAAACGTGAAGCATAGCTTGACACAAGTGTCTTGCAGCGATCTACGGGTATCTTCGCCCATTCGTCATGGGCAAAAGCCTCCAGTTCAGTCACATTCTTAGGTTTGCGCACTGCAACTGTTTTCTTTAAGTCCCACCAGAGGTTCTCAATCGGATTTAAGTCAGGTGACTGTGATGGCCACTCCAAAATGTTCCAGCCTTTAATCTGCAACCATGCTCTAGTGCAGTGGTCCCCAACCCAGGCCCTCAGGGCCCACTAACAGGCCAGGTTTGCCAGATATCTGAAGCACAGCACAGGTGTTATGATTTGCTGCTCAGTGATTGCAGGATTCAGTCTGCATTTCCCCAAGGTGATCTGCAAAATCTGGCCTGTTAGTGGGCCCTGAGGGCCTGGGTTGGGGACCACTGCTCTAGTGGACTTGGAGGTATGCTTGGGATCATTGTCCTGTTGAAAGGTCCAACGTCTCCCAAGCCTCAGGTTTGTGACGGACTGCAACACATTGTCATCCAATATCTCCTGGTACTGAAGAGAATTCATGGTACCTTGCACACACTGAAGCTTCCCTGTACCTGCAGAAGCAAAACAGCCCCAAAGCATGATTGACCCCGCGCCATGCTTCACAGTAGGCAAGGTGTTCTTTTCTTCATAGGCCTTGTTCTTCCTCCTCCAAACATAGCGTTGATCCATGGGCCCAAACAGTTCTAATTTTGTTTCATCAGTCCACAGAACACTATCCCAAAACTTCTGTGGTTTGTCCACATGACTTTTGGCATACTGCAGTCGACTCTTCTTATTCTTTGGAGACAGCAAGGGGGTGCGCCTGGGAGTTCTGGCATGGAGGCCTTTATTACGCAGTGTGCGCCGTATTGTCTGAGCTGAAACTTCAGTACCCACATCTGACAAATCTTTTCTCAGTTCCTCAGCAGTCACACGGGGACATTTCTCCACTATACGCTTCAGGTAGCGCACAGCAGTCGAAGTCAGCATCTTCTTTCTGCCACGACCAGGTAGCGTTTCAACAGTGCCCTTTGCCTTGAATTTGCGAATGATGCTTCCTATGGTCTCTCTTGGTATGTTTAACATCTTTGCAATCTTCTTATAGCCATTGTGCTTCCTGTGAAGAGTAATCACCTCTTCTCATGTCTTCCTGGACCATTCTCTTGACTTCACCATGTTTGTAACCACGCCAGTAAATGTCTAGAAGGAGCTGAGTATCACAGTCATTTTAAAGCTGCCTAATTGGTGCTTATTATGCTTTATTGCTGCTCCGTGACATCCACAGGTGTTTTCAATACCTGATTGAAAACACTTGAATGAACCTCTGTTCTTCAGAGTGATAGTCTTTAAGGGGTTGAATAATTGTGTCAATGAAGAATTCACAAAAGAAACCTTTACTTCTGTATTACAAAACCAATTGATGTCATTTTAGTTGCATATGGTTCTTTAAAAAGTCCTTGTAGGATTTCATTCTGAATACAATTACAAATGTACACTAAATTCCCTAAAACCCTTTACAGCTTTGGCGGTTGAATAATTTTGAACACAACTGTATTACAGTTCAATTTATATTTTGTTTCACAAGTTAACAACGTTTATTCAATAAAAACTATCATTTGTGGTGTGTGCATACAAAACGGAATTGTGCTGACTGCTTTTCTTTATCAGATTTTGTCCGAGTCATATGAAAAACAATCTGAATCTTTCATTAAGAAATCGTCGGCCATTTTGGATTCGAAATTCGCATCCAAAGCGTTCAATGACACTGCTGCAGCAATTCAGCAGCTGCTGAGGTATTGAACGGGTCTCCGGAGGGCAGCCAGCTGCAAAAGGAAGTTCTCCCCCAGTATGAGAAGAGATACGCATTTAAAAGGAAGAACAGCAAAGAGAAGGAAAACAACCATGGATTACAGTAAGGCACACATTACAGTATTGGTTTATGTTAAAAAATCTGAGGGCTTAATGTCACTTTAATTTTGTCAGCAGGTTCTATTTATAGTGACAAGTTTCTATCTAGTGTTTACATCCTAGAAGTGTTTTTTTTTTTTTTCTCTCTCCACCACCCCATATGAAACTCGTTAGCACTGCAGGGCTTCCTGTGCCACCCCCCTGTAGCAAATGACAGTGATCCACAGCAGGGAAGGGAAGCAGGCCGTAGGATGACCAGAAAGCCGTGGAGCGGCGTTTAAGCCCGTCTACCGCTTGGACGGACCACAGCATTAAGGAATTTTAGGCATTTGCAGACAAAAAATATTCTGAACCTGATGCCCCCCCCATCCCCATAATTGCAGGTAACTGGTGTACCTGGAATTGGAAGCCGTTAAAGTAACTTTCAAGTATGGTAAAGGTCTTTAAAGAATTTTATATACTGCAAATGTTGCTTTAACTCCCCTGTCTGCCATATATTGAATCGGAGAATGAGCAAAAAAGTTGTTTTTCTTAGGTGAAGATTTTTATTAGAAATAATCAAATGATAAGCATGGCAATGCCTGCCAGGCATGATTTATACCTTCGGTATTACTTGTCGATGCCATTGGTTTATTTCTACCCCCCCCCCATCCAAGCTGCTGTGACTTGTTTTCTCCCAAACGTCTCATTTACCTGGACACAGTGTATGCTGATTTGTCACTCTGCCAGATGACAAGCTGAATTTATTCCCCTGTCATTCAGCATCTTAATAAACTCTGACAGCTCTGGGTGGCAAAACGGATGCAGCATCTGCTGGAGTGAAGAAGGTCACATCTGCTCGAGATCTGCTTTCATATCTTTGGGGAAAAGGGAGACACATATAGCACATGTTAGGACAGCCCTGTCTGAAATCCATTCCGGTAACACATAGGCATTAATAAGTACTACTGGTATACCAATTTGTAAGATTCATTGATTAACTGGATAAAAATTGAAATAGAATGCAGAATATTCTATGCAATGTATGCAGATCCTTCATTTCTTTTCATTGCAGCTTTATGCTAAAAATTTAAATTTTAAGGCATGACACGGAGGCTCCTATTTGCAGTCTCTTTCTTACTTTAATAAACAGTAGCAAGAAGTAGACAGAAAAGTATATATGCATATATAAACTTTGATAAGAAAAAACGATAGTACCAACATGGTACGTCCTGAAACACCCCATTCCATAACGCAGTATGGACTGTCCTGAGTTAACATAAGATTCCCCCTGACGTCCATTAAACCTCTTTCTTGCTACTCAGCGGACAGTTAAATATACAAAACATTTTTTCCAGCCTCCCTGCGCTTAAGGGATTCTGGGACGCTTTATTTATATGCTTGTACTGTATTTATTTATTCAAGCTGTTTATTTAATCTGTCAGCGTTTTGGCCGTTGGGTTTAGGATCTGTAACTGGGTGTTACAATCCTGTCTTTACACCTCCCACGGCCTGCGCTGTGAGTCACCGAGATTCTCCTCATGCGTTAGGCTCCTCCCCCTATTTCGCGGCGTTTTCGCGGGCTTTAGGCAGCGGCCATTTCAAAACTGAAAAGACTTGCTTTTAAAACATGTCGCTCTCCAAGCACAATTCGCACTCCGGTCAGCACGATTCCGACTCCGAGGGTGAGGTGATGCACATCTCTACCCTCGCTGATCGGCATGGCTTACCCCTGCGCTCCCAGAGGGAGGACCCTGAGACAAGACTGGAGGCTCTGGAGGCTTCCATCACCCGAATGCAGTCGGCGGTCACCTGTATGTCAGAGTCCTTCTCCCGCGCCTGGGCTGACCGTAATGTACCATCCACTTCATATAATCCCCATTATTTTATGCCTCCCATACCTGTTAACCCCTGCCCTACTGTTTCCTCTGGAACACTTACCCCTGCTCACTCAATGTGTGCCCATGGCCCTAGCTTTAATTTAGCCTCACATCCTCCTCAATTGAATTTTAATCGACCCATGAGCTCTCAGGCTCTACACAGACCCCAAAGCTTTCATGCTCACAGTGAGACTGCGCCTGACAATCTGAGCGCCAGAGGGGCTGGCAACCCCGTTCAACTGCCTGAACCCCACAACATCCCCGCACAGAAAAGAGCCCTTGACCGCGGGGCGTGTAAAGCGGTATGTTTGCCTAAACAGCAAAAAACGTGCACCTCTCTGTTACCGGCTTATCCGCTTTCAGATGAGGATGAAGGGGATAAGGCTTATGATTATGAGGAGCCTTTTGAAATCCATGCGCCCGCTTACGATGCGCAGTTGGAGGAGGATGTTTTACCACCTATTTTCCCGGGGGCCACCCCACGTGAAATCATTTATGACCCGCAGGGTAACCCCCTATTTCACCCACAAACAATTTCCCACCCACGCTCAACAGAGTGGTACCCACTGCCCCATGTGGCTAAGTGGATTGATCAAAATTTCAGGGCTCCCCTAGACCGTCCCTCCAGAACAACTATGAGGGCTGAGTGTCCCCGACCTACCACCGCAGGCAAAGTCTGCCTTACCCCGGTGGTAGATGAATATTTTGAAAAATTCCTGGGAGGAAAAGGTTGGACAATAAAAAAGGGCATCGACAATGCTCTGCGCATGATACAGGACAAGGTCCTTGATATGTCAGGTCCCTTAACACGCCTTTTCGAAATGGTGGAAGATGCTAAGCTCTCTGGTAATCCCCTGGAACCGGAGGATGTCGGGGGATGGCTACAACGCACTATGTGCTTGTTCGGGAACGCTAATGCGGCAATAGCGGCAGAACGCCGTAAAGCAATCCTGATAAAAATGGACCCGCAATTCACTACTCTAGCCCCTAAAGACCTAGGTAGTGAAGCGCAGGGTTTTCTATTTGGGGACCGTTTCATCAAAGAGATGGGAACGTATGCGAACACCTTTAACAATATGGAAAAGAATGAGGCCACAATGAAGAAGGTCTTCAATCCCACTAGAGTTTTTGGCAGGGCCGGCAGATACAGAGGGCGACCTGCCGGCCGAGGAAATAATCCTTACGCCACTTCCCGTACGGGGCAACTTGCCCTCACTATCTGCTCCAAAATCCAGAGCATCAGGATTCACGGGATCCTTTTTCCCATCACGTGCCCGACCCTGGCAGGGACGCGGGTTTAGAGGGACGAGAGGCAGAGGATATTTCCGTCGTCCAGCAGGTAATTCCTATACCACATTCCACGATCCCAATCGCGGGGCGCTTGCGTCATTTCCTACACAAATGGGACACACTCACACAGGACACATGGGTCCTCAACACGATACAAGGGTTCACTGTGGATTTCATCGACACTCCATACCAATCGTCGCCACCACATCCGCTATCACTGTCTTCGACACTTCACGAATTAGTACACATGGAGGTACAAAGCCTCCTACAGAAAGGGGCAATAGAAACATCTACTCCCATACCGCGCTTTATAAGCAACCTCTTCGTAGTTGCGAAGAAAGGGGGCGGATACCGCCCAGTCATCAACCTGAAAGAGTTGAATGGTTGGGTAGTATACCGCCATTTCAAAATGGAAGGAATTCATACAATGAAAGAGTTGTTAATTGCAGGGGATTGGCTTGTCAAATTGGATCTCAAAGATGCCTATTTGACAATTCCGATTCGAGAAGACTTCAGGGACTTCCTCGCATTCCCCTGGAATGGCAGAATGTGGAGGTTCACATGTCTCCCATTCGGTCTATCATCAGCCCCATGGTGTTTCACGAAAATCATGAAACCAGTGATAGCTCAGTTACGATCAAAAGGGGTGCGCTTAGTTATCTACCTAGACGACATCCTCATCATGTCGCAGTCACACTCCACCATACAACTACATCTACGATGGACCATTCAACTGTTACAGGATCTCGGATTCCTGATCAACATGGAAAAATCTATCCTTTTTCCGTCACAAAAACTGGAGTTTTTAGGCTTCATTCTCGACTCTGTACTCCAGACTCTGAGCCTCTCGAACTCGAAGGTCCTTTCCCTCCGGAAAGAAGTCCGAACACTACTCGCCATCGTTCCACTTCCCTGAGGCAAATCGCACGAGTCATAGGACTTATGTCAGCCACACGACACGCAATATTTCCAGCCCCCCTGTTTTTCAGAGCCCTCCAGAGATTGAAGGCCCGTTTTCTCCGGTCCGGCTCTTCATACAACAGGATAGTGGAGATCACAGAGGATGCAACCACCGATCTCCAATGGTGGATTACGGATTTACATCTCTGGAACGGGAGTCCTCTTCATTTTCCAACTCATTCCCTCACGATAGAATCGGACGCCAGTCGTCTAGGTTGGGGAGCTCGATGCGGTCACCTGGAGACGGGAGGACGTTGGTCTCAGGAGGAGACATTACTGCATATCAACGTCCTGGAATTGCTAGCAGCATTCTTTGCTCTCCGGTGTTTTGTGAAAGGAACCGATCATCATTCCATCCTCCTTCGCTTGGACAACTTCCCGGCTGTGCGATACATCAACAGCCTAGGGGGACCTCGCTCAGTTCAGTTGACGTTCATGACACACCAACTTTGGGAGTTCTGTTTCCAACATCACCTCCATGTGACGGCGCAATTCATTCCAGGGCTCTCGAATGTGGTCGCGGACTGGAACTCACGGCATTGGCACGACGCAGGAGATTGGTCGCTCCACTCTTCAGTCTTCTCAACGCTCTCTCAGCTGTGGGGTCCCTTCCACACGGATTTGTTTGCCTCCCGGCTGAATGCAAAGCTGCCGACGTTCTTCAGCTGGCGCCAAGATCCAGATGCGGCGGCGACGGATGCGTTCCTTCAAGATTGGGGACCGGGACGCCCATATGCGTTTCCTCCATTTGCGTTGGTTCAGAAAGTTCTGAATGTAATACGAATGCGACACCTCACCTTGGTTCTGGTGACCCCGTTCTGGCCGTCTCAAGCATGGTTCTCATCCATCCTGGACCTCGTGATAGACGATCCCCGCTTGATCCCATCCTTCGAGGACGTATTACTGGATCCGGATCACAGACCCCACCCATTGATCTTGTCAGGTCAACTGCAGCTCATGGCCTGGGTGCTTTCGGGATCGATGGATCAACGAGCGGCTTATCAAACTCTGCTACCTCGTTGCTCCATCGATCCTGGGCTCCGGCAACTAGAGGAGTGTACGCCTCCTGTTGGACAAGATGGTCTAGCTGGTGTATTGAACGGGCTCAGGATCCCTTTTCAGCACCTCTGACGCACGTCCTAAATTTCCTGTCTTCGGTCTTTGACTCGGGCACGGCTTACCGTTCCCTTAATGTGTTGAGATCAGCTATGTCGGCTGGACATGTCGGTTTCGGGGGCGTTCCTCTTGGACGACATCCCTTAGTCTGTCGACTCCTTCGAGGGGCCCGTTTTGCTCGTCCTCCTCGTCCCCGATATGTGGTAACATGGGATGTTACTGTGGTGTTACGTTTCCTCCTCGCTTGGCCAGATAATCATGGCTTATCGTTACGCCGACTCTCGGCTAAGTTACTAATGTTACTGTGCTTGGTTTCGTGTAAAAGAGTGGGAGATGTGAGAGCGTTAGACTTTGGAGTTCGCTCTTTTTTGCCAGAAGGCGTAAGATTTAATATCTCCCGTCGTACCAAGACGTCCATCTCGCAGGCGTTTTTTCCGTCTTTCTCCTCACAACCGTGGTTATGTCCGGTTAGATGTTTGCAGGAATACGAAGACCGTACTCTACCCTTTCGACGTATGGAGGAAGTGGCTCCTTTGTTTATATCTTTCAAGCCCCCCTTCCTCCCAGTTACCTCACCCACTCTGGCTAGGTGGATTCGTTGGCTGTTGGATTTAGCAGGGATTGACACCTCCCGATTCGGGGCGCATTCAGTTAGAAGCGCCATTGCTTCCAAAGCAGTTTTCTCTGGTTGTCGATTGGAAGACCTGTTACGCTCCGCGGACTGGTCGAGAGAGTCCACTTTCAGGGAGTTTTACTTTAAACCTGTATCACATTGGTCGTCCGATGTTTTTGATGTTTAGATTTCCTCTAGCTTTGAACTTGCAAATAGGAGCCTCCGTGTCATGCCTTAAAATTACAAAATTTTCCTATTCCATAACGGAAAGTTTGAATTTTATTAATGACACGGAGGCGAGTATTTCCCTCCCATGTTTTTTAAAAAACCCTCCCTTTATATATTGTTCTGTTATATTATTGTCGTGTATTAATAAATAAAAACATGGACTCTGTGTCATCTTTATTCAGTTACTGTGATTACTTATCTGTACACTGTATGTTTATTCAATAAAACTATTTTATTGTTTCTATGGGTTCTGAAATCTTTTCAGCGCTAGTACCGCGTGTCTTGAATTTTACACGCAGTTACTGTTGTTACTCTAACACACCCTTCGTGTTTTGTGCTTTTATTACAGCCACTGGCCCACCTATTTGAATCTGGATTCTTTTGATTCCTTTCCTCCTGGATCACTCGTCTTCAACTCCGCAAGGAAAAGATTTCAAGTGTCGTCTTCTGCTTCTTCGTAGTTTTCAAGAAAGAGGTTTAATGGACGTCAGGGGGAATCTTATGTTAACTCAGGACAGTCCATACTGCGTTATGGAATGGGGTGTTTCAGGACGTACCATGTTGGTACTATCGTTTTTTCTTATCAAAGTTTATATATGCATATATACTTTTCTGTCTACTTCTTGCTACTGTTTATTAAAGTAAGAAAGAGACTGCAAATAGGAGCCTCCGTGTCATTAATAAAATTCAAACTTTCCGTTATGGAATAGGAAAATTTTGTAATTAATTTGTTTTTACACCAATTTACTCTCCGTATCCAATAATGACAAAGCAAAAATCAGATATTTGACATCCATACACGTTTATTAAAATGTAAAATCTGAAAAATCACATTGCAATAAATATTCAGATCCTTAAATTTGGGCAGTGATTACACCCCCCAATCGTATTGGTCATCATTCATCAAGCTTTGCAGATACTACCAAGCACTGTACGGCTGGATGGGGACTGTTGGGGAAAGCCATTACCAGGTCTCTCCAGAGATGTTCGCTTGGTTTCAACTCAAGGCTCGGGCTCCCCCGTTCAAATACATTCGGAGATGACCATAAACCACTCTTGTGTTGCCTTATTCTTCATGAAAGCATGGTTAAAGCTATCGCTGCATTCAACTTTCCCTCAACCTTGATCAGTCTCCCAGTCTGTTGGAAAACCTCCTCAAAGCCTGATGCTCTGATCACCATGCTTCACCATTGGGATGATATTGTGCTTGCTTTCCTCTGGTGTTGCAAACAATGGTGAATCGACACTAAATGGAAAAGTGGCTGTAAATTAATCAATTTATGGAGGAATAACCGTGGTACGGTTATTTTCTGGTGTTGAATTTTCCTTTTGCAACACCTGAGAAACATGGTCATCTATGAATAACTGCTCTAGAACAGGCTATGGTGTTAAGGCTGGGTTAAGACTAACGCATTTTTAACGTGCGTTTAGGCGCACTTAATCATGGCCGCGGTAGCAGCAAATGACGGCCAATATACAAAGTAAGGCCCCACGAAAGTCCGGCCGCGCAACGCTAGTGGAAAATGAATGCATTTTTTCGAGAACGCAGAACCGCTAGTACCGACGTACAGAGTGCGCTGCGTCCGCTAGCGGCGTGTTTGCGTGATTAGGAGATGTCAGACGCTGCTAATGTCCAGCTTCATAACGTCCAGACGCAAAAAGAGTTTAATTGACGATCCATAAAAAATCACACACGAAAATGCGCATCGTATGACCATTTTCGCGCATTCCGTGAAAAAATACGTCAATGCGTTCGGACGCACTTTTTGACGGTCGCTGCGAATTATGCGTTCGTTTGACCCTAGCCTAAGAGGTAACCAAGTATTTACTCGGTGGGGAAATTATCTTAATTCAAATTGGTGTAACCTCTCCTGCTATCTGTGATACTGCTTTACTGCAGTAGAAGTCTGTGAACAGTACCAAAACTCCCAAAAACCTTTGCTCTGCTGGGATTTATGATCTACAGTCTACTCGCCATTAAAAAATATCAGACGCTTCTGAATGGCTTGGACAGAATCTGCAGAACCTGGGGATTTAAACTAAAAAAAATGTAAAAATTTTTTTCCACCGTCCTGGCCTAGAGTGGTATTTATTTATAAAGGATTTTACCAGGAAGGATACATTGAGATTTCTCGTTTTCAAGTATGTCCTGGGTTCAAGAACATTGAATTGTTACAGAAATACAAAAGTTACAGTTACAAGTACTTATACAGCGCCAACAAATTCCATAGCGCTTTACACTGGGGAAGCACAAACAGCAGACTTACATGATACAAGAGGAAATAAAACCCTGGTCGTTGGATAACTGCCCAGGTTATACATCACTTTAAACCAAAAGCTCAGGCAGACATCCCATGAGCTTACACTCTAAGGGACTAGGGTAACTGAAACAAATGGGAGCAGAGGGAAGGTGAAACTGGTGGCCAGTAGAATATCATAGGGATTGCATGAAATGGACCAGATTTTTTTGGGCTTAGTAAGGGTAATTAGTGAGAGAAGTGGAGACAGCTGGAAAGGATGCCTGAAATTGGGGACCAGCCCTGGGTGGGGGGGTGGGTTGGGGCAGCAGAGGGAAGAAATGGAGGTGAGAGGTGAGAAATGGAGTTTGCTGTGGAAAGAATGAGGTTTGTGTCATGCACAGATAGCACCAATTAACAAACGTGGGGGAGGAGGTGGAGGGAGGTATGGTAATTTTCCTTGAACACGCACTTAAATCCTGTTTCCAATTTTGTCATATTGTATACAGACTATGTAGAAAATTTAAGAAAAATGGATTTACCTATTAGTTGCTTAATTAAGGTTCCTTACTAGTCCTCTTCCTTTACAAACTCAGTTGTGCGAACATTTCTGCTGTGTGGTGCAGCATCTACATATTCACATGCCAGAAAATAGACTGTTAAATTCTGGGCTAGATTCCAAGTCCGTTGCATAGGTGTCTCTAGGGGGGGGGGTAGGGGGGCAATTGCCCCCCTAGGTTTTTCCTTGCCTCCTCCATGTGCCCCCCTCCAAAAATCAGCATCTATCTTCCCCCACATCTTTGGACAACTGTATCTCCGGCCCTGTGCACATGATCGGTCTAGGTGTCATTGAAAAGGACAGAGTCTGACCTTTCCAATGATACCCAACATGACAATATTTAGTGTTAGGACAAAATCATAAAACGTAAAATAAAAACGTAACAATTTTTTTTCACACGGAAATGGCTCAGCAGTGACCGTTAATGGTCAGACTATATATTACATTGTGTATTACTTTAGTTTTTGCCTTGGTTTAGTTATATACAGGGTGAGCCAGTCAAACCTGCATTTTTGAAAAGGGCGGGAGAGCCGTGAAAGTGGGCGGAGCGAGTTAGCAAGGTTACCATTGTGTCCCCCACAACTAAGCATTTCAGTCGTCATGGAGCAGTGGTCTAAACAACAACGTTCATTCGCTGTGAAAGCGTTTTACCAAAGTGGTAGTTATGCAGCCGCTCAGCGTCGTTTCCGGAAGAATTTTCAAATTAATCGAAATAAGCCAGTGCCGTCTGTTAATTCAATCAAATTGTGGGTGACAAACTTTGAAGCAATTGGTGAAACGAGAAGCAGAAGGGGTGGCAGTGCAAAATCAGTGCGAACTCCCGCGAATATTGACCGCGTGAGAGTTGCTGTGGAAAGAAGCCCTCGGATACAGCGCGTCGACA
The DNA here is from genome assembly GCA_009667805.1 of Leptobrachium leishanense. Taxonomy (NCBI): domain Eukaryota; kingdom Metazoa; phylum Chordata; class Amphibia; order Anura; family Megophryidae; genus Leptobrachium; species Leptobrachium leishanense. The sequence continues at coordinate 81,083,125 of CM019071.1, forward strand.
GAGTGCTGCGCTCGGCATGGCAAACACGAGCGTCCGAAGAATCTTGAGGTTAGATTTACACCATCACCCATACAAAATTCCTTCCCGATCGCCCGACCTCACAGTGTGCGATTTTTTTTCTTGTGGGGATACCTGAAGAGTAAAGTCTTTGAACAACGACCTCCAACGCTTGGGGAACTCGAGGAGAATCCGGTTGGAAATCGAGAGAATTCCTCAGCGTATGCTCCGTGATGCGATGGGCTGTTTCAGAAATCGCCTACAAGAATGTCTCAATCGGGAAGGACACCATCTTACTGGAGTTATTTTTAAACAGTGAATGTTGTTTCTTAAATGCTTTTTAATGTACATTAAGATAGTAACAATAAAATTTTGAAATATCCATCCGTTTATTTTTTACAGTCATTTCAAAAATGCAGGTTTGACTGGCTCACCCTGTATTAAGGGTTAATATGCAGGTTTCATCCGTTACAGTATACATTTTATTTTTTCCTTTACTAATAGCATTTTAGGAGTTAATGTGTAGGCGCCATGCCTCACAGTGTATATATTTCATGTTTTCCCTTAATGGCATTTTAGGGGTTAATGGGCAGGCTACCATGCCTCACTGTCAGGTATTGTACTGGGGTGGTACTGAGGTGGCAGGATACTGAGCCCAGGATGCGGTGATGCACCAGTACAAGGGTCTGCAGTGAGTTGCAGCAGAACAATTGGTTTGGAGGTGAGGAACAGGACACATATAGGGCTTGACAATAGGGAAGCAGGAAACAAACCAGGAAATGGGATCTTGGACACACTGGATACTGGAGGGTTTGGAGACAAAGGAAATGCTGGTAACGACTACAAGGTTTGGGGTTCAGGATAACGCAGGAGAGCCACAGCTTCGGTCCTCTCTCGCTGGTAGTGGCTTGGCAATTCTGGAGCAAGGAGGAGAGCGGGTGTTGCCCTTTATTCAGGGAAGTCATGTGACCTATGGTGTGTGTGTTTTAACTGAATATGTGCTGGATCTCATTGCTGGAAATGAGCAGCACAGGAATGAAGCTGTCCTCAAGTGCAGTCACAGATCAGATGCACAATACTTGAAGGGGGCTTCCAAGGCTGCCAACAGCTTCCTGTTACGACAACCAGTGGTAGAAGAGACGTGTACATCAGCTTCATTACGTCCCAAGAGGAAATTTCTCATTTAGCTGTACAGGGGTATAGTAAAGATGGCCACTGGAGAATTTCCTGTTTCGGTAAACCGTAACACGCTTAAGATGGCTGCCAGGGACTTCCTATTTGGGTAAACAGTGACACATTTAAGATGGCTGGCCTGTCAGGGGACGTCCTGTTATCTCAATGTGTAAAGCGTCATTTGCAGGATCATGATTTAGAAAAAGCAACCTAAATGATATAATGTGAACCAAACATTGATCCGCAGTATGAAATATGACAGAAAAGATACAGAATATGTGCTCTCGTTTGCACTTGTTCAAAGTCTGTCTGCTTGGTGATGCTTGTATGAGTGGAGGAAACTCCTCTACTTCACACAGAGATATCTAGAAAATGGGACTGGGAGGGAGGCACTCCACACAGTCTGCCTGCCTTAAACTGCTAAATTGGTAAGGGAGTGTAGATAGATTGTCCCTTTAACATCAGTTCCTCGTAGCTAGTAGTTTGTTCTCACTTGCAGGTAATAGTGAAGAAACAAAAATGAATTTGGAATCCCTCATTATTCTCTGGCTTCCTCCACATACACTTCTTATATTTTCTATGGGAAGTGTTTAATTATACAGTAGGCAACCACATCAGCATAGCTAAAACAAGGACGTTGGCTGGAATATGACAGGGGCAGTTAGTATTAATGAGCAGGGCTTTTATATTTAATGGTTTACTTGCTAACACTAATGGCAGGGGTGGAAAGGGGGCCACTTTGCATAAAAATTAGACATTGGGATTTTTCATTAATCCCATTAACAAATCTATAGGCGCCTATATCTTGTTTTAAAAACTTCTTTATGCAAATTCGTGGCACTTCAATGGGAACTAATGTAGCTCCAACATATGCTAATATCTACATGGCCCAGTTTGAAGAAGATGCTATTTATATCAACCAATTGTATAAAGATTATGCAAAGTGCTGGTATTGTTATATTGACAATATTTTTCTTGTTTGGGAAGGTCCACAAAGTTGCCTTGAAGAGATTTTGTTTTTTTTTGAATGGTGTTTCCCCCACCATTGATTTCACCATGGTGTCGAGTACGGAGGTTATTAGCTTTCTCGACACCATGGTGATTAAAAGGGGTGACCATTTTGTGACAGATTTGTTTAAAAAAGCAGAAATGCACTTCTTAGATTCGATAGTGCACATCCAGATACTTTGATACAGTCCCTTCCACGGAGTCCGTTTCTTAGGGTAAAAAGAATTGTGAGTGACCCTGAGACGTGTGAACAGAGACTGGACGAGATGGTTATGAGATTTAGTCAATGGGGTATCCCAGTAAACTTCTTCATAATGAGCTGGCTCGTGTATACAATAAACCATCGACAAAGACTTTTCAAAAAAAGAAAATAGATTGGCCTTTGTGTCTAAATTTGGCACTCATTCAAAAGCTTTGAGACAAATATTTTGTAAAAATTGGCATATTTTGAGAGACACATATCCTATGGTTCCAGAGGTCCGCTTGCCACCACTACATGTCCTACAAGAAAGGACGATCCTTAAGAGAGACATTGGTCCAAGCTGAATTCCGAGATACCAGTGGTATTGTTCCATTTTTTGGCAGTCCCAGACAGGGGACGTTTCCCTGCTTAAACCGCTCTTGTTGTAATGCCATAATCAAGGGCGATTTATTTGTACATCCACATTCAGGCCATAAATTTAACATCAAACTATATTTCACTTGTAGTTCCCAATATGTAATTTATCTAAGTGCCCATGTGGCTGGATTAACGTGGGGGAAACCACACAGAAAATCAAAAATCGGATCACTAAACACAAGTCAGATATTCGTCTCAAAAGAACTGAATTACCTATACCTAATCATTTCGTGTCTGTGGGACACGAAATCTCTCAATTTGAGGTTTCAAGTAATTGACACAGTAAACAAATCTATTAGGCTGGGGTCAGACGAACGCAGTGCGAACGCGCGTGCAGCCACACTTTATCACGGCCTTAGTAGCAGCAAATGATGGGCAATGTACAAAGTACGGCCGCGCAACGCAAGCGGCACACAAACGCATTTTTTTCGAGAACGTGATACCGCTAGTACTGACATATAGAGTGCGCTGCGTCCGCTAGCGGCGTGTGTGCGTGATTAGGAGACGTCAGACGCTGCTAATGTCCAGCCAACATAACGTCCAGACACAAAAAGTGTTTTATTGATCATCCGTACAAAATCACGGGTGCAAATGCACATCGTATGACCGCTATCGCGTATTCCGTGAAAAAATACGTCCATTCGTTCGAACGCACTTTTTCACGGACAACGCGAAAAATGCGTTAGTCTGACCCTAGCCTTAGAGGTGGTGATAGAGAATGGGCTTTGAAGAGGAAAGAACTCTTTTGGATCCATCGGCTCAATACTATTGAGCCTGGTGGGCTAAATAGAGATTTTGATTTGTCCCCTTTTTTATAAAAAAACTAAATTCTTTCTTGTTAAAAAATAATTTTTTTGTATAGTTAGAGCAGTGTAAAAAGGATTATTCCTTTCTTTTATCTATTTCTTATCATAGGCAGTTTTGATACACCCAGAATTATGTCTTTAATAAATGAAATATAATACAATGGTATATTGATAAATACATTGGTTAATAAATTGTGCTTGGTGATTTGTTTTTATATTTTTTTATATTTTCACTTTTCATATGTATTTGATTCAACTCCTCCTTGGTCTATGGGAGTAATTGATGTACAGAGAATTAATTAGGATTCCTCAAGTACAGTCAGGTCCAGAAATATTATGACATTGACACAATTCTAACATCTTTGGCTCTATACACCACCACAATGGAGTTGGAATGAAACAAACACAATGTGCTTTAACTGCAGACTGTCAGCTTTAATTTGAGGGTATGTACATCCAACTCAGGTGAACGGTGTAGGACTTACAGCAGTTTGCAGATGTGCCTCCCACTTGTTAAGGGACCAAAGGTAATGGGACAGAATAATAATCCTAAATCAAACTTTCCCTTCTTAATACTTGGTTGCAAATCCTTTGCAGTCAATCACAGCCTGAATAGTGAGGAGAAGAGGGGTTTGTGAGGGTCCTGAGAACGATCAACGGCACTAATGGCCTGCTCTACGGTGGGGGCCCACTCAGGTCTCACAAGGTTTTAGCTTGTATGTGCCATTACAGGGATGAATGCTCCATATGCAAATCAGCCTGCTCTCACCCAAAAAGGGTGGCCAGTGCTGATTGCCAAGAACGTCATCTCTGCACGAGAGGTGCAGCAATCCCCGCTTGAAGTCTGGAACCCATAGACATCACCAGACGCTGGGTTTCATCCCTGCTAATACTCTGCCAGGCCTCTACTGCAACTGTCTTCAGTTCCTGCTTGTTCTTGGGGCATTTTTCCTTCAGTTTTGTCTTCAGCAAGTGAAATGCATGCTCAATGGGATTCAGGTCAGGTGATTGCCTTGGCCATTGCATAACATTCCACTTCTGTCCCTTCAAAAACTCTTTGGTTGCTTTTGCAGTATGCTTTGGGTCATTGTCCATCTGCACTGTGAAGCGCCGTCCAATGAGTTCTGCAGCATTTGGCTGAATGTGAGCAGATAATTTTGCCCGAAACACTTCAGAATTCATCCTGCTGCTTTTGTCAGCAGTCACATCATCAATAAATACAAGAGAACCAGTTCCATTGGCAGCCATATATGCCCACGCCATGACACTACCACCACCAGGTTTCACTGATGAGATGGTATGCTTAGGATCATGAGCAGTTCCTTTCCTTCTCCATACTCTTGTCTTCCCATCACTCTGGTACAAGTTGATCTTGGTCTCATCTGTCCATAGGATCTTGTTCCAGAACTGTGAAGGCTCTGTTAGGTGTTGTTTGGCAAACTCTAATCTGGCCTTCCTGTTTTTGAGGCTCACCAATGGTTTACATCTTGTGGTGAACCCTCTGTATTCACTCTGGTGAAGTCTTCTCTTGATTGTTGACTTTGACACACATACACCTACCTACTGGAGGATGTTCTTGATCTGGCCAACTGTTGCGAAGGGTGTTTTCTTCACCAGGGAAAGAATTCTTCGGTCATCCACCACAGTTGTTTTCCGTGGTCTCCCGGGTCTTTTGGTGTTGCTGAGCTCACCGGTGTGTTCTTCTTTTTGAGAATGTTCCAAACAGTTGTTTTGGCCACGCCTAATGTTCTTGCTATCTCTCTGATGGGTTTGTTTTGTTTCTTAAGCCTAATGATGGCTTGCTTCACTGTGTAACGTTGGGAGCTTCCAGCCCTACCTGTGTGCTTGAGGGCAGCATGTCTGATGCTGCTCGCTGACCAATGCCCGGTTTAAATGGAGACAGGCAGGGAGGTGGTTGCATGAGGCGCGGCTTGAGTGGGGGGCGTGGCCTGGTGAAGGTCTTTAAAAACACTCAGTGTATTCTCAGCAGTTGCCAGATTGTGGTTATCCATACCTGAGCTCCTTGTACCTGACTGCTATATTGAATTAACCCGTTATTGACCTCTGCTTGTTTCTGACTATTCTGCCTTCTGTTGCCCTAGACCATTTTCTTGTACTACGCCACTGCTCTGATATCGACCCGGCTATTCCATTTGACCATTCTGAACTCTGTATTCCTGATTCTGGCTCGGCTGACTACTCCCCGTGTTGTTAACCCTTTCTGTCTAGCTAGTTTACCTGGCCAATTCTAAGGACCAGACAGTTAGAGATCTTTCACGGCTACTCTGTTGGTAGCTTCTGGGCTCTGTGGAGTGTGGGGTGTTAAGTACTGAGTGGTGGGATCTGGGAACCGTGACATTACGATCTGGCCACTATGGATCCCGCAGACTTAACACAGCACTTGGCTAACTTTGTATCCAGACAGGATGAGCAGGATCATAGGATGGATCAGTTTGCTATTGCCTTACAAACTATCCTGACTCGTACGGCTCACCTGAAACCAGCTGTAGTTGCACCCCCGCTTGATATACCTGTGTCCCCTGTTGTTCAGACATCCCAGGTACACATGACCGCTCCTATGAGGTTTGACGGTACTCCCTCAGAGTGCCGGGGATTTTTGGTCCATGTGGATATTCATTTTAAATTAAATCCACAGATGTTTTTGTCTGACATTGCCAAAGTGGGGTTCATTATTAATCATCTGTCTGGCAGAGCATTGACATGGGCGACTCCGTTATGGGAGGCAGAGAAGCCTATCATATGGGATTATAAAGAATTCATAGCCGAGTTACAACGTACATTTAATCCTTCCAGAAAGGCCACGGTAGCTGGCAAATCCTTGTTCCGCATACGTCAAGGGAACAGGACTGTTTCTGATTATGCCATAGAATTTAAAACCTTGATCTCTGATGTGAACTGGACAAATGAGACACTGGTTCTGGCTTTTATGGAGGGGTTATCAGAGTCATTGATGCATGAATTGGCTCCACGTAAACTACCTGAGGTATTGTGTGAACTCATTGATTATTGTATAGATCTGGATAATCAGATAAGGGACAGAAGGACTCCAAGAGAGAAGCCCAAGAGACCGTTACCTAGGTTGGCCCCTGTTTTTCAGGCACCACCAAGAGAGTTATCTCCTCCCTCTGAGCCTATGCAACTAGGCCGTACTAGGCTTACAGAGGAAGAGAGAACAAGGCGTTTTCGTGAGGGATTGTGCCTGTATTGTGGTTTGGGGGGACATGTACGATTTCAATGTCCTACTCGTCCTAAGATGCATGATAAGCCGGAAAACTACCGCACCTAAGGCAGCTGAGGGGACAGGCCTTGGGTGTGACGTGCATGTCTCCTGTCAAAGACACTAAACTTATGTTACCAGTATCCTTGGCTTGGGAGACCAAGACCACACATACTACCGCTTTTTGGATTCTGGGGCTGCTGGCAACTTTATCGATGTTAACTACGCTTCTTCCATTTCTCTACCTCTGGTTGTAAGAGAGACACCCTTAGCCGTCGAAGCCATAGACGGCAGACCGTTATCCTGCCCTAGGATTACTCACGATACGGTTACAGTGGTTCTTACCACTGGTCTCTTGCATAAAGAAGAAATCATATTTCAAGTTATCCATTCACCTTCCAATCCTGTTGTACTTTGTTTCCCTTGGTTGGTGGAACATAATCCTGTTATTGATTGGGCTAAGGGAGAGATACTGTCTTGGAGTCCTGCTTGTTTTGGGACTTGTTTAATACCCATTCAGCATGTCGGTGCCCTGAACACACCCACAGCTCCTCCATTGTCTACAGAGGTTCCTGACCAATATGTCGACCTCAGGGCTGTATTTGACAAAAGAGCGGCAGCGAAACTGCCCCCACATAGACCATATGATTGTGCCATAGATATTCATCCTGGTACCATGCCTCCTCGAGGCAAAGTATATCCTCTTTCCATAAAGGAGAACCAAATTATGGAAGAGTACATAAAGGCGAATTTGGAGAGAGGTTTTATCCGACGTTCCTCTTCGCCAGCAGGGGCTGGGTTCTTTTTTGTGTCTAAAAAAGAGGGAGATTTACGCCCGTGTATCGATTTATAGGGGGCTTAATAAGATCACCATTAAGAACGTGTACCCTATCCCTCTCATATCAGAACTGTTCGACATGTTAAGGGGGTCAGCAGTATACACAAAACTTGATTTAAGAGGAGCTTACAACCTGATACGTATAAAAGAGGGGCATGAGTGGAGAACAGCATTTAACACCAGGAGTGGGCATTATGAATACTTGGTCATGCCTTTCGGTCTTTGTAATGCTCCAGCGGTATTCCAGGATTTTATTAATGATGTGCTCAGAGATTTCTTACAAACCTTTGTTATAGTATACCTAGACGATATATTGATTTACTCTCCCGATCTGAAAATCCACCATGCACATGTCAGACAGGTATTAGCAAAATTACTGGACAATGGTCTTTATTGCAAACTAGAGAAGTGTTTATTCGACATTACTACTGTGAAATTCCTTGAGTATATTATCACTCCAGAAGGTTTTGAGATGGATCCTTCTAAACTCACGGCCATCTCAGAATGGCCTCTCCCTCAAGGTCTCAAGGCCATACAGAGGTTTCTGGGGTTTTCCAACTATTATAGGAGATTTATCAAGAATTATTCTGCTGTAGCCTCCCCTATCTTTAATATGACACGTAAAGGTCTGAAGAACCAGATCTGGTCTTCTCAATCCAAACAAGCATTCGAGGCCCTCAAACAAGCTTTCACTTCCGCTCCCGTGTTACGGCATCCTGATCCCAGGATTCCGTTTGTTCTTGAGGTTGATGCTTCCGAGATAGGCATTGGGGCTGTCCTGTCTCAAAGAGAGTCTCCAGGAAAACCTCTACATCCTTGTGGGTTCTTTTCAAGAAAATTATCACCAGCAGAATGCAATTATGATATCGGTAACAGAGAATTGCTTGCTATTGGGTCTGCCCTATCAGAGTGGAGACATTTGTTGGAAGGTACTCTTGATCCTTTATTGATAATTACTGATCATAAGAACCTTACGTACATCGGGGATGCTAAACGTTTGACCGCGAGACAGGCCAGGTGGTCATTGCTACTGTCTCGGTTTAATTTTGTATTGACTTACAGACCAGGTGACCGCAATGTAAAGGCTGATGCCTTATCTCGTCACTATGACCCGTATGAATCTAATACACAAGACCACAATCCTATAGTTCCTCCTGAACGTATTGTGGCTTCCACAGTCTTGTCTGTCTCCTCGCCTTTCCTGGAACGCCTCCAGGCAGTTCAAGTAGGGGCTCCACCTGACAAGCCTCCAGATATGTTGTTTGTACCTGAAAAGGAAAGACAAGAATTACTCATAATGTTTCATGATTCTAAACCAGCAGGTCATCCTGGTATTACTAAGACTCTTACCAGTATCTCCAGACAGTTCCGGTGGCCCACCATGCGACAGGACGTACGTCTGTTTGTTTCGGCTTGTCAAGTCTGTGCCAGAAGCAAAACCAGTAAATCCTTGCCTGTCGGTCTATTGCAGCCTTTACCCATGCCTAAAAGGCCTTGGTCTCATCTATCTATGGATTTTATTGTGGACTTGCCGAAGTCCAAGGGTCATACTGTGGTTCTGACAGTTGTAGACCGCTTCTCCAAAATGGCTCATTTTGTCCCTCTACCTAAGCTTCCTACAGCCAAAGAACTGGCGGTTGTATTTGCTAGAGAGATTGTACGAATACATGGGGTTCCGTCTGAAATAGTCTCTGACAGAGGAGCCCAGTTCGTCTCTCGTTTCTAGAGGGTTTTCTGTGCAGAGATGGGGGTGCGATTGGCCTTCTCTTCAGCATATCATCCACAAACCAATGGGGCAGCAGAGAGGGCAAATCAGGGTCTCGAGCAGTACATACGTTGCTTTACCACACAACAACAAGACAATTGGTCGGAGTTGTTGCCCTGGGCTGAGTATGCACGTAATAACGCCGTTAACGAGACCACTGGCCACTCTCCTTTTTCTGCCATCTATGGTTTTTTTCCCTCCGGCTCTACCGCTTCAGTTTACTGAACAGGTCATCCCGGCTCTCGATGACCATCTCACTCAACTGCAAGAGATTTGGAGACAGAATCGAGAAAATATGGAGCGCAATGTTGCTGTCCAGATACGCAAGGCTGACAGGCATAGGTTACAAGCTCCCTCCTATAACGTGGGGGATAGAGTTTGGTTGTCCACTAGGAACGTGAAGTTGCGGGTGCCTTCTATGAAAATGGCACCTCGGTTTATAGGTCCATATAGGATCATTCGCCGCGTTAATCCTGTGGCTTATGCTCTTGCCCTTCCTAAACATCTTCGCATGCACAACGTCTTCCACACCTCCCTACTGAAGCCATTGTTGTGTAACAGGTACACGCAGGTCGTTCCTCCTCCTCCACCTATTCAGGTTGATGGTGAATCTGAGTATGAGGTTAGGAGGGTTTTGGATTCTAGGCTGTGCAGGGGCGCTCTGCAGTACTTGGTCGATTGGGTGGGTTATGGTCCAGAAGACCGGTCCTGGATTCCAGCTTCCGACATGTCTGCCTCTAGGTTGGTCAGGGCGTTCCATGCCTCACACCCCGATCGCCCTGGTGGTCGTTCTGCCGCTCGTCCTGTTGGTCGTCCGGTGGCCTCCCGTGGAGAGGGGGGTACTGTAACGTTGGGAGCTTCCAGCCCTACCTGTGTGCTTGAGGGCAGCATGTCTGATGCTGCTCGCTGACCAATGCTCGGTTTAAATGGAGACAGGCAGGGAGGTGGTTGCATGAGGTGCGGCTTGAGTGGGGGGCGTGGCCTGGTGAAGGTCTTTTAAAAACACTCAGTGTATTCTCAGCAGTTGCCAGATCGTGGTTATCCATACCTGAGCTCCTTGTACCTGACTGCTATATTGAATTAACCCGTTATTGACCTCTGCTTGTTTCTGACTATTCTGCCTTCTGTTGCCCTAGACCATTTTCTTGTACTACGCCACTGCTCTGATATCGACCCGGCTATTCCATTTGACCATTCTGAACTCTGTATTCCTGATTCTGGCTCGGCTGACTACTCCCCGTGTTGTTAACCCTTTCTGTCTAGCTAGTTTACCTGGCCAATTCTAAGGACCAGACAGTTAGAGATCTTTCACGGCTACTCTGTTGGTAGCTTCTGGGCTCTGTGGAGTGTGGGGTGTTAAGTACTGCGTGGTGGGATCTGGGAACCGTGACACACTGATAGTGACAGCTCTTTGGATCTCATCTTGAGAGTTGACAGCAACAGATTCCAAATGCAAATAGCACACTTGAAATGAACTCTGGGCCTTTTATCTGCACATTGTAATTGGGGTAATGAGGGAATATCACACACCTGGCCATGGAACCGCTGAGAAGCCAATTGTCCCTTTAACAAGTGGGAGGCACATCTGCAAACTGCTGTAAGTCCTACACCGTTCACCTGAGTTGGATGTACATACCCTCAAATTAAAGCTGACAGTCTGCAGTTAAAGCACATTGTGTTTGTTTCATTCCAACTCCATTGTGGTGGTGTATAGAGCCAAAGATGTTAGAATTGTGTCGATGTCCCAATATTTCTGGACCTAACTATGTCACCGGTTCCTTCCATTTAGGACTAATTGAATTATTGTTTTTCACCTATTTATATGTGTTTTGTGTGTCATGTATTCAGACTTGACAAAGACCGCAAGGTCGAAATGTCGTCTTGTTTTATCCTCACTGTGGAATAAAAGATCCTTCTAAAAACAACTATTGGAGTCGGTCACTATTTTCTTTGATATATCTTGTTTTATGGCACCATCGAATTATGAATCCATGAACATTTCTTGTAAAGATGAAACTCCCTTTTCACACCATAATAGAACAATCTGTTGTGCTTACAGTACATTGTTTTTTCTGCTGTACCCTATTTTTTTTCTCTTTTAAGAAAGCCATCCAAAAAAACAATATACGATTTTTGCTTACACTGAAAAAGAATTAATGTATTTGTTCAGTTATACATTTTACTTCCAGTGTTCTTCATTTCTTAATACATCATTTTTATTGCATGTCATTTTAATTATTTTTTATATGTATTAATAAACTCAGTTCGTGCATTAATACAATGCCTTTGAATGTGCTACCTAGAGTTGTTTGCATGTCTATTAGCTCCTTTGCTCTTTTTCAGTGTACAGCCTTGTAAACACAAGGGAATAAAACTCACACACTGTGCTGATGGCTGTCAGAATGCAAAAATATAAGTGCTTCAACACCGGTCCTCTGGGACTTTTAATAGCCCCTGAATTAACAAAGTTCTGCTATAGTGATGCTGATGTGGTGAATCACCTGATTTCAAAGAGGAGATGTCACTTCTCTGGAAGTGACAGATCCTCATTCACTCAATCCAGTAAAAGTTATGAAAGGTTTTATTTTAGTGAGGAACCAAGAATGCCCCCTCAGCACTTTCTTGTCCGAAGCCTGCTAAGATCTGGACATTGAAGAAAATAATTGTTCTTGTGGTGATACAAGTAGTTTAAGCTGTAGTTCCGCTACCTGCCTCAACGGAAGTGACATCAGAAGATTCCAAGTTGACATCTCGATTTCAGTCCTGAAGTTCTAGGTACAGAAAGATGGTGCAGAGAACTCTGACTCCCAGGCTACTGATCTTAAAATTAGACACAAAAAAATTACCACCAATGGATTGAAAGAGCAAATGTATATATGATGTGTAGTCACTGTTGTTTGACTATTTGGTACAAATGTTGCAGAATCTGTGGGGTGTATGGATGTCACACAAGGGTAGTACCTCTTTTGGGGAACATGTTATGTCCTTTTTAGAGAAGTTTATAACATATTTGGTGGCCACCTGGCTCTTGACTTACATCTCTAGCTCCTCACAGCTGTTTTGCAACGAGTTGCTGGCTAAACCAGGTGAGGGTAGCCGATAGGTATAATACTGTCGGTGAGCTAGGAAGTTGTCTACCCCAACATGTGAATACAGTTTAAAGAAGATGTACCCGATAAGACCAACAGATAATGGAATGGTATTAAAGGTGGTCTCTGCAAGCGCTGTGGAGAATGTAGAGTAGGCTAAAACACAGAAGAATTCCTGGTCTTCTACTCCGCTCTGTCCCATCTCCAGCCATCCTGAAGTCTGTCTTGCCAATGCATTCATATGGGAATTGGGAAGAGAGAGTGAGGCTGAGGCTGCTGCGCAAGTCTCACGTCAAATTCACATAACTTTAGACAAAGATAATGGTGTAAAGACATGTGCGGATGGGCCTCAAGTAGAGCGTTCATGGGAAGCTCTTCAGTCTGAGGACACTTAAGGCTGTCACTGAAGGGAAAAGAAACTGCTATGAGATACTTCTTGTTTGGTGATGACTGTGCCCTGTATACTTGCTCTGAGACAGAAATGCAAGGCATTAAGGCTTGTGATGACTTTGGACTTACCATCAACAGTAAGAAGACTGAAGTTATGTGCCATCCTGTCCCTTATGTACTGTTCGCAGAACTCAGAATTGAAATCAAAGAAACAGAAACTGCAAGCAGTGGGTCAGTTCAATTACCTTGGCTGCACCCTCTCTCAAGTAGTGATTATTGATACAGAAGTTATCTGCAGTATAGCTAAAGCAGCTCTGCTTTTGGAAGGCTGCGGTCCACTGCATGGGGACATTGAGGGATCAGCTGTGGTACTCACAACCCTGGTGTATGCCTGTGAAATGCGGACTGTGTTGAGGCACACAAGACCGCTCAACCATTCCATATTATTTGGCTTCACTGAATATTGGGCATCAGCAAGGCAAAACTACAAGTCAACTTACAGTCCACACATTGCAGATGAGAGCACAGACCAGGTGAACAGGTCAAGACATTTATATGCTTGATGAACATATATGGAAACAGCTCGTAGATGAGGAACTTACTGCTGGTAGACACTTGCGAGGAAAAATGAATAAACATTACCAGTGGCGTAGCGAGGGAGGGCAGAGGGGGGGTACTTGCCCCTGGGTGTATGTCGGGGGCACCGGAAGCAGGAGCAGACCAATGTGTTTCCCCCAGGGGCAGAACTACTGGTTACAAAACCGGAACTTCTCTGGCAGGAAAAATCACATCAGCGTGTCTTCCCCTGCAACTAGCTGCACAGAGAGAAGGCACCGCCCCCTACAGCCTGCTTCTCTGTGTGTGTGTAATGACAGGAGAGAGAGAGGCAGCCTGAGCCAGCACCAGAAGTAAGGGGATTCCCTGAGGGGCCCTTAGTGGGAGGAAAGAGAAAAAAAGGTTTCCCTGGGGGAGGGGCACTGTGTCTTCCCTCCATGCTGTAGTGACACTGCCCCCTGTCATTACAGCATGGAGGGGAGACACAGTGCCCCCCTGGCATTACAGCACACACAGTGACCTCCCTGTAATTACAGCATAAAGGGGAGACAGGGGGGGCACTGTGTCTCCCACCATGTTCTAATGATAGTGAGGGCACTGTCTTCAACCATGCTGTAATGACAGTGAGGGCACTGTGTCTTCGACCATGCTGTAATGACAGAGGGGGGCACTGTGCCTCCCACCATGCTGTAATGACAGCGAGGGCACTGTGTCTTCCACCATGCTGTAATAACAGTGCGGGCACTGTGTCTTCCACCATGCTGTAATGACAGAGGGGGGCACTGTGTCTCCCACCATGCTGTAATGATGGGGGGGCACTGTGTTTTCCCACTATGCTCATGTGAGTCCTCTAACCACTGGACCATTTGGGATTTAACCCCCTCCCTGCCAAAACTACAAGCATTAGAGGGGAAAATATGGCCATATTGCTATTTTAATGTTTGCTATATAAATTTTAAATATATTTAGCATCTTGATATTATTTATCTCAATAATATAGTTATTTTATATATAAATTTATTTAAATATATTATTCTAGTAATGTAAAAGCAGGCCTTTTCAAGACAGTCCTGAATATATTGTTGCTCTCTTATGAGATTCCAACCTTACTTTATATTTACCCACAGTAGTAGTAACAGCACAGGAGCAAGTAATTTTTTATTTTTTCAGAATTCCTGGATTTTTATATAATTATAATTATGGTTTTAATTATTTGAAAGTTTTATTGCTGTGGAGCTCTGTGATACGCTCATACACCGCGCACATTACTGTGAGTTTTATTGCTGTGGAGCTCTGTGATACGCTCAACAAACTGGCATTATTTTCTTATAATGCAAACAATGTCGCCGCATTAATTCATATTCTCATTTCCCACACTGTGAGAAAATTTGAAAGTCATGGCATAATGCGTTACTACTCATTAGTTCATCTAACACATAGGGGGGACTTGCTCCTGGGCGCCTCATGACCTTGCTACGCCTCTGAACACTACAAAGATACACTCAAGGCCACCCTATAGTCACTTAACATTGAAATAACCAACTGAAATTTGCTGGCTTGCAATCACTTCATCTGACGTGACCTCATTCACTTGGGCTGCCAACCTCTAGAAGCCAAGTGCCATTCTGTAGCAAAAGTCCAAACCCACAAGAGAAACAGCGGTGACACCTGCACATGTTTGCCCAATACGTGTCAGGGCATGTTGTGCCCAAAATTGGCTTGATAAATTATCGTCAGACACACTGCATTCAGTCCCATATCATATACAGTATCTCACAGAAGTGAGTTCACCCCTGACATTTTTGTAAATATTTTAAATCATTTCATGTGAAAACACTGAAGAAATGACACTTTGCTACAATGTAAAGTAGTGAGTGTACAGCTTGTACAACAGTGTAAATTTGCTGTCCCCTCAATATAACTCAATACACAGCCATTAATGTCTAAACCGCTGGAAACAAAAGTGAATACACCCCTAAGTGAAAATGTCCAAATTGGGCCCGATAAATCATTTGCCCGCCACATTTTCATGTGACACGTTAGTATTACAAGGTCTCAGGTGTGAATGGGGAGCAGGTGGGTTAAATTTGGTGTTAGCGCTCTCACTCTCGAATACTGGTCACTGGAATTTCAACATGGCACCTCATGACAAAGAACTCTTTGAGGAGCTGCTGAAAAAAAAATTGTTGCTCTACATAAAGCGGTTTAGACATTAATGGCTGTGTGTTGAGTTATTTTGAGGGGACAGAAAAGTTAAAAGTTACACTTTTATACAAACTGTACACTCACTACTTTACATTGTAGCAAAGTGTCATTTCTTCAGTGTTGTCACATGAAAAAATATAATAAAATATTTACAAAAATGTGAGGGGTGTACTCACTTCTGTGAGATACTGTAATTGATGTTTCATAACATATAATGGATTCTGTCCCATAACTTCATTGATTGCAATGGATGAACTACAACGACATAATATGGTTAAGCTTTCATTGAAGCCTTTGTATGGTAATGGTACATAACAGTGATCGTCCATTGATATCTATGTTTCGTGCCAGGTTTACATTATGAGGAACTATTGCCTTGAACAAATGAATTGCTTTAAATCAAATATTGCACAGTGTACACCTGTTCTGTGCATTACCCAGCAGCATTATATATCCATAGCATAGAGGCCAGTGCAAGGACCTCATCCCAGTTCAGAGATCCCTGTGTTGCTACTGGGTGTGTGTATATTGTCCTGCTGTATCTTGTTGAACCCTCGCCCTTCCCGTTCTCCTATTCATGTGTATTCTTGTTGAGGTTCCCTTTCCTAGACAGAAGGCCATACAAGGACCTTATCCTAGTGTTAGGGATCCCTTTAGCGTATTGTGTTCTCCTTGTTCTCCTGCCGTTCCAGTTCTAGTTCTTTTATTCTTGTATTGTATCTATCTAGTATCAGTGTGCTGTAGTCTGTTTATGCAGCCAGCAGCTAACCTGCCTCAAGAGCTGAATATCCTGTACAAAGGGCCCACTTTGGTTACGCCGGGTGCCCCATGACAACCAGGCTTCCTTCATTCCCCCAGTGAAGCTTAACATTCTACAAGAGATTTTGTTATGGGAGAAAATACCATTCTCTCCATGAGCTAGACATCATTATAAGCATACGCCTCAAAATCTGGTGGACGGGTACAAATTGCGTGGTAAATTAGTGGAGCATTGCAAATCGTAAGCCAAAATAGTCTAGCTGACTATAGGTTGCACTTCGGGAAATAATCTTGAAATTCAGCAATTTTGGTCTTAGGTTTGCATTCCTCCTTCAACTCAATGAATCATTTAAATAATAACTATTAATATATAGAATAGAAATGTAGCCAGTAAGTGGATTACATGTGAGCATAAGTCAACCAAGGTAACCTGTTTATTTTACAAATAAATCACTGGCCTTTTCTTACTGTGCATTGTGTGCAATGTGCTTTCGCAATCCTTTTTGAAAGAGTAGCAAGAGTTAAAGTTGTGTCCCTGTAAATATTTCATTTTTAGCAGCTGTAGTATATAGCCCTCCTGTGTGCTGTGATTTATTTCCATTAATCGCATTCCTAAAAATGTAATTACTTTTCTATAATTAGCGTGGTGATTACTTTTACAGCGTTCTTCGTATGTGTTTGGTCTTGTCTTGGTAGTTTAGTTTTATCTGCAATGCAAATGCCACGCTCTGGAAAACAAATGTGTGTTTATAATTTCGGCTTTGACCACCAACTTTTTAACCGTGCTTTCTGCGTGGGGGTCAGACATTCACTGAAGTCAGCAATAGAAGTAGTGATTGTATACAATTGTTAAAAATAAAAGACTACATGCCACATAAGCAGCGTATGCTGTTTTGGATCCCCTATTTGTAAGAAAACACTTTTCTGTGCCTCTCCCAGGTTCTGGGATCTCTTAAGGCCAGCGAGAAGAGGTTTAAAGTAGTCAAGACGGGAGATAAAATGCTCATCCAAGTCCTGATAAAGAAAGGGGCGGATGTGTGCAATGGTTATTTCGTTGGAAGTAGCAGGATTTGGTTAGTGACGGCATAGGAGGAGTGAAGGAGAGATCAGAGTCGAAGAGGACACTGAGGCAACGAGCCTGTACAGTAGAAGTAATGGTGGAACCATTCAGCTGAAGGGAAATGGGTGCAGGAATGTTATCTTTAGAAGGAGAGAAGACGAGAAGTTCAGTTTTACAGAGGTTGAACTTTAGAAAATGGGAAGTCATACAGTCGGTGTCATGAATCAAGCCTATGCCCGCACCTAAACCGTGGCAAACCCTTATTCACCTGTCTAGGTTTGTATGCAGGTTCGATTCCCCTATCTGGCTGTTAAGCTTCTGTTGTGATACCTACAGGTGTATACTAATTCACCTAAATGAAGCCTGCTTAAAAGAGGGATCCACCCTTCCATCAGGGCTTCAACATAACGTCCCTGGAAGTGCAGACAACCAGACCTGTCCCTGAAGCTCCCTACCGTGTTACCTGAATCCCTCCAGTGATACTCCCAAGTGGAACCCTGCTACCAAGGAGAATCTCCCCACCAAGGTACCCCGCTCTCAAGAACCCTCGTTCTTCGAGTGTACCCCACTTCCAAGAATCCTCGTTTGTCAAGCATACCCTGCTTTCAAGAATCCCTGTTGTCAAGCTGAATCCTGCATACCGTCTGTTGCCTGCCTGCTAGTGCTGCTATTATTTACTATTTGTTTTGTTTATTATTTAATAAACCTTCAATACCCAGCAACCTGTGTGACTCCTATGATCACTGCATCCTGGGCTCACTTCACCCACCGCCGCACTCCCGTACCTGACAGAATGTTGAAGCCTTCACACAGTGAGTCCGCGGTGATCCAAATCGTTATGGAGTACCTCAGAAAAGCCATTCAAGACATCCTGCAACATTTGGACTCCGTTTTTGCAAGTATGCAGCAGGGTTTAAATGACACCTCTAAGGTGTGCACTCCAGCTCCAAAGAAAGTGGGTAGAGGACCCCTAACATCCGAAGAAATTGCTAGGAGAAGGTCCCAGAAGCTCTGCTTCTACTGCGGGGAACCGTCCCATTCCATCTCGGAATGTTTAGTGCGGCCCCCCAAGCTGCCCCGCACTTTCCCTGAAGTTTCAAACGAAACCCTGCAATCCCCAGTGCTACCTGGTGCTACTCCCAAGTCTGCACCTGTTAAATCAAAAAGGACTTTTTCTATCAAGGCCAGAGAACCCTTTTCTACTCCGCCTGTGTTCCCAATGCCTAGTGAAGCACTGCCCACCAAGTTCAAGAAGGCAGTGCCTGTCAAGTCTGCTTCCACCAGACCAAAAAGGGAAATTGTTCCTACCAAGTCCTTGTCCAGAAAACCCACACCTGCTAAAACAAGGACTGTGTATAAAAAGTCTATGGAGGCCTACTCGGATAAGCTCCAAAGGTGCCAGCCAAATAGGATGGTGTCACTGGACACCTATCCTGAGGTCACAGACCTTGAAGACCCCTATCCTGCCGAAACCATGGAGTTCGAGTCCACCCTACCTTCAGAATATGAACCTGAAATTCCCATGGAGTTAGCTGCTGCCTCCCCTTCTCAGACACCCACCACTCTCAACCAGCATTCCAGGTACCTTGGTGTCGCTGTCTACGCCCCAGCAACCGTCTTCAAGTCATCGGTGAAACCAGGACCCCGAAATCTGGAAGCCAACTCCTGTCTCCATGACCTAGAAGAATCACTGTTGCTGCAGAGTCCAGCTGCCTCCATACTAAGGAGGGCTCTTGGATTCAAAAAGGTTGAGACTCCCACTCCCCACAGCCGCAAATCCGGGCTGGTTTCTGGACAACCATGCCAAGCATATATCGGTACCACTGTCTCTACCCCTGAAGGCACCATTACTATGGAACCCTTGCCCCCTGGGTTCACATATGGTTCCAATGGGACTGTGGTCAGATACGCAGACCTGCAGGTGTTTCAGAACCCCAAAAGCGCTTGGAGATCACTCCACAATAATGTTGTCACTGCCCTGCAACCCGCAGGTTCTCCAGCCGTTGCTGCCCTGCACCCTGCAGGATCTCAGAATATCACTGCCCTGCAACCCGCAGGATTCCAAGAGCCGTGCCGTACCCAGGTCCAGGTCCAAGAGCCGTGTCGTACCGAGGTCCGGGTCCAAGAGCCGTGCCGTACCGAGGTCCAGGTCCAGGTCCAAGAGCCGTGCCGTACCGAGGTCCAGGTCCAGGTCCAAGAGCCGTGCCGTACCCAGGTCCAGGTCCAAGAGCCGTGCTGTACCGAGGTCCAGGTCCAAGAGCCGTGCTGTACCGAGGTCCAGGTCCAAGAGCCGTGCTGTACCGAGGTCCAGGTCCAAGAGCCGTGCTGTACCGAGGTCCAGGTCCAAGAGCCGTGCTGTACCGAGGTCCAGGTCCAAGAGCCGTGCTGTACCGAGGTCCAGGTCCAAGAGCCGTGCTGTACCGAGGTCCAGGTCCAAGAGCCGTGCTGTACCGAGGTCCAGGAGCCGTGCTGTACCGAGGTCCAAGCCCAGACTGCTGCCACTAAAACAACATTTGTGGACACTGATACCGCTGCAGCTACCCTGCCAACTCCTGGTAAAGCCAGTCCGTCTAGTGAAGTCCTGGTACTTGTCTCTGCCATGGCAGCTCAGGTGAATACCCTTACCCATACCATACAGGACATGCAGCTGAACCACAAATACCTGCAGTCTCAGGTACAGGTTGCATTAGCCCGTGGACATTTCTCTACTCCCGATCTGGTTGCCACCAGCAACCCCATACATCAGGACGACTCCGAACCCACTGTGCTCGATAGCACCTCAGATATGGATCCCACGATACCCTACAGTGTCCAAGGTATCGTGATACGCCGAACAGACCTTGAAAACCCTGTGACCATCTTGACCACCCAAACCTCATCCTTGGAGGTGACGGGTCCTGGCCCCAACCGACGGCGGCGCAGGAAAAAATAGGTGGCCCCCTTGCTATATATATCTGATTGTTCGCGCCCGGAAGGCGCTCCTTGGATTGGGGTACTGTCATGAATCAAGCCTATGCCCGCACCTAAACCGTGGCAAACCCTTATTCACCTGTCTAGGTTTGTATGCAGGTTCGATTCCCCTATCTGGCTGTTAAGCTTCTGTTGTGATACCTACAGGTGTATACTAATTCACCTAAATGAAGCCTGCTTAAAAGAGGGATCCACCCTTCCATCAGGGCTTCAACATAACGTCCCTGGAAGTGCAGACAACCAGACCTGTCCCTGAAGCTCCCTACCGTGTTACCTGAATCCCTCCAGTGATACTCCCAAGTGGAACCCTGCTACCAAGGAGAATCTCCCCACCAAGGTACCCCGCTCTCAAGAACCCTCGTTCTTCGAGTGTACCCCACTTCCAAGAATCCTCGTTTGTCAAGCATACCCTGCTTTCAAGAATCCCTGTTGTCAAGCTGAATCCTGCATACCGTCTGTTGCCTGCCTGCTAGTGCTGCTATTATTTACTATTTGTTTTGTTTATTATTTAATAAACCTTCAATACCCAGCAACCTGTGTGACTCCTATGATCACTGCATCCTGGGCTCACTTCACCCACCGCCGCACTCCCGTACCTGACAGTCGGAGACAGCGAGGCAGGCTGTAACACAGTCCAACACTGGAGAAGCAAGATCAGGAAAGGTAGATCTGGGTATCGTCAGCATAGAGGTGATATTGGAATCCATAAGAAGAGATGAGGTTAGACTTGTGCACCGATATTTTTTTTTTTTTTTTTTTTTTTTCAGTTCGATTCGGTTCGTTCGGATTTTTAAAATTTTCGTTTCGGCCGATTTCCATTTTGGCTCGTTTTTCGTATCGACTTTTTTCGGAATATCGGCCATTTTCCTGTTTTCGGGTCTGCTCGTTTTTCGTATCGACTTTTTTTTCGTGATTTCGGAAATTTTGGGGTTTTTCGTAACGTCTGTTCTCCTCGTTTCAAAGTGTATTCGTTTTAATGCGCCGGATATGCCTCAACTGCTGCTCCTCCCGTGTCTTTAGGTCAGACCAGCACTTTCGGAGCTGGTCCTTCGACCGGTCCTGGACGAAATTTGCAAGCAGGGTGGCGCGGGCCTTATCAAGGATGCGGTCATTCCTCACATTATTTTTCCTGCTGTAAGGGCTTCACTTGATCCACTGGATCCACTTTGGGATCAAAACAAAGACACGGAGCGGAGTCTTGCTGCAGGGATGACCTGGCTGGAAGTACATTGAAACATACATAGTGCAGGAGGGGTGGGGTCGCGCCTATTCCCCGAAGGGTTGGCTGCAACCACCAAATGCATCCAGCCCAACAACATGTGTAGAACATAACAAAGAAAAAAATGTCATCTGCGCTTACTCCAATTATACCGTTTGAAACTAAACACAATTAGAGGTTTGGTTTCTTATTAATGGCCATTATAAGACTAGCTCACCCGCCAACGTCACGGAACCTCTATAAGGGCGAGTCCTAACCAAAATGAAACCACAGGCTGCTACATAGCAAACCATACCTGCTCATGCTGCCTGTCAAACATGAGGTAGACTGGTGGGCCTTTATTTATGCTCCCCCAGAAAAAAAAAATTCTTTGTTATGTTCTACACATGTTGTTGGGCTGGATGCATTTGGTGGTTGCAGCCAACCCTTCGGGGAATAGGCGCGACCCCCCCCCCCCTCCTCCTGCACTATGTATGTTTCAATGTTTCAATATACTTCCAGCCAGGTCATCCCTGCAGCAAGACTCCGCTCCGTGTCTTTGTTTTGATCCCAAAGTGGATTTTTTTTCTGGGGGAGCATAAATAAAGGCCCACCAGTCTACCTCATGTTTGACAAGCAGCATGAGCAGGTATGGTTTGCTATGTATCAGCCTGTGGTTTCATTTTGGTTAGGACTCGCCCTTCTAGAGGTGCCGTGACGTTGGCGGGCGAGCTAGTCTTATAACACCCATCTATTGTCTGGAGAATTCTGGCCAGAAGTGGTCTTCATGGAAGAGTTGTAGCCAAAAAGCCATACCTCCAACGTGAGAACAAGGCCAAGCGACTAAAGTATGCATGAAAACATAGGAACTGGGGTGCAGAAAAATGGCAGGAGGTGCTCTGGACTGATGAGTCAAAATTTGAAATATTTGGCTGTAGCAGAAGGCAGTTTGTTCATCGAAGGGCTGGATAGCGGTATAATAATGAGTGTCTGCAGGCAACAGAGAAGCATGGTGGAGGTTCCTTGAACGTTTGGGGCTGCATTTCTGCAAATGAAGTTGGAGATTTGGTCAGGATTAATGGTGTTCTCCATGCTGAGAAATACAGACAGATACATATCCATCATGCAATACCATCAGGGAGGCGTATGATTGGCCTCAAATTTATTCTGCAGCAGGACAATGACCCCAAACATACAGCCAAAGTCATTAAGAGCTATCTTCAGCGTAAAGAAGAACAAGAAGTACTGGAATTGATGGCATGGCCCCCACAGAGCTCTGATCTCAACATCATCGAGCGTGTCTGGGATTACATGAAGAGATAGAAGGATGTGAGAAAGTTTACATCCACAGAAGATCTGTGATTAGTTCTCCAAAATGTTTGGAACAACCTACCAGTTGAATTCCTTCAAAAACTGTGTGCAAGTGTACCTAGAAGAATTGCTGTTGTTTTGAAGGCAAAGGGTGGTCACACCCAATATTGATTTGATTTAGATTTCTCTTTTGTTCATTCACTGCATTTTGTTCATTTATGAACATAAATGTGTAACATTTCCATTTTTGAAAGCATTCTTTGTTTACAGCATTTTTTCACAACTGCCTAAAACTGTTGCACAGTACTGTAAGTTTTGAGGTGCGCCGGGAAATATCCACACTTTGCTTCACTTACTGAGTCTCTTGAGGTTTAGAGACTTTTTCCCGAGTATAGAGCTGCACCAATTACATTTGAGCACGCCCTCACTTCACAAGCCAAATTAGCTGCTAGCGCTGCCCCACCGATACCTGCTAGTTCTAAAATTTTAAGCGAAGAAAGGAGATGGGACATTAGTTTGAAAGGGAGGTAGGATCTTGACAAAACGTAGCAAAAAATCTATAATTTGTGGTGAATTTTGTAAAAGTAAATTTGTAATGAATAAATATTCCATTGCTGCACAAACAAATGTACTAAAACACAAGTTATTGTATTTAACATTAACCCCTTAAGGACGGGAGTAATTTTACAAGTTTGGAACACTTTTGAACACTTCTAAAAGTAGAATTTCAGCTATTCGCTGTTCAACCATAATTTACCTCTTACATATTAAGTGTACCCACCCTTATTATATATCATTTTGTTCAGGAGAAATAGGGCTTTCATCTTCCATCAAAGATTTATATATAAAATATATTATAGTATGAAAAAAAACCTAAAAACTATGAGAAAAAAGGAAATTTTGCAATTTTCAAAGTTCTCCATTGTATTTTTAGTGTGAATGACATTGTACGCTTAGCATTAAATGAAATAAAATACATATATTTCTGGTCGGCAAGGTCTTACGAGTTCAACGGTACCCCCCATGTAGAGGTTTTAGGAGGTTTTGAAAGTTACAGGGTCAAATATAGAGTTTGCCCATTTCACGTTTTACAACTTGAAATTTGCCAGATTGGTTTCCTGGCCCTATGTTGACTTTGAGAGGTTATGGCAGCCCAGGTATGAAAAGTACCCCAACATGTCATACCATTTTGAAAAGTAGACAACCCAGGCTATTCCAAATGGTGTACGTTTTGTTTTTTTATAGTAGTCTCTTAGTCGCAAACTTGGTCTTCATGTTTGTGTTTTGCATTTTTCACACAAAAACTGTTATTTTGCTGCTAATATCATGCTCAGTCAACCTTTTCCTGGCCTACAACATTGATATTTGTGGTCGGCAATGTGTTACGAGATCAACGGTACCCTCCATTTAGCATTTTTAATTTGCTTTTTGGAAAGTTACACGATCAAATGTAGAGTTTGCCAGATTGGTTTTCTGGGCCTAGGTTGAATTTGAGAGGGTATGGCAGCCCAGGTTTGAGAAGTACCCCATCATGGCATATCATTTTGAGAAGTAGACAACCCAGAGTGTTGAAAATGGGGTATGTCCAGTTTTGTATAGTAGCCACTTGGTCACAATCCCTGGCCACACTTAGTTTTCAAGATTGTGTTTTGCATTTGTTTTACACGAAAACTGTCATTTTGCTGCTAATATCCTGCTCGGTCAACCTTTTACTGGCCTATAACATTGATATTTGTGTTCGGCAATGTGTTACGAGTTCAACAGTACCCCCATGTTGCATTTTTATTTACTTTTTGGAAAGTTACACGATCAAGTGTAGAGTTTGCCAGATTGGTTTTCTGGGCCTAGGTTGAATTTGAGAGGGTATGGCAGCCCAGGTTTGAGAAGTACCCCATCATGGCATATCATTTTGAGAAGTAGACAACCCAGAGTGTTGAAAATGGGGTATGTCCAGTTTTGTATAGTAGCCACTTGGTCACAAACCCTGGCCACACTTAGTTTTCAAGATTGTGTTTTGCATTTGTTTTACACGAAAACTGTCATTTTGCTGCTAATATCCTGCTCGGTCAACCTTTTACTGGCCTATAACATTGATATTTGTGTTCGGCAATGTGTTACGAATTCAACGGTACCCCATATGTAGCATTTTTATTTACTTTTTGGAAAGTTACACGGTCAAATGTAGAGTTTGCCCATTTCAGGTTTTACAACTTGAAATTTGCCAGATTGGTTGCTGGGTCTAGGTTGAATTTGAGAGGGTATGGCAGCCCAGGTATAAAAAGTACCCCAACATGGCATATCATTTTGAGAAGTAGACAACCCAGAGTGTTGAAAATGGGGTATGTCCAGTTTTGTATAGTAGCCACTTGGTCACAAACCCTGGCCACACTTAGTTTTCAAGATTGTGTTTTGCATTTGTTTTACACGAAAACTGTAATTTTGCTGCTAATATCCTGCTCGGTCAACCTTTTACTGGCCTATAACATTGATATTTGTGTTCGGCAATGTGTTACGAATTCAACGGTACCCCATATGTAGCATTTTTATTTAGTTTTTTGGTAATTTGACAAGTGATTTTCAGGATTTATGTCGACTTTGAGAGAACATGGCACGCCAAGAAAGAATATTGCTCCAAAGATGACGCGCCAATGATTCTAAATTAGTATTTTGAGTTGTTTGGTGCAGCCACTTTAGAATAGCTGGGCTTAACGTAAACAGGGACAGGCCAAATTCAGGTATTCCAGAAGTCAGAGTAGTCATTATAACAAGCCAATGAGTCGGTACAGGCAGCAAACAAAGAGTAGTCGGTATAACAAGCCAATGAGTCGGTACAGGCAGCAAACAAAGAGTAGTCGGTATAACAAGCCAATGAGTCGGTACAGGCAGCAAACAAAGAGTAGTCGGTATAACAAGCCAATGAGTCGGTACAGGCAGCAAACAAAGAGTAGTCGTATAACAAGCCAATGAGTCGGTACAGGCAGCAAACAAAGAGTAGTCGGTATAACAAGCCAATGAGTCGGTACAGGCAGCAAACAAAGGGTAGTCGGTATAACAAGCCAATGAGTCGGTACAGGCAGCAAAGGGTAATCGGGACAAAGCAGAAAAGGGGATTTAGTAATTTAGCTCGGTATGATAAATTTTGAAGCACTCGGTTATGCAGAGGCCAGGTAGAGATGGGCAGGTAGGGCAATAATAACTAGAATCCTTTCGGATTCCTTTCTTGCGGCAGACACGACACTTTTTCTGGGGGACTTTTTACAGCGGGTGGGAGGGACTCGGGAAGGAAAGTGTCTGCTGCTTAATCTTTGGAGATCTCCTGATTCCAAAGCGGATGTAACGGGGGCCGGGGTTAGGATAAGTTGGGATATGATCTCAAGCATGAATTCTAGGAAGGGATATGGCTTTTGTACTGCTGCCTGCTTGTAGAGCACGTACGCATTAAAAATTGCTATCTCGGTCAAATAGATGGCAATCTTCTTGTACCATGTCCTAGTCTTTCGGTTCACCAGATAAGGCTGTATACATTGATCAGCCAAGTCTACTCCCCCCATAAACTTGCTGTAATCTACAATGCACTTCGGCTTTTCCAGTGGCTCAGTCCTCCCTCTCACAGGCAATGGCACTGTACTTTCGTCGTGCACTGTAGATAGCATGTATACATCCTTCTTATCGGTGAACCGAAGGGCTAGCACTTCTTCCTGACGTAGAGATGAAGAGGAGCCTCTACTTTTTTTGCCTGCTGTCAGGATTTGGGGAAAACCTCTGCGATTCTTCCGCACTGTGCCACACGCAAGGGTCTCGAAACAATATAAATTTTTAATAGGTCGATACTGGTGTTAATAGTTATCGACCCATAAATGATAGCCCTTGTTGAATAGGGGATAGACCAGATCCCACACAATTTTTCCACTGGTGCCAATACAATCGGGGCATCCTGGGGGGTCAAGGTGGCTATCTTTCCCTTCGTATATTCTAAACGCCCAGGTGTAGCCTGTTGTGGACTCACACAATTTATAAAATTTGACGCCATACCGGGATCGCTTGCTTGGGATATACTGCTTGAAGAGCAGTCTGCCTTTGAATTTCATAAGGGACTCGTCTACAGATATATTTTGGTCGGGAACATAATTATCGGTGAATTTGGCAGATATAAGACTGATCAGGGGCCGAATTTTATAGAGGCGGTCATGCATTGGGTCGTTTCTTGGTGGGCACAGTGCGTTATCATTAAAATGGAGGAATCGCATGAGATTTTCGTATCTATCCCTCTTCATAACCCTTGGGAATAGTGGAGTAGCCAGGATGGGGTTTTTGTGCCAGTAAGACCGGATACTTGGCTTCTTCACTATTCCCATTACGAGGGTTAGAGCCCAAAATTTTTTTAACTCTATCACATCCGTTGGGTGCCACTTGTTACGTCTGTGGCGATGTGAATCCGGATGCGCATCAAGATACTGGTTGGCAAACAGGTTGGTTTGCTCAACCACCATCTCGAATACATCGTCCGACATAAACAGGTTAAAAAAGCTCACTGGCTCACAGTCCTCTACCCTTACTGTGATGCCAGGAGTCGCCAGAAATGGGGTATTTCTGGGGCAGCCATATTTGGGGGTACCCAAATGCTCTCGTGCCTCCCAGTAGATGGTGGGGGTCACCATCACTGGAGGGTTCACTAAGGGGCTCTATATCAGAGGCTGTGAGGGTGTCACTGTCGGCGAGAGCGTCGCTCTCAGAGGCGGCCAGGATCTCATATGCCTCTTCTGGGGAATAAAAGCGGGAGGACATTTTTATGGGAGGTCGGGGAACTGATGGGGTCAAGTACACAAATAAAATATTAGAACACCTAAACTAAGCCCTTCCGGTCCTTGTAGTGGCCGGTACTTCTATCTATCTAGACAAGAGTAGTCAGGAATGCCAAGGGTCGTATGCCAATGCGGGTAGTCAGAAATGCCAGGGGTCGTATGCCAATGTGGGTAGTCAGAAATGCCAGGGGTCGTATGCCAATGCGGGTAGTCAGAAATGCCAGGGGGTCGTATGCCAATGCGGGTTCTCAATCAGGGGTACACTGCAGGCCAGGGGGTACAGTGCCTGGGTTTTTTTTCAGGTTTTTTTCCAGTCAGGTTTTTTTCAGTTATTTTTTTCAGCCAGGGGTACTGTGCCAGGAGGGTACAGTGCCAGTCTGGAGAGTACAGTGCCAGCCAGGAGGTACTGTACCTGGGGTTTTTTTTTTTCAGCCAGGGGGTACTGTGCCTTGGGATTTTTTTTTTCAGCCAGGGGGTACTGTGCCTGGTTTTTTTTTTTCAGCCAGGGGGTACTGTGCCAGGAGGGTACAGTGCCAGTAGGTGCCTGGGGGGTACAGTGCCAGGTGGGTACAGTGCCAGTGGGGGTACAGTGCCAGGTGGATACACTGCCAGGTGGATACACTGCCAGGTGGGGTACACTGCCAGGTGGGGTACAGTGCCAGGTGGGGTACACTGCCAGGTGGGGTACACTGCCAGGAGGTACAGTGCCAGTAGGTAGTGCCTGGGGGGTACAGTGCCAGTAGGTGCCTGGGGGTACAGTGCCAGGTGGGTACAGTGCCAGTGGGGGTACAGTGCCAGGTGGGATACACTGCCAGGTGGGGTACACTGCCAGGTGGTACAGTGCCAGGTGGGGTACAGTGCCAGGTGGGGTACACTGCCAGGTGGGGTACACTGCCAGTGGGGTACAGTGCCAGTAGGTAGTGCCTGGGGGGTACAGTGCCTGGGGGGTACAGTGCCAGTAGGTGCCTGGGGGTACAGTGACAGGTGGGTACAGTGCCAGTGGGGGTACAGTGCCAGGTGGGGTAAAGCCAGGTGGGGTACACTGCCAGGAGGGTACAGTGCCAGTAGGTAGTGCCTGGGGGGTACAGTGCCTGGGGGTACAGTGCCAGTAGGTGCCTGGGGGGTACAGTGCCAGTGGGGGTACAGTGCCAGGTGGGATATACTGCCAGGTGGGGTACACTGCCAGGTGGGGTAGTGCCAGGTGGGGTAGTGCCAGGTGGGGTACAGCCAGGTGGGGTAGTGCCAGGTGGGGTACAGCCAGGTGGGGTAGTGCCAGGTGGGGTACAGCCAGGTGGTACAGCCAGGTGGGGTACAGCCAGGTGGGGTAGTGCCAGGTGGGGTACACTGCCTGGGGTGTGGGGTACAGTGCCTGGGGTTTTAGGTAGTTTTTTCTCTTTTTTTCTCTCTGCTCTCTCTGATGTCTCTGCCTCTCTCTGCTCCTCAGATCGCAATGAGGAGCAGGAGAAAGGGGCAGAGACAATGTCTTAGCCAATGCAACCTCATTGGCTGAGACATTCTGACAGTTGCAGAGGTGACAGCTTGTCACCGCTGCAACTGACAGCTCCAGGCGCCGGATTGGCTGCCTTGGCTATTCCACGAGGTAAACGGCCCGCCTCCCTTCCCACAATGCCGATCGCCAGCTGGGAGGGTCTGCCCGGGTGTCAGACAGACCCCCAGCCAGCGATCAGCATTGTGGGAAGGGAGGCGGGCCGTTTTTCGCGCCCAGAAGCAGGAAACACCGCGGGGCGTACCATGCCGTCCTGCGGCATTAAAGCCCACGTGGTGCAGGACGGCATGGTACGCCCTGCGTCCTTAAGGGGTTAAAGGAAATGTATAAATAACACAATACAAACTACATTAAATTAAAAGAAACAGAGTCAGCAGGGATGAAGTCTACATAGGGATCTTGAATTAGTCTGCCTGTAGAATGACATGATTTATAAATCTGTGTGTCAGTAGTGTGCTACGAAAAGTATAATAGGGATACACTTTGTTTTTGTTTTTATTATCTTACAAATGGCATTTGTTATTATCCGTTACAAATATTCTGTACTGGAACAGAGCCCAATTTATTAGCATAGCTGGTATAAGAATTCAAACTACAGTATATCAGAAAATAGGTGAATACAAATACTTGAAACAAACACACACAGAACAGTATACAAATACTTAACTTATAATCTTACAATGTCCCAGGAGGTGGTTCAAACTCTCCTTATAAAGCCGTAGTAAGCAACACGGAAGATTCTATGGCCTATGAATTCAATATAAAGTGGTGGTAAGTGATACACTCACGCAATCATTGGAGAATTAAAAGTCCTTGGAGCAGGTAGAATTGGTATAGGTAAATGCAACCTCCATACCCCGCTGATTAAGATCTCTGTATCTCATCCAGGAAATCGCCACAAGGTATCCAAAATAAAAATATTTATTAAACAAATAGGTTTAAAACAAATATAAAAAGCCCATACGCCCGATGCGTTTTCTCTGAGATCAGACTTCCTCAGGGGCAATGTACTGGCCAGTAAAAAACAAAATATAACATTATTTTGTTCTTTACTGGCCAATACAGTTGTCAATAGTTACCTATGGATTTGTGTAAAATCTCATGTTGTTTTTTCCTCAAACACTACAAAGGTGATAAAGTTCCTTGTGACTACATATACCAAAAGGTGAAGAGTAGGGCGAGACAGGGACTTTATTCATTTTCATTCATTTAAAATGTTAGCATGCCTCCCAACTGCCCTGCGTTTTACCCATATAGACCTAATTATAGGCACTGCTTCTTCCATCCCTGTTGAACCCCATTGAAAACAACTCAACACAGATACAATAATCCAAATCTGCACATATCGGCACATTGTGTGAGGCTATCAGTCTGCTTAACATGTATGCACCAGTGTTTGATCCAGGTGTGGGCATCAGGGCATGCACACTCCCCAAACTGCCCTGGGTTATTGTCCAGGTAAAGTTTCCCAGGTTCAAGACCTCTAGAAGGCCATGGGGGATTATCTTCTAACCCCATCAGTACTAAGGATGTGTGGAAGTATCTTGTGCACATTTTACAATTGTTTCCTCTTTGCAAACAGGATTGCAGAGGATAGTGGCTAATAACATTTGTTTTTGCTTTGATAAGCTGTATCCTTGCCCTGTAGTTATGTAACATGATCTTTAGTATGAAATTCTGGGCAAGCAAACACGAGAATTACAAATGGTCATGGTGGCTATAGAGTACATATTACCCCAAAATGGAGCAGATTAGGTGAATCAATTAATGGTGACAAAAACAGAAAACAATATAAGCACATTTAATTCTAAGCTACCTTAGGGAAACACAGGTCCTGGACATTTATTTTACAGAAAGAACAGAAGAAGAGATGTTTAATATAGCAATGTTCACAATGGAAAAACACAGAACATGGGAGCTAAGAATACACAACAAATTGTAAATCTTGAAGCACTACATAAAAAGAAAACAAAACAAAACGCCGTTTCAAAGAACAAGCTACTCTACTGGTGGGACTAGGATCATTAATTCATTTAAGGACGCAAAGATTTTTTCCCTTACAAGGAGACATTGCATGAGCTATGGAATAGGAGTGGGAAAACTTTAGCAAGGATACATAGTATAAAATAAATAAGAAAGATCAAAGGCCAATAACAAGCGATCAAAGATGCAACCAAAGAATTACTGAATTCTTTTTGAAAATACTATAAAACTGTAGTCTGAGAACAGTCAACAGTCATCTTCTGAGCTCAGTGCAGAAGCCCAGAAGAAGACCCCCCTCAACCCCTATAATAATTATTAAAAGACATTTCAGCATGAAATCATTTGGCTTTTCTTTTAATCTAGTTAATAAGTTTTAAAAACCTTACTCTCAAAGTCCACCTGTCCTATTGCTCACACTCAAACCTGCAGTGTTTCCTTTTTTGGTTCTTGTGCAGTGGAGACTTCTCGTGACGTGCAGCATTGGTGCCTCTAGGAACCGTATATGGGGGGGGGGTACATAACATTCCACAGCCATACTTTACATTACAAATATTTAAGCACTAGGGTAGATTCATTTAACCTCCCTGGCGGTCTAATTTTTTCAAAATTCGGGTCTTAAAGCGTCTCAATTTTTTTTTAAAGGAAACGTGTTTTTGTACATAGTTAGCCTGTAATAATTAGGAATCACGCACTGAAATCCGTGCAATCAAGAGTCCTTACTGGTAAAATCCTTTATAAAATAAATAAATTTAAAAAAAATAGTAAATACACTGAGTCTGATAAAGTTTGAAACACGACATAATAATTTATTATCCCAAAAATAATTATCCAAAATAATGCAAATAAATGATATTCAATAAAATACAATAAAAAAACACACTGAAATCTGTCTGAAAACAAGGGTGAGACGATGTATGGTCTGTTTCTTATCCTGTATTGCCACCTAGTGGCCGTTCATAAACATTGCACTTTGGATTAGACAGTGTATTATAATTTTTTTCTAAATTTGCTGCTGGTCCCGCCCCCTGCATCGTGTGACTCGCAGGGAGCCTTACCAGGAAGCAGCTCGCTGCGATCACACTGCGGGGGACAGCCAGGGAGCCAGGAGGAGGTGAGTATGCATCCAGCCCGAGTGTGGCTCTGGGTTACCGTTCGCGGTAGTGAAATTTAACACCCGAGTCACACTCGGGAATACCACCAGGGAGGTTAAGGAAATAATGCATATTACTTTAATTTTTTTTCCATGTTTGTATACAGAGCGGGAAAAAAATAGTTCTGAGCCCGGAGCTCAGAATTTTGCTGTGCCTATTTTTGGAATAGCATGAAATAAAAACATGCAGAATTGCACATATTCAAACAGCCACAAAGAGAGGCCTGGTAATTAGTCTTCCAATCAGAGGAACTAGAGGTCAGCTTTAGAGAAGGGAGACAATAGAAAGAAGCACTGTAACAGCATCTGCTGCCTAGAAGGGACAGCAGTGGTACA
This sequence comes from Leptobrachium leishanense, assembly GCA_009667805.1. NCBI lineage: Eukaryota > Metazoa > Chordata > Amphibia > Anura > Megophryidae > Leptobrachium > Leptobrachium leishanense. The sequence continues at coordinate 81,115,884 of CM019071.1, forward strand.
TGTGGAGGAACACATCACTCCGACATAAGATTTTCTGTATCGCTACACACTCCATGTACTGGCTTGCACTGATGAGGGTTTGTCTGAGCCTCGATTTCTCCATTTTTCCCCCCAGTATGTCAAGGGTTGTACACCCCCCAAAACCAGCCGCAGAGGACCTTCTAGCAGGGGAAACTGCCCCAAAATCTGGGACTAAACCAGGACAGCCGGGAGACATGGAGGGTATTCAGAGAGCACCAAAATGTCTCCTACATTTCAGTGCTCTCGTTCCCTGAGCTTCGGGGAATCAAATTTCCTGACCCTACAGTGAATTTAGCATTCACCGCAGGGTCCCCGGAGTGCAGGGAACGGACCTGGAAGCCTGCCGAAAAACGTATCGGATCACTCGAGCCAGTTTATTAGATAAAACGGGAATATATTTAACATTGAAGCCTATGAGTTCACCTAAATAAACCTGCCGAATGAAAACACCGAACAGCAGGGCACTTCGGCAACTTTTCACTGCTCTGCGGTGTTTTCTGAATAGATTAACCATTGCTTTTCTATGGGGGATTTCACTGTCTTCTAACAGGCACCGTACTTGCTGGCAGTTCGCCAAAATCTGGCAAACTGCTTGCTCTCTAAATAGCCGAATGGCACTGTATGGGGGAATTCCCTGTTCGGAGCCAGATCGGCTGTCTCTGTATAACCCCTATGGAAGGAGTTTATGTAATAGAGCATTAATGGGCTTAAGGGGGAGGTCTGCTGTAGTCAGGGCCTGAGTGAGAGACTTTGGGATCTTCCTTTTTTTTTTTATTATTGACAGGCCCTTAATTTCAATCATCTTTTTTACTGAGTTTGTGTTGGTAAAGGACCGTAAGAAAACTGTGCAGAGAAGCCTGTAACAAAGAATACGTGAGCTTGAGGAGGTCTGCTGTATAATTTACCCCATAAGGCCACCAACTCTTCAATACAGACCCCCATGCAACACTTCACAGTAAATTTAACGTCTGTAAATTAAAAAAAAAAAAACACAATCATGGTTATTCAAAGAGAATCGAAAAGTCACCGCACATTCGGTGACTTTTCGTTCCCTGCAATTCGGCGCGATTTGGCGATCCTAGTTCGCCGGCCCTGCGGTGTATTCAGCAAGCACCACAGGGCCGCTGTACTGCAGGGAAAGCCCGCCGCAAACCCGACGAACACTCACCAAAACAGGGCAATTTGGCAACTTTTCACTGCTGGTTTTAATTCTCTGAATAGATGAAGCATTGCTTCTCTATCGGCATTCACTGCCCTCGAACAGGCACCGAACAGGCACCGTATGTGCAGGCAATTCGCCAAGATTTGGCGAACTGCCTGCTCTCTGAATAGCCGAATGGCCAGGAAAGGTAACCGTATGCTGATTTTCACTGTTCGGTTACCTTTCAGCCACAATTCAGATCTTTTTGAATAACCCCCTATGTCTCCTAGAGGTGTACAACAATCGTCTAATACTTTAAGCATTTGAACTGTTATAAACATTATTTCAGATAAAATGTTATTTTCCCCTGAGTGCGCATTGACTGCTTAGTTTTTCAATTTTCCAAGAATAACATTTACTGATATAATAGGTATGCACTTTAAACAGAATATCTGTTGAACTTACATAAATATACAGTATTAAAAAAGCTTTTTAAGTTCAATATTACATCAAAGACTCAATTCAGAAATGTGAAATGGAAATGTTAAATCAAAACTACTGTACATATTTTGAAATATCCAGTCTTTTGTCCTATATGCAAATATTTTAGTCTAAAATTTGCAATTCCTTTAAAATGAACTATTAAATCTGAATCAAATAAGTACTTCATCGTGATTTTATGAAAGAATGTGCATTTTCTACAGATTACGCACATCCATATCATTGAAATGCCGTATAAAGCTGCCATGTCACTTTCTTCAAATTTGATCGGAACTTGCAATGCGCGTCTGCTCTGGTCCTTCTATTTCAGGAATACGTGATGCATTTTTGTTTTATGTATTGCTATAAATTTCATCTGGAAATGAAGATGTGGGATGCTGGGGAATGTGTCAGCGCACACCTGTAATACATTCGCTCAATTATACAAAGAATAAAATGGGGTCAGAAGTATACATTTCATACAACACTGACATGCATGGATCCCATCTACTGAAGCCTGTTACATAATTCATAAACCTCTGCTTAAATCTACTAGAATAGAATTCCTTGAAAGTCTTATTCATCTTTTAAAAAACCTCAGTCTCTACATGTGAATTAAATGAATTGCATGGGTACTAATGATCAATCTTTTTCTTATGTTCTGAGGGTGTTATTCCTTTTATTTTCCCCTGAAGTTCTAAGGAGTCCCCTGAGACGACCATTGTGTACTTTGCTCATTGATGAAATTGTGAAGGACATCAGGGCCATATCACATACACAGAAAATGTGATTGGATCACAAAGCTACAGAATTATGTAAAACAATTAAAACCAACTGCAAAATGATCGTCCAGCTTTTGTTAAACATACAGGTCTATTCAAAGAAAGGTGAAACTCAGGAGAATGACTGGAGAACTGAAAATTCTAGGTCAAAATAGCCAAACCAGAAAAAAATTCCCCATTTCTCTCACTTTCCAAATCGGCTGTTTGGTTTAGATTTTCTCCTTTGGTGCCAGTTCTCCTGGTTTTCACCTTTCTCTGAATAACCCTGACAGTGTACTTTTAAATATGCTCAGCAAAAGCAAAACATTATGCTCAAGAAAGTCTTGTTATTGAAAAAAATAGTCTGGGATTTCTTATCCGTAGATATCTTGACTATGTAGTGTGAAGCATTTTGTTTCCGTAAGTTGACACAATTCGTCAAGTAAACAATGTTCATTTCCCAACTTGCTTTGCGTTTCCAATTATTTATTTTTTTCTTAGGTTCTGTACAGAATAATTACAAATATAAAGATCAAAACAGTAGGAATTGCTCTGTTGAATCATGGAATAACAATAGATGTTTACACAAATGGAAAATCGAAATGGTCAGTTCACTCTACCTCCATAAGAGAGATTAATTGGAGATATGAGTACTACGGCAATGTTTCAGGCGTGAGAAAGGCTGAGAAGTCAAAATGACGCTGCAGCTGTCATATATCCAATAAATCTAAGAAGGATGGAGTGCCCTGTCCATTTCTCTTTTCATTTGTTGAAATCATTTTGGAAGTTGGTCATTCTATGATGCGTTGGCCCCTATTTTACCTGACAATAGAGTGCGTCCTACTCCACATTGTGGACTTCTGTGACAGAGATTTGCAATCAGAGAAAAAATAAAATCCAGCCAGCAAAAGTAATAAACATTATGGAAAATTACATAATAAGAATATAATTTTATTGTTCATATTAAGGCAATCAGTCCAAAGTTTCTGTATGGTCGGCGGGTTAGTTTGAAAAGGATGTAAGGCTTAATATTGGGTCAGATAAAAAAAAAGTCACTTTATTGTTTTTTTTACTACATTGATTTGTATGAATTCTAATTGCTCCAACATGAAATCATGAAAGATGGAAGCCTAGACAAAGGAAACGCTATGACAGAACATTCTGGAGACTTCATGGTCTACTTATAGCTATTTATGTAATTTATATAATGTAGAAAGTATTTTATTCATGCTGAGCAATTTATAAACACATACACTGCAGTTTAACCCCTTAAGGACGGGAGTAATTTTACAACTTCGGCGCTGTTTCGGAAGTAGAAGTTTGCTGAGCTCATTTTGACCATTTTTAAGTCACGTATTATTATACCACCCAGACAAATTATATATCGTTCTTTCCGGCAGACTCGGCAGATTAATAATATATCATTATTATATGTATATGTCATGCCCTGCCAAAATGCTATAACAAAAAATGTTATGTGTGTAAAGTGTTTTTTTTTTTTAAATTTTATTATCCGAGGCTCTGCGGTCATATTCTATGGGGTAGATTTGTTAAAAAAATTAGAACGGGGAACCCATTTTTTTTTTGGGGAGAAATTGTGTGATTTTAGCTAAACCCCCCAAAAAAAATTCATTAGTGAAGCATCATTGTTCACATTATAATTGAAATGTGAACAATAGCGCTGCATTAAAAAAAACAAATTTTTTTTTATTATTATATTTATTATTTTTTTATTATTTAATTTATTATTTTTTTATTATTTTTATTTTTACTTTTTTTACACTTTTATTTTACATATAACATGGTCATGTTTGATATCATTGGAAAGGCCATGCTCTGGCCTTTCCAGAAATATCAGACATGACCCCCTAGCTGCCACCGATCAGGAGATAAAGGGGTTCAAAGAACCCCCCTATCTCCTGCAAGGGATTTCCATAGGAAAATCCTTTGCAGCTAGGGGGTTCCCCGGTTAACTGACATCATCGCGCATGGCGCGATGAGTCAGTTGACCGGGGGGGACCCAGAGGTGGGGGCTGCCCTCCAAGATGGTGGCCCCCACCCCACCGGAAATAGGCCGCAATCGGGCACAAATTAGTGCCCGGTCGCGACCTGGCAGCTAAGGGGTTAACCCCCCATACATCGCTGGAAAGGTCAGGCTGTGACCCTTCCAACGATGCTGGCCACAGCCGCCTGGTCCCCGGCGATGGGGAGATAGAGGGATCCAAAGGATCTCCCTCTCCCCTTCAGGCGCTTCCCATGCTCCGGCGGGGGGGGACGCCTGAAACTGACGTCACAGCGCCGGAGGAGGGTTCACACTGATCTGACTCCGCGGGAGTCAGAGCAGCGTGGGAGCGACCGGAGGAGGTAAGTATTACCGGAGGGGGGCTGTAAACGCCGAGGACGTACATTTACATCCTGCGGCGTCAAAGCCCGCCTAATGCAGGATGTAAATGTACGTCCTGCGGCGTTAAGGGGTTAAACACACATTACTGCAAGCATTATGACTGTGGAGATCTGTCTTCAAGGAAAAATTTACCAGGAACGAGATACATAAGGATAAAATGCCAGTAATTAATCTCCAAGTGCAAGCTATTTAAGTCAACCTTTGTAGCTCCATCTCCCGATTCCATGCTACATTTGTTATGACTCACATTTGATAAAAAATAATAATAAATCTTCTAACCAGGGAATAAAATACCCATTTTTAAAATTTTTGGTCAAAATGATGATTAAAAAATGAAGACTTGGAGGCCTAGAGACTAGTGATGAGCCGAACACCCCCGTGTTCGGTTCGCATTTGAACTCGAACAATTTCAAAAGTTCGAGTTCGAACCGAACTCAATGCAAGTCAATGGGACTCGAAAGTTACATTTTTAGAGTGCCCTCCAAGAGGGCATATATGCAAGATATTTGCCATAAAAGGTGTATGTGGGTCCGGGTAGTGCCCTGGGGGACAGGAAACAAGGACAAAAAGTTTAAAAAAATACGTTTTTAAAGGAACAGTGAGTTTTCCATGAAATAAAGGTTAAGAATAAAAACGAAAAATTCCTTCAAATATCGTGCCTAGGAGGTCCCCATAACCTGCCCGTGAAGTAGTTGATTTGTAGGATCTATAGAAACATTTAAAAACAAAAAAATTACGTTTCAAATGGCGGTAAATGGTTTTCTTTTAATCTATTCATAAACAACTGCTTGGGGCGGCAGCCTGTATGAAAAGAGACGTTTTAGGACACGCAGAACAAGTTTAGTGATTTTTGTGGCTAAATTATGGTGAAACTTATGGCTAGGGACAGATGAGCGCATTTTCTGCGGCCACCGTCAAAATGTACGTCGATGCGTGCGCACGCATTTTTTCACGGAATACGCTTAAGTGGTCAGATGATGCGCAATTCTGGACGTATTTCATGACGATGGGGTAAAAAGAAGTCTAGGGAAATCCGGCTGTTTGAACGTTATGTTGGCCGCACACTAGCAGCGTCTGACGTCTCCTAATCACGCACACACGCTGCTATGCGGCCGCAGCGCACTCTGTACGTCAGTACCAGCGGTTTAACGTTCTCGAAAAAATGCGTTCATTTTCCACTTGCGTTGCGCGGCCGGACTTTTGTGCGACCGTACGTCGTATATTGGCCGTCATTGCCTGTCATCTGCTGCTAGTGCGGCCGTGATTATGTGCGCCAGAACGCGCGTTCGCACTGCCTCAGTCTGACCCTAGCCTATGCAGGCTTGGGATGAAAGTAACAATAGGTGCTTTAAAATTGGGCCTTTAGTTTTTGGCAACAGTGCCATCACACCGTAAGCCCTCTGTGGTATTGTGGAAGAGTGCAGGGTTGGAACCTGCGGTCCAATATTACTTGCTGCCTTTGGTGGCAGCAAGTGCCTTCACACCGTAACCCCTCTGAGGTATTGTGGAAGAGTGCAGTGGTGGAGGTTTTGGTAATGCAGAAGAGATCCCCGATCTATTCAGTTAGATCAGCAGCTATAACAAAACCGGGTCAGCAATGATTTTCTTTGTAGATTCAGGTCCAAAGATTGCACCTTCAGGATCTTTGGGAGGTTCAGCTTGGTCTTTAGCTTCTGGTTCAGATGCACCAACACCAGGTTGTGGGTCAGCAGGTTGCTGCGGTTTAGGTTCATCAGAGTCTTTTTGGAGAGTTGGAGGAAGGTCATTACACATATGGTGAGAATTGGCGCACACCAGTAGCAACAGGAAGCAAACAGAACAGGCAGGGAATACACAGAGAGAATAGTCAAATGGCAGGCAAAGTCGGCAACAGATCGGGTCCTCAGAACAAGCAGGGTCAGTAACAAGTATACAAACTGATTCGGTAAGCTAGCAATGCGGGAATAAAGGCTGAGACACACTGAGCGTGTAGCGATGCGAAGCGAAGAGAAGCAAACATTTTGCAGGCTTGACTTCACTCTGCTCCTCCTCGCAGCGTGTCTACACTGCATTACGTTTGCTTCTCACCGCACTGGACAGGAATCCACTAACTAAATTAAAATGTACACACAAAACCGTTTTATTTTCACAAAGCACATGTTATATAGGCATAAAAAAGTTTCTACTGAATAAAATACATAAAAAATTACTGTTAATTTAATAGGAATAGTATAAAAATATAAATAAAGGTAACCCCTGATCATATATATTATAGGGACACGGAGCGCTGTGTATAGCGTAGGGATGCATTGATACCACACACAGACATATACGTATATATCAACACGCATACCTATATATACGTATATATCAACACATATATATACACCCACCCACAGACCTCAGACCATATATACACATACGCACATGGGGGAGTGGCATGTGGACAATCAACTAAATGCGCCCCCCCCCATTTGGCTGATCCCTCCAGAAGAAATGTTGAACCCGACAGAGCAGAGAATATATATATTATTCTCTGCTCTATCGGGTTCAACATTTCTTCTGGAGGGATCAGCCAAATGGGGGGGTATTAGTTGCCAAAATGTGTGTGTAATACAAGTCTGTAAATATATATTTATAAGAATATAGATATATATCTTATCTATATATATATATATATATATAATCATACCTGCCCTTACCTTCCCTTATAAATTTGCTAAAAATATTCACACAAAAAAACAAACCACTGCCTGAGACCCCACGCAGCCCACATGCCACCCCCCTCTACCTGGCTGAATATATCTAATATATATAATTTATTACATTCAGCCAGGTAGAGCAAGAAGAAAAAAAGTTTTTTTTTATGTTCCCGGGGACATTTAAAAATGTCCTCGGATTTTATTTTTTTTAGAAATGTGTCGCCTTACCTTAGCCTGGTGGTCAGTGGGGGCTCCCTGGATCCTGGTTGTGGGGGGGGTCTGCCATGGCCGCAGGTGCAGTGGCTACCTCCCTGTGCTGCCTGTCTCTGCCACATGCACCCGGGCGGCTAACCCGCACAGTCGCAGCTCTGTCATCCGGTGGCCACATGCTCTTCAAGGGGATCCTTGGGAGGTCCCTGCAGGCTGCCCTCTACAGTGCCTGATTAGAGGGCCGTGTCTGCCTGATGTTTTAGTAACAAGAATGTTTTATCCCATAGGCTTCAGTGTTAAAAATATTCCTGTTTTAATTCAATATCTAATAAACCGTTGCTTATAATATTCTGCAGTACAGAGTCTCTTTATTTCTAGATTTTTAGTATTTTTTAAGCATTTTTTTATACTTTTTTCAAAAAAAAATTCTCTAACTTTTGGCGAACGTCTCAAAAAGTTCAAAGTTCGTGAACTGTCGAACGCCCGATGTTCGATGCAAACTCCGAACAGATCGAACCGAACAGCTCATCCCTACTAGAGACTGGTCGCTTCCAAACCATGGGCCTCTGGAGATGCCGTTGTGTCTTGAAGCACCTATTCATGTTGTAGATCCAGAAAATCAGCACACATGGGCATGGCATGGACATGGGCAAAAATAAACTTGCAACTTTCCTAATACATACAAACTCCGCTTTTGCTTTGTTCTAAGTGGGTTCAGACAAAAAAAATTAAAAAGCTACCTACTCGGTTTAGGATTTGTACCCATGTATTACATGATACCCATTTTGCTCCACATACAACCCTTAGTCTATTTTTCTAGACTGTCTACAGAATCCTGGAGAAGTCACAAGTGCAGTCACAATCCAGAAGACTGGAAGGTAAGAATGTAGGCTTTGGAATGAGAGGAACGTTAATCATTAAGTGTAGAACACCTGGCGTCATGGTTCTAACCTGTTCTGCTTTTCATTTTGCTCCTTCTTGGCATGCTGTTTGAAAGCTCCTCTAAAATTTATGTCCTCATGCTCAATGCTGAGGGAAGGATAGATTGCATACAAGTGCTTTTGCTTATGTTTTCAAATTCCTCAGTAGCTTGCTTTGGCAAAGAGCGAGGATCTTCTCTTTCTAGTAACAAACAGTTGGTGGTGAAGGCTAAGAACTTTCACTCTGTTATGCAGATAACTATATAATACACATTACGTTTTTTTCTCAACCCCTCAGTCGCATTAAATAAACTTTTTAAATATGTTCAAAAAAGGCAATTTACAACTGACTAGAAGACACCATTGGACGTCTCAGCGGATAAGACCATGTCTACAGAGGAAATGGTTTGGTGCGGGTAATATAAACTTCAATACTTGCTAATTAGCACAGAATGCGAGGTGAATCAAGGGGCATTAACACAAGGTTCACCAGATAACTTTCAACACTGAGTACAAAAAATGAGATATAGTATAACTATCAGGGTAATTCAAAGCGATCCGAATTGCTTGAGAAAGGTAACAGAACGCTGAAAATCAGCGTTGGGTTACCTTTCTTGGCCATTCGGCCATCCAGAGAGCAGGCAACTCGCCAAATCCTGGTGAATTGCCTGCACATACGGTGCCTGTTCGGTGCCTGTTCGAGGGCAGTGAATCTCCATGAAAAATCACTGCTTCGGCTATTCAGAGAACACAAACCAGCAGTGAAAGGTTCCCAAAATGCCCTGCCATTCGGTGGTTTAATTCGGCAAGTTTATTCAGGAGAATCCCATAGGCTTCAATGTGAAAAATATTCCCGTTTTAATTCAATATCTAATAAACCGTTCATTATAAAATTCTGCAGTAAAGAGTCTCTTTATTCATAGATTTTTTAGGATATTTTAATAATTTTTCTGGATTTTTTTTTTTTTTAAGTTTACTTATTTTTTCTGTAACAGCCCTCTTTATTATCATTCCCTGGACCTCATATGTAAATTTCAGACATTTTCACTCAGTAGTTTCTTTGCAAACAGCGTTTCACTTTTCAAACATTCATGCAAACTGTTTTCCTAATTTATTCACCGCCTCTTCTGCGGTGTTGGCTTTTTCCAGCGGCTGTGATCGGCTCCTCAAAATCACAATAATTTACACAAAAAATGGGTAGCGCTCCTTCATGTATAGAGTAAACCAAAAAAACAAAAAAAGAGGAGAGAGGGAGAAAAAAGGGAATTTTCTTACACAGCAACAAAGTGGTAATCTTTTCTTCAGAGTATTCCCAAACTTCTTTCAACAAGGAGATACATATGTATGTCTTGCATATACCTCAAAGGAAGGGGAGAGGTTACATAGCGTAATAAGCTAAATAAGTGACTTAGGAGGATTTGAAGCCGCCAAATCAACACTCACAGTTTGCGAGAGCTTCCAGCTCTCATATGATCGCCTTTTCAGGTGTTAAATAGGCCACCTTAATTGCCCGTGTCCCCAGGTAGACGATTTCCCTGGTGCTGGTCGTCTCCCGATATATTGGGTACTTTGGGGAAACCCAAAAAAGTAAACAAGAACTTTTTTTCTTTTTAAATCAAAGAAGATTTTTATTTCTCAGTAAAATATTGTATGAACATAATAAAATAGGTGGCTATACGCGTTTCGCACCTCCCGGCGCTTCCTCAGTAGCAAAAAAGATAGAAAAGTAAAGGTTTTCTTTCTTGGGGTGTAAGCGCACCACTAAATCCTATTGTCTCATGCGATCGGCTCCTGCTCGCGTTTTTCCATGGTGTTCGGTGGGTTAATCCAGATGTTTTTGCGGGTTTTCGGCGTGCATTCGCCGGGTTTTGCGGTTAGTTTTCGTCGGGCTTGCGGCAGCCTTTCCCTGCAAATCGGGGACCCTGTGGTGCTTGCTGAATACACCACAGAGTTACCGAAATGGGATCGGCAAAAGGAACCGAATTGAAGAGAACGAAAAGTCATCGAACGTGCGGTGACTTTTCGAATCTTTTTGAATTACCCTGTATAACAATAACAAAAATCACCAGCAACATACTTGATCATTGTAGGGTCTATTCACTAAGCACCGAACTTGCCACTGGATTGCACCGAACGGTGAATGACACTGTTCGATACAATTTCGGGACAGTTTGTCTATTCACTAAGCTGTCAATTCGCCATATACATTGACGGCGAAATACAGCACAGTTCGTCAGCAGCGAAATTGTCCCATAGAGAAGTAATGGCTCATATATTCACAGAGAGCCGAACTGCACCAAAATGTCAGTGAAATCTTGGGCCCTATTACAATCTTCTAGCAAACATTTGAATCGGCGCAAAAACGCATTAACGCGAGGTGTAAAACCCTTTACGCTGAACGTCATATTACAATGTCAGCGCAACAAACGTGTATTAGTCTACCGCGGGTGAACCTGTGCGAACCCTGCGCGAGCGTACTTTGCTGTGCGCGTCCTATACTTAACATTGTGAGCGCAAGTGCGTTGTGTGTTGGTATGCGATGTATTACAATCTATGCACAGTTTGTAACGCACAGCCGTTGCGCGCAGAATTTTAGCAACTCCTAAAAGCTGGTGTTAATGGAAAATTCTATCAACCTGGCCGAACCCAAATACACCAGCCCAAAAAAAAATATCTGCAAAGTATAGTTACACATTCTAAACATACCAAACCAATAAATTTGAGAAGTTGTGTGTGCATTTATTATTGCTGCAGCATATATGCGCAGATTGACTTTGACAGGCGCAAAAATTTAACGTGAGATAATTGTGGTTCTTAATTCTGATTGGCTGAATCACGTGAAAAAAAAGTCCGCACACTGATTTCTGCACACAACTTTACTGCGCGCGCATTTGTGCACGTCCGTTTAACGCACGTTATTGCTCGACGGATGAAAAATTGCGTGAGGATTGTAATTCCAGCGTTGATTTACGCACGTATAACGTTTAACGCTTGGCGCACAAATTCACGCATTGCGCGAGAGTTTTAACGCGAAGATAGGGCCCCTTATTTTTTTAGAACACGTTTTTGTATGTTTTTAACAAAATTTTTGTTGCTCAATTTTTTAAAAAAAAGCTGTTTATTTAAAATCTGTAACAGACCTTTTTATTCTTTTTTAAAAGGACCTTTTTTATCATTTAGACACATTTTAATGCAATTTTATTGGTTTAAACATCTATTAAGAGAATATGAGAGTTACGTTTTGTTTTTTGCAGCTCGGTGGTATTCGCCAAGGCCACTTCGACACTCTTCTGTGCTTTTCGCCACTTTTCAGGGCTTGTATGTGACGTTCTCCATCTTTTTCGTGGGTCTTTGGTGACTCCATCTTCTGTGCATTACAAGGACCATTCGCTAAATAATGAATTCACCAAAATTTCTGCAAAATGGAATCGCTGAAATGCGCCGATGCAAAAAGCACTGAAATTTCTGTGCTTTGTGAATACTGTAGACTCTTGTAAAATTCAATGCTCAAAACAATACTTTTGAAGTTGGAGGGGGCATGCATGGAAGGCAGTGGGGTAATTCTCCCTCTCCCATGCGTCACTAGAATACAGAACACGCTAGTGATCAACCTCACAGTCCCATTTTCTGCTGATCAAATGCAACATGAGGTGCCCTGGGTCTTCTATACTTGTTTAAGGGTCATTCAAATTAGAGGGTAGTTATACAATTTTTAATAGTACAAATTAAACATTTGTACTATTTATTTATTTATAAAGTATTTTACCAGGAAGGATACATTGAGATTTCTCTCCTTTTCAAGTATGTCCTGGGTTCAAGAACATTGAAATGTTACAGTCGTTACAGAAATACAAAGTAATACAGTGCAAGATATTAAAAAACAACACAAACATACAGTTTAACACAGAAAATAAATATGTAGGAAATATAATCACTATGTTACATTTTTACAGGTGCATTCTGTATCGAGGGAATCCCTGTATTAATAGGGAAGTCTTAACTGACTTTAGACTGGGGGAAGATTTGATGGTGTCTGGGAGGTTATTCCATAACTGCGGCGCTCTGTAGGAAAATGAGGATCGAGCCACTTTCTTTTTGTATTGTGGAATTGCAAGTAAGGTGCTGGTCTTGGACCTGAGGTTATAGGAAGAGGGAACTGCTAGGGGAAGCAGTCTATTCAGGTAGGGTGGTAGCTATGTTTTATTATATTATTATTATTGTGTCACTGTTATTTTCACTTCATTACTTTGAATTCTATTTTTGAAAATCTTAAAAAGTATTATATATTGTACAATAATTTCTGACAACCAAACACAACTACCAATATAGAGAAACTCTTAAATTACATTGCCTTAAGTTGACTAAGTTGTGTTATGTATTTTTTTAAAGATTTCAGGTGTTGTTCAGCAAGGGACGAACTTGCCACCGAGTTGCACCAAACTGTCAATTTCACTGTACGCTGCAATTTCGTTGCAGCTTGTCTATTCACAAAACTGTCAATACTGGCAAATACTGGTATCCTTCCTGGTAAAATACTTTAGAAATAAATAAAAAAAATTGACAGCAAAATATGATGCAGTTCGCCGCAAATTGGCTTGGCTGGCATCGAAAGTGTCGCATAGAGTCCCATCTATTCAGAGAATGCTGAACTGCACTGAAGTGTTATTGAAATGCCCTGATATTCGGTGATTCAGTTCGACAGGTTTAAACAGTTGAATCCCATAGGTTTCAATGTAAAAAATATTGGTTTCATTTATTTTTTTATTAAACAGTTTATTAATTTCATTTTCAGCAAACAGTCTTTTCATTTATTTTTTGGAGCACCTTTTTGTGTTTTTTATATTTTTTTTAGACAAAATGTATAATTCACAGTTTTTTTAAAGGCTTTTTTTAAAATTCTGTAACAGACCTTTTTAATATTATTTTTTAAGGACCCTTTTAATTATTTAGACATTTTAATGCATTGGTTTAAACATCTATTAGAAGAATAGCAAAATTCCAAATTTTGGTCTTTATTGCAGTTCGGCGGCATTCTTTGCTCCTCTACGGTGTTCGGCAGTCTTCTGCGGTGTCCGGTGGTCAGTTTGGTGGTCTTTCGGTGGTGTTCGGTGGTCAGTACAGCGGTCTTCAGCGATTCCATCTTCAGCTCACTTCAGGGATCCTGAGATGAATAGCGAATTCCCCACAGGATCAGCGAAATAATAGCCGAAGACTACAGGCTCCTGGCCGAAGTGCGCCAAACAAAAGAGCACCAAAATTTCACTGAAATGTCAGTGCTTTCTGAATAACCCCTTATATGTAGTCAAGGCATGGTACATACATGGTATTCAAGAGCAGATAATAGCACCTATCATGCTTGCCTAGAGAAAAACGAAAATGTAAATATCCGCAGTGGCTGAATTTGCCCTCTCTAAATATCAAATATCAAATTGGCTGCTCCAGACTGACGTGGAGCAACATTTTTCATAGTTAGGGTTAGAAATCAAGGTTAAGGCTAGGTTACTCGTCGTTAGGGATGTGCACCGATTTTTTTTTCGGTTCGATTCGATTCGATTTTTCGAATTTTTAAACTTTTCGATTCGGCTCATTTCGACCACTTTCTGTTTCGATTCGGTTCGGTTTGATTCGTTTTTCGGGTACATTTATTTTTCGGAATATCGACCATTTTTCGTTTTTTTCGTGTCAGTATACTCGTTTTTTGTATCGACGATTCGTGAGTTCGGGAAATTTTCGTTTTTCGGAATTGTACATGGTTTTCGGCATATCGCCCATTTTTCGTATTTCGTGTCACATTGCTCGTTTTTTTGTATTGACTTTTCGTGATTTCGGTAATTTTCGTTTTTTCGGAACGTCTATTCTCATTTCAAAGCTGTCTAACTCTATTCGTTTTGATGAAAACTACTATGGTTTACTTTTTTAATACTACTTTATATATTTTTTATAATAAATTTTGGTTTGTTTTTCGGATCCGATAATTCATTCTGTCGATACGATAATTCTGGCGATTCTATCGTGTTTTTTTAATTAACCTTTCGCTGCTGAGGCATTTCCCGCCTCTGTGCTGAGGTCATTTTTACTGGTTTTGCTCATCATGTTTAACGTTACGGCAGGAAGAATAACACCGCAAGGATCGTATCCTTGAAAAGCTACGCACCACCATCCTGGAGCTGTTCGGGAAGGACCGGACGAAGGACCATCTCCGAAAACGCTGGTCCGACCTCAAGGCACGCGAGCAGGAGCAGCTGAGGCACATTCTGGTGACATTCGGGAGGAGGCTGCCACTGGTCTCACTGCTGCTCCAGGAGGTCTGCGGCATTGTTATGTGCTCCCGCAGTTCCTGGAGCAGTTCCTGTATGGCGTCGATGGAGGTAACTGCCAGGCGAAGCTCACCGATCGCCTCCCGTCGGCGTCTGGCTTCTCCTTCTATATATCCAATAAATGAAAGAAGGAAAATACAGTAAGTAAAGCAGGTTTCTATTTTTGACTGAAAGTCTTGAAAAAATATAACAGTAGTATATACCAGTGCTGGCGGCCTCCTGAGGCGCCGACTCCTCCGACTCCTCCTCCGACTCCTCCCCCACCACCACCGTCTGCATATCCAGTGCTATATCTAAGAAATTAAAGAAATAAAAAATACAGTAAACAACAAAACTGATTTATTTTTGAACAAAAGTCGATGCAAAATACGACAGTAAAAAAAAAAAAAACTTGGACTGGCGGCCTCCTGCTGCTCCGGCTCCCTCTCTCCATCGCCCTCCTCCTGCTCCTCCTCTTCCTCCTCTTCCTCCTCCTGCTCCTCTTGTGCTATACATAAAAAAATTTAATTAAAGTACAGTAAACAAAAAATGTTTCTGTTTTTGACCAAAAGTCGTTGCAAAATAAAACAGTATATACCAGCGCTGGTGGACGCCCGTGGCTCCTCCTCCACTGGGGCATTGGTGCCCGCCGGGGCAGATGCTGCTGCCTTCTTCTGCCTGTCTTCTGCCAAATCCAAAAAATAACACGTAAATAATGCAGACTGGAAAAAATGGTATATCTATACACTATATTGCCGAAAGTATTGCGACACCCCTCCACTACCCCACTACCAGCTTGACCCACCACTACTCCCATCTCATTGTTCTAAAGTCACAAAATATTTATTTATTTCCTCTGCACATAGACATATATTACCGTTCAATTATATATTTTTTTCAGAAGTAAACACTACGTTTATTCAATAAAAACTATTATTAGTGTTGTGTGCATACAAAGCGCATTGTGCGACTGCTTTTAGTTATTTTATAGAAGGCCTCAGCCTCAGTTTCACTTTCAGTTTCTGTGAATAAAACTGTGGATATTGCAGAAACAACAACAGAAATCCACCATTTTGTTTTGAAATTTGCATCTAAAGCATTTAATGACACTGCTGCAGCAAACTGAATTGCTGCGCTGCAACAATTCAGCAGCTGCTGAGGATGTATTGAACGCGGCTCTGTTTGGATGCACTTACAGAAGAACTACATGTCCCATCCTACCACTTTAGCAGAGACGCAGAGATTTTTATTGATGCGCAGGTGGGAACCAATATTGGGCAAGCTGAGGGTTATCTCGTATGCAACAACCCCCCCCCCCAGCACACTACAGTACACACAGTGCCAAAAGAAATCCAGCATTGTAACTTCATCTACATACATCAAATGTCACAATTTCAACGAATACGTAAAATCACAAAAAAGAAGAGCTATGGCAAAAATGCATGTATGACGAGTTGTGAAAACGCAAAGCTATACACAATGACATTGCATGAAAAAAGGACTAGATAAATCAGCGTATTTCTGTGCACATTAGCACATGCAAGCACATTATTATTATTATACAGGATTTATATAGCACCAACAGTTTGCGCAGCGCTTTACAATATAACATGACACTTACGTTTCGCTATGACGCGACGGATGTGTCTCAGCTGCTTCTGCTCACGTACTTTCAGATCAGACCAGCGTTTCCGGAGCTGGTCCTTCGTCCTGTCCTTCCCGAACAACTCCAAAATGGTGGTGCGTAGCTTGTCAAGGATACGATCTTTTCTAGCGTTCTTCTTCCTGCCGTAAGGTCCCTTACAGCAATCATAATCCTTCAGATCAAAGATCCGGACCAGCTCGAGCATCTCCTCAAACGCCATATTGCTGGCCCGCTTCTTTCTGGGTGGTGGGGGTTCATGGAGAGACAATGCGGAGGTGTCAGAATGGCACTCGTCGTCTCTTGCAGCCATGGTGAATAATAATAACAATATTTTGTCCAAAAAAAAGTTGTCAAAAAACGGCTCAATAAAGTTACGACATCCGCGCGCGCGCGCATGCGCGACCCGCGGACGAATCAGATCCGATCCAATTATGAAAATTCTTATCGGATCATTGGAAACGGAAAAAAAAAATTAATACGCATTTACAAATACAAAATTTACAGAATCAGCGATATAACCGATAATAGTATGTCCAGAATTACCGAAATGGAACCGAAATCCCGAATGGAACCGAAATCATGAATAGAGGGAACATAAATTTCGATTTGATACATTTCAAGTCCATTCGAAAATTCCGAAAATTTTTCGATTCGGCTCGGAAAACTTTTCGGATTCGACTTTTTCGGATCTAAAAAATTTCGGAATTTCGGCCGCATCCGAAGACCCAAATCGGGAAATTTCGTGAAATTTCCGAAATTCCGAAACCCGAAACGCACATCCCTACTCGTTGTGCTTTTTTTAAGCCCTAAACTGTAACCCTAACATTCTGCTCCATTTTTGCTTCATTTTTAGGCGAGCGAGGTGAACGCAAATTTCAAACCCTAGCTCTTATTTCTAATCTGAATTTCTATCTCCAGCTATGAAAAAACGACACTCCATTTCAGCCCAAAACATCCAAATTGATCACAGTTGAAATTGGACCATCCAAATTCGTCCGAAGCCAAGTTGTAGAGGCATCCAATTAGGTCATGGCTGAATTGGAGCTCCGTTATTAAAGACACAAATTTTTTTTACTACAGCATTTTCTTCACACATCTTTTTTCCAATGTCTTATCTATAGGATACACTTCCATGCATTGACACCAGAGTATACACAAGTGGACACATTGTAGCAACATGACATATTAGTAGAGAAAGAGGGATCACTAATGTAACAACACCTTATTCATTACTAATATATATTTTATGACCGTTTTCCTCAATTCATTCCAAAATTTAATAATTGGAAAAAATAACTAAATTTTAGATATTAATTTTAGATATAATGCAATGAATAAAACCATCTCTGGCATGTTTCGAAGAGAAACGTTGCCCTAATTTGTTTCTTTTCAACCTAATTGTAGATATTATCAGTTGTATAGACTAACGCTCACTAGGATCTAAAGTTTTTGTTGATGGTAAGCATTCAGTAAAGGCATAGTAGTGAATGGAATGTGAGCATATTAGTCACAATGAGTTAAAAACTGTATGTGTCAGTGTTGTATTTAAATCCCACAAAAATATAGATCAGTAATGCTATCGGTTTTCCAAACATTTACACAAGTGGCGCTGTTTAGTTACCTTTACGGGAGACACACATATGATTATGTGAAAATGTTCTGCATCCAATTTTTTTTCTACAGACTATACAATACACCCCCTCATTTTTTTTAAATGAAATTTTACATAAACACTATAAACAGGTTCACTAAGATACATAAGCATTTGGAGAGTGATTGGTGTGCCAAAGCATCTTCATGTTACTTGCGGTAAAAGAGCCCGAGAGCTATAGGAAGGTATCTGAGAATTCTTTTTATGTCAAAAACTGTATTGTCTTCTTTCAGGTTTGGGATATACCAATACTAACACACTATTATTGATCATTCCACGGGAAGCTAGCACACTAAACCCCATTAATTGTGCAATGAGTATGAGACAAATACTAGCATGCAAGGCTTAAAAAAAGATCCATAATCCTGTGTCCAAACTGCACTCAAATGGCCGCTTAGAATATTGATAAAAATATACCAAGCTTTAAAACAAAAAATGGTGAATATATATATTTCTCTATCCCACCTCTCCCCCTGTAGTCCATCCTAAACACTTCAGCCCGGCTTATCCATCTTACCTGTCACTCAGTCTCTGCTGCTCCTCTCTGTGAATTCCTACACTGGCTCCCCATCCACAGCAGAACCATATTCAAACTACTCACCCTGACCTACAAAACCCTCACGAACGCCGCTCCTAACTAATTGGCAAATACACCCCAGCCCGCCCCTAAGATCCAACAATGACCTGCTCCTGGCTTCCTCCATCATTACCTCTTCATATGCCAGACTGCAGGACTTTTCTCGTGCGGTGTCGACCCTATGGAACACATTTCCTCACTCACTGTCCCCAAATCTGGCTTCATTTAAACGCTCTCTAAAGAGCCTTCAGGTTAGAGAAACCTACCACCTGGCGCCGTAACAAGACATCCGACCGACGCAAAAGCAGTCCTCACCTCTCCCTGCATTAGCTCATCACAGCAGTCCTCTCGTCCTGTTTATAATCCCCTCACCTATCTAGATTAAAAATTCCCATGGGAATAGGGTCCTCATGTCCTCCTGTATCTGTTGGCAGGAATACTGACCTGTTTCATTTTTGTATTGTAGAATTGCCCTGTCTTTACCCCTTGCACCTTTCTACAGCGCTGCGGAATGTGTTGGCGTTTCATAAATAATAATCCTTGGTCACTTTATTAGGTACACCTGTTCAATTTCTTGCTAACACAAATTGCTAATCCGCCAATCACATGGCAGCAACTCATTTAGGCATCTAGATGTGGTGAAGATGACTTGCTGAATTTTAACCCGAGCATCAACATAGGGAAGAAAGGGGATTTAAGTGACTTTGAACGTGGCATGGTTGTTGGTGCCAGATGGGCTGGTCTGTGTATTTCAAAAACTGCTGATCTACTGGGATTTTCATGCAAAACCATCTCTAGGGCTTACAGAGAATGGTCCAAAAAATAGAAAATATCCAGTGAGCGGCAGTTGTGTGGACGAAAATGCCTTGTTGATGTCAGAGGTCAGAGAAGAATAGGTAGACTGGTTTGAGATTATAGAAATGCAACAGTAGGGGCGTGTCTGGATGCCGAGGTGAACGGTCGCAAGCTGTTTGAGCTCCGTCCCGATGTGGACTTTTTGATGACTTTCCCCCCACTGCTGACGTGCCGTTCATCTCTTCCCTCGGTAACCTGGTGTCCCGACGGCTACCTGCACCATTTCGGGCAACCTATTGGTGGTTCGTGTTGATTCCGGGCCGGGAGTCTTCTGCTTCCCAGCTGCGTGTTCTGGTGGCGGCCATCTTGGGGCCTTATCATGCAGCACTCTTTTGGCGCCCTGTCGGGTCCCTCGACCAGGGAGCAGCAGCCCGGGGCAATGGAGGGCCCTCATTTCCTGGTGACTGCGGCCGCTGGGGCGGGGGGGCCGAGCAGAGATGGGCAGAGGTGTACATTACTTCCCCCTCCCGAAGACAGCTCGATGGCCTGGTTCTCGGGCCTAGAGGCCCTTTTTGCATTGCTGCTGGAGGGAGACGGGCCCCTGACCAGGGGAGATCTGCGTCGGCTGACGACTGGGCTCCGGGCTTTCCGAGAGGAGGGGGCTCCACCGATTTTCCCTAATGTGGCCGCTTTATGCAGACATAGCATATCAGACTGTGTGGATCTGGAGGGAGCTAGACCTCAGCGAAGTGATGGGGCTGAGCTGCCGCCAAATTTCCTGCTACCGCTGTCTGTGGAGGCCCAGAGTGTGGAGCCTTTGCCTGCCTGCTGGGGATTCTCTGCCCGGTCGGGTCTAGACTCGGCTGCGGTGCTCCCTGATGACGACGCTCGAGGCCCTGTGGTCCCGGTCTGGCCTTCTCTACCAGGAGTGAATGGGGATAGCCAACGGATCCTGGCTGTGAACCTCTGCGCTATGAGACCCCGTGTTTTGATGGGTACAATCTACACCGCTGCCCGAGACCCACTTGCTATTTGTGCCCCTCATTCTCTCATTGACACCAGGGGGGCTGAAAGCCCTGGCCTGCCCTGCAGTATCTTGCCTGTGATGGCTCCGAGACTTTTGCTGGACACTGGCTGAAATCAACTGTCCTGCTTTATTTTTGATTCCAGGCCCGACTTCCTTTTGACGTGACCCACTTATGCTGTTTTTATTTATTTTTCTGCTGCTTCCTTTGATGACTCTTTATTTCTATTATTTGATGAGACCCCCACTTGGGGATAACTTTGAGGGCACTTCTCTAAACCCTTGTCCTCCTGAAATGCCCCCCTTAGCCTATTCAGAGACACTTTTGAAAACACCCCTCCCCCTCTGGACACTCTTTTGCAGACCTTGTTTTGCAGAGAGGCGGTTACGTGTTGGTTCTGTCTGTGTTTGCACTTTTTTTTTTTTTTTTTTTTTTTTTTTTTTTTGGAGATTGGACATTGGGTAGCTCTGGGTGAGCCATTAGAGTGGGTACCATGGCTCTGACCACTTCTTCTGGCCCCAGATCACCCGGCCATGTGGCCTCTCCCATGGCCTCCAAAACCCTGCGGGATTTCTGGAGCGAGCCAGGGATGCCACCTTTCCCAGGCGGTCTCCCATTCCCCCCCCCTTTTTTTTTTTTTTTTTTTTTTTCTCTTTTTCTTATTTTTGCCTACACAGATACCCTACCTGCTGTTAGCCCGTTGATTCTAACGCCTCTCTGATATTGCTTACTTGTTACTCTGAGTGTCCCCCTTTTCGTTCCCTTGCTGGATGTGGTTATCTACTTTCTATGTCTATTGTATTGCTGACTTGTTGCGAAATAAAAAACTTTGAAATATAAAAAAAAAAAAAAAAAAAAAAAAAAGAAATGCAACAGTAAATCAAATAAAGACCTGTTACAACCAAGATATGCAGTATACCATCTCTGAACACGTAACACGTCCAACCTTGAAACAGCGCAGATGTTCACACTATGTGCCACTCCTGTCAGCTAAGAACAGGAAACTGAGGCTACAAATCACACAGGCTCAACAAAATTGGACAATAGTAGATTGGAAAAAAGTTTCCTGGTCTGATGAGTCTCAGTTTCAGCTGCGACATTCAGAAGGTAAGGACAGAATTTGGCACAAACAACATGAAATAATGGATCCATCTTGCCTTGCATCAATAGTTCAGGCTGGTGGTGGTGGTCTAATGGTGTGGGGATATTTTCTTGGCACACTTTGGGCCCTTAGTACCAATTGAGCATTGTTTAAATGCCACAGCCTACCTAAGTATTGTCGCGGACTATGTCCATCCCTTTATAACCACTATGTACCCATCTTCTGATGGCTACTTCCCGCATGATAATGCACCTTGTCATAAAGCTCAAATCATCTCAAACTGGTTTCTTGAACATGACATTGAGTTCACTGTACTCCAGTGGCCTCCACAGTCCCCAGATCTCAATCCAATAGAGCACCTTCGGGATGTGGTGGAACAGGAGATTTGCATCATGTACTGTATGTGCAGCCGACAAATCTGCAGCAACTGCGTGATGCTATCATGTCAAAATGGACCAAACTCTGAGGAATGTCTCCAACTCCTTGTTGAATCTATGCCATGAAGAATTAAGGCAGTTCTGAAGGCAAAAGGGGCCCAACCCAATATTAGCAAGTTATACCTAATAAAGTGGCCGGTGAGTGTATAAACTGTATATAACGTCCAGTGGAGAGAGTTGTTGTATCCAGTTACTACTTGTGGTTAGGGATGAGCTGTTCGGTTCGATCAGTTCGGAGTTTGATTCGAACATTGGCAGTTCGAAAGTTCGGGAACTTTGAACTTTTTGGGATGTTCGCCAAAAGTTCGAAGAATTTTTTTTTTAAAAAAAGTATAAAAAAATACTAAAAAAATCTAGAAATAAAGAGACTCTTTACTTCAGAATTATATGCAACGGTTTATTAGATATTGAATTAAAACGGGAATATTTTTAACATTGAAGCCTATGGGATAAAACATTCTTGTTACTAAAACATTAAAACATCAGGCAGACACGACCCTCTAATCAGGCACTGTAGAGGGCAGCCTGCAGGGGCCTCCCAAGGATCCCCTTGAGGAGCAAAGAGCATGCGGCCGCCGGATGACAGAGCTGCGACTGTGCGGGCTAGCCGCCTGGGTGCATGTGGCATGAGACAAAGGCAGCACAGGGAGCCACTGCACCTGCGGCCACGGCAGACCCCCCCAGCCCCCACCAGGATCCAGGGAGCCCCCACTGACCACCAGGCTAAGGTAAGTTGACACATTTCTAAAAAAAAATTAATCCGAGGACATTTTTAAATGTCCCAGGGAACATAGAAACATAGAAACATAGAAAAATGTCGGCAGATAAGAACCTTTCGGCCCATCTAGTCTGCCCAATTACATGGATACTTTACCTGGATTTATCTTTTGTTTAGGATAGCCTTATGCCTATCCCATGCTTGCTTAAATTCAATTACTGTTTTGGCCTCTACCACTTCTACTGGAAGACTGTTCCATGTATCCACCACCCGCTCAGTAAAATAATGCTTCCTGATGTTACTTTTAAACCTTTGCCCCTCTAATCTAAGACTATGTCCTCTTGTTTTGCTATTTTGTTTCCTTTTAAATATACTCCCTTCCTCTACCTTGTGGATTCCCTTTACGTATTTAAATGTTTCTATCATATCTCCTCTGTCTCGTCTTTTTTCCAAGCTGTACATGTTAAGATCATTAAGCCTTTCTTGGTAACTTTTCTCCTTCAAGCCGTACACCATTTTAGTAGCCCTTCTCTGAACTCTCTCCAAGATGTCTATATCCTTCTGGAGATACGGTCTCCAGTACTGCACACAGTACTCCAAGTGAGGTCTCACCAGTGCTCTGTACAGTGGCATGAGCACTTCCCTTTTCCTACTGCTAATACCTCTCCCTACACAACCAAGCATTCTGCTAGCATTTCCTGCTGCTCTATTACATTGACTACTTACCCTTAGATCCTCTGAAATAATAACCCCTAAATCCCTTTCCTCAGATGTTGAGGTTAGGACTGTATCAAATATTCTATATTCAGCCCTTGGGTTTTTACATCCCAGGTGCATTATCTTGCACTTATCCACATTAAAACTCAATTGCCACAACTCCGACCATTTTTTTAGCTTACCTAAATCATTTGTCATTTGGCTGATCCCTCCAGGAACGTCAACCCTGTTGCAAATCTTTGTGTCATCAGCAAAAAGACATACTTTTCCATTAATACCTTCTGCAATATCACTAATAAAAATATTAAAGAGAATGGGTCCAAGTACTGACCCCTGAGGTACCCCACTGGTAACAAGACCTTGCGCCGAATAAACTCCATTTACCACAACCCTCTGTTGTCTGTCACTCAGCCACTGCCTAATCCATTCAACAATATTGGAATCCAAGCTCAAAGATTGCAATTTATTGATAAGCCTTCTATGCGGAACAGTATCAAAAGCCTTACTGAAATCTAAATAAGCAATGTCTACTGCACCACCTGTGTCTATTATTTTTGTTACCCAATCAAAAAAATCAATAAAATTAGTTTGGCATGATCTCCCTGAGGTAAACCCATGTTGTTTCTGATCCTGTAATCTATGTGTTTTTAGATGTTCAACAATCCTTTCCTTTAACATGGTTTCCATTAATTTCCCTACTACTGACGTAAGACTAACTGGCCTATAGTTCCCCGATTCCTCCCTACTACCCTTCTTGTAAATAGGCACAACATTTGCTAATTTCCAGTCTTCTGGGACGACTCCTGTTAACAAGGATTGGTTAAATAAATCTGTTAACGGTTTTGCTATTACATCACTGAGCTCTTTTAATAATTTAGGGTGGATCCCATCAGGCCCCATTGACTTATTTGTCTTTACTTTAGACAGCTGCTTTAGAACCTCCTCCTCTGTAAACTCATATGTAAATGTCTCTTTAGTGTTCTCTCCTAACTGAGGTCCCTTTCCTTCCTTTTCTTCTGCAAAGACTGAACAAAAATATTTATTGAGGCAGTCAGCGAGACTTTTATCCTCTTCTACATACCTTCCTTCCTTTGTTTTTAATCTAACTAATCCTTGTTTTAAAATAAAACTTTTTTTTTCTTTCTCTACCTGGCTGAATGTATTTAATTATATATATTAGATACATTCAGCCAGGTAGAGGGGGTGGCATGTGGGCTGTGTGGGGTCTCAAGCAGTGTTTTTTTTTGTGTGTATATTTTTAGCAAATTTATAGGGGAAGGTAACGGCAGGTATGATATATATATCCAGACTTGTATTACACACACATTTTGGCAACTAATTGCCCCCCCCCCCCATTTGGCTGATCCCTCCAGAAGAAATGTTGAACCCGATAGAGCAGAGAATAATATATATATTCTCTGCTCTGTCGGGTTCAACATTTCTTCTGGAGGGATCAGCCAAATGGGGGGGGCAATTAGTTGCCAAAATGTGTTACAAAAAGAAAGTGGCTCCGTCCTCATTTTCCTACAGAGCACCACAATTACGGAATAATCTCCCAGACGCCATCAAATTTTCCCCCAGTCTAAAGTCACTTACGAGATCTCTATTAATATATATCAATACAGAATGCACCTGTAAACATGTAACTATATTTCCTACATATTTATTTTCTGTATTCATCTGTATATTTGTGTTGTTTAAATATCTTGCCTTGTATCACTTTGTATTTCTGTACCCAGACGTGGACCCCTTGCTTGATGTGCCTAGAGGGGTGTCAGCTACAGTTGTGTTCAAAATTATTCAACCCCGGGGCGTGGTCTGACCGCGGAGAGAGCTGGCTGCGTGAGAGCAGAGCTCCGTTAAAGGGGACACCGAAACAGGCTAATTCACCTCACCCGCCGCTCTGTCTCTGCCGCTCCCCTCTGCGAGTCCCTTCACTGGCTCCCCATCCACTGCAGAATTAAGTTCAAAATCCTTATCCTTACCTACAAAACCCTCACTAACTCAGCTCCCCACTACCTGTCCTCACTAATCACCAAATACACCCCAGCCCGCTCCCTAAGGTCAAACAGTGACCTGCGCCTAGCTTCTCCCCGCATCACCTCTTCCCATGATAGACTGCAGGATTTCTCACGCGCAGCCCCCACTCTCTGGAACGCTCTCCCTCGTACTGTCAGACTTTCCCCTAACTTCTCTTCCTTCAAACGCTCCCTGAAAACATTCCTATTTAGGGAAGCCTACCACCCAACTCACTGACGCAACCATCAATCACTCTCACCTTACAGTCCTCTCCTCCTGTTTCCACCCCAACCCTCCCAGATTGTGAGTTCCTACGGGAATAGGGCCCTCATCTCCTCCTGTACTGTTTGTCAAATGTTGTTCAATGTATTGTAACCCTGTCTATACTGTGCTTATTGTACAGCGCTGCGGAATATGCTGGCGCTTTATAAATAAAGAATAATAATAATAATAATAATTTCAAGCGATTATACCCTAAAAAGCAATTATCAGGCGGGAGAAGGCCAGGTGAACGCGATGGCAGCACAAAAAGCCGTGAAAAAAACGGCAAAGGCAGAGTTTTTCACGCCGCGGGGACTAAAACCGAAGGAAGGCCTGGGCACTCAAGATGGCGGCGGCTCCACACAGACCTCGCCGGGAACAGAGGCAGACCCAGGACTGGCCCAGCAAGGTATGGAGGCCTTTGCCACACGCATTGAGGGCTTAATCACCTCTCTTTCGGACAGATTGACCTCCCGTTTAGACTCTGTAGCGGCGGATATCAAGAGAGAGATCCGGGAGATTGGCGACCGCACCGATAAACTGGAGGAGAAAATGGCGGAGCAAGCTGGAGCACATAATGAGATGGCGGGTAGAGTAGAAGATTTGGAGGAACAACTGAAGGGGGCATTATTTTAATTGGCGGACATGGAGGACAGGTCGAGGCACCACAATTTAAAGATACGAGGTGTGCCAGACTCGGTGACTACACAAGCCCTGTCGCAATATGTGACTGAAATTTTACAACACCTTCTCCCTGATGCTACCCTTGACTCCCTCCTCTTCGACAGGATCCACCGGCTACCAAGACCTCCCTCGGCACCTGAGAGATCACCGAGAGATGTTTTACTTAGGCTCCATTACTTTAAACCGCGAGAGGATGTGCTTCGGGCCTTGCGGACTCCTGATGCTCTTAAACCAGAGTATGATCATATTTCTATCTTTCCTGACTTGTCCAAGGCTACATTACATCACCGGAGGAACTTCCGCCAGGTGACAGAGGCTCTGCGTACAAATGGCGTGTCTTACAGATGGGGCTTTCCGGTCAAGTTATTGGTGGCCAGAAACGGAACTTTCCATGTAATCACCTCGGTGGAGGCCGGGAAAAGGCTCCTTAAAGTGTGGGGCATGGAACAACTTGGCTCTTCTTCTCCTCCAGCTCCTCAATTCCGTGGCTTAACTCAGCGTCTGGATCCGGAGTGGCGTAAAAGATGAGGTCAGCGCTCTGCCTATACGACAGATGGGCACAAAGAATCTGAAGAAGGCGGCCCTCCCATGCGAGGAAGAATGAGGAGATCCTACTTGACGGCCTGGAGGGCCTGGGATATATCTCCCTGGTCTTATCTGAGGGCTCTCAGGTTCGAACATGCCGCTGTAGGCTCGTCTGGGGTACGATTGCCTGCCCGCCTGAAGAGCGGGTAATTGGTCTCTTCGTTCTGAGGGTTAAGTTCTATGGACAGGTGTTCCCCGAAACTGGGCTCACTTGGCTCTCTCACCATTTGCTTTTTTTTTCGTCTTGCGTTTTTTTTTACCTCCGCAGACCTAGAGGTTCCCCCCTCTCCCTCCTCCCGAGAGGTGTTAGAGAAGGTCCCCCATACTTTGGGGCTTCTCGCTGGAGATGTTTTGGTTTATGGATGTACATAGTTCCCAGGTGTATACCTGGTTTGTGTGTTTTTTTTTTATTTTTTTGTTTTTGTGTGTCGCCACCTACTCGCTACCTGAGAATAGGTAAAAAAGTATACTTTCCACATATTGTTATTAAGTGCAATGTTGAAGATACTCTCATATAATGTTAAGGGGCTGAATGCTCCTGTTAAGCGTCATTCTCTGGCGGCGGAAGTGTTGAGGCTGAAGGCGGATGTGGTTTGCCTCCAGGAAACCCATTTTAAACGCCTTGCTCATCCTCTGCTAAGAATACGTAACTTTACCACGCAATATCACGCTACGGGCCCTACCAGAGCGAGAGGGGTGTCGATTCTAATTAGATCTAATGTAGTATTTCAATTGCATAGAAAAATTTCGGATCCGCAGGGCCGTTATCTCATTCTGGTCTGTTCACTGAATCACAAAACTTATACGCTGGTTAATGTATACTCGCCTAACACTGAACAACTTTCTTTTATCTCTGGAGTTTTAAACAGGGTGTCCCTTGTAGCGACTGGTCTATTGTTGATCTGCGGAGATATTAATTACAGTATAGATCCTCTGAGAGATATCCGATCCCCTAAGATCCCTATCCCGACCAAGCGTAGTATTAGACAGGGACAGAAACTGAGCGACCTGTTCTCCTCTCATGGATTATATGACGTATGGCGTTTATGGCACCCGGGCGACTCAGAGTTTACGTTCCATTCTAACACACACAATATGTATAGCAGGCTGGATTATTTTTTGCTACAAGGCTCCTCTCTACCAAAGGTTCTGCAATGCGAGATTTTGGACATCACGTGGTCAGACCATGCGCCGATCCTTTTGACAGTTGGGGAGGGAGGGGAGGGGGGAGCTGGGAAGTTTATGTGGCGCTTTAATGACTCCATTTTGTCTGACCCAGGGGCTCTGGCTGAAATAGAACAGACTCTGAAGGAATACTTTACGCTAAATAACACTCCAGGGATTACGCCCGAAACACTTTGGCAAGCGCACAAGGCTGTCCTGCGAGGCGTGTGTCTTAAATGGGCTTCTCGTTTAAACAAAGCCCGTCAGGCTGATAGACTCTCAATATTGTCTCAAATCCATCTAGCTGCGCAAGCGAATAGTTCAGACCCTACTCCGGCCCACCTGAAAATACTAGTGGAAGCGCAGGCACGCTTGTCAGACTGCAATTACAAGGCCCTTCTCTACTCTCAGCGTAGACTAAAGACACGCTACTACGCGTTTAGGGACCGTCCAGGACGGCTCTTGGCCCGCTGCCTTAGACCCATGGTGGCGAATTCTAGAATTTCCCACCTAGTGATAGACTCCGGCAGGAGGACGGTATACAAGCCATTAGAGATAGGGAATGCCCTGGCCGCCTACTATGGGGACCTGTATAATTTACAATCTGACCCACTCCTTCCTTCCTCTTGTGAGGACCGGGTGGATCGGTATTTATCTGATCTTCATCTTCCTTCCCTAACTCCTACTCAGAGGGACGGCCTGTCGTCTCCCTTTACGGAACTAGAGATAGCAACGACTATTAAATCTCTTCCATCCCATAAATCCCCAGGCCCAGATGGGTTCACAGACACGTACTATAAGAACTTTTCTGCTCTGTTGACTCCCCACCTTCTCTCGCTTTTCACCTCTGCTGCGGAGGAGGGTAGATTTTCTGAGGAAATGCTACGCACTACTATCGTCCCTCTCCCTAAGCCCGGTAAATCCCCTACTTTGTGTCCAAACTTCAGGCCAATCTCTTTATTAAATGTCGATGTCAAAATCTATGCCAAAATTCTAGCGAATAGGGTGGCGGATTTATTACCTAAGCTGATTTGTTCAGACCAGGTGGGGTTTATAAGGGGGAGGCAGGGGCCTCATAATACTAAGAAACTGATAGATTTAATTTAAGTGATTCAGACTCACCGTCTCCCGAGTGTACTGTTGGCGCTAGACGCTGAAAAAGCGTTTGACAGAGTGGAATGGATGTTTTTGCGTAAAGTGTTGCTGAAGTTTGGCTTTCTGGTCTCGGTGCTGCAAAGTATTTTTGCGCTTTATGCTTCTCCGACGGCGTCGGTTTTGACGGCGGGTTTTTTATCGGATCAGATTAGAATCAGCAATGGGACCAGACAGGGGTGTCCCCTGTCCCCATTATTGTACGCTTTGGTGATTGAACCACTGGCGCAGCGAATACGACAGGATGACGGGGTGGCGGGGATTATGGTGGGCCCAACTACATATAAAATAGGGCTTTTTGCAGACGATATTTTGCTGACTCTTACGGAACCTACAGAATCTTTACCAAGACTTAGAGAAATCCTGACGGAATATAGCGAGGTATCATATCATAAAATCAATTTACCTAAGTCTCAGGCATTATCTATTAACGTCCCTAGCAGCAACAGGAAATCATTAATGCAGCATTTTAAGTTTGAATGGCGGGAGGACTATCTGCAATACCTAGGGGTAAAAATCTCTAAATCTCCTGACCAACTATTCGACCTCAACTACAAACCCTTTTTATCTCATGTAAGGCAGCTTCTGTTTAAATGGAAAAGGACATCCTTATCGTGGATGGGCAGAATGGCTGCTATTAAAATGTCACTTTTGCCCAAATTACTATATTATTTTCGAACCATCCCGATCCGCTTACCTAAATCATATATTGAAGAGGTTCAGTCTCATTTGAATCACTATGTATGGAACGGCAAACGACCTAGGGTTCCCACCAGGCTGCTCAACCTCCCCGTACGGAGAGGAGGACTGGCTATGCCTAATATCCACCTGTACCATAGAGCTGCGGTACTGGCGTCCCTGGCAGAGTACTTCCACTCCCCGCGTCCTCCACAATGGACAGCCATAGAACAGTCTTTCGCGAAACAATACCTAATTACAACCGTAATGTGGCTCACACGCCATCAGAGACCTCCTTTGCCAGAGTTATTGCCGCTAACTAGATGGTATTTGCACGCTTGGGACTTGAGCCGTACCCTCCTTTTAAATACTACCTCCCTTTCGCTAGCAACCCCTATAGAGGTATTGACGCACTGGATCGCAGATTTTGACTGTGTTAGGTGGACCTCCAGGGGGATTGGACATCTCCACCAATTGATATCGGGAGGTAACATGATGACCTTCGAAATGCTTAAGCAGCGCTATAAGTTAACGGAGACCTGGAGGCTGTCTTATTATCAGATAGCGTCTGTAATACGTCGACCGGGTATGTGTCTACCACCTACCCTGCCTCAGGCCCCCTTGTCGCCATTTGAGTGCTTTGTGGTGAAACCGTGCACAAAAGTAAAACTCCTTTCTATATGTTATGAAGCATTGAATGTTCCATCTCTGGATCATATATGGTCCTTCCAAACGGCTTGGGAGGGGGAGCTGGGCATTCGGATACCTTCTCAGGCTTGGGTGAGAGCGTTCGAACTGGACAGGGGAGCATATCGGTGTGCTTCTCTGATGGAGGTGAGGCGGAAAGTACTGTACCGCTGGTACCTGGTACCGGCGAGGGAATGCCATATGAATAAAACGGTCTCATCAATATGCTGGCGCTGCTCGCTACTAAAGGGTACCATGGCTCATGTTTGGTGGGATTGCGCTGCATTAGAGCCACTATGGCGGGGAGCTTCAGGCCTGGTGGAAAAGGCAACGGGACTAATACTACCGTTTGCTCCGGCGGATTTCTTATTGGGTATTTCGCTGGTTCGGATGGGCAAATTGCAAAGGAAACTTTTTTGCGTAATAACCTCTAGCACTATGTTGTTGATAGCACGTAGATGGAAGCAAACGCGGGTTCCCACAGTCCGAGAGGTGCGGGATATGGTGAACAACATAAGAGATTATGAGCTGATGGCTAGACATATATATGATTTCCCGCAACCGGAAAAAGACCACTGGACCCTCTGGGATTCCATGCTAGCTGCGGAGTGTACCGCAGCCCCAGGTTCTCTGTCCAGAGGGGATCCTGACCTGCTTGGGTTACCGTACCACCCTGTAATATTGGGAGCTTAGTTTATTTTTATTATTTTTCTTCCGATGCGCTACCCTTCAACTACGAGTTGGTGGCTTGTGTTTGTTTGTATTTGAATGTCTGTAATGTTCCCCTTATATGTAATCAGAAAGGATTTGAATACCCTGTTTTTCCTTTCTGTATCCCACTGTCATATTTTTTTTTTCAAAAATAAAAAAACTTTGAATTTCAAAAAAAAATTATTCAACCCCCAATGCTGTAAAGGGTTTTAGGGAATTTAGTGTACATTTGTAATTGTATTCAGAATGAAATCCTACAAGGACTTTTTAAAGAACCATATGCAACTAAGGCTAGGGTCAGACGAACGCATTTTCGCGTTGTCTGTGAAAAAGTGCGTTGGAACGAATGGACGCATTTTTTCACGGAGTACGCGATAGCGGTCATACGATGCGCATTTGCATCCGTGATTTTGTACGGATCATCAATAAAACCCTTTGTGCATCTGGACGTTATGTTGGCCGGACATTAGCAGCGTCTGACATCTCCAATTCACGCACACACGCCGCTAGCGGACGCAGCGCACTCTGTACAACCGTACTAGAGGTTTTACGTTCTCGACAAAATGCGTTCGTTTGCCACTTGCGTTGCGCAGCCGGACTTTTGTGCGACCGTACTTCGTATATTGGCCGTCATTGCCCGTCATTTGCTGCTAGTGCGGCCGTAATTAAGTGCGCCTGCACGCGCGTTCGCACTGCGCTCGTCTGACCCTAGCCTAAAATGACATCAATTGGTTTTGTAATACAGTAGTAAATGTTTCTTTTGTGAATTCTTCATTGACACAATTATTCAACCCCTTAAAGACTACCACTCTGAAGAACAGAGGTTCATTCGAGTGTTTTCAATCAGGTATGGAAAACACCTGTGGATGTCACGGAGCAGCAATAAAGCATAATAAGCACCAATTAGGCAGCTTTAAAATGACTGTGATACTCAGCTCCTTCTAGACATTTACTGGTGTGGTTACAAACATGGTGAAGTCAAGAGAATGGTCCAGGAAGACAAGAGAAGAGGTGATTACTCTTCACAGGAAGGGCAATGGCTATAAGAAGATTGCAAAGATGTTAAACATACCAAGAGAGACCATAGGAAGCATCATTCGCAAATTCAAAGCAAAGGGCACTGTTGAAACGCTACCTGGTCGTGGCAGAAAGAAGATGCTGACTTCGACTGCTGTGCGCTACCTGAAGTGTAGAGTGGAGAAAAGTCCCCGTGTGACGGCTGAGGAACTGAGAAAAGATTTGTCAGATGTGGGTACTGAAGTTTCAGCTCAGACAATACGGCGCACACTGCGTAATGAAGGCCTCCATGCCAGAACTCCCAGGCGCACCCCCTTGCTGTCTCCAAAGAATAAGAAGAGTCGACTGCAGTATGCCAAAAGTCATGTGGACAAACCACAGAAGTTTTGGGATAGTGTTCTGTGGACTGATGAAACAAAATTAGAACTGTTTAGGCCCATGGATCAACTCTATGTTTGGAGGAGGAAGAACAAGGCCTATGAAGAAAAGAACACCTTGCCTACTGTGAAGCATGGCGGGGGGTCAATCATGCTTTGGGGCTGTTTTGCTTCTGCAGGTACAGGGAAGCTTCAGAGTGTGCAAGGTCCATGAATTCTCTTCAGTACCAGGAGATATTGGATGACAATGTGATGCAGTCCATCACAAACCTGAGGCTTGGGAGACGTTGGACCTTTCAACAGGACAATGATCCCAAGCATACCTCCAAGTCCACTAGAGCATGGTTGCAGATTAAAGGCTGGAACATTTTGGAGTGGCCATCGCAGTCACCTGACTTAAATCCGATTGAGAACCTCTGGTGGGACTTAAAGAAAGCAGTTGCAGTGCACAAGCCTAAGAATGTGACTGAACTGGAGGCTTTTGCCCATGACGAATGGGCGAAGATACCCGTAGATCGCTACAAGACACTTGTGTCAAGCTATGCTTCATGTTTAAAAGCTGTTATAACTGTAAAAGGAAGTTGTACTAAGTACTAAGATTGAATGTCACTTGGGGGTTGAATAAAACTGATAATGATGTGAGCACAGAAAAGACATTTGTGGTTATTTCATTATAAATGTTATGTTATATTTGTCTGACCTACACGTGCCTCTTTGATTTAATTGTAAGCAAGATGACTGAATGATCAAAATCAATGTCAAACTGGCCAAAACACTCAATTTCAGTGGGGGTTGAATAATTTTGAACACAACTGTATACCCTCCTGACGAGGCCCAAGAAGGCCGAAACGATTGTCGGGGGTTGCTGCACCTCTCGTGCAGGGATGACATCCTTGGCAATCAGCACTGGCCACCCTTTTTGGGTGAGAGCAGGCTGATTTGCATATGGAAAATTCATCCCTGTAATGGCACAAGCAAGCTAAAACCTTGTTTGTGAGACCTGAGCGGGCACCCACCATAGAGCAGGCCATTGTGCTGTTGTTCGTTCTCAGGACCCTCACAAACACCCTTCTTGTTTCTCACTATAATTGTAAAGGGTCATCCAGACGTGGACCCCTTGCTTGATGTGCCTAGAGGGGTGTCAGCTATACCCTCCTGACGAGGCCCAAGAAGGCCGAAACGATCGTCGGGGGTTGCTGCACCTCTCGTGCAGGGATGACGTCCTTGGCAATCAGCAATGGTCACCCTTTTTGGGTGAGAGCAGGCTGATTTGCATATGGAAAATTCATCCCTGTAATGGCACAAGCAAGCTAAAACCTTGTTTGTGAGACCTGAGCGGGCACCCACCGTAGAGCAGGCAATTGTGCTGTTGTTCGTTCTCAGGACCCTCACAAACACCCTTCTTGTTTCTCACTATTTCTGTACCTACTCTAACAATTCAATGTTCTTGAACCCATGACATACTTGAAAACGAGAGAAATCTCAATGTATCCTTCCTCGTAAAATTACTTTATAAATAAATAAATATATTTATCCACAAATACATATCAAAAACATCTTGTGATACAAGAACAAAATAACCAGAGAAACAAGCAGTGGTAAATATGTATATCCACATGTAGTCCATTCCTTAAATTCCTTGATAATCTCAAGTGACACAAAAAATAAAATGGTGCAATACTGTTTATATTTATCCAAATTAAAGTTATCTGCAAATTTCCCTCTCACATGTTTCAGAGTTGATAAGGACTGGCTCTGTAGTGCTTCACGCAGATTCTGGAGTAGTGCAGCCCTATTCTGTGATTATGTGCCTGTTGGTCCTCAAATAAATGTAGAAAAAACTTCATAGGGTAGTATATTCAAAATATATACTGCGACCGTAACCCTTTATAAGTAGTGTCCAACATTCTTTCACCTTTGTGTTGTCTGGTCACTGGTATTTTTTCTTTTTTAATAATTTTAACAAACCTTTTAAATGGTTACCACAAGTAGGGATGAGCCGAACACCCCCGTGTTCGGTTCGCATTCGAACTCGAACAATTTCAAAAGTTCGAGTTCGAACGCGAACACGAACTGAACTCAATGCAAGTCAATGGGACTCAAAAGTTCGATTTTTAGAGTGCCCTGCAAGAGGGCATATATGCAAGATATTTGCCATAAAAGGTGTATGGGGGTCCGGGTAGTGCCCTGGGGGACAGGAAACAAGGACAAAAAGTTTGAAACAAAATGTTTTTAAAAAAACAGTGAGTTTTCCATGAAATAAAGGTTAAGAATAAAAACGAAAAATTCCTTCAAATATCGTGCCTAGGAGGTCCCCATACCCTACCCGTGAAGTGGCGGATTTGTAGGATGTATAGAAACATTTAAAAACAAAAAAATTGAAAGGAAAGAAATGACCTTTAAAATGACGGTAAATGGTTTTCCTGTAATCTATTCGTAAACAACTGCTTGGGGCGGCAGCCTGTATGAAAAGAGACATTTTAGGACACGCAGAACAAGTTTAGTGATTTTTTGGCAAAATTATGGTGAAACGTATGGAGGCTTTAGATGAAAGTAACAATAGGTGCTTTAAAATTGGGTCTTTAGTGTCGGCAACAGTGCCGTCACACTGTAACCCCTTTGTGGTGTTCTGGAAGAGTGCAGGGTTGAACCCTGCGGTCCAATATTAAAATGATAGGAATCTGGTATAGGCGTCAGTGGCAGTGCACCCAAATATTTTGCCTTTGGTGGCAGCAAGTGCCTTCACACCGTAAGTAACCCCTCTGTGGTATTGTGGAAGAGTGCAGGGTTGGACCCTGCGGTCAAATACTAAAATGATATGAATCTGGTACAGGCGTCAGTGCACCCAAATATTTTGCCTTTGGTGGCAGCAAGTGCCTTCACATCATAACCCCTTTGTGGTATTGGGGAAGAGTGCAGTGGTGGAGGTTTTGTGAATGCAGAAGAGATCCCTGATCTATTCCGTTACGTCAGCATCAGGGGATTGATAGCTGCTGATCCAGGACTGATTCATTTTTATAAATGTCAGCCGGTCTACAGAGTCAGTGGACAGACGCACTCTTTTGTCTGTGACAAAACCTCCAGCGGCACTGAACGTCCTTTCAGAAAGCACGCTGGATGAAGAGCAACCTAGTAGCTACATAGCATATTGGCTACGTTCTGGCCAGTGATCCAATCTCAACACCCAGTAAGCCAGTGGATCATCTGCTGTAAAGGTATCCAGGTCTGCCCTTGCCCCATGGTAGTCCTGCACCATATAGTGAAGACGCTGGCAATGGGTGCCTACATTTGACGTCCCTGGACGTCGTGGACTAAAAAAATTTAAAAAGGCATCAGTCAAGCGGCCACGGCCTTCACCACTATTCCTCTGATCATCCACAGCCTCAGAAGCACCTGTGTCATCACTTGGTAACCTACCAGTGCCTGGAAAGGTGTTACACAAGTGTCGCTTTAGAGCGTTCTCAAGTTGTTTCATCCTGTGCTCCCTCTGGGCTCTGCAACTTTACCCTTGTTTCGTGGATCAAGAAGGCTTGCCAACCAGTAACGATCTCTCTCCTTGATAGCACGAATCCTGGGATCCTTTAGCAGACTTTGCAGGATAAGGGAGCCCATGCAGCACAGGTTGGAGGTGGCATTAGCTTCCGAGTCTTCCTGGTCAATGAGGATGACCCCATTGTGCACTTCCTCCTCCCAGCCACGCACTAGTTCTTGGGTTTCTGGGCACACAAAACCCTCCCTTGAGGAATCCCCACCTTCAATGCCCCCACTACTTAAATAATCCTCCTCATCCTCATCATCCTCCTCCTGTCTGATCTGAGGACCCGCAGGAATGCTGTCTGCGTAAAGACTGTGGCCTTGAGAACTAGGCAAGACCTCCTCTTCCTCCCGCTGCTCTGCCTCTAGTGCCACATCTATAATTCCCCGCAGAGTGCGCTCCAGCAAGAACAGTAAAGGAATTGTGTCACTGATGCATGCACTGTCCCTGCTCACCATCCTCGTTGCCTCCACAAATGGTGACAGTACAGTGCATGCATCCTTGATCATCAGCCACTGTGTGGGGAAAAAAAACAAGTTGACCTGAACCTATCCTTGTGCCATACTCACACAGGTACTCATTGAGGGTCCTTTGCTGCTTGTGCAGATGCTGCAGCATTGCTAATGTCGAGATCCACCTGGTGGGCATGTCTAGCCCGGTGTGGCTCCTGTCCCCTAAACAAACCAGCTCAAGCACAGTATGGCATCTTTTTGCTTGAGCCATTGCGTAGCCCCTGCCACGCGTTGGTTTAACTGCCACTTTGCCAGGGACAGAGAAGGAGGAGGAGGAAGAGGTGGTGGAGCAGACAGACCTCATACAAGCAGCTTTCTGGAGGCGTGGTGGATGAACAAGCTCCAGCATAGAGCCCCGTCCTGGGTCCCTCCCAGCT
Source organism: Leptobrachium leishanense (assembly GCA_009667805.1). NCBI lineage: Eukaryota > Metazoa > Chordata > Amphibia > Anura > Megophryidae > Leptobrachium > Leptobrachium leishanense. Next base: position 81,153,224 of record CM019071.1, read on the forward strand.
GCAATCAGAGTTACCCAGTGTGCCATGAAGGAAATGGAATGGCCCTGTCCATGCTTGCTGGACCACGTGTCTAAAGTCATGTCTAAAGTCATGTGCACCTTTCTGCTGACTGCCTTTCCCAGTGACTCCATAACATTGTCTTCCACGTGCTGGTATAGTGCTGGAATGGCCTTCCTTGAAAAGAAATGGCATTTTGGAACCTGCCACTGTGGTACAGCACATTCAGCAAATTCACGGAAGGAAGCAGAGTCCACCAGCTGGAAAGGCAGCAGCTGTAATGCAAGTAATTTTGCTAAACTGGCATTTAGACGCTGTGCTTGGGGATGATTGGGACTATATTTTTTCTTACGCTGCAGCAGCTGGGGCAACATAATCTGACTGCGTAAATCTTCAGCTGATGGGATGCCGTCACATTGTGAGGAAGGACCTGGTACATCCATTACTGTAGCATCATCCCTGTCAGTGGAGGTTGGAGTCAATGACATGGCAGGACATATAGTGGGGGTAGAGACAGGTGAGGAGGACCTACGCAAAGTTTTGCGACAACGGGATGCGTGGCAGGTGGTCATATGTCGCCTCAAGCACGTGGTACCCAAGCGTGGGATGTCTTTCCCACCCTTGATCATCATCTGATATAGATTACAAAGAGCAACGGTGCGGTCTGCTGCACATTTCTTAACAAACTCCAAGACAGCAGACTTCCTTTACATGTGCTTTGAGACAACAACACTCTGCACCGGAGCAGCTCTGACTTCTGATGCCTTGGACTGGCTACGGTTGGTCATAGAGGACGTTCTGACTCGTTTTTGATGTGCCTCCTCCTCCTCCCTTGACTCCTCTGTTCGATCAGGCACCCAAGTGGAGTCAGTGACCTCATCATCGTCATCACCCCCTATCTCCTCGTCACTGGAGCCAACCTCGCAATATGCTGCAGCTGCTTGGGGAACATGAGTGCCAGTTCTTTGTGTGTCACTGGCACCCCCTCCCTCTAGGCTGATTTTACTCCCTTCCTCAACCTCAGAGTTTGAATCAGAGCACTGGAGTTGCTGCGCATCCTCCAGCAGTAGTCAAACAATTCAGCTGACTCCTCCGTGTATGATAGCGAGGCTACGGCTGGACATGTGGACATGGAGGCTGAATTAGATGTTTTGGCATCTGAGGTGGACTGTAAACCACTACAAGCCTGGCTGGCAGAGGACTCGGAGGATGAGGATGGTCTTGTTAGCCAATCCTGCAAATCCTCTGTATGTTGCTTCTGCTTAAGATGGCCAGCACCAGTTAAAAACAAGGACAAGCGTGCCCCTGCAGAGGATGCACCACATCCATGCCGACCAGGGGCACAGCCTTCCGACACAGAGGCTGCTTGCCGTCTTATGTGTGTCTGGGAGCGTCTGCCTGTCCTTTTTGGTCTTTCTGACATGGTAAGTGATATATAGATTAAAGATATACAGAACTCTGATTCAACTCTGTTATAAAAATTGGAGATATGCAGAACTCTGATTCAACTCTGTTATCTAGATTAAAGATTTCCAGAACTCTGGTATAACTCAGTGAGACACCCTGATAGCTGGCAGCCAGTGACAAGACACAGATTAAAATTCCCAGAAATCTGCTAGAAGTATGTGGGACCCCCTGATAGCTGGCAGTGAGAAGACACAGATTACAATTTCCAGAAACCTCCTATAAATCAGTGAGACCCCTGATGGGTGGCAGTGACAAGACACAGATTACAATTCCCAGGAACCTCCTATAAATCAGTAAGACCCCCCTGACGGGTGGCAGTGACAAGACACAGATTAAAACTCGCAGAAATCTGCTAGAAGTATGTGGGACCCCCTGATAGCTGGCAGTGAGAAGACACAGATTACAATTCCCAGAAACCTCCTATAATTCAGTGAGACCCTCTGATGGGTGGCAGTGACAAGACACAAATTACAATTCCCAGGGACCTCCTATAAATCAGTGAGACCCCCTGATGGGTGGCAGTGACAAGACACATATTACAATTCCCAGGAACCTCCTATAAATCAGTGAGATCCCCTGATGGGTGGCAGTGACAATACACAGATTACAATTCCCAGATATCTGTTAGAAGTGAGACCCCCACAATAGCTGCTGGCAGTGAGAACACACACACAGATTACAACAAATCCCAGATATCTTGTAGAAGTGAGACCCCCCCAATAGCCCAATAGATGCGGGTAGTGAGAACACACAGATTACAACAATTCCCAGATATCTGTAGAAGTGAGACGCCCCCCCAATAGCTGCTGGCAGTGAGAAAACACAGATTACAATAATTCACAGATATCTTGTAGAAGTGAGACCCCCCAATAGCTGCTGGCAGTGAGAACACACACTAACAGAACAATCTCCTCTCAAAAAACACGTGTTGGGGCTGCGAGGGACGTTTTATATAGTGTGCTGCGGGATTTAGCTCTGTGAGCCCATGATTGAGCCGTGACTGGCATAGTCTTGCACCTGTCTTGCACCTGACCTGTGGTCAAGTGCAAGGCTGTAGCCAATTACAAGCGTCAGGCCAGTGGAAAAGTGCATTGTGGTCCATTGTGGTGCATTGTGGGCGAACTCGAACCGAACACGCTGAAATGTTCGGCCGATGTTCGATGCGAACTCCAAACAGATCGAACCGAACAGCTCATCCCTACTTACCACTAACTTTATTCAGCGCCTGAAGAAGCTGCAAAAGGCAATGAAACACGATGAGCACGCTACCTTTCCTGTAGCAGGTATTTATAGATAATCAATTCTATAACTTCATTGTTTTCATGTTTTATTTTTAGTCATGTGAATTTTATGGTTAGTTTTTGTAAATGAGTTTTTAACTTTTTTGATCTGTCTTGTATATCAGCATTTTTTTCTCATTTTAGAATGGAAAGCAAAGCTGTCTTTTGTGTATGAAGCTTGTAGTGTTCTGGGATGTATAACACTATGTACTTTCTTCTAGTTTTTATCCCGCCCCCGTTTCGCAATTTTGGATTGTTGAAATCATATATTCTTTGCAGATGAGCCTGGACTGACACTAACTGTACCTTCACAGTTTCTGCTTGGCTAGGCCTAAGTGTTACAGATAGCGTAAATGTGTTGTTCCAGTGATGCATAGACTTATTTTCACAAGTTGCTTGGTTTCCAGCTGATCACTGACACATGGAAAGGAAAAGATGTCCTGTTTATTTGGAACCAAATGCCAAAATAAATAGAGTCGGGACATAACATTGGAATCTGTATTTAGAGAAACTGTCATGTACTTACGAATGTAGGTGCCTCAAAGAGAAAATAACCTTAATGATGTTATACTAAGCCCTAGGTTTGTACTAATTCCCTTAGGTGCCTCCTGCTTATCCAGGAAGGGTCAAACACAAAGAACATTGTAAATATGGGACATGCCATAGGGCAAATGAAGACTGTATGTTGGAAACATTATACTAGGCTGGTATCATTTCTAGAATGCTTTCCATACACATGCAGCTCTATCTGGCAACAGTTATCTAGTTCACTTAAACCTAAAAATATACAGTAGGTATATAGTGCATCACCAATGAATTGTTCTAAAGAATAGGGGATAATTCTCACAAATTAGAAAATATTGTACAAACAATATGCAAGGTGCCTGAATAACCATCATATCTACTGAATAGTGAACAGGTCACTAAATATTAAAACAGACTTGATAGATATCATTTAAAAAGTAATTTAGTTAATGCACATTTCTACAAATAAAGATTTAGATAGAAAGGAGAAAAGAGGGGCTAAAAGGAATAATCTGATCTGGTTGCTTTAACCACCTGTGATAAGGTGAAGGGAATTGTGTGCAATGGTGTGTATATTCCCCCTGTGTCTTTGAGAGGGCATTGGGATGTTTGAATCCGGGAGGAAAAAAATGTGTTTTAAATTGTTCCCCTCTGCTGCAAGGACCTTTCCTGGCCATTCGGCTATTCAGAGAGCAGGAAATTCGCCAAATGTTGGAGAATTGCCTGCACATACGGTGCCTGTTCGAGGGCAGTGAAATCCCCATAGTGAAGCAATGCCTCGTCTATTCAGAGAACAAAAACCAGCAGTGAAAAGTTGCCGAATTGCCCCGCTGTTCGGTGGTCTCATTCGACAGGTTTATTCAGGAGGATCCCCTAGGCTTCAATGTTAAAAATATTCCCGTTTTAATTCAACATCTAATAAACTGCTGATTATAGTATTCTATAGTATTTAGTATTCTAAAAGTCTCTTATTTTTAGATTTTATTTTTTTTAGGATTTTTGGGGATTTTTTTTGCAAACATTTTATTTATTTATTTTTAAATAGTTTTTTTCTTTTTTCTGTAACAGCCCTTTTTATTACCATTCATTGGATCTTATATGTAAATTTCAGACATTTTCGTTCTGTAGTTTCTTTGCAAACAGCGTTTCACTTTTCAAACATTCAAGCAAACTGTTTTTTTTTCTTCACTCCATTCGTCTGCAGTGTCGGGTTTTTCCGGCAGCTGCTCTGCGCTGTGATCGGCTCCTGCTCGGGTTTGTTCGGTGGAGTTAATCCAGATGTTTTTTGTGGTTTTCGGTGTGCGTTCGCCCTGGTTTTGCGGTGAGTTTGCGGTGACTTTTCCCTGCATTACGGCGGCCCTGTGGTGCTTGCTGAATACACCGCAGGGTCGCTGAAATGGGATTGCCAAATCGCCAACGTGCCGTGACTTTTCGATTCTCTTTGAATAACCTTGATAGAATAATTCCCAGATCCATGAGGTATGACCCAAATAAGGGTACTGATCACACCTCACATAAACCGCTAACAAGACTATTGTGTATATAGAGTAGACATATATTGAATGTCAACTACCTGTTATTTGAATGGAGTACATGTCTACTCAAACAGGTATACAAAGAAATCCCATTATGTGTACAGCATATCAGTAGTCAGAGCTGTAGGGGAAGGAAGGTGGCGTACTAAGCTAGCCCTAACGCTCAAAGATTACTGTCACTTTCCCTACCATTTAACCAGCCCCAGAAACAGTTTCACAAGTGTTCCAAAGCACATTATATATTCAATATGTCTACTGCGGAATAGCCTTATTGGATTGGGATCAATACTCCTAACTGGTGCATACATTGATGACTTGGGGAATTATAAAGGCTGCCGAAGGAGCCAGGGTATGAATACAGTGTTATACGATATCCTCGGGGCTCTATCACCTCCTTAACGCTAACGTTAGTGCTCATATACGTGAGTGTTAGCGCTAGGCTGTCCAGATCACATCCCAAACAGTAACGGTTTAAAAAACTCATAAGCACATCGGTGATTGCGTTTTCTCCCGCAAGCTTTGCGCAACCTATGCTTAACATAGGGAGCGCAAAGAGTAATTAGCGTTATTACTTTGTAATGCTAATTACTGCACCGCTGCGGTTAACTAAAAAGTTAGCCACAGCTCTAAGGTGGTGCTAACTGATTCTGCTTCTGCAGAATCCCGAATCTCCTAAAAAATTACTCACCTTTTCATCCCGCGGCGTGAACAGAGGCCCGATATGTTGCTTCTGGCCACCGGGAGCAGATGGAGACTGTGGACAAATTGTTTTGTTTACATACCTGCCCCATCTGAGAATCTGCTCCCTTTATTGCTGGTTTTTAGCTCTTCATTCCCATGGCCTAGGACTTGTTTACATCTAGATTGCATTGGGGCAGCTGTGTGCTCTGAAGCCAGTCCATTCAGCCTGTTCTTGCTCCTGTGGCATCCACAGGAGAGTTGAGCATTGAGGCGACAGAGGGCCCATGTCCTTCGACTCATGCCTGTTGCCTAGACAGGCTGCTAATTTGGGAACTCAGGGACCATCATTATGTCATGCTCTGGGTATATCCAGCCTCCTCAGGCATCAAAATGTTAGAACCGTTGGAGAGGGGAGGTCTGGTGGCCTCGACTCTGAGCTGAGCCAGCAATAGAGGGAGATATGGCTGTGCTGCTGGCTGCATTCTGGGTGCTGGCCTGGGGTCCGGTATGGATGGCTTGTCATGAGTTGCCCAGGAATGCAGATGAGATGAGGTGGCTGCAGAGATTGCAGTGGTGCAGCCTACCATTTCTGTTGTTGTGAAGGTGATACCTAAGTTGGAATCTGTGGCTCGACTGCATTTTGATAATACAGGAAATGGACTGCCTGCACATAGGCCAACCACTTAATAAATACATTGGTACTGTACAAATTAGTAGTGCTCAGTGGGTCTCAGAGTAACCAACTCCTCATCCAAAGAAAACAATAGTTATAAAGGCACTTTTCTTTGAAGAAAGATGGCAACATTTTGTCTGTTAGTGCAGCCATTCTCAAGCAACCCCATTTTGAGGCATTGCTGTGCCCTCCCACTTCCCCCTGGGAAATACCTCTGTCCTGCTCAAGAATCTACCTCCTGGTCATTGGTGGCAGTGACTTTCCAATGCAAAGTGCTGCAGACACCAGCACCTAATGCTCTGACTTTGGGGGTTCTGCCGCCTGCAGATTTGCCTTCGTCCTTGGTAGTCTCTGCTGACCATGGGATGGCTTCAACTACGAAATCTTTAAAATCATTGAGTGTCTTGTTGTTGGTGCCTCTGTATCCTATTTCCTATGACTGTCAAGTGGCTGCATGGAAGGTGCCTCTCCGGTTCCTGATGCTCTGAAGCGGCTGCCTGTCGGCCTGTTTTTAGTTGCCTTGGGAGATGGGTTTTCTTCATTGCTGCACACAGGATGAAGAATATTCCCTCAATGTCTCCTCTTCTCCTCTCTGTATGTATTCATCCATGTTTGCCCCGTAAACACCTTGGCATCTTTTTTGCCCATTAATGTGTCGCTTTATGCCATATTTCTTATCTATCCTTTTTTCTATTTACCATGATATTATTCTTGTAACCATTATCCTTTTATATATTGTACCATCGACAAAATGTAAAGATAAAAATGTTCAAATTGAGCTCAACACACAAGAGTAAACTTGCTCAGTAATGACGGGGTTAACAAACTCACATGCATCCCTTATTTAGATTCGTTATCCAAAGAAAAGAATAATCCCCTTGGGTCATCAGTCCGTAAAAGTGAATTAACAACTTTCACATTTTTACACTTCAATTGATTGGTTTTCTCAGAAATGGCACTGCTTGTCAATAATTCAGAGCTTTGCTTGGTAGAATGTCAGATGATTGATAATTCGCTGTTTTAACAGAAGTTCCAAAACAATACTAAACCTGCAACCGCATATCCCCCTACTAAAGAGCTTAATTCACCAAACACACATCGTGTTACATTGACGGGACCAGGTGAAAGCAGCTGAAATGGCATCTACAAAAAGTGTTCTAAAAAATGCAGTATTATTTTGCTCAATTTGGCTGGTTTGTCCCAAACTCATAAATTACTTAGTTAATGCTAGATACATTGTGCTACGTGTGTGTAACACATCTTAAAAACCATCTCAAAATTAAAGCCAGTGTAAATGCAAACATATTGTAATTTAAAAAACTCAGGCCAGACTAGATTGAATTAACTTTTTAAACCAGTCACTTAATAAGCTAAAAATAAACATAAATAGCACTTTGTAAAAATATCTTTAGAAGAACACTCGATGGAATCTGAATAGCCTCCTATCTCAAGCAGATGAAGTGTAACATATGTGGTCTCTTCTAAAATAAGATTTACAGGGCTATTCAAAGAGAATCAAAGTCACCGCACGTTCGGTGACTTTTCGTTCTCTTCAATTCGGTGCGATTTGGTGATTCCATTTCGGCGACCCTGCGGTGTATTCAGCAAGCACTACAGGGCCGTCGTAGTGGAGGGAAAAGCCGCCGAAAACCCGACAAACACTCAGGTGCAAAACCCAGGCGAATGCATACCGAAACCGGCAAAAACATCTGGATTAACCCTGCCGAACACACTGGAGAAACCCAAGCAGGAGCCGATCACAGCGCAGAGCAGCCGCTGGAAATACCCGACGCCGCAGACTAATGGAGTGGAAAAAAAACCTGTTTGCTTGAATGTTTGAAAAAAGTGAAACGCTGTTTGCAAAGAAACTACAGAACGAAAATGTCTGAAATTCACATATAAGATCCAATGAATGGTAATAAAAAGGGCTGTTGTTACAGAAAAAAGAAAAAATGATTTTTAAAAAAAAGTTTCGCAAAAAAATCCGGGAAAAATGCCTAAAAGATCCTAAAAAATCTAAGACTTTTTACTGCAGAATATTATAATGAACAGTTTTGTTTTAACATTGAAGCCTATGGGATTCGCCTGAATAAACCTGTCGCTTGAAACCACCGAACAGCAGGGCAATTTGGCAACTTTTCACTGCTGGTTTTGTTTTTGTTCTCTGAATAGAGGAAGCATTGCTTTTCTATGGGGATTTCACTGCCCTCGAACAGGTAACCAACAGGCACCATATGCAGGCAATTCGCCAACATTTGGCGAACTGCCTGCTCTCTGAATAGCCGAATGGCCAGGAAAGGTAACCGTACGCTGACTTTCAGCGTTCGGTTACCTTTTGGCCCCAATTCAGAGCTCTTTGAATAACCCTGATAGATTTGAGTGAAAGAAATTAATATTGCAGTTAGTGAGTGTAACTACGTAGGTAGCTTACCCTAGAGCACCGTCATAATGGAATAACCTCCCAGACGCCATCAAATCTTCCCCCAGTCTAAAGTCCCTTAAGAGATCTCTATTAACATACCTCAATACAGAATGCACCTGTAAACATGTAACGTAGTGAGTATATTTCTTACATATTTATTTTCTGTGTAACTCTCTAGATTTGTGTTTTTAATATTTTGCATTTTATTACTTTGAATTGTTACAGTAGGTACAGAAATACAATGTTCTTAAACCGAGGACATACTTGAAAAGGAGTGAAATCTCAATGTATCCTTCCTGGTAAAATACTTTATAAATAATTCCACGGAGCAGAACATTTTGGATATATTTGAAATTTGCTGTAAACAGGCTAGAGGTGCCACCTACTGGCCAATCAGAAGACAGTTTGTTCCATTCTATTTTTGTTACGGTTGATAATTAGGGACTTGTGTGCATTCCTTAATATGTTTTCATTTATCAGAGAAAGAAATATGATTTGGAAAACATAAATAGATGATTTTTGTGAGCTTGTAGTTTTGTGAACATCCAGCAGTCAGCAACGCATTCTTTACATTAATTCTGTGATTTCAGGATTTTCATCGAGTTACAAAATTAAAAGTCTGGAAGATAAGTTTATCCTTATACCTCCATTGAAAAGGTGAATATGTAATATATTTGATTAAAGTTGAGGTTTAGATCAGAGTCAGTTAACACTCACCAGGAATAGAACACTGAGGGCTAGATTCCAAGCCCGGTGTAACTAAAGGAACAGTATATGAGAAATTAACCAACTTAGGCTAGGGTCAAACGAAAGCATTTTTACACGCGAACGTAAAAAAGTGCGTCCGAACGAATTGACGTATTTTTTCACGGAGTGCGCGAAAACGGTCATACGATGCGCATTTTTCGTGCGTGATTTTTTCAGATCGTCAATAAAACTCTTTTTGCGTCTGGACGTTATGTAGGCTGGACATTAGCAGTGTCTGACATCTCCTAATCACGCACACACGCCGCTATGCCGCAGCTGCGCACTCAGTACGTCAGTACTAGCGGTTCGGCGTTCTCGAAAAAATGCGTTCGTTTTCCACTTGCGTTGCGCGGCCGGACTTTCGTGCGACCGTACTTCGTATATTGGCCGTCATTGCCCGTCATCTGCTGCTAGTGTGGCCGTAATTATGTGCGCCAGAACGCACGTTAAAAGTGCGCTGGTCTGACCCCAGCCTTAAATTATTAAATTACATCTTACAAATTAAATAATTGTGTAGATGCTGCTGACAGCAAATGCACATTTTTTAACCACTTCAATGCTGAGGACGCGCTCAGCGCGTCCTCAGCATTACCGCTGGTATGCGGAGGACGCGCTGAGCGCGTCCTCCCATTGGGGTCTGCGTTCGGCCGGGTTCCGGCCGATCGTTGCCCCCCCGGTGCGGGCTGACATCCTCGATGTCAGCCCGGCATCCGGGACCGCAGCCGCCGGAATTAGGTGTCATCGCGGCAGCGCGATGACACCTAATTCAGGCGCCCCCCCCGCATGTGCGGAGGAGGCGCCTGAAAGGGAGGGGGGAGGTCCTTCGGACCTCTCTCCCTCCCGATCGGCGGCTCTGCGGTGGTTAACTCAGGCATCATTTGGAAGGGCACAGCCTGCCCTTCCAAATGGTGCCTGGCATTAACCCCTGGGGAGCTGGATCGCAAATCGGCGCTGAAAAGCGCCGGTTCGCGATCCTTTCCCGGAGCTGGCCGACATCTTGGATGTCGGCCAAGCCTCCGGGAACTCCCCCTGAGGACTGGCGTCATCGTGCGTAGCACGATGACGACAGTCCTGGACTTAACCCCTAACTGCCACCAACGGTGGAGATAGGGAGTTCCAATGAACTCCCTATCTCCCGATCCGTGGCAGCTAGGGGTTAAAGTTTGGTATGGTTGGATCGGCCAGAGCATGGCCGTTCCAACGATACCAAACACTACTGTGAAAAAGTTTGTCAAAAAAAAAAAAGAAAAATAAAAATTAAAAAAAAAATAAAAAAAAAATTATAAAAAAAAAAAATAAACACTTTTTTTTTATTTTTTTTTGTTTTTTAATGCAGCAATATTGTTCCCATTTCAATTATAATGTGAACAATGATGCTGCACTAACGATTTTTGTATGCGGTGCGTTTGTTAAAAATAGTGTAATTTTCCCCAAAAAAAAATGTAACGAGACCCCATCTCTAATTTTTTTAACAAGCGCACCCCATACAAAATATAACTGCAATTGCTCGCATGTTAAAATGTGAAAAAAAACACTTTACACATTGTAAATTATTGAAGATACATATTTTATTGCATTTTTTGTTATAATATACAGACATGACATAATGTATACATATAATAATGACATATTATGAATCTACCGAGTCTGACGGAAAGAACGATATATAATATGTCTGGGTCATATACTAAAATAAGCCTTCAAAACACGTTTAAACATGATGAGCAAAACCGGTAAAAATGACCTCAGCACAGGGGCGGGAAAAGCCTCAGCAGCGAAAGGGTTAAATATTTGTTTTATTTAGTTTAATCCTTTTACTACCAAAGTTGGTGTCTCAATTTTACATTGTACTACAACGAAAAGCAATAATTGCTGTATCAAAACCCCATTTTTCTCACCTTTTTTAAAACAAGATTAGTGTGCCTTTTGTTTTCTCTCTCATCAGTCTCAATGTAACAAAGTTACACATTTTATATATCACATTTGGGGCTCTATTAAATTCATTGGGCAAAAGCGCACGCGCAGCGCAATTTGTTTTGCACGCAGCATTAAACGTTAACGTGCAAAAAATAACGGTGGTATTAAAATCCGAGCGCATTTTTCCATCCGTCAAAAAATAACGTGCGCAAAAACGCGCTCGCATTAACGCTGCGTGCAGAAATCAGTGTGCAATCAGAATTAAGAACCACAATGGTCTCCCGTTCAGTTTTTGCGCCTGTCAAAATCAATCGCGTATATATGCTGCAGCAATAATAAAAACACGCACAACGTCTCAATTTTATTGTTTGGGTATGTGTAGAATGTGTAACTATACTTTGCTGTTTTTTTTTTTCTTTTGGGCTGGTGTATTTGGTTTCGGCCAGGACGTTCAGATTTGCCATTAACACCAGCTTTTAAAAGACGTTAAAATTATGTGCGCAAACGTTGTCCGTTAAAATTTACGCATAGATTGTAATACCATCCGCGTACCAGCGCACAAACGCATTTGCGCTCACAATGTTAAGTATAGGACACGCAACGTAAATAACGCTCGCAAAGGGTTCGCGCAGGTTCACCCACGGTAGATGATAATGCGCATTTTTTGCATGGACATTGTAATACGACGTTCTGCGCAAAGGGTTTTTACCCTCGCGTTAATGCGTTTTTGCGCACGCGTTAACGTTTGCGCAAAGTAGTTAATAGAGCCCTTACTGTCTTTGACACAAAGGCCGTTTCTGCCTGCATGATGATAATCCAGGACCTGTGTGACATTATGTAAGATAGGGGACACAATCTAGAGTTCAGAATCTTTCATTTCAACAATATTTCTGTAAAGGGTAAACAAATGAAAAATAAAAATTATAAATTTTACATTATTATTTTTTAACTATCTCAGAACAACAATTTTTGTGCCAAATTTCTATTTTACCCTATAATTCCTTCAGATCACCTCCCATGAGTCAAATGAATGTTAATATATATTTTCTTAAACACAAAGCAGTTGGTATTAAAGGGCATAAAATACTCACCTTTTTCTCCAGCGGTCTTCCCCCCCCCCTCCTCTTCCAGTGCAAAGCTTCCAAATGAAGTCACTGGAGCTTCTCACGTAACTTGCACACTTTTCACATGCAGGGTGCACAAGGGCTGCTGTTTCACTAAGCCCTTGCTCTCGCGAAAATGAGTAGAGACAGGATGAGGTCAGCATCAGCACACAGACATTGGTCCCCAAGTTGGTCCTCAACAGGTGCAATATTCAAAATCTTGTCTGCAGAACCACAGCTACCTGAGAATGGAGGAAGCTGTCTGCTTCATTCAGCTGTACCTGCCAAACAGGACTGGTCGAGGTGGGTAGAGTAAAATCTATGGAGTTGCTACTGTAAGAGCACAGTATGTGTTAATTCCCCTAATATCCCCCATTTTAGAGAAACTCCTGTAGTATTGTGAATGTATCACCCAAAGAAAGCTTTTGGTTTTTTTGTTTTAATTTTGTGCAGCCTTTTAGGAGTTAATGGTAATATGCTAATGAGGCAAGACCTCATCCCCTGTGAGCCCGGGCTTTTCCTTCAGATCACGAGGAAGCTGCTTGAGGTAGGAGGTGTTATGTGAAGCTCTCAGATTCTCATCCCTTAGAGTTCTAAATCCATGCAAAAGTTCTCCCAAAACGGTTTCTGTGTTTAGATTTAACCCTTATATATGTGTAGTTATGTTAGTTCCTCTAGGAGGTTCTTGTATACAGAGTAAAATAGCTCTATTGTTTAGCACAGGGCTTTGATTGTAAAATATCAGCAAAACAAGTGATAAACCTGTGTTAACGCAATGCTTGGTCTGTGCAGGTGGATGTCACAGAAGATATTCTCATTGCCATGTTTTATATGTTTTTACTCAAGTATGATTTTTTTTATACCCATTTTTATGTTTTATTTGTATTTCCTTGTTGAATTTTATGTATTTTCTTTTTGTATATATGAATATATTTATTGTATTGTATTGTAATGTAACTATATTACTCAGCATTGCAGAGCACAAGGAAACTGCTGGAAGTGGATGTCACAGAGGATATTCTCATTGCGGTGTTTTATATATGTTTTTACTCAGATTAAAATCGCATGTTCCCAGCGATCCAGTTGCCGGTCTCATCTTTGATGCTCAACAACACACAAAACAAAACGCAGAGTCCATAGGAATGGGCTTCGAGGATGTAGACCGGTTACACTACCTTTACTAGAGAAATGGTTAAGTTTGAATCAAGCTCTGGGTGTTGTGTATTCTCTCATTATTTTATACAACAGTTTGAGTAAAACTGAATGTGTGGCAAGTCAACAATTTACATATCAATGATGCTATAAACGATTTAATTTAATAGAGGTATGAGGTTTGCTTAATGATTTTTTTACTTGTGTTATGTTCTAGGATACGTCTGCAAGTACTGCATTTTACGCATACAGTGGTAAACTTTCTCACACACAGACTAGAGCTGCATGTTTTTCTTTGCCTCACCTGCAGGGCCGGCCAAAGACATTGTGCTGCCTGGAGTGAAGGATGAAATGCTTCCCCCCCCACCACACCTCCCAAAATACACCACATCCATTATGCTTTTTTTTTTTTATATAGGACTTAGGAGAATGCCTAGGGCTGGCTGAGTGTGGTAGGTGTTAGGGGAGTGCAATGTTAGAGTGCCTGGGTGTGACTGAATCTGGTAGGATTTGTGGGAGTGCCTGGATCTGGCTAGGTGTTTTAGGATTTGTAGGAGTGTCTGGGTCTGGCTGAGTGTGGAGAGCAGGCATACCTGGTCCTGATGGCTGGTGTAGTGGTGCTGGCGGGACTCGGGAGGAGAGACAATCTCAGCTCTACAGTATCCTGAGGAGGATCCGCCCACACATGCGCCCTAATCCCTCTCTTACTATATATTTGTGGGGAGCGGTCGGCATGCAGTCACTGATTTAAATCAGAGACCGGCCTACAAGAGATGCCGCCACCAGCGCTGATAAAAAATAGTGTGGTGACGGAAAAAAGCTTGGAGTGGCTCTTCCAAATGGCACTATGGTCGGGCTGGCCCTGCTCACATGTTATGGCTTGTGTCCTTTTATGTAAAATCCACACAAACGTTATGATTACCTTAATATCATAATACCCAGTTTATGTGATTACATTTGTATTAAAAAGCAGCTTGGTCACATTTTGTCACTACATTTAAAGGAACATTACAGGGTTTTTTTTTCTAGGTAAACTATAGAAATCATAGGGCCCTATTCCAACCAAGCTATTATCATTCAGAAGTTAGCTGTTAGTTAGACTTGCACATTTGTTTTCAGACGAATTGCAGTTTGCCAGCATTTTGTGTGATTTGCTGATATTCTAAATAACAACACATGGATAAAATGCGTGAATACTGACCTGCCATAGTGCTTTTATTACAATGTTAATTTGTTTGGGCAGTGCTAAGTGACCTCTCTCCAGCTCTTGCTAGGCAGTAGTCAGTGTAAAATACTCATATCATTCTTAGCTCCTGTCTGACATGGCATTGGTGGTTGAGTAAGATAAGTATAGTACTGAATAGGCAGAGTTTAGGTGAGGTACAGAAAAGAGCCGGTATGTGCTGTAAAGTAGTAGTGAGGGGTGTGAACATAATAGACTGATGACAGCTGAGTGCAGTTGTATGGGGAAGCGTTACAGTATCTAGGAAGACAACGGGAGGGGAACAAGTTGTTACAAGTCATGCACATCTCTGCCAGGAGACTGCAGAGCTTCACCAGTCAATCTGTCGCCGTCCAACCAAGAGAGAAATCCTGCCGAAGAAAGGAAATGGTCTCAGTAAACATTAAGGCCCACATTACATACTTGGTGAAAACGTTAGCGCTGAGTGAGCGTTAACGTTAGCCCACGTAGCCAGCGCCTATTGCAATCCAAACGCTAACGGGTTAAGAAATCCATTTGCATTTGGTATCTTGCACTTTTCAGCGGGAAGTTACTGTACTTTGCGCTCCCCATGTTAAGTATAGAGAGCGCAAAGTGTTAATCAGTGTTAGGATTACAAAGTCCTAACGCTGATTAACGTCCGGCTGCAGTTAACAGAAAGTTAACCACAGCCAGGACTTGGTGTTAACACCAGCCAAAAAAAAAAAAAAGAGTCAGATACTCACCTCCTGGTCCGCGGCTCCGTCCGCCTCCTCGGTCCAGCGGGAGTAGGGAGAGACTGGGGGTAAAAGTCCCCCAGTCTCCCCCTGCATATCACTACGCTGACCAGCCGTATCTCGCGAGGTGAGATCCGGCAGGTCATGTGACCGCCGGCGTCTGCCTTAATGGAGTCCTATGGACTCCATTGAGAAGCTGTTGCACGCATCCCGGGGCTTAGCGCCCGCAAACAATCCAGACAGCTTTTTTTTTTTTTAGTGCCTGCATTGTAATTTCGCAGTAAAACAGGGGCGCTAGGGAGAAAACTGGGGATGCAGTTTTTTTCTCCCTAGCATACCCGTTTTACCGCAAAGATCGTAATTTAGCCCTAAGTCTGAAGGATGGAGAGATTGGTGAGGGAGCACAGGGGCTAGACTTTCATTGGACCTGATTTCCTCAATTTTCGTTAATAGTTCCTGCTGCATTTGGAGTGACTTCTGGCTAGTGTGAGATACGCTTTATTTTATGACTGTCCCCTTCATGATATTGTCAAAAGGGCAGAATATGGATGCCATTAAAATTTTGCTCCCCCTGGAAAAATTTCTGCGGACACCCATGTACAGACAGGGCAAAGGAGAGGGAAGAGGTTAACTTACAGACAGGAGGGACAACACAGGAACAGGGCTTAGAGCAGGGTTAACTGATGAGTGGTGGAAGTCCAATATATATGGAGTTAGGCAGCAGAATGAGGAATAGGTATGATGGAGTCTGTGATACACGGGTAAGTCCTTGGATAATGTGGGGTCTCAGATGAAGCGGGGTACCAGATGCAGCGGGGGTCTCAGATAAAGTGGGGTCTCAGATGAAGCAGGGGTCTCAAGAGCAGTGAGGGAATCAGGCAGGGTACCAGTAATAGAAAGATCCAGGAGAATCGTCAGATGAAGTCCACAGGTCCAGGGAAATAGAAGGTGGCGGTCCGGTAAGCATGCAAGGGGTGTAGCAGACGGGAGATGGGGCAGATTAGATCAGTGTGTCTGTGTGCCTGTTTATACATATCTCTCTAGAGTCATATTCATATTTGTGTCTGACCATTTCGGGAACGTGTCTCAGTGTCCACAGCTGTCTGGAGTAAGTGCTAAAATGTGATTAAAATGGTTAGCTTTCTCCCCTGGGGGGAGGATATAACACTTGGCTGCAAAATGGAATTTCCTTGGTCTCATGCAAGCATTTCACCCCTTAGGCAAGGGGAAAAGGTTCAACCCAGACCTAGCGGCACCCAGGTATACTTGGCCATGCATTTCAAAGAAGCAATCATCCCCGTTGATCACTAGAGATAAACTTTGGGAATCAAGTTAACGACGAAGCGCACTGAGCGTGCTCAGGAAAAGGGAAGTCTGGGAAATGTAGTGTATGGGGGTAGAAAATAGGGGCTGTCCTCGGGACAAGGCAGCCTATATATACCTGAGCCAAGCATGGGCTCAGGACTTGTTTTCTGTGAGGTCACCTAAGAACGTGAGAAGCTGTGCCATTCTTCAAAATCCCCAGCCCCAGGGGTACACGGATGCTCCTGTTAGCTTACTGACGTGGTTGACACACAAGTCTGTGGTTTTAATCCCTTTCTTTTATTTGCTGGGTACTGTGTAATTATCGCTTTTTGATTATATGCATTTTTTCCTGTAACAAAATGCACTGCGATATATATAGTTTTTTCTATATCATAATAAATATTCCTTATTACGTTCTGTTTCTGCCTGATATTCGATCCATGCTAACTGAAGAGACTGGAATATTGCTTGTTGTTTTAAGCTCGAGTAGCTACGAAATTGTGAGTTGCGGTCGCTGGGGACGGTTGGGTAAGCAAGCGGGGATTGTTGTCTATGCAGTCACTGTCTGGGTCTAGGATAGAAAGACAGCACGGTTGCTTAGCCCTGCGTCTCTTGCTGCGACGCGCGTAGTGTCCATGAGGACTGGTGCCAGCGTAACTAATAGAATAGGAAAGTTGGCCCAGGGATTGTGGGGAGACATAGTCACTACCCGATTTCAAGAGAAGACTAGTACTGCGTTACACTCCTGTTGTGAGAGAAAGTGTGGCTGGGGACGGTTAGATAAGCGCACGGGTGGATTGTGGTCCACGCAGTCATTATCTGGGTCTAGGATAGACAGATAGGGAGCGGCTTAACCCGGCGTCTCTCGCGGCAGCGCGCGTAGTGGTCGGACCAATTGCTGGCAAGCGGTGGGATATCAGGTTAGTGTCTGGATCTGTGAAGCAACATAGTTCCAGATACTAAAGAAATTGGTTTTCCAATTTCCAGAACACAACTCAGTGCATTTATTAGAAGTTATACACAACACAGCAGTTCCCTCCCTCTTCTTTGTTTTTCTGTGCTATCTTTTATTTGGCTGGAGTGAGAATGACGCATCAACAGCCGTCGAAGAAAACATTGGAGCAGCTGTGTAAAGACAAAAATATTTAGATGAAGGACAAACACAAAGAGGAACTTTTGCAAGCCCTCAAGGATTATGAGGCGAGGCAAGCAGTCCAGGACGCAGCAGAGCAGGGTACCAAGTCCAGTGGAAAGGACAGTGTCAAGTGCTTTGCCCAAGGGTGATACTGTACTGGATGTTTACTTGCAGACTGTTTTAAAACCTGTGGACTTCGCAGACGCGGCTCCAGCTCATCCTGCAGTACCAAAAGCGAGAGGAGCGCAGAGCTGAACGCGAAGATGCAGAGCTGAGCAAGAGGCGGCAGTGCGCCAAGCGGACCGAGAAGCTGCGGAGCACAGGGCTGCGAGTGAGCAAGAAGCGGCGGAGCGGCAAGCCGAACGGGCACATCAGCTCGCTATGGCCCAGGCAGGCAGAACGCAATTATCTCCTGCCCCAGCGGGCGCTGCAGAGCTCTCTGCGCCCAGACCTCGTGCTGAGAACTTTCCCACTCTGGACAAAGATGGGGACCTGGATGTGTTCCTGCGAAGTTTTGAAAAGACTTGTTGACAGTACCAGCTGCCCAAGGAGCAATGGGACAGGTACCTCACTCCTGGACTAAAAGGTCCAGCGCTCGAAGCCTTTGCAGAGTTACCAGCTGAGAGAAACCAGGACTATGAGGCGATTAAAGCCGCGTTGTAGAGGCGGTACAACCTCACGCCAGAGGTATATCGCAAAAATTTCAGGTCCTTGCAGAAGCGGGCCACGGAGAGCTATTCTGCAGTCGTGAGCCACCTGACCACCCTATTTCGACAATGGGTCAGGTGGCTGAAGATTGACACCTTGGATGCCCTGGAAGACCTGTTGATCAAGGAGCAGTTCGTGCAGCTGTGCCCACCTGAGATCCAGGAATGCCTTCTGGATCGCAAACCCCAGACGGCCCTGGAAGCTGGCGAGCTGGCCGATTTCCATGCGTCCGAGGACCGGAGCAGAGGTTCCCCCAAAGGATCGTCTGGATGGAAGCCCAACTCCGCACGACTCCCCCCCCCCCCCCGACATCACGGCGGCAGCGTCCCTCTCTGTGCCAGTCTCTGCTGGGGAGGGGGGACCAAGTACTTCTTCTCAAGGAAGAAGTGTGAGCCATCGCTGTTTTATTTGTAACAGTGTCAACCGTCTCCTGGCAGCGTGCCCGCAGTGGAAGAAGCCTGCATCCACAGCTGGGGGAGGACACCCCTCAGCATCACCCCCGTCCTGTTCATGACGGAGGGCAGTGCCAACGTAAACCAGCAAGCAGGCATTGTCGGGACTCAGGTATCTGTGGGTTTAAGAGATACGGCTGCTGAAGTATTTATTTATTTATTTTATAAAGGATTTTACCAGGAAGGATACATTGAGATTTCTCTCGTTTTCAAGTATGTCCTGGGTTCAAGTACATTGAAGTGTTACATTTACAGAAATACAAAGTAATACAATGTAAGATATTAACAACACAAATATACAGATTAACAGAAGATAAATATGTAGGAAATATAGTCACTAGGTTACATGTTTACAGGCGCATTCTGTATTGAGGTATGTTAATAGGGAAATTTTGAGTGACTTAAGACTGGTGGAAGTAACTTTGGTACATCCAGGGTTAGTCAGCCCTGCAGACTTTATTCCTGGCAGGACTCTAGCAGTAAAGGGTTTTGGTGTGGTACGTTCTGCGGTGCCAATGGCACGGGTTTATTTGGGCTGGGGAGAGGTCTGCGGGAGGTGGGGGTTTCTGAAAATATTCCTACCGGTTGTGTTACTGGGCACGGATTTGGGTAAATAAGTGTCACAGTATGTGCTGGAACGGGATGCTGGGGATTTATCCAGGCCCACTAGTGGCTCTATAGTGGGGAGGGCTGTGTGTGGGGGTGCACAACAGGATTCCTGGACAGTAGGGCAGGGGATGGCAGTGAGTCAGTCTGCGCCTGCGCCAGGTGTGCCCGAGGTGTGGTGTGGTAACATGAGGCGGCAGTGTGACTGGGAAGAAAGGCAGGGGGTGAGTGCCCGCCTGCACTTGAGTCAGCTGGTTCCCCAGACCCCATGCGTGGGGAGGCCGCGGTGCACATGGTGGAAGTGGGTACCTGCTGGCAGTCGGCATGGAGTAGGGCACAAAGTCCGTCTCTGCCGTGTGATGGTGTGGAACAGAATGCCTGGGGTAGTGGCATGATACTGTGGTGTGCCTGCCTAGACCAGACTCAGGTGTGTCTGTGATGCCATATGGTTGGGAGCAAGGGCAAGGCATGACTGTGGGCCTGCTTGCGCCTAAACCAACCCAGACTCTAGTGCTCCGTGAGAATGGTGTGGATCAGAATGCCTGGGGGGGTGGCAGGATATTGTGGTGTGCCTGCCTAGACCAGACACAGGTGCGTCGGTGACGCCACGCGGATGGGAGGGAGAACAAAGGACCAAGGCCGGTTCCTTTAGGGCTGAACCAACTGGGTCGGTGGTGCTGGAGGGAAAGTGTGTGCATCGGAAAGGCCTGGGATGAGCAGGATACTGCAGTGTGCCAGCCTCTGCCATGGGTGTCTGAGACTGTGCGTGGCGCAGAGGGCATACTGGGTGGTCAGAAGAATAGGCCTAGGGTGAAAGAGGGTTACCCAGTGCCTGAACCATCCAGGTTGGCGGTGCCAGGTGAAAGGAATGAAGAGGCGAACATCCTGGACGGGCAGGATACTGTGGTATGCCAGGCTGTGTCGCGTGTGTCTGAGGCTGCGGGTGGCACCAAGCATATGCTGTGTGGTCAGGAGGAAGGGCCTGGGGTGGACGCCTGTTGCCCTGTGAGAAAGTCCCCCAGTACCACAGGAAACTGGTACTGAACAACCTCCCTGTGGAGGAGGGTGGCATACGGCTGTATGCTCATGGGTTACGAAGCAAGGTGTGCTTGATAAATTGTATGATCCAGCGGGGAACCTGGGTGCACTGGGGGATGGGGCGAGAGGGAGCGTAAATAATCCTGTGCCCCAACTGTATGGTTCCCCAAAGTCTGAAGGTGTGGGGACAGTGAGAGAAGGGGAGGCAGCGGGTCGTGGTTGGGCCCCGGTGACCTCCCAGCCATCTGCCCAGAGCCAGGCGTGATGCCTGACTCCGTTGGCAGATGTCAGGGGGACGTTTACAGGGGAGCGTGGCGCTTCACCCGGGTTTTCCCTACCACCTGCGGTAAGGATGGTTCCAGAGCCGGCAACTATGTAGGAGTGTTTTGCGGGTTGCAAGACTGAGATGCAAGGTGAGAGTGAGCCACATGTGCTGCATCCCCAAAAGTTGTACCAGGAGGGGCTGCAGAAGCACAGGGGCTTCTCTGAGTCTGTGCCATGCTGTGAGTGCGGCGCGAGTGACCCCCCTCCCCCCGGCTTGGGAGAGGTGGGGTAGAATGGTAGAGTCACCAAAGGCCTCCATGGGGAACTGTGTGAAGTGGTTGCAAGAGGGAGTACAAGCGTTGGTGGGCCAGGTGCATGGACACCTCTGGGTCACCCACTCCAGGTGGTTTGCTCGATGCTAGGGGGCAAACACGTGTTAAGACGCACGTGAAAGGCATGATAGCCCTCCCTTTCCGCATCTCCTTTTGGATGGGATAGGTAGCAGACTAGAGATGGGAGATGGGGCAGATTAAATCTGTATTTCTATGTGTCTATGTGCCTGTTTATACATATCTCCTCCATATAGCGTCATATTCATATTTGTGTCTGACTATTTCGGGAACGTAACAACAAAAATCGATTGGTGTGTCAATGTCCTCCCTGGGATAGAGTCAAGGTCCCGATGTTGTACTCTCGAGATCCTCCTCTTTAATATCCCTCAGAAAAAACGCAGGATAAGTCCATCATAGTGCGACCCATAGATACATAAATATATATATATGAATGGACAATAACACTCACATGTAACAGAATCCTCCTGGTTCTGGGTATATTGCCTTTAGGGAAGTTACCGGCCTCCCAAATGCCCTTTCGGAAAAAGCTCTCTGCGTCCAGATAGGAGGTCCAAGATAAGGATGAAGCTCAAGGTCCGTCCCAGCTGATATGGAGTTTCAAAATAAATGACTCCAATGGAAGAGTTAAAACTTTTAATACAAGGTAAAACAAATAAAATGAACGCCAGAACGCGTTTCGCCAATTCAATAATATATTAAAGGCTTCCTCAGCTGGCTAACTTTCAAATGACCTTACTGCTGTTTAAATACCTATTGCTGTTAACTGCCAACCAATCCTAGCCGTCTAATTCGGCGGGAGATTGGTATATCCAATGGGGACGTTACTTTCATTTCATTGAACCAATAAAACCACATTGTAGCCATATACTATATACTACTACCTGTCACGGATCCCTCTGATTACCAAACGTGTGGTCCCTTTACGCAGACCGCTCTCTACCCTTCCGATCCTTGAATGGTCGGCGAAACTAGAAGGACAATTAACCAGACAATAGATAGACAAGGGGTAACACCAGACAGAGGTATGGAATAGAGTATCGTCACGAATCCTTCTGAC
This sequence comes from Leptobrachium leishanense, assembly GCA_009667805.1. Lineage (NCBI taxonomy): Eukaryota > Metazoa > Chordata > Amphibia > Anura > Megophryidae > Leptobrachium > Leptobrachium leishanense. Next base: position 81,175,579 of record CM019071.1, read on the forward strand.
TACCAAGATATATATCTCTTTCTGTAGCTCCCTTTCTACTCTTCCGATCCTTGAATGGTCGGCAAAGCTATGTAGACAATGAAGCAGGTAACAGACAAAGAAAGGGAAAACCCAGACAGGGGTACAGAACAGATCACAAGTCCTCCCTAGGACTTTAGTAATAGCAGAGGTAATCTGATGCGTGCTTAGGGTGCCACATAGACTGACCTCAGTACCAACGTTAAGGCAGAACCTAGAGCAGAATAAATGCCAATACCAGGGGTCATACACAGGAGGGTTCGTTTGCCAATACAGGAGTCATACACAGGAGGTTCGTGCCAATACCAGGAGTCATACACAGGAGGGTTCGTTTGCCAATGCCAAGGGTCATACACAGGAGGGTTCGTTTGCCAATGCCAAGGGTCATACACAGGACAGGGAGGGTTCGTTTGCCAATGCCAAGGGTCATACACAGGAGGATTCGTTTGCCAATGCCAAGGGTCATACACAGGAGGGTTCGTTTGCCAATGCCAAGGGTTATACACAAGAGGATTCGTTTGCCAATGCCAAGGATCATACACAGGAGATAGCCAAAAATCACAAGAGCTCTGTGGAGGTGAATACCACGTCAGGGCACCGGTGTATGGGAGAGACTGGGTTTTAAACCCGGCGGGTCCGCGTCACAGCGCCAGGCCCCGCCCCTCGGCGTCTCCCAAGTGAGCGGGCCCGGAAGCGCTTACATTCGGCGCCTGGCCAGCGAGCAGCGAGGAAGCTGCTGCCAGGCGCCCCATCCCCTGAGCCACCGTGACACTACCATTAATGACCGGAACTCCTTTTCCCTTTGACGGGATCTCAAATGAATTCACCATCTTGGGAATTGAAGGCTACCATACGTATACATTCATAGGTTTATAAATAAACCCATGGTTTAAACTAAAATTAGAGTGGCCAAAGGATTGTATAATTGCCACTATTTAAAACCAATTACAAAAGCCCATCAATGGAGACGATAATTCATTCATATTCCTTCCCGAAAGTGAAACCTCACGCATGCGCACTCGCACCCGGAAGTCCACTAGCGCACATACCTCCAGAGCGAAACTCCACGCATGCTCGCTAGGGAAGGATGCCCGACCAGAAAAACACAGGGTAACGAAACTTCATACGTGCATGCTGGAACGGCATCTAATAACATACCAACTAGACATTTGCTATAATACATACTAGACCCAAAAGTAACAAACGTGAATATGTATAAAAGAAAATGAAATAAATATACAGAAGGAAAATACCACGGACCATACCAGAAAACACACAGCACACTGCAATGAAAAAATAAACTACAGAAAAATGACACAACTCAAAATCTGCATTTAATCCTGAAGGAATCAGTGTGTTGAGGGTATAAATCCATTTCATCTCCGCACGATGAATCTTTCTATTAAAGTCCCCCCCCCTCTCCAGTGGCGTTCAATTTTTTGTATTGCAATAAACGACATGCCATCTGGAGATTGTCCATGGGCATTTTTAAAATGTGCTGAAACCGAGTGTTTCCAAACCTCTTGATATATTATATACATGTTCTCTAATTCTTGTTGATAACAGCCTTGTAGTGTGGCCTATATAATGTAGTCCACATGGGCACGTAAGTCTATATATGACATTTTTCGTTCTACACGTAAGGACTCCCTTGGTATTGTATTTCTTAGCACCACTCAAACTCAGATATAGTTAACATTTTCAATTTAAGGTTAGTGCATGCCGGGCAAAGCCCGCACCGGTAGAAACCCTCCTTGAGATTAAATAAATTAGTCTTAATCTGTGAATTTTTATGACTCTTCACCAGAGTTTTCTTAATGTTGTTCGCCCCCCTATTTACCAACTTGGGTCTATCACCAATCAGATCTCGTTTAAGTAAGTGCCAATTTTTCCTGATGAACAGTTTTAGTATGCACATTAAAATCCGTAATAAAGATGATTTAATTTTCGGACGTGATCTCATCAGACTTGTACCTTAAAATATCTTTCCTATCTAGAGTGCTAATCTCTTCAATGGTCGCATCAAGGGATTCTTCCCTATACCCCTTTTCAATAAAGTCCAATTTTAGTTTATTTGCTTGTTGCATAAATTGATCATTTTCAGTACAGTTTCTTCTCAATTGTTAAAGGGTATCCCGAAGGGACAGTTTAAACCAATGCTTGGCATGGCAACTAGTTTGCTCAATATAGCTATTGACATCAACTTGTTTGAAGTGAGTCCTAGTTTTAATGCTATTGTTTTCAATATAAATTTTAAGATCTAAAAAATTAATAGATGTGGTACTGATGTTACAATCAAGAATGATTCCCCAATCGTTCTGATTGAGATATTGGAAGAACGACCGCAAAGACTCCTCATTCCCTTTCCAGAGAATGAGGATGTCGTCAATGTATCTTTTGTAGAGGACCAGGTCCTGCGCCAAGTCACGCCCTCCATGGACAAACTGGTCCTCCCAGTCCGCCATGAATAAATTTGCGTAACTGGGCGCGAACCTGGTCCCCATTTAACTTGAAAATCGTGTTCATCTTCAAATCTAAAAAAATTACAGTTAAGGATAAATTCAATCCCCTTTAGGACAAAATCTGCATGTTCTTTTGAAATGGCCGGGTTGACATCGCTACACCACCAATCTATTTTTTTAATTTTATTTATTTTTGTTATGTTTTGATGGTTGAGAAACAAGGACCATTTGAGGTGTATCAGCGATTTCCTATTTTCATTTATCAGCGCTACCAAATTTCCTTTTTTATCACCATTTCGGGAAAGTAAGTGCTAAAATGTGATTAAAATGGTTATATCCTCCCCCCAGGGGAGAAAGCTAACACTTGGCTGCAAAATGGAATTCCTTGGTCTCATGCAAGCATTTCACCCCTTAGGCAGGGGAAAAAGTTCAACCCAGACCTAGCGGCACCCAGGTATACTTGCCATGCATTTCAAAGAAGCAATCATCCCCGTTTGATCACTAGAGATAAACTTTGGAATCAAGTTAACGACGAAGCGCACTGAGCGTGCCCAGGAAAAGGGAAGTCTGGGAAATGTAGTGTACGGGGTAGAAAATAGGGGCTGTCCTCAAGAGGGACAAGGCAGACTATATATACCTGAGCCAAGCATGGGCTCAGGGCTTGTTTTCTGTGGGGTCACCTAAGAACGTGAGAAGCTGTGCCATTCTTCAAAATCCCCAGCCCCAGGGGTACACGAATGCTCCTGTTAGCTTACTGATGTGAGTAAGGGTCTATGGTTTTAATCCCTTTCTTTTATTTGCTGGGTACTGTGTAATTATCGATTTTGATTATATACATTTTTCCTGTAACAAATGCACTGCGATATATAGTTTTTTCTATATCATAATAAATATTCCTTTTATTATGTTCTAACTGAAGAGACTGGAGTATTGCTTGTTGTTTTTAGCTCGAGTAGCTACGAAATTGTGAGTTGCGGTTGCTGGGGATGGTTGTGTAAGCAAGCGGGGATTGTTGTCTACGCAGTCACTGTCTGGGGCTAGGATAGACAGCACAGTTGCTTAGCCCTGCGTCTCTCGCTGCGACGCGTGTAGTGTCCATGCGGACTGGTGGCAGCGTAACTAATAGAATAGGAAAGTGGGCCCAGGGATTGTGGGAGACGTAGTCACTACCGATTCAAGAGAAGACTAGTACTGCGTTACACTCCTGGGGATCACTTCATTGCGCTCTACGTGCCTGTTGTGAGAGAAAGTGTGGCTGGGGATGGTTAGATAAGTGCGCGCGTAGTGGTCGTGACAAGGGGTCTGGCTTAGTTCTGAATACAGGTTTGTCAGAGGAACAGGCTTCTGGCTGCATGAGCTCCACTCTGAAGTGGAAGTTGATGCTGAAGCACCATGGCTACTTGAAGTAGGAGTAGTCATGCTGGATAATTAGGTGCACCTTTAGAAGTAGGGATGAGCTGTTTGGGTTCGGACGGTTCGGAGTTTGACCCGAACTTTGGCAGTTCGAAAGTTCACGAATTTTGAACTTTTTGGGTGTGTTCGGTTTGCGTTCAAAAAAAAAAAAAAAAAAAAAATTTTGAAAAAAGTATAGAAAATGCTTAAAAAAAATCTAGAAATAGACTCTTTACTGCAGAATATTGTAAGCAACGGTTATCAACTCTAAATGACCTCTGTTCACAAATGGGCATAACACCAGGTGTTTTTAGTCTGGTAATCAATTTGATACATTGTACACCATACTGAGGGTGGGGTGGTGTCTGCTTCTGATTGAGATTTGAGAATTAACTTCCCTAAAACATCCTAATATGCTGCATTTAACCCTTTCGCTGCTGAGGCTTTTCACACCTCCTGTGCTGAGGTCATTTTTACCGCATTGGAACCCCTTATCTCCACCATTGGTGGCAGCTAGGGGTTAACTCCAGGACTGGGGTCATCGTGCTATGCACGATGACGCCAGTCCTCAGGGGGAGTTCCTGGAGGCTTGGCCGACATCCAAGATGTCGGCCAGCTCCAGGAGAGGATCACGATCTGGCGCTTTTCAGAGCCGATTCATGATCCGGCTCCCCAGGGGTTAATCACAGCCACCGTTTGGAAGGGCAGGCTGTGCCCTTCCAAACGGTGCCTGGATTAACCTTCTGCCCCCCGGCGATCGGGAGGGAGAGAGGTCCGAAGGACCTCCCCCCTCCCTTTCAGGCGCTTCCTCCGCACATGCGGGGGGGCACCTGAATTAGATGTCATCGCGCCGCCACGATGACATCTAATTGCTCCGCCGGGGTCCCGGAGTGCTGGGCTGACATCCAAGATGTCAGCCCGCACCGGGGGGCGCAGCAATCCGCCGGAATCTGCCTCCTGTGCATGGACGTGCTCAGCGCGTCCATAGCACAGGAGAACCACTTGGCTGGACGTTCTGAGCGCGTCCATAGCAGCCAAGTGGTTAACTGGTGTTTTAAAAAAAATTCAAAATAACATCTAAGGCTAGGGTCAGATGTGCGCATTTTGTACGGACTGTGCGTCCGTGCAGTACGGACGTACTTACTGACTGACAAAAAAGTAGTGGCCACACAGTCCGTTTTTTTCACTGACGTATTTTTTGACTGATGTAGCAGGGAAAATAAATTAAAATGAAAAAACATTCTGTCCGTCAAAAATGCTGGACTGCATTTATACGTCCATCTGACCTCGTTTCATCACTCACATACAAAGCTACACGGATGTTGCGGACGTGGCGCACTCCACACGTCCATTCTAGCAGTATTACGTTCTTGCCTAACCTGCGTCCTGTTGCTGCGTCCGCCATGCATCCGCACTTCCGTGCGGACGTACTTCGTGTGTGGGGCTCCATTGGTCAGAATGCTATGCTGCCACGGACATACAAATATGCGGCAACATGGACGTGATAACTGCGCTCGTCTGACCCCAGCCTTAAGCAATGTTATTCTTCACCTCGGGATTAAACATTCACAGGGTTATTCAGAGAGCGGTGAAAAGCAGGAGAATAACTGGAGAAGTTAAAATTCTAGGTCAAAATAGCCAAACCAGAAAAAGTCTCAGATTTTAACTCCCTTTCCAAATTGGCTATTTGGTCTAGATTGTTCTCTTCTCCTGGCTTTCACCTCTCTCTCAGGGTTGTTCAGAGAAAGGTGAAAACCAGGAGAATGGCAGGAAAAGCGAACAATCTGGACCAAATAGCCGATTTGGAAAGTGAGATAAGGCTAGGGTCAGACTAACGCATTTTTCACAGCGACCGAAAGTGCGTCCGAACGCATTGCCGTATTTTTTCACGGAATGCGTGAAAACGGTCATACGATGCGCATTTTTGTGCGTGATTTTTTTACGGATCCAAACCAGGAAACTTTGGGAGTCTGGACGTTATGTTGGCCGGACATGAGCAGGGTCTGACATCTCCAAATCACGCACACACGCCGCTAGTGGACGCAGCGCACTCTGTACGTCCATACTAGCGGTTCTGCGTTCTCGAAAAAATGCGTTCATTTTCCACTTCCGTTGCGCAGCCGGACTTTCGTGCGACCGTACTTCGTATATTGGCTGTCATTGCCCGTCATTTGCTGCTAGTGCGGCCGTGATTAAGTGCGCCTAAACGCATGTTAAAAATTCGCTCTTCTGACCCTAGCCTAAATGGGAGAATTTTTCTGGTTTGGCTATTTTGACCTAGAATTTTCCATTCTCCAGTCATTCTCCTGCTCTTCACCGCTCTCTGAATAACCCTGACAGGGTTATTCAGAGAAAGGTGAAACGCAGGAGAATGACTGGAGAATGGAAAATTCTAGGTCAAAATAGCCGAACCAGAAAAATTCTCCCATTTGACTGGTCTAGAATTTTCCATTCTCCATTCTCCTGCTTTTCACCGCCAAAAAAGTCAGTAAACTTTTTTTTCTGCGTGTCCGAAAATGTCTCCTTTTTTCATACAGACTGCCGCCCCAAGCAGTTGTTTATGGATAGATTAAAGGAAAAGCATTTACCGTCATTTGAAATGTAATTTTTTTGGTTTTTACATATTTCTAGAAATCCGCCACTTCACGGGCAGGTTATGGGGACCTCCTAGGCACGATATTTGAAGGAATTTTTTGTTTAACCCTTATTTCAAGGAAAACTCACTGTCCCTTTTAAAAACGTGTTTTTTTTTGTTTTTTTTAACTTTTTGTCCTTGTTTCCTGTCCCCCAGGACACTACCCAGACCCCCATACACTTTTTTTTATGGCAAATATCTAGCATATATGCCCTCTTGGAGGGCACTCTAAAAACCGAATTTTCAGCCCCATTGACTTGTATGGAGTTCGGATCCGAACATTTGGAAAGTTCGGGTTCGGCTTCAAACCGAACTCGGGGAGTGTTCGGCTCATCCCTACTTAGAAGTCTGTTCAGCCTGGGGCAGCAGCACTGCATTTGCTGCATTGCCACCGGCGAGGACCGTGACAGTAATACAGAGCAAATACACATTTGAGTTCGGTCTACAAAGTGTCATGTAGCAGAGACAAGGTTTGTAATGTGGCCAAATTAAGCGTATAACAAGTGAATGGATATTGCGAAAGAAGGATATGCTGAATCTCTGCATTGCCTCCCTGTTTCCTTCAAAGTTGAACTCAACAAATAATAGTTCTCACGTACAAAGCTTTCCATAACCATGCCCCTGCCTACATCTCCACGTTTATCGGCTGGATGGAGTAGAGGTAACATCACTGCTCTATAACCGTGGAGACACATGTTCGATCCTGGCCAGAGCACCTCTCCAGTAAGTGTCCTTGGGCAAGACACCTAACGGTGCATACTTGCCTACCACACAATATTGGCTGTGGAGTCCAGTGGTAACATCTCTACCCTTCAACCGTGGAGAAGCAGCTCAAAGTCCCGTTCGGCACATCCCTCCAGTACCACTGTGGAGAAGTCTCGACTTTACGAGAAGCGGGTTCAACCTAACCACCAGGTCGCTGGTCATCGCTACAGTCATGGAAAGACGACTCCGTCCCACTCAGAAGACGCCACCAGCAAGTGTTCTTGGGCAAGGCACCTAACGATACAGATGCGCCTACGTCACAAAATACTTGTACATCTCATAGATTGTAAGTTCCCTTGGGAACAGGGACCCCCTGAATCAGGCCATCAACCATGTGGGGTATTCTATTGTATCAACCCCTTGTAAATTGATCTTGTAAAGCGCTGCGGAATATGTGGCATTATATAAATAAAGGATAATAATAATTAGTAGGTATGCTCCATCCCAGTCACTTCACTCCTTCAATTATCTGATGTATCCTCTCCTCATTACACTCCCAACTCTCTCTTTTTGGACTTTTCCCAGGCAGGCCCCTTATTATGGAACTTCCTCCTTTGCAACATTCAACTTTACACATTCCTCCAAACTATCAAGCCATCTCTAAAAATGCATTACTTCAGAGAAATCTATCAGTTTACTCAATAATCTCCCGATTGCACCTTTCCTGATCTATCTCCCACACAGCCCCCATGCATTACATTATTTCTCCTATTCAGATATTCACTTCAGGGTGTCACCTCTCTCTTAAGAGTTTATTCACTAATCACCAAATTTCAGTGCTTTTCACTTCGACGCACTTCGGCGATTCCATTTCACCGACATAGAGTCACCAAAGCCTCATAAAAAAGTTGGAAAACGTCACCGAAGAATGGCAAAGAGGCCTTGGCGAAATCCACTGAACTGCAAAAAGAAGAAAACTAAAATGCGATGATGTTAGTTGGCAGTTAACCCCTTGCTGCAAAAGGAGATCCCGATGGTGGAGATAAGAGGTGTCCTGCAGTTAGAGGGTCATGTTTAGTATAAGGCCCGTGTCAGACGAACACAGTGATCACGTCCGTGTTGCCGCACGTTTTAACGTCCGACGTAGCATAAAATTCTGATCAGTAGAAACCCACACATGAAGTAATTTCGCACAGAAGAGCGGACGGACAACGCACGTGGAACCGTATGCAATTTAGGCAAGAACGTCAAACCGCTAGGACAGATGCACAGAGTGTGCCACGTCCACGTAGTTTTGTGTGTGAGTGATGGAACGTAGTCAGATGGACTGCATTTTTGACGTCCAGCATTTTTGACAGACAAAATAGTTTTTCATATCATGTATACATTTTTTTTCATTTTACATATTTTATTTCCCATCTACATCAAAGAAAACGTCAGTCAAAAAAAACGGACCGTGTGGTGTCTACAGTATCATCAGTCAGAAAGTACATCAGTTGTGCTCAGAATGCGTTCATCTGCCTTATTGGAAGTGTAGCGCTGTGTTAAAAAATCTTGCTGTGGCAGTACCTATTTTTGGCCACAAGATGGAGACTATCGCGATCAGAGATACTGGACATTGGGACTACAATGTCCGGCATGCTTTGCAAGAGACAGGAAGTGGGTGGGGACTGGACACTTACATCCTCTGCCTCGTGGAGAAAGTTCCAGAGAGCGCGCCAGGGAAGCAGAGAAAGCAGACGCACCGAGGAGATCGCGGGAGAATCTAGGCCCAAAGCCCGAGGGAGACCTGTTGTTCCGGTTTGGGTCACCTAGCCTGAGGAGAAGGAGACTCGCCCAGAGCCCAGACACTGCTGCAGACCGGCGGAATCGAGCGGAGAGCAGGCGGTGAGCTGGACAAGCGGCATAAAGTTAGACAACGGATCCGGCCGCTAGTATTCCCAGTCCAAATCCGGAGGAGAGACGTCCTGGGTCAGCGGAGCCTAAAGCCTGTGTCGGATGGGTGAGAGGCCTCCAAGGCTGTTTGTGATTAAAGGTCAAGCTGCTGTTTCTCTTTAAAGTCCACAGGGCCCCAACTGACTAGTCGAAGATTTTCCTTAAATAAACTCACTGGCCAGTTGAACAGTACCCGGGTACCACACACATACATATACACCTTCTTTACATTCTGGGACTTAACTTGTGCAGGACTCATTTTCTTTTATGAATCGGAACAGGGGTTAAAAATAAAGATACGTTCCGAATATATATTTTTCCTCTTTTTCCGTTGCGCGTTTACCGTAATACGAAGGGGTTGTATGTTTGGGGTTTTGCTACGTGTCCCCTTTTCTGAACTATCGGGAAATTGCATTGCTTTTATGTTCGGTCGCGAATATTTTATTTTCCGAAATACGAAGCCTCGTGTTTCGTTTCTTTTTCCGCTGCGCGTTTGTCGTAATACGAAAATACTGTAATAATACTTGTGAATACCGTACTTTAACATCTGCTCAAATATTTTAGTAAACTATTTAAATGATAAAAACTCACAACTGTGTTGGAGTATATTTATTCCCTAGTGCGGGGAGACTGAACCGTGGTTCATTTTCAGCGGCTCCTCCGGGAGTGAGCGCTACAGAAGGAACGGCGAGAGTATGGCCTTTCCAGTTAAAAAATAAATAAAAACATGTTTTTTTTTACTTTTTTGTCTGGGTTGTGTAATAAAACAGGACTTCAAACCACGTTTAAACATGAGCACAAAACGGTCAAAATGAGCTCAGCACACAGGTGAAATGGCTCAGCAGTCAAGGGGTTAAAAAACAAAAAAATAAGTCAAGTTTCTAAACTCAGGACAAAATTTTGAAACTTTTTACCCGGGGTCTTTTTTGGCGGTTGTAGTTTTGAGGGTCAAAGTTTGAAAAAGTGTTTTGTTCCCATTTTTTCATCACATTTGATAATTTTTTTTATGGTAAGTTGTAATATATGATGAAAATAATAATAGAATAATTTGAAATTCCATTTAATGGCAAAAAATGGTATATAATATGTGTGTGTGTTCCATAAATGAGTATATATAAAAATTAGCGCTAAACACAAAGGGGACCATTACATTCCTATCGCTACCGTTAGTGCTCACCTGTGTGAGCGTTAACGTTAGCCCTGGTGGCCCTAGCACGGGCCACCCTTATTACAATCCAAACGCTAACGGGTTAAAAAACCTGTTAGCGATTGGAATCTTGCGAGGTTACTGTACTTTGCGCTCCCAATGCTTAACATGGGGAGCGCAAAGAGTTAGTATTACAATATACTAACCCTAATTAACGCTAATTACCGTCCAGCTGCGTTTACACGAAAGTTAACCACAGCCTGGACCTGGTGCTAATGGATCCGATGCTGCAGAATCCTTCAGCACCAGCCAGAAACCCCACCCAAAAAAATTAGATACTCCCCTCTAATCCCGCGGCGAGCGCCACGGCTCTAACACCTTCCTCTGTCCACTGGGAGCAGGGAGCGACTGGGGGAAAAAAGTACCCCAATCTCTCTCTACGGATTACTAAACTAAACTGCCCGTTATGTGACCGGTTATCGGGTCATTATGTGACCGGCCGCATCTGCCTCAATGGAGTCCTATGGTCTCCATCGAGTGGATGCTTGCGGCGGTGCTTAGTGCTGCCGCGTGCATCCCGGGGCTTAGCACCCGATTATAATGCAGGCTGCTTTTTAGCGCCTGCATCGTAATATCACGCTACAACGGGGACGCAAAGGCGAAACCTGCAGGCGCAGGGTTTTTCTCCTTTGCGCTCCCGTTTTAGCATGACGAATGTAATGGTGCCCAAACAGTGCAGAAATGTAAAAACAGCATGGATACTTTTGGACAGACAATGGTAAAACAGCTTGGTCACTATAAGATTAAATAAATTGTATAATAAATACATTTAAATTTTAAAATAATATATTAAAATATGTTCACAAGATTAATATATTAATTTTAATATTAAAATAAATTTTACAATAATTATATTAATAATAAAATAAGCCTTACTGAGGCCCAGGCGGCTGCCCGGCCCACGTAAGGCCCAGGTGGCAATGAGCCCAGTGGGCCCAGTCACACCGGCCCACAGACCCCTGGCCCACTGGGAATTTCGACCAGTCTCATTGACCAGTACATGGATGGTGGGGTATGATGCACAGCAGGAGCGTGAAACACACACTGCTCAGAATGTTTCTGTGAGTCTCTCGTTGTGGAGTATATAGATACGGTAGATAATTATACAAATTGCTAGATCAATGGTTGCTTGCTTTAGGAAGCCACCCTCTTTTGTATGCTGTGCTAAAACTTTGGATTTAATTGGATTGGGGTGTTTGCAAATGCTACTCACTACACCCTATGGCATAAATTTGTCAGAAGTGTGTGTGTGTGTATGATATACAGTTGTGTTCAAAATTATTCAACCCCCAATGCTGTAAAGGGTTTTAGGGAATTTAGTGTACATTTGTAATTGTATTCAGAATGAAATCCTACAAGGACTTTTTAAAGAACCATATGCAACTAAAATGACATCAATTGGTTTTGTAATACAGTAGTAAATGTTTATTTTGTGAATTCTTCATTGACATAATTATTCATCCCCTTAAAGACTACCACTCTGAAGAACAGAGGTTCATTCAAGTGTTTTCAATCAGGTATTGAAAACACCTGTGGATGTCACGGGCAGCAGCAATAAAGCATAATAAGCACCAATTAGGCAGCTTTAAAATGACTGTGATACTCAGCTCCTTCTAGACATTTACTGGTGTGGTTACGAACATGGTGAAGTCAAGAGAATGGTCCAGGAAGACAAGAGAAGAGGTGATTACTCTTCACAGGAAGGGCAATGGCTATAAGAAGATTGCAAAGATGTTAAACATACCAAGAGAGACCATAGGAAGCATCATTCGCAAATTCAAGGCAAAGGGCACTGTTGAAACGCTACCTGGTCGTGGCAGAAAGAAGATGCTGACTTCGACTGCTGTGCGCTACCTGAAGCGTAGAGTGGAGAAAAGTCCCCGTGTGACTGCTGAGGAACTGAGAAAAGATTTGTCAGATGTGGTACTGAAGTTTCAGCTCAGACAATACGGCGCACACTGCGTAATGAAGGCCTCCATGCCAGAAAACTCCCAGGCGCACCCCTTGCTGTCTACAAAGAAAAAGAAGAGTCGACTGCAGTATGCCAAAAGTCATGTGGACAAACCACAGAAGTTTTGGATAGTGTTCTGTGGACTGATGAAACAAAATTAGAACTGTTTGGGCCCATGGATCAACGCTATGTTTGGAGGAGGAAGAACAAGGCCTATGAAGAAAAGAACACCTTGCCTACTGTGAAGCATGGCGGGGGGTCAATCATGCTTGGGGCTGTTTTGCTTCTGCAGGTACAGGGAAGCTTCAGCGTGTGCAAGGTACCATGAATTCTCTTCAGTACCAGGAGATATTGGATGACAATGTGATGCAGTCCGTCACAAACCTGAGGCTTGGGAGACGTTGGACCTTTCAACAGGACAATGATCCCAAGCATACCTCCAAGTCCACTAGAGCATGGTTGCAGATTAAAGGCTGGAACATTTTGGAGTGGCCATCGCAGTCACCTGACTTAAATCCGATTGAGAACCTCTGGTGGGATTTAAAGAAAGCAGTTGCAGTGCGCAAGCCTAAGAATGTGACTGAACTGGAGGCTTTTGCCCATGACAAATGGGCGAAGATACCCGTAGATCGCTGCAAGACACTTGTGTCAAGCTATGCTTCACGTTTAAAAGCTGTTATAACTGTAAAAGGATGTTGTACTAAGATTGAATGTCACTTGGGGTTGAATAAAACTGATAATGATGTGAGCACAGAAAAGACATTTGTGGTTATTTCATTATAAATGTTATGTTATATTTGTCTGACCTACACGTGCCTCTTTGATTTAATTGTAAGCAAGATGACTGAATGATCAAAATCAATGTCAAACTGGCCAAAACACTCAATTCCAGTGGGGGTTGAATAATTTTGAACACAACTGTATAATATGTCTGGGTCATATAATAAAATAAAGCTTCAAAACGCGGTTAAACATGATGAGCGAAACCGGTAAAAATGACCTCGGCACACAGGCGGGAAATGCCTCAGCAGCGAAAGGGTTAATACACCTTGATAGAGATTCCTCATTGTGTTGGTCACTCTGGTTTGTGTCCAAGGCCTGAACTGATTAAATAAACATCTCGAATTACCCGCTATGGAAATGTTTCCCCGGCGACTCTCCTAGTGACCCCCTATGATATGTGTAATAAAGGCACCACTTCTGATGGTATATACAGCCAGCAGTACAGTGAACACCCAGATATTAACCTTCTGAATTTTGCAGCGTGTGCATTTCTAAAAACCTATAACCTTGAGATTTATTTATGGAAAATAATGACAAAGAAACAAATCTAAAATTAATTATTATTTATTTTAAAAAATTTCACAAGGTCATTAAAAAACTATGTCCAGAAGATGCTTTCCTAATCGATGACAGAGGAAGGCAAAACGACTCAGACATCCTTCTAGCAATGTGTCACGAGCAAAAAATTCCTTCCTGACCCCATGTAAGGCGGTCGGCTATACAGAAAATCTGTCTGTCCCTGGAGCCATATTTAAAATGAAAATAATCTTTTGGACAAGAAAAAAAAAAATTCTTCCGGATCCTCTTCAGCCAATGTGCTGCTCTTAATTCTTCGATCCCACAGCGGATGAATACTCTACCATCTCATCTCTTTTGCGACACATCAGCCGGTGATTCTTTCACGGATCCCCCTTGGGTCTGTGATGTTGGTCCCTTTACACAGAATTCTATCTCCCTTCCGATCCTTGAATGGTCGGCACAGCTAGCTATCTTCAGGGAACCAAACGATATAAAACCAGCAAGGGGGTGCCGCTCCTAATTCTTTGATCCAAGGGGGACGAATACTTTGCCGTCTCATGTCTATTGCGAGTTGCATCACATCTGCTGGTGATACTGTCACGGTTCCCCCTTGGGTCTGAGATGTTGGTCCCTGTACACAGAATCCTATCTACGCTTCTGATCCTTGAATGGTCAGCACAGCTAGCTATCTTCAGGGAACCAAATGATATAAAACCAGCAAGGGGGTGCCGCACCTAATTCTTTGATCCAACGGCGGATGAATACTTTACTGTCTCCTCTCTGTTGCGAGTTGCAACATCAGCTGGTGATACTGTCACGGATCCCCATTGGGTCTGAGATGTTGGTCCCTGTACACAGAATCCTATCTACCCTTCCGATCCTTAAATGGTCGGCACAGCTAGCTCAGGGGTCAAGTCCTGGGAAAAAAGTGAGGGAACTCACCCACGAATTCCACAACCCCTATTACCTGAAGAAAATATATATATATTACGCGTATAGCAGTACGTGGTGATACCATTTTTATTGGGTTAGCATTACATTTAAAAGACAAGCTTTCAAGAGTGTAAACTGGACACTATACTGATCAGTGAAAGGTATCACTACGTACAGGTATATTCGTGATTGTGGCAACTGGACTAATGCATTTTATATATAATATATATATATCTCCAGGCACAGACCCCCCCCCAGAATTATATACACAGCGCTGAATCCCCAGAATAATATGCACAGCACTGAGCCCCCAGAATAATATGCACAGCACTGAGCCCCCAGAATAATATGCACAGCACTGGTTATATGGATATATTTTCCCCAGTTCACATGGATATAATTGCCCCCAGCTCATAAGGGTATATATTGCCCCCAGCTCGTATGGATAATGCCCCCCGCTCTCATGGATATTGCCCCCCCGGTCTCATGGATATTGCCCCCCCAGGTCTCATGGATATTGCCCACCCCCAGGTCTCATGGATAATGCCCACCCCCAGGTCTCATGGATAATGCCCATCCCCAGGTCTCATGGATAATGCCCACCCCCAGGTCTCCTGGATATTGCCCCCCCAGGTCTCATGGCTATTGCCCCCCAGGTCTCATGGCTATTGCCCCCCAGGTCTCATGGCTATTGCCCCCGGTGTCATGGAAATTGCCCCCCAGGTCTCATTGATTGTGCCCCCAGGTCTCATGGAAATTGCCCCCAGGTCTCATGGATATTGCCCCCAGGTCTCATGGAAATTGCCCCCCAGGTCTCATGCATATTGCCCCAGGTGTCATGGAAATTGCCCCCAGGTCTCATTGATTGTGCCCCCAGGTCTCATGGAAATTGCCCCCCAGGTCTCATGGATATTGCCCCCGTGTCATGGATATTGCCCCCAGGTCTCATGGATAGTGCCCCCCGTGTCATGGATATTGCCCCCAGGTCTCATGGATATTGCACCCAGGTCTCATGGATAGTGCCCCCAGCTCACCTCTGCTTCTTCTGTGCTGTGGCTGTGGCTGCCGCCACACATTGCAGGCAGCCGCGTGCTTCCTGCTTCAACGCCGCTGACAGGAAGTAGCTGCTAGCTACAGTATCTTCAGGGAATCAAACGATATAAAACCAGCAAGGGGGTGTCGCTCCTAATTCTTCAATCCCACGGTGGACGAATACTTTAACGTCTCAACGTGTGTTGTGACACATCAGCTGGTGATACAAACCATCTGACGCCTAATCTCTCGGTCAGTGATTGCAAACCTTGACGCACCAGATGTTTTACCAAGGTTCAGCATTGCTGCTCGAAGGTCATTGTGTGGGCTATGGGCTCAGAGGCTGCGAGCCATATCTCATGTGCTGTCCTGCTTACTATGACATCACAATACATGACTCCTCTGTGCTTATCATATATGGTAAAGTGGGCATGACTTTTTCTCCAGCATGGTAACTGCACAACAACATAACAATATATGGAAAACAATGACCTCGCTTAGGTGTTTCAGTAAGTAAAACACAGTTTCACATAAAATTTATTCTGAAACATACATTTACATTTTTATTTCAAAAAATTATTAAATAATTTATTAATAAATTGTAAAATGTGGATATAGTCGTTAGTTTGATTTATGGTTAATTAAAAAAAAAAATCAGATATTAACCTTTTTACGCCGAGCAGGTTGTGCCCGTTGGATGGGCTTTAAAGCCGGAGGGGTGTATTTTTACACACCGCTTGCTGGCGGCTTCTTTTTTTTTCATTAATTGCTTCTTTAAGTTGAATATTATAATTATTATCCTTTTTTTATGTAAAGCCACATATTCCGCAGCGCTTTACAAGATCAATGTATAAGGTGTTGATGCCTTCGATTACCACACATGGATGATGATCTGAATATTCCCCCATTTATCCACAAGCATTTCATTTTAAGGAAATGTTTTGTTTCGGTGCACATTGCCAGGGAGGAAACAGCCAAAAGTGTGAACATTTAGGCTAGGGTCAGACTGAGGCAGTGCGAACGCGCGTTCTGGCGCACATAATCACGGCCGCACTAGCAGCAGATGACGGGCAATGACAGCCAATATACGAAGTACGGTCGCACAAAAGTCCGGCTGCGCAACGCAAGTGGAAAATGAACGCATTTTTTCGAGAACGTTAAACCGCTGGTACTGACGTACAGAGTGCGCTGCGGCCGCATAGCAGCGTGTGTGCGTGATTAGGAGATGTCAGACGCTGCTAGTGTGCGGCCAACATAACGTTCAAACTTTTCACCCCATCGGCCTGAAATACGTCCAGAATTGCGCATCGTCTGACCACTTAAGCGTATTCCGTGAAAAAATGCGTGCGCACGCATCGACGTACATTTTGACGGTGGCCGCAGAAAATGCGCTCATCTGTCCCTAGCCTTACAGTGTATAGTTTTAGTTTATGTGAATATAAATGGTAACAATGCGTCACATGCACAAAGCAATACTAACCTGCCAAAATGTGTTACTGCAGCAATCAGAAAGGCCACTAGATGGCAGAAGAACATTAATTACTATTCTCTAATTTGACATCTGTTTATTACGTTCTAAATAATTTGCTGAAGAAAGGAGCTACTAAAAAATAATATATATTATTCGATTTTGTATTGTTGCTTTTCATTGCAAATTGGCTTTTACAGAATATCATTTTAGTTAATAGTATAATGTGCAAAATGTACATATATTTATTAACAGATATTGATAGATTTTGGGAAATAGAAGCTATAAGAAGTTTTTTTCATACACTGCAAATACTACCCTCATATCAATGCCCCTGTGGTACGTCCAATGCACAGAGATAGTGGAATTATAAAGAAAGCGGGGGGGGGGGGGGCTTTAGTGATACCTATGGGCTGGCCAGGTCACTGGGTAATTTAAAGTATAAAGTCATCAACCGTATTATTTGTCAAGCTTTTTTACTCTAGGAACATAATCAAGCACTAAAGTGAATTAGAGAGAATCCTGAGAGATTGTTGCCCCCATTCTGCTGGCGCCCATCATCACCAGATGGGCTGTTGTTGCATTGTTATCTGAAACTTGAATCTTTGAGTGTATGACAGATGGATATGACAGTGATACATTACCTCGACCTTCGGAGATGGTGTCCACTCTCTTTACTGGCTGATGTTCAACATCTTTCCTGGGAAATAGTTATGGATTTTTCTTCTCTCAGTTTGTATTGTTTTGAGGGTTAGAACATATTTTGTGTCAAGGCAGATCTTAATATATTTTACACCACCCCTGCATGCTTCAGATCAATACTTACAGATGCATTTCCCATCCTCCTAGTGTTTTTAATTGAGTTAAACAGCTGCGATACCGATACTTAAAGGGAAAATAAACGAATTTTCAAACTCTGAATTTTGAGCGTGATCTGCATGAAATTGCTGCGAAGATCTTATTTAACCACCAGAACTTTAAAAAAGCTTTAGAGGGGCAAAAAGAACATCTGACACGGGTACTAAAGGGAGCAGAATAGTCTGTATCTTTTCTCGTTCTTACTGCGTAAGAGAGATATAGGGCTCTATCACATTCCCAATGCAAATCTTAACGCGTGCGCAAAAACGCATTAACGTCGTATTACAAAGTCAGCGCAATAAATGCGCACATTCGTCTAACGCGGGTGGATCTGCACGAACCCTTTGCGAGCTACTGTACTGCGCGCGTCCTATACTTAACATTGTAAGTGCAAATGCGTTTGTGCGCTGGTACGCGGATGGTATTACAATCTATGCGCAAATTTTAACAGACAACGTTTGCGCGCATAATTTTAACGTCTTTGAAAAGCTGGTGGTAACGGCAAATCTGAACGACCTGGCCGAAACCAAATACACCAGCACAAAAAAAAATACACAGCAACGTATAGTTACACATTCTAGACATACCCAAACAATAAAATATAGAAGTTGTGCGTGTTTTTATTATTGCTGCAGCATATATACTCAGATAGGTTTTTGCGCCTGCCAAAATCAAACCGGAGAAAATTGTGGTTCTTAATTCTGATTGGCTGAATCGCGTAAAACAGTCTGCACACCGATTTCTGCGCGCAACGTTAATGTCTTTATTACGCCCGTTATTTTTTTTGACGGATGATGTAATATGTTAACGTTTAACGATTCGTGCAAAAATTAACACGCTGCACAAGCTTTTTTACGCAAAGAATGTAATAGAGCCCATAATGTATTGAAAATCATGTAGTATGCAATAAGAAACAATTCCCTAAACAAGAAGAATAAAAACTGACTTTCCTTGATTGCTAAGCTATGTTTCTCAGTAAGAAACCACATGTTGGCTTAAATCTTAGCCAAACCTCATTGTTCCTTTATTCTTTATGTGTGTGCTTTATTAAAACAACTATATATATATATAATTTATTTTTTTCTTAGCTTGCAAATGAAGGATAGTTCAATGTTAGCATACTGTTTCATTAAGTAATGGGCAATAGGGTTCACTTATTATGGTGGGGATGGATATTAGCAACATTGTGTACTAACTATTGGTGGAAAAAAAATGAAAATATATACTAAAGAAACCTTCTAGTTCAGTGTTTCTCAATACTAGTCCTCAGGAACCACTAACAGGCCAGATTTTAAGGATCACCTTGGGGAATTGCACACTGAAAATTGTAATTACTAAGCAGCAAATCATATCACCTGCGCTGTGCTTCAGATATCTGGCAAACCTGGCCTGTTAGGGGGACCTGAGGACCAGAGTTGAGAGACACTGTTCTAGTTAATTGAGCATTACCTAAATCAGTTCATCATGTTAAAACAAGCATTTTCATAATTTACATCAATTCGTTATTTTCTACCACAAAGGGGTTATTCAAAGAGCACTGAATTGGCCACGGTATTTCACCATATGGTGCAACTTCGTGTCCATTCGCTACTCAAAAAGCTGACAATTTGCCAAATATTGGCGAATTGCCAGTGAAAAACTGTGACCTTTGGCGGCAGTGAAATTCTCATAGAGTAATAATGGTTAATTTATTCAGAAAATGCTGAACAGCAGTGAAATGCTCTGATTTTTGGTGGTTTCATTTGACAGGTTTAAGCAGGCGAATCCCATAGGTTTCAATGTAAAAAAAAATTCCCAGTTTTTCTTAAATATTTATTCAACAGTTTATTCTTTTCATTTGCAGCAAAAAGTCTTTTTTCAGCAGATCGATTAGTCGCACTTCAGGAATCCTGTGGTGAATGCTGAATTCACCACAGGATCGGCGAATTTAACTCAACGAAGTGCCGTGAACGAGAGAGCACTGAAATGTTGGTGACATTTCAGTGCTCTCTGAATAACCCCTTTAGGCCAGCGCAGACGAGCGCGCCATGTGCGCCCGTACTGACGTGCTTACCAGCGTCTGTCGAAGTGTTTTGACACTGCAACAGGGCCGGTAATGCGCACGCAACAAACGTCCGTTATCCAAGCCTCTCCGGCAAATCACTAGGACGGACGTTGACGGAGCTGCAAAGAGCGATACTCCATAGAAGGATCGAGCCTTGCAGCGCTGAGCAAGGTGGCCAGACGGGCGTCGAGTGGGAGGAACGTCCACTCTCACGGACGTTCCTTCCGCTCTCCAAAGACGCTCGTCTGACACTAGCCTTAGTGAGCTTTTACTATGTGAATGACGAGTCAGTGGACGTCTTCCTGACCTAAACCCAGGTGCTATATTCTAAAGCTTCTTATATAGGAATAATTATCATTATGAAATATTGACATTGATTTTAGCAATGTTATAGCCAGCTGGCTGCTTACATGGATAATATTGTCACATTGACTTTCTTTTATGGGGATTTTGGAAATTTTAGGCTAGCGTTAAAGTTACATACATACTGTACTTCTTTTCTATTTCAACTTGTACACCCTGTCATCTGATGATATTTAGTGCATGCTATGTAGATGTAGATAAAAATGAAAATTTCTTTCCACGAGGAAATTTGCTTTGTAAATTAAATTTATTTCGAAAATTAGCTGTAATACTTAAAGCTAATGTAGCGCTGGTTTAAATCTTGCCGCTGTAGTTACTTGTTTCTGGCCACCAGGGGGAGACGAACGCAATGTAAACTGATACTGGACACTTTCGGACTACGTTTTCCAGCATGCTCCTGGGCAGGAACAGGAAGTGGGTGGGGAGAACCGGGAGACATCCACAACCTCGTGCAGAGGAGAGCCAGTGCACGCCAAGGGGTGATTAGAGCAAGACGCACGTGAGACAAGGAGCGATCGTGACCAGGCCGGAGCGCAGGTGCTGCTTTGGGGAGCTGGAGATCGGCCCAAATCACTTCCGAGAAGACCTATCGGTGAGAAGTTTAAAAGATACAGAGCTGCAGAAGGACCCCGAGTGAGGAGACCGCGATGATCTAACGGGAATGCAGGCGGTGAGCTGAGCATCTTGTGGCAGAAACGGACAAGCAAGACAAGCGGATCCGGTGGCACAGAGTCCCAGTCAAGACCAGCGGAAAGACGTCCTGGGTTGAGCAGAGCGCAGAGTATCTGGCGGATGGGTGAGAGGCCTTCCCAGCCACAGTGAAAGTAATAAAGCACGCTGCAGTTTGTCTAAACCTACAGGGCCCCAACGTGACTAGTCGAAGACACATTGAAATCATTCACTGGCCAGTTGAATCTAGTACCCGGGTACCAACACACGCATACACGTACACCTTTTTGGGACACAACCTGTACGGGACTCACATTTCAGCAACGAAGGGGTTAAATTCCTTTTTCTTTTCCACTGCGCGTTTCTCGCATTACGAACTTCTGTAAATATATATGTATACCGTGCTGCTCTATATATGCCAGTTTATTTGAGATCAGTAAACTATATAAGTTATAAAATCCACAACAGTGCTGGTGTATATTTATTCCCTAGTGCGGGGAGACTGACCCGAGGTTTAAATTCAGCGGCTCCTCCGGGAGTGAGCGCTACACTAAATAGTGTTAGAGAACATTTATACGGAATAGAATTTTTTCAATTCTGAAACACCCAAACTTGAAGTTTATCTAACCCTAATAAAGGGTTATTTATATTTAAATAGACATTATTTTTTTCCTTTGTTCTTGTCTCTCATACAGATATGATAAGACTCAATTCTTATCAAAAATTCCCTTCAAAGGATATACCGTATATGTTTTTCTCTCTGTTCAAAATGCCTAAATAATAGCATGCATTAGTATGTTGAATTTTTGGTGTCACTACTTAATTTATCATAATTTATTGCAGACCACAATTTTTATACATTCATATGTACTTTGGCTCCAATTCCAGCCATGACAGTAATAGGGAGCTGCAAAAGCTGAAAGTCAGCACGAGCCATTAACTATTAGCAATTCCCTGTTATGAGCAAGCAATATGGTTGTCAGCGACTCTAGTCCTCCCCGTTTAACCATTTCTATCTCTTTTTGTGGCTGCTTACAGTACATAAAACAAAAAGCCTAAACAAAATCAAATTTTGATGCAAATATCAATCATATCACAAAAAAAAGGAAAAGCATTTTGTCTTCATTCCTCTTTAACCCTTTCGCTGCTGAGCCATTTCACGCCTCTGTGCTGGGCTCGTTTTTACCATTTGAAGCCTTATTTTAATATATGACCCAGACATATTATATATCCTTCTTTCCGGCAGACTCGGCAGATTCATAATATATCATTATTATATGTATACGTCATGTCCTGTCTGTATATTATAACAAAAAATGCACTAAAATTGAATTTTCAATAGTTTACAATGTGTACAATTTACAATTTTTCACATTTTAACATGCAATCATTTGCGGTTATATTTTCTATGGGGTGCGCTTGTTAAAAAAATTAGAAAAGGGGACTCGTTACATTTTTTTGGGGAAAATTTTGCTATTTTTAACAAACGCACTGCATACAAAATTCGTTAGTGCAGCATCATTGTTCACATTATAATTAAAATGTGAACAATATTGCTGCATTAACAAATCAAACAAAAAAACTTATAAAAATATTTTAAAAAATAAATATACATTTTTATTTTTTACTTTTACATGGTCATTTTTGGTATCGTTGGAAAGGCCATGCTCTGGCCAATCCAGCAATACCCCCTAACTGCCACGGATCGGGAGATAGGGGGTTCATTGGAACCCCCTATCTCCACCATTGATGGCAACTAGGGATAACTCCAGGACTGGTGTCATCGTGCTATGCATGATGAAGCCAGTCATCAGGGGGAGTTCCCGGAAGCTTGGCCGACATCCAGGATGTCGGCCAGCTCCGGGAGAGGATCACGATTCGGCACCGAATAGTAATCCGGCACCCAAGGGGTTAAAGGCAGGCACGGTTTGGAAGGGCAGGCTGTGCCCTTCCAAACCGTGCATGCCTTTAGCCGCTGGACACCCCTCCCTTTCAGGCACCTCCTCCGCACTCGCAGGGGGGGGGCCTGAAATAGATGTCATCGCGCCACCACTGATGGCTGCCTCCTGTGCTAGGACGCATTCAGCACATCCGTAGCACAGGAGGTGCACTTGGCAGGACACGCTGAGCGTGTCCTTAGCAGCCAAGTGGTTAAAGTACCGCCCAAGCAACCCTTACAGGTCTACTCACTAAAGGTGAAACTCAGGAGAATTATCAGGAGAAGAGAACAATCTAGACCAAATAGCCGATTTGAAAAGTGAGATGAATGGGAGAATTTTATGGTGTGGTATTTTGACCTAGAATATTCCCTTCTCCAGTCATTCTCCTGAATTTCACCTTTAGTGAATAGACCTGATAGTGTCTATACTTGGTGTAAAATGTTGTACAAGAAACTTCATCTCATTTTCACTCTACATATTGCAGATGGACTTATATCTGGAGATACACAGTGAAAAGCACAACACCACTTTTTGATCTCATATGAGAATAATAGATTTCCCAGGAATTATGGTCGCTGGCAGTGGACGACCCTAGTCGGACCTGATTGGACAACTGACGTCGTCCATAGTCTGACGAAAAAGTCGGTCATCCACCTACGGATCCAGTGGACGGCCAGCCTTAACAGGATACACATCCAGCAGCGGAAAAGAGAACTGGAAGCAATCGGCATTGCTTCCAGCTGCTCTTTTACTATTGCAAGGAAGCCTCAACATCGAGGTGAAATGAGTGCCTTGAGGAGTTGAGATACTCATCTGAAAGCATGCTGAGTGCCTCGAGGCCAAACAATGATAAAAAAAATTAAATAAATAAAATAAAATATAAAAAAGCCCCGTTTCCTAATCCCTAAAATATTTTGAAAAAAATTCTTTGGATATAGCTAATTGCACTTATTGTCATATAAATTGCAAAAAAGCAGAAAACATGTAAACATTGGGGGCTAAATTACGATCCTAGCGCTAAAACGTGGGCGCTAGGGAGGAAAAACTGCGCCCGCATAGGACTCCATTGAAGCAGATGCCGGCAGTCACATGACCAGCCGGATCTCGCAAGGCGAGATCCGGCCGGTCAGCATAGTGATACGCAGGAGGAGACTGGGGCGAATTTCGGTGCTGTTTGAATAACCCTTTTAGTGTATTTACTCTTATCACTAGCTGTGATTAATGTTGTTCAATCTGCTAATTCTTCGTATCTTCCACGTGCCTGTTTCTATGAATGAGGTGTACCCATTGGCATTTTACTAGGCCCTAGTTTCCTTCCTTCGCACCTGAATGCTTCTCACCGCCTCTGGCATTAGGTGTGTACTGAATTCTTCCAGGAAACTGTAAAGATGAAAAGTTTGATAAGAATACACAAAGAGTGATGGATAGAAACAATAAGTTATCCCCTACCCATGCCTCGATGACAAAGCTACATGTAGCACAGAGTCTGGTTACACATAATCCACCTCACACCTTCTATTCTTTTCTCTGCTTCAAACCACCTCTAAAGAAACAGCTCCCATGGACGGTTTAAAAGATATGTGTGTGTCAGGCTTAGAAGGCACTGAGGCCCCTTCGCTTATGTAAACTCTTTAATGGCAGGATCAGGATTATGAGTGAGAGTAAATAACACGGGTCAGACTGTGAATGCCAAGGCCTCACCTTTCAGGGCACCTTTAATTTGTGAAGGAAAAGAGAAAGAAAGAAGACGGTTTAGGGAAAGGCACCATACAAAGTCTCTGAATAGGAGATCATTAACAGGACAATAGATTCTATTTCTTTTTGTTCATTTGCACTTATAATGCATTTGAGGTGGACTGAGAATTCCTTTACATGAACTTTCCAGCTATAAACCTGTGGAGAGAATGAAACTCTAGGCTTTGTGGTAACTTCAGTCATTCATTTTTAATTTTTTTCTTGACATCTCAGCATAAAAATGTTACAACGCTTGGGCTCAACCCAGGAAAAAGTTTTGGTAATCTTGCGTTTTGCGGGCGTGCAGTGGGGGTGTGCTTTGAGGTAAGAGACCCAGATTTGGCAAATCTGTCTCCTAATTCAGTGCATATTTAGCATTTACACATTTTGGCTGATCTATCTCTGCTGCCATCTAAATTGCAAATTAACCCTATTCACTACCAAGATCGAGATACACTATCAGGGTTATTCAAAGAGATCCGAATTGCTTGAGAAAGGTAACCGAACGCTGAAAATCAGCGTTCGGTTACCTTTCCTGGCCATTCGGCTATCCAGAGAGCAGGCAATTCGCCAAATCCTGGCGAATTGCCTGAACATACGGTGCCTGTTCGGTGCCTGTTCGAGGGCAGTGAAATCCCCATAAAAAAGCACTGCTTCGTCTATTCAGAGAACACAAACCAGCAGTGAAAGGTTCCCTTAATGCCCTGCCATTCGGTGGTTTAATTCGGCAAATTTATTCAGGAGAATCCCATAGGCTTCAATGTTAAAAATATTCCCGTTTTAATTCAATATCTAATAAACCGTTCATTATAAAATTCTGCAGCAAAAAGTCTCTTTATCTATAGATTTTTTAGGATACTTTAAGCATTTTTCTGAATTTTTTTTAAAAAAAATTAAAAGTCCGATTTTTTTTTTTGATTTTTTTTTTTCAGTTTGCTTATTTTTTTTTAACAGCCCTCTTTATTATCATTCCCTGGACCTCCTGTGAAAATTTCAGACATTTTCACTCAGTAGTTTCTTTGCAAACAGCGTTTCATTTTCCCAGATTCATACAAATGGTTTTTCTAATTTATTCACTGCCTCCTCTACGTCACAGCTGCTTCGGCTCTGTGTGATTCGGCTCCTTTTCGGCTCCTGTTCGAGCTCACGTTCGGGTTTTTCGAAGGTTAATCCAGATGTTTTTGCTTGTTTTCAGAGTGCATTCGGTTAGTTTCCGTCAGGTTTTCGGCAGCTTTTCCCTGCAATTCGGGGACCCTGTGGTGCTTGCTGAATACACCGCAGGGTCACCGAAATGCAATCGGCAAAAGGAACCGAATTGAAGAGAACGAAAAGTCACCGAACGTGCGGTGACTTTTCGAATCTCTTTGGATAACCCTGTATATTGCCAAAAGTATTCACTCACCTACCCATATGCGAGTCAAGGCAGGTGAGCAAATACTGTTGGCAATATAGTGTATCTCTAGTTTCAAAGGCACCACCTGGTGTCCGATATATCGAGATATCTCAATTTGCAGCTCTGCAGCCCAAATGCAAATTAAATTTGTTTGCTGCAAACAAATTTATTTTGCTTTGGGCTGCAGAATGTGCCCCCAAAGTTTTATCCCTGTGTGTATAATGCCCAAAGATGCTAAAACTGTATAATATCGGCGAACTGAATGTACTGATATCGGACATTATGGAGAAAATGCAGGGAACACGAGCTGCAACTGTAACAGCTGTAACTCAGTTTGGTGGGTATATGGCACCATCTACAGGCCGAATATGTTATTACAGCAATAAATACATTGGGAATATGCCCAAATATTTCTTATTGTGTAATCAATTAAAAAATGATTGTTCAAAAAACCATTGGTTCCTGACAATGTTTTTTTTGGGAAAATCACTTGGTAGTGAAAGGGTTAAGTGCTGTTTTACTGTATACACTTGATTGCGCTTTAGATTCATACATTGTAACTTGTTTTAAAGTAGTGTTTTTTACTTGAACTGGTTATTATGAATAGAAGTAGCCACATTCTGGATTGCAATTAATCAATATTTCAAGGCAACCTATATAAAAGTTGTCACGCTGCAGATAGAAACAATTCTTCCAAAAAACTGTGGATATTCCTTACATATAGGTACTAGGGAAAAAAGTAGGATTTGACATGAAAAACGACACTCGAGTACATAACACATACTCACGTAGGTTTTATGATGCAAGTATGGTACAAAATAGACACCTTTTAATATTTGGGTTAGTGTTAGTATGAAGGTTAGGGTTAGTAAAGAAGACTAGTATTAGTATTTGTTCTTGATTTAGGGTTAAGGTTGCGTTTAGGCTTACTTTTAAAACAAAACCTATCCTAACAGATTCTGGTACATTTTTGATTAATTTTTAGGCAACACATTCTACAACTTTTTTGACGTGGTTCCAGCTGGAAAAATGGCACAAGTACGGTCTTAAGTTGCACCAAAAAAGATGCAAGTTTTCGTTCCTACTGTCTAAACGTAAGAAACATTTCTTCAGTCAGTAACGTTTTTGATGTGTCAGTTCTAGGTGGCGACTTTGTGATAGGAATCCATATTCCAAGGGTGTGCACCCTAATGAAATGCACTGCCCTTGCTTACATCAATCATTTTCAAAAAATACTTTATTGTAAAAAATAATCCATTAAACTTTTGTTTGCAAATCATATTTTTTTAAACCAAATGAGGTTAAATGGACACCAGCACCAAAAATTGAAATGTCCTTATTTTGTTTATTTTATGTTACTGATATACTGATAGCTTACATGTGCTTTGTTTTTCTCTTATGTTTAGTTAAGAAAATACTTTCCTCTATATATGTCACTGGGTGGATCCATTGTGTGATCTTTTTTGTTGTAAAGGCCCCCCCCCATATCTTTCCATCACTTGTGCCTCACTGTATGGTTTGGCCATAGAATGGAGTCTATGTGTCAATCACTGACTAAAATCATTGTAATGTGTGAGATGTTTCCAAAGGACATCATCAGGGGGTAGATTAGAAGTCTTTTAAGATTGCTGTTATATCTTACTCAGCTGTCATCTCTTATTTAGGGTAGCAAAGGCATGACAATAGCCTTCACTGCGACTCTGCGAGTCCCTTCACTGGCTCCCCATCCACTGCAGAATTAAGTTCAAAATTCTTATCCTTACCTACAAAACCCTCACTAACTCAGCTCCCCACTACCTGTCCTCACTAATCACCAAATACACCCCAGCCCGCTCCCTAAGGTCAAACAGTGACCTGCGCCTAGCTTCTCCCCGCATCACCTCTTCCCATGATAGACTGCAGGATTTCTCACGCGCAGCCCCCATTCTCTGGAACGCTATCCCTCGTACGGTCAGACTTTCCCCTAATTTCTCTTCCTTCAAACGCTCCCTTAAAACATTCCTATTTAGGGAAGCCTACCACCCAACTCACTGACACAACCATCAATCACTCTCACCTTGCAGTCCTCTCCTCCTGTTTCCAACCCCAACCCTCCTAGATTGTGAGTTCCTACGGGAATAGGGCCTCATCCCCTCTTGTACTGTTTGTCAAATGTTGTTCAATGTATTGTAACCCGTCTATACTGTGCCTATTGTACAGCGCTGCGTAATATGCTGGCGCTTTATAAATAAAGAATAATAATAATAATAATAATTAATAAATACTGTATAGGATAAAGTACTAACAGTTAATGGGGTGGAGGAGGGAATGTTTCCCTCCTCCACCCCATTAACTGTTAAATACTGCATAGGATAACGCACAGCCACAAAGTAAAACTCACCATATGATTTTGGTAAATGTTGCATCATGGGAAAATACCCAAAATTGTATTAAGAGTTAAAAAAAAACGAAATTATTTTTCTGTTTTACATGGAATTACTTAAAAAAAAAAAGCATTTGTATTATAAGGTGGTTTTGTTTATTCCGCAGATAGAAGTAATCTAGTTACAGCTTATGGAAGTGCCATTGTCCTGTTACTGATCCACCACTGAAGCCACAGAGTGAACATATATAGTGAACAATATATTTCTACATGCCTGAAGTTGAATTACGTCTAGCGAGTGCGAATTTGACTGGGCCTGTTTTAAATTCCTTTTTTGTGGGCTATAATGCCCTAAGATATTGTGTGTATTTTTCGTTGATTTACTCCAAATCTTTCTTTATAAAGAAACCATTTTGTGTCTCATAAACTGTTGCACTATTTTGTCAGGCAACTAAATATTAGTTCATTGTGACTTATTTTAAGGCCAATGACAGGTTGATAGTATTCTTAATAATTAAAAAAAGCAGTGTGGCCGTTTTGTGTGCAAGTCTATCAAAAAATAAATCCAGTTATCCTTTATTTCCTTGCGTAACATGTTCACGCAGTATGATTTTACACTATTTTTTTGTAAGGCTGATTAGCACCTTTTTGAAGTATTTGTCCCCAAGTAGGTACATCAGCATGTTCCAAAACAATTGTAACATTTCACTCTAGGTTAAGACGCCCCGTACGGCCTTCAGCTTGACTGTGAAATTAATTCGAAAGGTTTTACATGCGATAAGGTTTCCCAGACCCGAGAAGCGAGTATGAACACGCGGGACAGGCCGAGCCAGAATCTTCTCAAGAGGCATAGATAAAAAAGGTCTAGAGGGAGATTAATGATGCTCTTCCTGATTCTCCATACAAGAGCAGACGGTATGTCACTGCCCTGGGAGCCTGTCATATGTGCCTTTTTACATGGTCTGGGAGTTCTGTGACACCTGAGACAATGAAACTCACAGAGCGTGGAGAGTCTGGTTCCTACAGGCCTCTCGTCTTACCGGTATTGGCTCAGAAGGTGAAGACATAAAATACTCCCCTGTTAAAGCAAAATGAATCTGCCATAAGAACATCTTCGCAGAAAACGGCCTCATCCATGTTAATGTTAGCCACTAGGGTTTCCAAAAACCTCTAAAGGGAGAGCTAAAAATGCTGTAGTTGAAGCCATAAAGGAAGTAAAGATTCTTAAACGACTTCTTTACAATTCCACCGAGGCAGGTTGTAAACATCCATCCTCAGACGTCCAAGCATCAAATGTGTTTTTGTTTGTCTGGTCTTGCTATTGTGTCAGTAAGCAGTTCACTGAGTGGTTTTATGACACATTAGGAGGAATCATAGAGAAGTAAACTTCTCGTGGGATGCTATGAAGTGTAGGAGAGAGAATTGCCACAATAATGAGAAATGTGTGTGTTCAGCTTCCAATTAAGTATCTGACTTTATCAACTTCCATTAAATTAAGTCGGGCCGGGAGTTGTTTGCAAACTTTGCAAGTAAACTAATCTCATTAAGTTTAGAAATTTTAGGAATGTAAAGGTGACGGACAACCACAAGGTGTCGCTGCAGATTAGGGTTCTGACTTGAGCCAGCATGGCACATGGAAGACACATGACTTGTTTGGCATCTAATTATTTATACTTCATGGGGTTTATCCTAATGTAAATACATTAACGAGATAATGGAAAATCCTGCAGAAAAATAAAGAAACTGTAAGTCAAAACCAGCATTATTTATGTGTATCATTAAAGACTTTTGCACATTACTATGCAATGGTTATGTGTCTTTGGTGGTGCGTGGTTGTGATACAAATCCTGGTCGTATGACAAATAAATTCATTTGCCTTAATGTTTTTCTTTAAAATTAGGAGTTTATTTTTGCATAGCCGACTTGGTCTGGACCTACGGCAGCAGCCTGATGGCTACAGCATTTTTTCCTCTAATTTCCTTTCTCTTACAGATCCACTTTTTGTACAGGTGTATAACAAAGCTGCAAAGCAGGAAAACTTCCAGCAACGAGTCTCTGGAATATAGGAAATGTTGTAAGAAATAACTGGGATGCACACAGAACTATCACAGAACTCTGCTTCTGTTTTATTGACAAAAACAAGTCCAGAATAACATTTGTATGGGCAGGGAGATGAAGGTTTTGGTAGTCCTATTTTTGCAATTATTACTGTGAAGATACCTATATTTATTTATTTAGAAAGGATTTTTACCAGGGAGGATACATTGAGATTTCTCTCATTTTCAAGTATGTCCTTGGTTCAAGAACATTGAAATTTTTACAGTCGTTACAGAAATACAAAGTAATAAGAGCAAGATATTAAAAAACAACACAAATATACAGATTAACACAGAAAATAAATATGTAGGAAATATATTCACTATGTTACATGTTTACAGGTGCATTCCGAATCGAGGTATGATATATATATATGTATAGATATGCAGGTTTGCTTAACCCCTTCACTACCAAGTGATTTTCCAAAAAAGCATTGTCAGAAACCAGTGTTTTTTTGTAAAATCATTTCTTATTAATTATACAGTAACACAGTACATAGCTATTACTGTAAATAACCTGTTTGGCCAGTAGATGGCGCAATCTACTGCCAAACTGAGTTAAAGAGGTTTAAACAGCAGGCCTATTTTTTTTTTCTCCCTGCATCGGCTGCTGACAGCTTCTGAAAGCACGATATTTCAGAGCTTTCAGCTGCCGATTATACTATTTTAGCTCTTTGGGCATTATGCCCACAGGGAAAAAGGTTTGGGGGCACCTTCTGGAGCCCAAAAGCAAATGAAATTAGTTGCAGCAAACAGATTTCCTTTGCTTTTGGGCTGCAGATTACCATATCGAGATATCTCGATATCGGGGCACCGGATGCTGCCCTTGAAGCCTGAGGTATCTTGATAATCAGTAGTGATGGGGTTAAGGTTGCAAGAATAAAATAAAAAA
The DNA here is from genome assembly GCA_009667805.1 of Leptobrachium leishanense. Lineage (NCBI taxonomy): Eukaryota > Metazoa > Chordata > Amphibia > Anura > Megophryidae > Leptobrachium > Leptobrachium leishanense. The sequence continues at coordinate 81,206,970 of CM019071.1, forward strand.
ATATGGGTATTTAAATGTTATTAATGTGATATATTTGACTTATCATTAGGTAAGAGCAATGTAAAATATTTCAGCGATACGTTGCAGGTGATCCATATGAATATATTGTAAAATCAATAGGACATTCATGAACTAAAGCATCACAGGCTATTATGATTATTATTTATGTCTGAGGCAATGATATGCTCTCTGGAGCATTTGTAGCTGAGGAATAATTACATACCGTGGAAAATGTTAAGTTCTGCAGATGGTAACAAGATATCTGTCAAACACAAAGGAGTCAATTACATTAGGAGCTGCAAAATTTTGTTTTCAAGGAGTAAATATGCCGCCTATTGAGTTGTACAATGCTTTCCATTATGTTAAAAAAAATAACAATATCTAACAAAACCAAGTAAGCTGCAACCTGGACACACCGTGACATATTACTATACAGCTATGTGTGCATATGTCAACATAAGCAGCATAAATTATTTAATTCTATATACTTTTTGGTGTTGATCTGGCCTGGGGGGGTTTCTTTTAAATACATATTCGGTTGGTTATAGCACTTATTTCAAACATATTTTGAGGTTACTGTTGCTCAATTGTTTTAATAATCAAGTTCAAAGAGTGTAAAGAGGCTGGCACCCTTCCTTTTCTATTTGGGACTCAGACAGTTTTCATTACACATTGAATTGGTGGTGGACTGAAATGGAAATGCAAGTTTTAGGCTAGGGTCAGACGAGTGTGATTTCTACGGACTGTACGTCCGTGCACACGGACGTACGTCAGTACGGAAGACGCAGTAGTGACCACACAGTCCGTTTTTTTCACTGACGTATATTTTGACGGATGTAGCAGGGAAAATAAATTAAAAAGCAAAACCATTTTGTCCGTGAAAAATGCTGGACGTATAAATGCAGTCCGTCTGACCACGTTCCATCACTCACACACAAAGCTATGCGGACGTTGCGGACACAGCGCACTTTGTGCGGCCGTTCTAGGGGTTGTACGTTCTTGCCTGCCTTGCGTCCGTGGGCCGTGGCCGTTGTGCCCCCGTACTTCGTGTGTCGGGCTCAGATGGGCTTTCTTTCATGCTATCAGGGACTTACTTTAAGGCTAGGGTCAGACGAGCGCAGTGCGAACGCGCGTGCAGGCGCACTTAATCACTGCCGTAGTAGCAGCAAGTGCCGGGCAATGACGGCCAATATACGAAGTACGGTCGCACAAAAGTCCGGCTGCGCAACGCAAGTGGAAAACGAACGCATTTTGTCGAGAACGTAAAACCTCTAGTACGGTTGTACAGAGTGCGCTGCGTCCGCTAGAGGCGTGTGTGCGTGAATTGGAGATGTCAGACACTGCTAATGTCCGGCCAACATAACGTCCAGATGCACAAAGTGTTTTATTGATGATCCGTACAAAATCACAGATGCAAATGCGCATCGTATGACCGCTATCGCGTATTCCGTGAAAAAATACGTCCATTCGTTCGAACGTACTTTTTCACAGACAACGCGAAAATGCGTTCGTCTGACCCTAGCCTTAGGCGCCATCACGGATGTGAACACTACGCTCGTCTGACACCAGCATTAAAGGGAGAATTGCAGGAAATCATTTTTTCTCTGATATTCCTTCTGGCGTCTACACTTGCATTTTGGAACTCTTCTTAGTGAATAACCTTCAGTGTTAATGAATTTATTTAATCCATTCACCTCCATGATTGCATATACTCGATCTTCAAAAGCTCCTGCAGGTGCCCAACATTGAGTATACTTGATCTGATCTGTTTTCTGGAGCAACGCAGTGGAATTTCATTTATTATAAATGGAATTCGTTTGCCTATGGTCCTCAGAACAAAGTTTTCAAAAGTTGCAGAATTCCAGGCATTGTAGCCTATGTGCTGTGGCTCACAGAACTGCTCTCTGTTTGTAACAGTCTGCCAGTGTCCCAGGGACACATGCTGCATTAGCAGAATGTGTCCAGCAGGGGTAGCCCTCTACTTGTCAAATGAGCTTTCTGTATTGTTTTGTAAAAGTTATTATTATTTTTATCATCATTTAAATAGCGCCTACAATTTTCTCTGCACTTTACAATAGCAAATGGGGAATGAGACAAAATTAACCCTTTCCCACCGCGTGATGCACCATGCCTTCTACGCCAGGGCCGGTTTAACATAGGGGCTAATGGAGCAGCAGCTCCAGGCCCATGCCCCATAATAGGCCCAGAGAAAGGATAACTATGACTGCATCGATGGGCATTAGTGTCCCTGTATCTTTGACTCCATAGTGGCTACAGGGTCATGTGAGGTATTACTGGAAAGGCCACTGGATGACCTTTCCAATGATGCCAAAAAAGGTTTTATGTAACAATAAAAAAAAAATATTTTAGTTTTTTCTTTTTCTTTTGACCAGTTTCTGCCTGGTTACATATTCCTGTATTTGCACTATTAAAAAAACCTAAAATATGGTTTAATTTCACTAAATTCCAAAAAAGCCAACCAAAATCTTCAGCTCCAGGTCCATAGATATCTTAATCCGGCCCTGGACCGCGCGGCGAGTAAGCATTGAAGACGCAGAGCGTACTGGTAGTAGGCCGTGCTAACTTCAATGGGCCGCCTTGGCCTCTCCCTGCAGCCGGTGCGCGCCACGTGCTTTTGGCTGCACAGAGATGGCTTGAACTCAGGCTGTCCCCCTGCAGCCAATGACTCACATTGCACATCAACTATGGTGCGGGCCGAATCAAAGGCCTGTGGCGACACCTGGAGGCGAGGCGTGCCAGTACACCTTGCTGACATTAACCCCCATCCCAACGGGCAGCACCCACCCATCGTGAAAAACAAACACAGGAACTGTAACATTAGGTGTAGAGGGCCTGCTCCGATGAGCTTACAATCTATAGGTATAATGTAGATGTGGCATACATTTTTCCAATTTGGGTAATGGATAGAAGTTTTGCATAAAACCCATGGGTCCTGCTATAGTTTGTTGTTAAAGATACACCACTGTACTCAAGACAAAAAAACAAGTATCCATAATGTAAAACGGTGCACCGCTAATCACTAGCAACTAATTTAGTCATAATTTACTGGCTTTATTGGTGAAACCATCAGGAAGATGATACTGAAGTAGCCTTCTTGAAGGCATTAATCTCTCTTCGGCTTGGATTAGTTACAGTATTTTTTCCCTCCTTTCATTTTAGAGGTCAAATGGCAATAAAGTCTCCATACAATTGCTTTAACCCTCTGGCAGGACACACGTTTTATTTATTTGTGTTACGTTCCGACAAAGTAGTCTACAATATGAGGTTTTGCTAAACATCTTTCAGCAGTAAATGTGTGAAAAGCCTGGTGAAAGAGAACATCAATGATAAACATTTTTCGGCAAATCGTCCAGACCGTGAGATGGTTAATAGAAGTAAGTCTGGAGAAGGATCAGTTGCATATATTTGCTAAGAGTGCTGTAAATCTGTACAGAGTATTGAGTGACTGCCATTATTACCAGTCTGCTCATAAATGTGACTACTATTTCAAAATCCCATTAGACATGTTTAAATCACACTTACCAGTCCCCAATAAATGAATAAAACTAGTTACTGCTATTGACCATTGTTTGTATAGGTTCCCTGACTTCAGTGTTAAAAATGCTACTTGGGAACGACATCTACAATCTAATTATAGAAATCTAATTAACTACAGATGTATCTCAATGTTACTGTTACGTGCTAAGCGCATTTTAACTATAACAGGTTATTTTTCCTCCAATTAGCATACGAGACGGAAAGTACCTTTTATATAGGTATGTTATATTAATAGAATCGAAAAAGTGTGTGTGTATATATATATATATATATATATATATATTATACAGTGTGGGCGCCTGCTAAATTTAAGATAAAGTGCGAAGATAAAGTGCTAATAAATAGTCAGATACTGCCTATAACATGGTAAAAAACACACATAAAACAACCAAAATATGTGTCATAAATTACAAAGGAAAGAACAAAACCATACGGCGCATCCAGTTGGTTAATAAGTGAACATGCAAAAGTTCATAGTAAAGTGCAACATTGCTTGAAGAAAATTCAAAATACCATCATTTTTAAAGTGCACGTGCATAAAGTGAATTTCCAATAGCAAAGTCCGATGTGCGGAATAAAAAGAGGGGAGATACTCAAGTTATAGTTAATCCAATACTCAAAAAAACAGAGAGAGGAATATGTTGGTCTTCTCTAAAGTGCTGGTGTCGAATTCATTTGTTCATCAGTGTTCCTCAAAAAAAGCACATCATAGAAAAACAATAATAGTGCAGATAGTCATCACAGAGTTGGTCAAAAATGTTTTAGCCAAAGTACAGACCACTCACATTTAGGGGACCCCAAGGGTCCTGGCTCAAGGAAAGAAAGCCTATGGCCAAATACAGGGTGGCACTTCCCTTCTTTCGTCCGTAATAGGTACTAAATAAAGCAGAAAGAATCGGGAGACGACACTCCCATAGCGTAAAACTGTATTTAAAAAATAATAATAGAGATAGGGAGAAGGGACCACACTCACCAATTCTGGAGCCTCACGGTATTAGGCTCAATGAATATAGCCTTGGGCACTCTTAAGGGTGAAGGCCCAGACCCCCTTTATCTCAGCAGCAGACAATCCAGGTATGTCGAAATTGAAGAGTCGGAGAAGGTAGCAAGTGGGGGGTTATAAAACCAATCTATTTATTTAGATAAAAATGGGACAAAAAAAGGGTCTACCGATAACTATAACAGGTTATTTTTCCTCCAATTAGCATACGAGACGGAAAGTACCTTTTATATAGGTATGTTATATTAATACAATTAATTGGCAATGTTCCTATTTATAATTGTGAGTTGTACCACTATATTTAGAATATAGCTGTTTTTTTTAATATTACCATCATTGATTTGTTTGAAAGAGAACAGACAAGGCTTTAACCAAGCTGCAGGTCAGAATTCAATACACTCTGGTATATTTATTCATCCCTTCCTAACCTGCGGAGAACTTTTTAAAAGTAACGCAGTTTACATCAAGCAATACTATATTATATGTATAATTTGGTGTTCAAGAGTTCAGTGGAAGAAAATAGAGAAATTCTAACATTTTTAAGTAAAATAAGCAGTTTAGTAACTGAAACCATTTTTGTTTTTTCTTTTACATAATAATAATATATATATTTATTATGTAAAAGAAAAAACATAAACGGTTTCAGTTGCTAAAATGCTTATTTTACCAAACAAGATTTATTAAGGCTTATTTTAAAACTATGTAGAATATCACTGTGTTTACTTCCATTTGAAGTCTTCAAAAGCATTATTTATATAATCATATATATAAATAATGTATATATATATCATGATTTTGAAGACTTCAATGGAAGTAAACACCGTGCCATTCCACTTAGTTTTAACCCCTTAAGGACGGGAGTAATTTTACAACTTTGGCGCTCTTTCGGAAGTGAAGTTTGCTGAAGTTTTTGCTCATCATGTTTAAACGCGGTTTTAAGTTACATATTATTATACCACCCAGACAAATTATATATCGTTCTTTCCGGCAGACTCGGAAGATTAATAATATATCATAATTATATATAAAAGTCATGTACTGCCAGAATGCTATAACAAAAAATGTAAAAAAATGTGAATTTTCAATAAAATTTCAATCATCCACAGTGTATAAAGTGTTTTTTTTTCACATTTTATTATCCGATCCTTTGCGGTTATATTCTATGGGGTAGACTTGGGAACCCTTTTTTTTTTTTTTTTTTGGTGGGGGGGAAATTACGTGATTTTAGCTAAACCCCCCAAAAAAAAATCATTGGTGAAGCATCATTGTTCACATTATAATTGAAATGTGAACAATAGTGCTGCATTAAAAAAAAAAAAAACAATTTTTTTATTATATTTATTATTTTTTTATTATTTCATTTATTATTTTTTTATTATTTTTATTTTTCCTTTTTTTACACTTTTATTTTACTTATAACATGGTCATGTTTGATATAATTGGAAAGGCCATGCTCTGGCCTTTCCAGCAATATCAGACATGACCCCCTAGCTGCCACCGATCAGGAGATAGGGGGGTTCTTTGGGAAATCCCTTTGCAGCTAGGGGGTTCCCCGGTTAACTGACATCATCGCAACCGGGGGGGATCCAGAGGTGGGGGCTGCCATCCAAGATGGCGGCCCCCACCGGAAATAGGCCGCGATCGGGCACAAATTAGTGCCCGGTCGCGACCTGGCAACTAAGGGGTTAACCCCCCATACATCGCTGGAAAGGTCAGGCTGTGACCCTTCCAGCGATGCTGGCCACAGCCGCCTGGTCCCCGGTGATGGGGAGATAGAGGGATCCAAAGGATCCCCCCCTCCCCTTCAGGCGCTTCCCCTGCTCCGGCGGGGGGGACGACGCCTGAAACTGACGTCATCGTGCCACCGGCGTGATGATGTCACTGCACCGGAAATAGGGATCACACTGATCTGACTCCGCGGGAGTCAGAGCAGTGTGGGAGCGACCGGAGGAGGTAAGTATTAAGGCAGGGGGGCTGTAAACGCCGAGGACGTACATTTACGTCCTGCGGCGTCAAAGCCCGCCTAATGCAGGGCGTAAATGTACGTCCTGCGGCGTTAAGGGGTTAAAATAAGCCTTAATAAATCTTGTTTGGTAAAATAAGCATTTTAGCAACTGAAACTATTTACTATTTTCTGCCAACAAAGAATTAATCTTATTTGTTCTTCCACCCCTCAATTTATTAGCTCAGCATTCTTTGCAGGGCTGGATTTATAACTAGGCAAATTAGGCATGTGCCTACAGTTGCCTGTCACAAGGGGGCACCTTGCTCTGTAGAAAATGTTTTTCCTTTTTTTTTTCTTTTTTTTTTTTTTACAATCATTTAGACCACTGTATCTCTGGATCCCTAAGGGCTAGGAGGGATATATGAGGTATCATTGGAAAGGGCAGATTATTGCCTTTCCAGTGATTAAAAATATAAGCAGGTTAGATTTATGTAAAAATAAAACAAATAAAATAATATGTTTCTCTTTTTTTCTAACACAGCACTATTATTTAGTTTGCAATTATAAAGTGAACAGTGATGCTGCAATAACTTTAAATTGTTTACTTTCATTGACAACCTAGACTGTGGTACTGCAGTGAGGAGAGAAAGCGGGACTTTGGAGCCTGCATCTCTGAATTGTACAACTCACAAGGTTAAGTGAGGTGTTATTGGAAAGGTCAGAGTCGGATCTTTACAGTGATACCAAACATGACCATTACCAAAAGTAATGTATAAAAATAAAAATTTTAAAAAAGTAAATACAAATATTTTTTTTCTCTGTTCTATGGCAGAGGCAATATATGCTTTTACATATAAAACAAACAATGGCACTGCACTAACCCAACTAAGGTAAGAGATTCTGCCCCTTCTTTTCAATTTGAGCGCAGAAAGAAGGTTTTTTCATTTTTTTTAAGATGTTTTATTTTATATTTTTAGTTTGCCTCAAAACGAAAATTTTAAAAGTAATTTTGACATGTTTCTCTTTTTGTCATGGGGGGGGGGGTAGGGCGCACCCCATTTCTGTACTGACAGGCTCCTGAGATGCAAATCTGGCTCTGGTTCTTTGCCTTACTGGATCATGACCATTGCATAGTTTGTTGTGTTGAGGAGGGGAGGGATTCAGTTTACAGAGGAAGATGGTAGTTGGCAGAAAGAAGCATTAGGTACACTATTATTCAATGAAAAAGTAATAAAAAATATTTAGCATGCTTTTCTAGCAGGGTTATACAAAGAGAGGTGAAAAGCAGGAGAATGGCTGGAGAATGGAAAATTCTAGGTCAAAATAGTCGATTTGGAAAGTGAGATGAATGGGAGAATTTTTCTGGTTTGGCTTTTTTGACCTAGAATTTTCCATTCTCCAGTCATTCTCCTGCTTTTCATCTCTCTCTGAATAACCCTGTATGATTTGATGAAACTCATGATGCAGTTTTTGCAGTAGAAAAATTTATTTAGGGTAAAATCGAAAATTACTACAAGAATATTGTGTAAGCTTTGTGTCCATGAAAACCTAACTAGTTGCTGGGATCTAGTTTTGCTCTTGCTACTTCTAGTTTACAATTTACTTTTGTCTGTTTGTTTACTCAAATCACTCTAATAAAGAAGTCTGCATAATAAACTATCTCCTTGAGACCTTATCTTTTTTACTTAACTCCTTCACTACCAAGTATATGTGATCAGCAAAAGCACCTGCTTGTGCCGCGATATTGAATATACTCGTTCTGATCTAATTCTGAATTTCTTAGATTGCAAATTAAATTCATGCACTTGGGCTTTAGAATGTTACCCTGAAATTTCAACACATTGGACATTATAGTCGATGTATGTTGAAATTATTTGAAAAGCTTTGAGATACGTTTTTCCTGCACGGAAACATGGAGCTCAAGCTAAGATGTAAATGTGGAAACACTATTTGGCCAGCAGAGGGAATCTTCTGACTCTCAAAAAGAGTTTACCTTCAATGACCTTAGAGACTCCGTTGTATATATTTACTGTGTCGTAATTGAAAGTCATTTTCCATAAAACCACTGGGTATGGTTTATGGAACAACAAATGTTATTGAATGGGATAAAGCCAGGCACAAGTATTAGTTGGGGTCAGTTCCTCTAATATCTTCAGAATTTTGAGCTTGTCTTGTTACAGTACATGCGGGAAAACCCCTAAAATGACTGTCATACTGAGCAAAACATCACTACAATCAATAAAACCTAAAACTGGTAAGATATTTCACTTTTTATAAGATGTTTTCAAAACAGAATTTCAGGCTAGAAGCTGTGAAACTCATTATCCTGTGAGCATTACAGCCACTCATCTAAATTTCCTCCATTTCTTGTTTCCTGTCCCAGTTATAAAACCTATTATAAAGACTGAAAGAAATGCAAATTAACTGCAAAGGAAGGTCACCTGTATCCTTCTAAATGCTTCCTTGGCACAGGAGTAAGAAAATGTAAGTGCTAATATGTTATTGAAAATAATCCAAACCACGGGCGAACAATTTTATAAAATGTAAACACCACATATAAACAGTTTTTGTCCTGTGTGTCAGTGACATATTCTGAACTAAACTGATTTAAGTTCCCACTTGCCATTTCTGATACAATATATATGCACGCAAAAATGCCTTTTTTTTTACACTACTATTCAGAGATTTCAGAGATATGCGGAATAGGCTTCAAAATAAAAGAGAAATATATTGCGCAGTATATCTGAAAATTATATCCAGATTCCAGTGAAATGTGTAATCAAACTCACATACTTTAGAGCTCAATACCGACTCTGGATATATTCACCTATGGGTTTTTTCTTCTTTTATTTCCAGGTACCCATCCAGCTTCTACTGATATTCCATTCTCAGATCCTTTTCCTTAGGGATTAAACACAGCTGATGAAGCCATGTTTATAGTGAAATGGGTTCTGGTAGATATATTTCATACACTGTATTTAGCAACAAAGTGCTTGTTTTAACAGTTCAGATGCTGAATTGTTTTTTTCTAAAGTATTTTACGAGGAAGGATACATTGAGATTTCTCTCATTTTCAATATGTCTTGGGTAGTCAGTATGTACCATTGGGTGTCTTGCCCAAGGACACTTACTGGAGAGGTGCTCTGGCCAGGATTTGAACCTGTGTTCCCTGGTTATAGAGCAGTGATGTTACCGCCACTCTATCCAGCCGGTACAAGGATGTTTTAGTGGAATTTGTACCATAGAAAATTCCACAAGCATTAAAGTGGGAGCCAGAGTGGGCATTTGACATCTGTGTCTTTTATTTGTGCCCCTACCATAAAGAATTACGTTAGGGGTGTGCCCTGCTATTACATGTGTTTAATACCCAAGTAAAGAATCAGAGAATGGAATAACACTGGAAGGTGGATCCTACACCGTTCACCTGAGTTGGATGTACATACCCTCAAATTAAAGCTGACACTCTGAGGTTAAAGCACATTGTGTTTGTTTCATTCCAACTCCATTGTAGTGGTGTATAGAGCCAAAGATGTTAGAATTGTGTCAATGTCCCAATATTTCTGGACCTGACTGTATATCCAGA